>CM061554.1:242507946-243211631 GCA_030864225.1 Capsicum baccatum var. pendulum
TGTCTCTAGTAGACGGCTATTAAATTTTTTATTTGTATTGTTATTATCATTGTAATGATCATTGTTATGGCTAGCTTATGAATGATTTGTCATTAATCTAGTATCGAGATTTAAGGTATGTCTTCATCCTCTTCTACCTTATGATTTCATTACTATGCACTATTATTTCATGACTAGCCATGTGGATTAGAAATAGCCTTAGATCCTGATAGTATTATAATAAGGTCTTAGAATGAGGATATGATGATCTAGGATATGATATGAGATAACCGCACATTTGTATGTATATATATCTATATATCTATATGAAGTAATGGATATACCGTATACCCCTTCCTTCGTTTGTTCATATTGTATTTTCATTTCATGGTCTTGTATATTTCTATATATCTTTCTCCGTGCTTCATTTGTATATTGGCCTGAGATATACGACATAGTGTTTACTCTTATTGAATGTGGCTAGAATAGGATATTTCACCCTGATACATCCTTAGTCTTATTATGTTAGAATCTTTGACTTGAATAGGATAATTTCCCCTTATTGTTATTATTGACTTGTTGAATGATTTCTAGAATCTTGGGTGTAGATTTTATTCTGTTTATATTCTCTATATATCTATTTTATATTTGGAGCTCAGTTGGTAGTTGACTAATGAGTATCATTCAATTGATACTCATACTATGCTTTTGTAACCTGCAGATCATAGCACGGGTTATTGTCGTTGATGTGTGATTTATGCAAAAAAACCATGGATAAGAGACTTAGAGTGAGCTCCTGATGTGCGGAGTATAACATATCTCTCTATTATTGTAATACCCCGTACGTTTTCCTAGCTAATTTCACCTTAAGAATGTCTAGAATTAGCTTCTAAATTGAATGTTGATTATTCCAGGAGGAATTTTCAAGATTTTCACTTTTTGTCATGTGGGAAATTCAATAAGCTTTCCATCAATATAAGATTCGTCCAAATCCGATAACTAGGTCAGAAGTTATGACTATTTAAAGTTTCCATCGTAAAACAACACCATATTAGTCAGTGGCGCTCCACGTCACAAGAGGAAGTAGCATTTGGCAAAATCCAGTAGGGGTTTGTGATTTTCCCCACGTCATGCCAAATTTCCAGGTTGCAAAAAAAGAGGCAACACGATGGCTTTGCATCGCGTCGTCCCTTAGTTTCCCAATTGTCAAATTCTAGTGACACGACGCGATATCTCCATGTCACACCAGGGGTTCAGTTCGGTAAAATTTCACTGAAATTAAATTATGCATCTAGGATTAACAGGGTCAACTTCCCACCCCTATTTAAGCCCTTGAACACGTGATTCGTCCACTTTTCAGCCAAAATACACTCTCTTCTCTCAAAAACCTCTCAAGAACAAGCTAGGGCTTTCATAGAAGATCCAATTCCAAAAAAGTTTCACCGTCAATCTTCACGAAATCATGAACTGAGGTATGCATAGTGTTCATTCATGGACTTCTTTTGGCCATAAAGTCCAAGAATCCCTTTTCCAACTTCAAGTTATGGATTTTCTTTATTATTTCATGATTGGGATGTTATTGTTCATTTTGATAAATGAGAAATTCAATTTTACTCTATGTTGGGTGATAATTTCTATGTGGGTTTAATTATTATAGATATAGATTCATACAAATCTTTGACTAAACCCTTGAATGATGAAATTAGAATCTGACCATGACGTTTAATTGTTGTAGAATGATGTTTACATTTACAATATCTAAAATATGCTTGATTTAATGTCCAAATGAAGAAAAAGTGCCTAAATAGCATGTTGTCATGAAGTCCCCATGTATGTACAAGCTTATGCCTATTACATGTTTGATGAAATGCTTCAATAAATGCATTATGGCGATTAGTATGTTTTCAAGCAAGTCATGCTTTGTCAGTTTCCTTCTATTGAGTCGTGCGGGTACTTGTACCCGAAACATTAGTTGTGTACCTAGAGTCATGTCATGTTTTCACGATACTCTCAGTCAAGCAAGATTCTTAGACTTCAGATAGTCTTATGACTCAGGAAATCTCCATGATCTCACGAACACAATCTATTGTCAGATATCAGTAGTATTCCACGAGTCAATGGAATTCAGTAACTCAGTCCATGGTTAGTTCAATAAATCATTTTCAGTGCCTATTCAGATGATAGTAAAAGTTAACACTGAGCAAAACAAAGGATGGTAGCTCGCCTGTTATATGAGGGTGTGATTCTTAGAAGCAAACCTTGCATTCCAAAACTATATAGCCATCATAGGTTGATACATCATAGGCTGCGTATGATGGTAGATGAGTTGGCCTAGACTTCTATATGAGGGTTCCCACCATTCTCACTAGAGTTACTTGTTATATTTGGGTCACTCAAATGTTGTCTTTACCAGTGGCGCAATATTGACACTCTTCGAGGACGTGATTATTTCCCTATTTTCTTATTAATCAGTTTATTAGTTTGAGTTAGTTGGGGACATGTCCCATCAGCTTCTTCATCTTTTGTCACTTCTTATATAGCAATCAATTTTGGAGTCATTCCCAAAATCCTAGAAGAGCCCTTTTTAGTCTCTACTCCACTAGGTAAAACCATCATAGCCCGACGAGTATATAGGAACGACCTGGTTATGATATCTCAGAAAGTTGACTCATCAAACTTAGTCGAATTGGAGATGACTGATTTTGATGTCATTCTCAGCATGAATTGCCTTCATTTCTGCTATGCCATAGTCGAATGCAGAAATAAAATAGCATAGTTTTAGTTTTTGAATGAACCAGTCCTTGAGTGGAAGGGTAGTGTATCCGTTTGAAGGGGTCAGCTTGTTTCCTACCTTTGGACATGAAAAATAATATCTAAAGGATGTGTCTATCATCTTGTTTGAGTTAAAGACACTAATTCCGAGACTCCTAGTCTTTAATCAGTCCCAGTAGTGAATGAATATTTAGATATCTTTCCCGAAGATCTTCTAGGAATTTCCCCCTAAAGGGAAAGAGACTTCGGTAATGATCTTCTTCCAGATACTTAGCTTATCTCTATTCCACCATACATAATGGTACCAACAGAACTCAAAGAACTGAAAGAGCAATTGAAGGATCTCTTAGATAATGGATTCCTAGGCCCAACATTTCCCTGTGGGGTGCTCCAGTGTTATTCGTGTGCATGAAAGACAGTTCTCTTAAGATGTGTGTAAACTACCGTCAACTCAATAAGGTCACGGCTTAAAAGTATCCTCTTCCTATAATCGATCACTTGTTTGACTAATTTCAGGGTGGCAGTTATTTCTCTATGATAGACCTCAGATCTAATCATCATTAGCTCAGAGTTAGGGAAAGTAACATTTCAAAAATAGCTTTCTGTACCCGGTATGGTCACTTCAAATTCCTAGTCATGTCATTTGGTCTTATCAATGCCCCAGCATTTATCATGGACTTAATGAACCGTGTGTTCAAAAAGTACTTGGACATATTTTTAACAGTCTTCATAGATGATATTCTGGTCTATTCCTGCAGTAAGCGAGATCATGCAGACCATCTCAGAACAGTACTTCAGACTTTCAGAGATCATCAGCTATTCACTAAATTCAGTAAGTGCAAATTTTAGCCAAGGTCAGTAGCATTCTTTGGTCATATCATTTCCGGTAATGGAATTAGAGTGGATGCTCAAAATACCGAAGTAGTAAGAAACTGGCCTCTCCATGTCTCTCCATCATATATTAGGTGTTTCTTAGGTTTGGATGGCTATTACACATAACTTGTTGAGGGATTTTACTCTATTACATCCCCTATGACCAGAATGACACAAAAAAAAGTCAACTTCCAGTGGTCAGATCCTTACAAGAGGAGTTTTCAGGAGTTGAAGACTTGACTCACCTCAGCTCTAGTTCTAGTGTTACGAGATGGTTCAGATGGGTTTGTAGTGTATTGTGATGTATCCAGAGTAGGTTTGGGTTGTTTCCTCATGCAGCATGATAAGGTCATAGCCTACGCCTCCAGAAAACTTAAGCCCCATGAGAGGAATTATCCTACTCATGATCTTGAGTTAGAAGCCATAGTCTTTGCCTTACAAATTTGGAGGCATTATCTATACGGTGTTCATGTAGATGTGTTCACTGATCGTAAGAGTCTTCAGTATATTTTTTCTCAAAAAGATCTCAATCTTCGTCGGAGAAGGTGGTTAGAGTTCTTGAAAGATTATGACATGAGTGTCCTTTATCATCCAGGAAAGGCCAAGGTAGTGGATGACTCTCTTAGTAGACTATCTATGGGTAATATTGCTTATGTTGAATACAGTAAGAAGAAGTTATCTCAAGAAGTACATTAGCTTACCAGACTAGGTTTTCTCTTAGTCGATACATAAGAGGGTGATATATGGGTTAAAAGTAGTTTAGAATCATCTCTAGTTTCTGAAGTGAAAGAAAAGCAAGATAGGGATCCTAGCCTTGTCAAGTTAAAAGAGTCAGACAACGATAAAAAAGTGGAGGTTTTCTCCCAAGGGGGAGATGGTGTTCTGCGTTGTCAGGGTCATCTATATGTTCCAGCTGTAGATGATTTAAGGTAGTGAATCCTTGCAAAAGCACATGGTGCACGCTACTCTATTCATCCAGGGGCCACAAAGATATACCACAACTTGTGAGAAGTCTATTGGTAGAGTGGGATGAAGAGAGATATTTCAGAGTTTGTAGCTAAGTGGTCTACATGTCAGTAGGTTAAAATAGAGCATCAAAAGCCTAGAGGTACTATATAGGAGCTCATTATTCCTATTGAAAGTGGGATGAAGTGAACATGGACTTCGTGAGGGGTTTACCTCAAACTCGTCATCAGCATAATTCAGTTTGGGTCATCATAGATAAAATGACCAAATCATCCCATTCCTTCCAGTCCATACCCCTTATTCAATTCAGGATTATGATAAACACTATATCAGGGAGTTGGTCAGATTGCATGGAGCTCCTCTATCTATTATATCAGATAGAGGTACCCAGTTTACCTCTTATTTTTGGAAAGTGTTCCAAAAGGGTCTTGGTACCCAAGTTCATCTTAGTAAGCCTATCATCCTCAAGTAGATGGTCAAACGGAAAGGACCATTCAAAATTTAGAAGATATGCTAAGGGTGTATGCAATTGATTTCAAGGGTAGTTGGGATGACCACTTTCCTTTGATTGAATTTTTATACAACAATAACTATCATTCCAGTATTCATATGGATCCATTTGAAGCTCTCTATGGTAGAAGATGTAGATCTATAGTTGGTTTGTTCAAAGTTAGTGAGGCCTCAATCATTGGGCCTGAATTAGTATTTGATGCCTTAGAAAAAGTCCAGTTGATTAGAGAAAGACTTTGGGCTACTTATAGCCGACAGAAGTCTGATGCAGATGTTTGTAGAAAAGATCTCGAGTTTGAGATTGGTAACTTTGTCTATCTAAAGATCTCTCCTATGAAGGGAGTGAAGAAATTCAACAAGCAGGGAAATCTCAGTCCCCAATATGTTGGTCCCTTCAATATTCTCAGTCTCTTTGGCATGGTAGCCTATGAGCTTGAATTTTCTTTAGATCTACCCTCATTTCATCCAATCTTTCATGTCTCTTTGCTCAAGAAGTGCATAGGTGACCTATCAGTTGTGATCCCTATTTAAAGGATTGATGTTCAGAACACTCTCTCTTATAAAGAGATTTCAATCAAATTCTTAGACTATTAGACTCGAAGATTGAGGAACAAAGAAGTTCTTCTAGTTAAGGTTCTTTGGTAAAATCAGCCCGTCGAGGGAGCTACTTGGGAAGTAAAGGAAGACATGCATACTAAGTATCCTTACCTCTTTTTCTCCAACTAAGATCAAGCTCAAGGTAATAGTTTTCCTTAAGCTTACTCAGTTTCATGTTCAGTGTTCATCACAAACTTTGTATGCAATTTCATGCTTATTTTCCCATTGTAAACTTGGTATCAAGTACCATTGCATATTCAGTCATCCACTCATGTAGCAGTTATATAATTATGCATCAGAAATGCATTCTCATTGTAAGAAACTTAGTTCTTCAGAAAACTCAGTCATGCATTCATGAATCAGTTACACATGCATCAGATATGCATGTTCAATATTATATGTTTAGCTTGTCGGTCATGTCATTCATAGGATTATGTTCGAGTTATTCATGTTCAATATGTACGTTAGTTGTGTTTTCCCCCCTCTCAGTCAGTCTCATTTGAGGATAAATATTCTCAAGGGGGAGATATTGTAATACCCCATACTTTTTTCTAGATAATTTCATCTCAAGAATGTCTAGAATTAGATTCTAAATTGAATGATGATTATTCCATGAGGAATTTTCAAGATTTTCACTTTTTGTAATGTGGAAAATTCAACAAGATTTCCATTGATATAAGATTCATCCAAATCTGATAACTGGATTAGAGATTACGACTATTTCAAGTTCCCATCATAAAACGATGCCATATTAGTCAGTGGCGCACCGTGCCACAAGAGGAAGTGGCATTTGGCAAATTCAAGTTGGGATCCACAATTATGGCACTTCGCGCTAGGGCCCAAATTTAGAATTGTCCTTTTTCTAGTGTCTCAATGTGATTTTTCCCGCTTTGCGCCAAAGTTGCAGGTCACAAAAGAAAGGGCAATGTGATGGCTCTGTGTTACGCCATCACTACATTTCTCAATTATCAAATTCCAGTGACACAACGCGATAGCACCGCGTCGCACCAGGGGTTCAGTTTGGGAAAATTTCACTGAAATTAAATTATGCATCCAAGGTTAAAAAGGTCAACTTCCCACCCCTATTTAAGCCCTTGAACACGTGATTCATCCACTTTTCAGCCAAAATACGCTCGCTTCTCACAAAAACCTCTCAAGAACAAGCTAGGGCTTTCATAGAAGATCCAATTCCAAGAAAGTTTCACCGTCAATCTTCACGAAATCATGAACTAAGGTTTGCATAGTGTTCATTCATGGACTTCTTTTGACCATGAAGTCCAAGAATCCCTTTTCCAACTTCAAGTTATGGATTTTCTTTATTATTTCATGATTGGAATGTTCTTGTTCATTTTGATAAATGAGAAATTCAATTTTACTCTATGTTGGGTGATAATTTCTATGTGGGTTTAATTATTATAGAAATAGATTCAAGCAAACCTATGACTAAACCCATGAATGATGAAATTAGAATGTGACCATGACGTTTAATTATTGTACAATGATGTTTACATATACCATGCCTACAATTTGTTTGATTTAATGCCTAAATGAAGGAAAAGTGCCAAACTATCATGTTGTCATGTACAAGCTTATACCTATCACATGTTTGATGAAATACTTCAGTAAATGTATTATGATGATTATTAAGTATTCAAGCAAGTCATGCTTTGTCAGTTTTCTTCTATCCAGTTGTGGAGGTACTTGTACCTGAAACATTAGCTGTGTGTCGAGAGTCATGTCATGTTTTCATGATACTCTCAGTGAAGCTATGATCCTTAGACTTCAGAAAGTCTTATGACTTAGGAAATCTCCATGATATCATGAACTCAGTCAGTTGTCAGATATCAATAGTATTATGTCAGTCAACGGAATTCAGTAACTCAATCCATGTTTAGTTCAGTAAATCATGTTTAGTGTCTATTCAGATGGGAGTAGAAATTAGCACTGAACGAACAAAAGGATGGGAACTCACCTGTTATATGAGGGTGTGATTCTTAGAAGTAATCCTTGCATTCCAGAACTATATATCCAACATAGGTTGAGACATCATAGCCTGGTATATGAGGGTAGATGAGGTGGTGTATCCTTCTATATGAGGGTTCCCACAATTCTCACTAATGTTACCTGTTATATTGGGGTCACTCAAATATTGTCCTTACCAGTGGTGGTATTGACACCCTTCCAATCAGGCCATAGATTGTACCCCAATTTAGCTATAATGCATAATTTGGGGCTTGTCCATTAGATGACTACCTCCCACAGTCTCACTATTAGTCTTAGTAAAAGAACTCAGTTTGTTCTTCAAAATTCAAGACTATTAGATACAGTCAACTTAGATACAAAACAGAACTCAGATAGTTCCATCAGATTTAGGACTGTCAGATACAGTTACTCATGTTATCAGTTATATTTAGATTTAATAATAATGTTATCACAGTATTAATATCAGTTGCTATATCTCATGCATGTATTCTCATGCTCATGATAGCTAGTCAGTTATTATTATTGTTCATGCATATGAACCCCATGCATTCAGCCTACGTCACATGCATACCAGTACCTTCAAAGTACTAATGAATTTGTTCTATGGTGTCTTATACCATAGGTTCAAAGACACGAGCTCTAGAGCAACAGTAGATTCTAGATATCCACAGACAGAGTTAGAAGTAAGTATTTATCTTTCGAGGACATGATTATTTCCTTATTATCTCATTAATCAGTTTATTAGTTGGAGTTAGTTGGGGACATGTCCCATCAACTCCTTACTCAGATAGTTCAGTCAGTTAGAGGCTTTTTAGACTATCATATTTAAGACTTCAGTATATTCAGCTTTGTTTTGGGTATCCTATTACCCCACACAAATATTACATCATTCAGATCATGTTCAGTATTGAACCTTATCGCCTTTCAGTTCATGTTTCCATATTATAAAGTATTTTATATAGTATACTGGTACAGATATCAGTCATGGGTTAACTTGTGGTCCTTCGGGGTCATAAGCACCATGTAGCATTCTGGGTACCAAATTTGGGCATTATAATTATGTATTATACTAGTCTCTATGTTGTATTTGGAGATAAGTTATATTACTGTATCTCTCCATGACATTTCACTTTTGTGCTCTTAATATATTAGAAGATCTTGTACTGATACCACCAGGTTTTGGGATTTTCTTATGTATTGATCCTTACCTCATTTATTCCATATTGTTTTCCTTATATGTTGAGTAGTCCATAACTAGGCATTTCGAACTACGAATTAGCTTTCCTACTGGTGGGTTATAGTAGGCACCACCATGATCTGAGAAATTGGGTCATTACAGTGTCAACACTTTATTGATATTCAATTATGGATCATAGTCTAGAAGGACTTGCTTGGACTACTGAGGCAATTTAGTGGTATTGATCAGTCGGTTGGCCGATCTTCAGTGATTGGTTATGGACATGCATTTAAATATTCTTAGATTATTGTGCACAACCTTGTTATATGCTTAAAATTTATCTGATCTTGGGCTGTCATGTTTTTTATTTGGTTAGGTACAAGGAGTGATCCTGGATCCACATGGGACTTGAGATACCGATCATGTCCAGGCCCTGGTTTGGGCCGTGAAAAATATGCCACGATAGGGAACAAAGTTTACCATGAGAGTTAAAACATTAACCTGGAATGTGTAGCTTGACTGTCAAAAAACACCCAGGGGATATATGGGTCTAGTCCCTCCTGCTGGATGGGCCTCAGTATGTGTTAGCTGCACAAAATAGATATATCATAGAAGAACAAGGAATCCTTGTTCCTATGCAATCCATGATACATATATATATAGTGTTTCACAAGCATATGGTCATCAAGACCAGCCCTCATGCTGGACAACTTGAGTTTTTAGTATCAGTCCCTTGGGACATCCAGTTTCATGGCTAGCTACACAAATCTTCTTAAGCCTGATTAAAACATTTACATATTTCCACTCATTGAACCATGATCATCCATTAGGTATAAACTGTTGGTATACTGATACTAAAATGCTTGCAAGCTAATATAATCATGCCATTTAAATTACCATCACTTGGGGGAATCCACGATCCCATAAGCTCTAATAATTCATCCACATAGGGGAATCCACAACCCCCAAGGTTTAATTTAAAACCATTATGTCTCATTAACCTTTTATATTATGCAATAGTTCAAAAAGTAGTTTTAATTTTGTGTAGTTTTAATTTTGTTATACTCATGTTTCAAAGATAATTTCATAAGGTTTAGTCAAGGTTATTACTAATTTCAATTCCAAATCCATTTACATGGGCAAATCCATGACCCCTATTCCCATTTACCATGCCCATGCACCCAACGAGTTCAAAAATATCAATTCAAAACATAAATGATTCGTAAAATCTATGGGAAAAACAATTCCATCAATAACATTTAAAGTCCCTCAAACTAATTTCCAAAACTATCAATCAATCATATGAACAACAATTTAAACACATGATTTTTTAAAAAAAATTTAGGGAAGATATACATGGCTGAAAGTATCACAAATATGAAGTAAAATCACCCATTGAAGCTCTAAATCCCTAATCCTTAGAAACAATAGCTTATTCTTTCTCTGGGAAATTGAGAGAGTTTTAGATTATTTTAAGATTGAGTAATGGGGTCCCATAGGGTATTTTAGGTCATGGTTATGATTGGGGAAAGAGGGAAATGAACAAAGTACCCTTAAATAAAACATAAGAAAAACTGTTGTCTGTCATTATGGGTCATGTCACAACTCATGACCACTGCGTACAAGTTGTTAACGGGACTCATAGTATGTGTAGTGACTTAGGAAATTCTTACTGGTATGGTCACGAGTCATAACCTATGACTCATGACCAGATCCTACGACTCATGGTGTTTTAGTCATTATCAATTATAATACCACGAGAACTCTAACCAATAGTGCAACATGAATCAAGCACATGAGAAATAAATTATAGTGCATTGGTGGTTTTCTGTCAAGGTTGATGTATATTAAGGCCTCAAGGATGTCCTAGTGATTAGGTGAATCAAAACATCTCTTATCGATTGAACTCTTGAGAAGGATTTTGGCATTGACTTCAAATGAGTGTATCCCTTCTTATACTAAGAAATTTTGATCTCACGAACCACCAACAGATAGATAATAGAATTATCTTCCTATCGGTACCAATTTCACCCAAATTCAGTATCGGAACAAAAAGTTATGCCTATTTTACTCCAGCGTGTCAGCCTCAAAACTGTGTGACGACATTTTGTGACGACTTGTCACAAGTCTAACATCTTGTCACAAAAGTTCGTCACCCTTAAGTATAAATTCATAAATTCCACCCTTTTGTGATGACTTGTCACAAGTCCGATGACTTGTCACAAAAGTCGTCAGCTATTTTTTTTCAGCAATTAAAGGACGTTTTTGCTAGAGTAATTTGGTCTTTTCTCATCTTTTGGAGGACCCTATATATATGAGAATCACCATCCAAACCCTACTTTATTCATTTTCTCTTCCAATTCTTTTACAAAAAATATCTAGGGTTTCATTCAAGATCATTAATCTTCCAAAAATCATCCATAAATCTTCAAGATTTCTTCAAGAATCAAGTTCCTCATAGTGTGGGCTTAGAGAATCTTTTATTACAAGTAAGGATAGAGTCTCAATCACTAGAATTCATCCAATTTTAAAGATCAAGTTTTGTCGGTTTTCAAAAAGAGCAATCCTTTCATTCTTCTGCCTAAAACTTTGGTTTCTATTATGGATTTATATGATTTTGAAAGTGGGTTTATACCCAAATTACTTCATCATCAGACTATGATAATATAAATTGTTCAAGCTTTGTTATACACAATTATTTTACTATTCCCAAGTTATGACTTGATATTTAATATTGTGAATTTCAATATTTCTACCATGAGTTGATATTTTAAGTGCTTTCAAGATATGTGTCAAGCTTTAAGCCTCCTTATGACAAATTGGATTATTGAGTATATTGATTCATGAGATTGAGTTGTTACAATGAGTCTTGATATTTCCTCAAGGATATTGATGTTGCCATGATTTAATGAATTGATACATTTTGATGTTGAGAAATATTGATTTGATTAGAGTCGAGTTAGGAATCAACGAATTGATAATGATTTGATAAATGAGAAAGAGATTTGATTTGATCTTCATGATAGACCCTTGTGATATTTGTGGTGGATTTTCTAACGTGTTCCGAGCTTGTGTCTAGGAGTATCATTTAGCACCAAGTGGAAAATATGGTATTTACCCCAAAAATACATGCCACCATAGGATTTGTATTGATATTTAATGGTCAGAGGCCTAGTATGAGATTGTGATCACTAAATTGAGCTTGTACTCCCTATCAAGAGTAAGATGGTCCCGCCAATGTGGCGTTCATTCCTTAGGATGGTAAAACATTGGACTCCATGTAGCTCACATGGTTTATGTCGGTTATAAGAACCTCCCATGTCCATAATAGTTGAGTTTCTTGAAATACCGAGTCACTTCGAGACTTGAGTTGAAGAGCTGAGTTGTTTATGATGATTTATGAGGTTTTTATCATATGATTTAGCTACTATGAGACCATGAAAAGTATGTTTTAATCTAACTCAAGCCAAGTGTGCGATCATTGTACATATGCATAATTTCATGAAATTGATGATGATATTTACATTTTTTATGCATCCCCATATAATCAGTACATTCCAAAGTGCTGACCCACATATTTTTCCTATGGGCTATATTTTTTTTTTAATGTAGGTTCAGGTACTCAGCTGCAACTGCGTTAGTGATATTCGGGTGCCTCACTATGTTTCCTCAGTGGTGAGTCCTCATGGTTCGAGGACTGTGTCTATATTTTTGTGATATTGTTTTGTTTTTATGCTTTTAGTACTATTGAGTCAGTTGGGGATTTGTCCCAAAGGCTCTTTGATTTTGATGTATGGAGGCTTTGTCAGACTAGAGAGATGGTATGTACAGAGATTTAATATCTATTTTGGTGGTACATTTTAGTATTTTATAGTATCTCTCTTGAACCCTATGTGATATATCTCTTTATTATGAATGAATATTGTTGAATTGAGTTCCTTGAGGTAGTGTCTGGCTTCGAGGGTATGACTAGGGATACATGTAGACCTCAGCACAGTGGGACATCTCGGGACAGAAATTTTGGGGCGTTACAAAGCTTCGTATCAGAGCCTAAGGTTTAAGGAGTCCTAGATCCTAGGGAGTCTGATAAGTCGTGCTACATAGATTCTTGATCATCGGTGCATAGAGCGTCACATCTATGAGCAAGAAGCTATTTGACATTTTTGGAAAAGTCGTTTCTTTCTTTCTAAAGTTTATCATGCCTTCAACTATCTTTTTATCTGTGATTAACTTGTGCTTTCTTATGATAGAAAATGACTCCTCATTGAGCTCATAGAAACAATGAGCAACCTTTACTCATTGATCCCTTGAATGAGCATGTGTCTCATACAAAATTCCGGGCAGCTTTTACGGTGCTAGCCCAGGTAGTTACCGCCAATGCTCAAGCTAACGTCCAGGCTGCTATTCCACATCCATAAGACAATAATTATACTGTATCTCAATTTTTTGAATTTATATGGATGAATCTGCCTAAGTTTTATGGGTCGAAGGTAGGTGATGACCCACAAATATACTTGTATAAAGTGAGAAATATTACCCAGATTATGCATATGACTAAGGAGGAGAGTGTTGAATTGGATACGTATCGAATGAAAGATGTTGCATATAATTGGGTGGAGAGATGGAGAAAGAGCAGATGGGGGGATACCAATCCCATGACTTGGCAGTTATTCCAGGATACGTTCTTGGACAGATTTTTTCCTCTTGAGATGAGGGAAGAAATGATAGAGGAATTCATGAATTTGAGACAAGGATCTATGACTGTTAAGAAGTATTGTTTTAGATTCAATAAGTTATCCAAATATGCTCCTAGTATGATGGCTGACTCTAGGACCACCATGAGCAAGTTCATGACTGGCATGTCGAGTTATGTTGTGAAAGAGGATATATCTACAATGCTTAATAGAGAGATGGACCTTTCTCAGTTGATGATGCATGCCCAAAAGATTAAAGTTGATAAGGTGAAAGAGAGGGAGAGAGTAAGAGGGAATAAAATAGCTAGATCAAAGAAGCAGTAATTCAGTTAGTCCAGATTCCTTGGAGGGAACCTCCCTTAATTTGAGGGATATGTATTTATGCCCACACCTTTCCCTATTAGTGCGCCCGCACCTAGAAGCAAAAAGGAGCACAGAAACAGGCCTATCCCATCCAAGTCTCAGGAAAGTATAAGTAACAAACCTGATTTTCCTTTATGTGCCAAGTGTGGCAGAGATCATTTTCGCGAGTGTTTTGTTGATCATAGCGGCTTGTTTGGTTGTGGAAAGTTGGACCACCGACTTAGAGATTGTCCGTATGCTAGATAGGGTAGTCGAGATAATCATCCCCAAAGTTAGGCTACCAGTACCCCCGCTCCCGTAGTCCGCCAAGTTCCTCCTCAGGGCACCTCTTCTAGTACTGCTGGTGGTTTGTGCCAAAATCTTTTCTATGCTATACCACCTCACTAGGAGATAGAGAACTCTCCGGATGTTGTCACTGATAGACTCCGTGTCTTCCATTTTGATATGTATGTATTGATGGACCCCAGTTCAAGCTTCTCTTATATGACACCTCTGGTAGCTGTAAATTTTAAAATAGATCCTGAATGGATTCCTGAGCCTATTTTAGTTTCTACCCTGGTAGGAGAATTTGATATTGATAATAGAGTGTATAAGAAGTTTCCTATCACTGTTATTCATCGGGTCATATATGCTTATTTGATTGAGCTAGATATGGTTGATTTTAACATCATTCTAGTTATAGATTGGCTTCACTCGTGCTATACATCTATAGATTGTCGTACCGTAGTGGTCAAGTTTCAGTTTCTGACGTACCCATTTTTGAGTTGTCCGAGAGTTGTATAACTCTGAAGAGCCATTTAATATCCTACCTCAAAGCTAGGAAGTTGATTTTCAAGGTTGCATCTATCACCTAGTTTGAGTTAAATACCTCAAGTCTGAGACTCTGACTATTCAGTTAGTTACCATTGTTAATGAGTTTCCTAATATTTTCCTGAAAGATCTCCCAAGGGTCCCATATGATAGAGAATTAGAATTTAGGATTGATCTCCTTCTCGGCACTCAACCTATTTCCATTCCTCCATACTGTATGGCTCCCGCAGAGCTTAAAGAGTTCAAGGAGTAACTCAAGGATCTCTTAAAAAAGGCTTTATCATACCCAATGTTTCCCCGTGGTGTGCACCTATTCTATTTGTGTGTAAGAAAGATAGTACATTACGTATATGCATTGACTATCATCTTTTTGATGAGGGATTCTCTTCCATTGTTTCTCCCATGACCCAGTTAACCCAAAAGAAAGATAAGTTCTAGTGGACAGATACCTATGAGAACAGTTTTCAGGAGTTGAAGACTCGACTCATTTTAGCCCTTGTGTTAGCTTTACCCGATGGTGTTAATGGTTTTGTGGTGTATTATGATACTTCTAGAGTTGGCTTGTGTTGTGTGTTGATGCAGAGGGGTAAAGTTATAGATTATGCCTCTGGACAGTTGAGGCCTCATGAGAAGAATTACCCAACCCATGATCTTGAATTAGCAGCTGTAGTTTTTTATTTGAAAATCTGGAGACATTATTTGTATGGTGTTCATGTTGATGTGTTTAATAATCGTAAAAGCCCGCAGCATGTGTTTACTCAGAGGGATTTGAATCTTAGATAAAGAAGATGGTTAGAGTTGCTAAAAGACTACAATGTGAGTGTGTTTTATCACCCAGGCAAGGACAATGTTGTGGCAGATGGTCTTAATAGGTTGTCTATGGGTAGTGTAGATCATGTAGAGAATGATAAGAAAGAATTGGCTCGTGATGTGCGTCGTTTGTCTAGGTTGGGTGTTAGATTGCTTGATTCCACAAAAGAGAGTATATTAGTTCAGAGTTGTTCCGAATCCTCTTTGGTCTTGAAGGTAATAGAGAAGAAAGATAGCGATCCAAGTTTGGTTAGACTAAAGGAGTTACTTAAGGACCAAAAGGTAGAGGTTTTCTCCCAAGAGGGAAATGGTATGTTGATATTAGAGGGTAGATTGTGCGTTCCCGATGTTGATGATCTAAGGTAGAGAATTATGGTTGAAGTGATGGTGCGCGATATTTTATTCATCGCGGTGCTACCAAGATGTAACTTGATTTGCAGGAAATCTATTGGTGGAACGGTATGAAGAAAGACATAGAAGGATTTATGGCAAAGTGTTCTGCTTGTCAATAGTTAAGTAGAGCACCAAAGGCCCGGTAGTGTAATGCAAGAGTTTAACATTCCTACTTGAAATTAGGAAGAAGTGAATATAGATTTCGTAATTAGTTTGTCTCATTCTCGTCATCATCATAATTTGATTTGGGTTGTTGTAGACCGGTTGACTAAATAATCTTATTTCTTGCCAGTGCATTCATCTTATACATCTGAGGATTATGCTAGATTATATATCAGTGAGTTAGTCAAATTGCATGGATTTCCTTTGTCTATCATCTTAAATAGGGGTACTCAATTTACTTCATCGTTTTGGAGAGCCTTTCAAAAGGGTCTTGGTACCAAGTTCGTTTTAGTTTCGCTTTTCATCCGCAGACTAACAGTCAGGCCAAGAGGACTATTTAGACTTTGGAGGACATGTTGAGGGCATGTGCACTTGATTTCAAAGGTAGTTAGGATGACCACTTGCCATTGATTGAATTTGCATATAACAATAGTTTCCATGCTAGTATTCAGATGGCCCCATTTGTATCTTTAAAGTAGGAGAAGCAGTTGTGATTAGGCCTGATGCTATGTTTGAGGCTATGGAAAAAGTTAAATTGATTCCAAAAAGATTGAAGACCACTCAAAGTCGTATGCGGATGTGAGAAGAAAAGATCTTGAGTTTAATGTTAATGATTTGATGTACTTGAAGGTTTAACCCATGAAAGGGGTGAAGAGATTTGAGAAGAAGGGAAAGGTTAGTCCTCGTTATGTTGGTCCATACAGGATTCTGAGCCGTGTTGGGAAAGTAGCATATGAGGTGAAGTTACCTGCGAAGTTGTCTAGCATTCATCCAGTATTCCATGTTTCTATGCTTAAGAAGTGTATTGGTGATTCTGTCTTGGTTTATTCTTCTCAAAGCTTAGATATTAAAGATAGCCTTTCATTTGAGGAGATTCCGGTGGAGACTTTGGATTTTCAGATCCGTAGGATAAGGAACAAAGAAGTTCTTTTAGTTAAAGTGCTTTGGAAAAATCAATCTGTTGAGGGTGCTACTTGGGTATCCGAAGCTGATATGCGATCCAAGTACCCTCACCATTTTTCTGTGAGTTCGGATCAAGCAGAAGATACCATTCTTTATTAATTCTGCCCCCTTCTTATTAAAGATTTAGCTATGTGTCTACTTCCATCATGAATTTCTTCATTTTGTATAGTATCTGAAGATATATACTGAAGTAAGTCCTTTGAGAGAGTCGTTCCATCTATACGTCCTCATTTTTACTAGTTCTTGGCCCATCTGGCAACATTGGGGGATGAATGTTTCCAAGGAGGAGATATAACAATAGTGTGAGAACTCTAACAAATAGTGACACCATGACTCAAGATCATGATAAATAAATTATAGTGCTTTGGTTGTTTTCTGATCAAGGATGACGTGTTTTAAGGCCTCAAAGATGTCCTAGCGATTAGGTGAATCAAAACATCCCTTACCGATTGAATTTTTGAGAAGGATTTTGGCATAGTAAAATTCAAACTAGCATATCTCTTGTTACAATAAGAAATTTTGAGCTCATGACCCACCAACAGATAGATAATTAAATTAGCTTTCCAACTGCACCAATTTCACCCAAATCTAGCATCGGAGGGAAAAGTTATGCCTATTTTACTCCAGTGTGTCAGCTTGGAAACTGTGTGACGACATTTTCTGACTTGTCACAAGTCTGACAGCTTGTCACAAAAGGTTGTCACCCTTAAGCAGAAAGTCAAAAAATTCCACCCTTTTATGATGACATTTCGTGATGACTTGTCACAAATGTCGTCAACTATTTTTTTTCATCAATTAAAGGACGTTTTTGCAAGAGTAATTTGGTCTTTTCCCATCTTTTAGAGGCCCATATACATATGAGAATCCCTATCCAAACCCTAATTTATTCATTTTCACTTCCAATTATCTTAAGAAAATATATCTAGGGTTTCATTCAAGAACATTATTCTTCCAAAAATCATCCATAAATCTTCAAGATTTATTAAAGAACTAAGTTCCTCATAATATGGGCTTCGAAAATCATTTATTACAAGTGCTAATAGAGTCTGAAGCACTAGAATTCATCCTATTTCAAAGATTAAGGTATGTGGGGTTTTGAACAAGAGCAATCCTTTTGTTCTTGTGCCCAAAGTTTTGATTTCTATTATGGATTTATATGATTTTGCAGGTGGGTTTATACACAAATTACTTCAACATGAGACTATGAGAATATAAATTATTCAGGCTTTGTTATAAATGATGATTTTACTATTCCTAAGTTATGACTTGATATTTAATATTCTGAATTTCATATTTCTATCATGAGTTGATATTTCAAGTGCTTTCAAGATATGTGTCAAGCTTTAAGCCTCCTTATGACAAATTGGTTTATTGAGTATATTGATTCATGAGTTTGAGTTGTTACAATGAGTCTTGATATTTTCTCAAGGTTATTGATGTTTCCGTGATTTAATGAATTGATACCTTTTGATATTGAGAAAGATTGATTTGAGAGTCAAGTTACGAATCCACAAATTGATTGTGATTTGATAAATAAGAAAGAGATTTGATTTGATCTTCATGATAGACCCTTGTGATATTTGTGGTGGATTTCCTAACGCATTCTAAGCTTGTGTTTGGGAGTAGTATTTAGCACCGAGCGGGAAATGTGGTATTTCCCCTCAAAATACGTGCCACCATAGGATTGGTATTGATATTTGATGGGCAGAGGCTGAGTATGAGATTGTGATCACTAAATTGAGGTTGTACTCCCTGGCAAGAGTATGAAGCTCCCGCCAAACTGGGGTTCTCTCCTTAGGATGGAAAAACATTGAACTCCATGTAGCTCACATGGTTTTTGTCGGTTGTAAGAACCTCCTGTGTCCATAAGAGTTGAGTTTCCTGAATTACTGAGTCACTCTGAGTCTTGAGTTGAAGAGTTGGGTTGTTTATGATGATTTATGAGGTTTTTATCATATGATTTATTTACTATGAGATCATGAAAAGTATGTTTCAATCTAACTCAAGCCAAATGAGCCATCATTGTACCTATGCATATTTTTATAAAATTGATGATGATATTTACATTGTTGCATGCACCCCCATATACACAGTACATTCCAAAGTGCTGACCCAAATGTTTTCCCTTTGGCAACATTTTGTCGTAATGTAGGTTCAGGTACTGAGCCACAACCGCGTTAGCGATATTTGGGTGCCTCACTACGTTTCCTCTGTGGTGAGTCCTTATGATTCGAGGACCTTGTCTATATTTTTGTGATATCATTTTTTTGTTATGACTTTCAGTACTGTTGAGTTAGTTGGGGGTTTGTCCCAAAGGCTCCTTGATTTTGATGTATAGAGGCTTTTTCAGACTAGAGGGATGGTATGCACAGACATTCAATATATATTTTGGTTGTATAGTTTAGTATTCTCCAGTATGTCTCTTGAACACGATGTGATATATCTCTTTGTTATGCATGACTATTGTTGGATTAAGTTCCTTGAGGTGGTGTCTGGCTCTAAGGGTTAGCTTGGTGCTATGTGTAGCCCTAAGTACCGTGTGACATCTCGGAATGGAAATTTTGGGGCATTACATCAATACAACAACCTTGGGCCATCTCACTATTTCGTTCACGAGTCTCACCCTACGACTCGTGACCTCACCTTATGACTCATGAGTTCTAAATCATGACCTCAACAGAAACCATGGGCAACTTACTGGTCATACAATGATTGGAGCCATACGACTCATGAGGAGTCTTTATGACTCATCACCTAAGTCGTACCCTCAACAGTGAGCTCAAAACTCTAAATTTTTCAAAGACAAAAATCTGGGGTGTTACATTCTTCCCCTCAGGATCATTCATCCCTTAATGATGAATCAAGGTATCTACTAGCACTATTGTAAAAACGAAATGCAACCACAATTCCCTTATAAAGTCAGAAAACAAAGAGAGTAGGATAACACACACCTTAAGCATGATTATCCGGTGCGGGGAACAAAAATGGATACTTGGACTTCATGTCCTCTTTAGAAACCGAAGTAGCTTCTCCCACCTTATGATTCCTCCAAAGGACCTTTACTGAAGCCAAATACTTAGTCCTCAAATGACAGAATTTCCTACCCAAAATCTTAATTGGGACATCCTCATAAGACAAGGAATCCAAAATACCAACACTCTCAATAGGCACTACCAAATAAAGATCGCCCACACACTGCTTTAACATCAACACATAGAAAATTAGGTAAATGGAACCCAAACTCAAAGGAAATTCCAACTTGTAAGCAACATTACCCACTCTCCTTAAAATTAATTAAGAACCTACGTAGCGAGGGCTGAGCTTTCTTTCCTTCCTAAACCCCATCACTCCCTTCATAGGATATATCTTCAGAAATACCCAATCAGCAATATTAAACTCTAACTCCCTTCACCTCACATCTACATTGGACTTTTGGTGACTCTAACCTGTGTTAAGCCTTCCCCTGATCACCTTCACCTTCTCCATATCCTAATGAACAAAATTAGGACCAAATAAACTAGTCTCCCCAACTTTGAACCATTCAATAGAGGAAAATGATCTACCCAATTACCTCTAAAATGAATCCCAAAGTACCTTATAATATTTTCTAAAGTGTTAATGGTCCTCTCTTCTTGGCCATACGTCTAAGGGTGGAAAGTGGTGCTAAGGTTGAACTTAGTCTCCAAACCTCTCTAAAATATGTGATGTAAATTTCGTACCTCTCTCTGAAATAATGGAAACTGGACACCATGCAATTTGACAATCTCTTTAATAAACAACTTAGCACAATCCTCTCCAGAATAAGTAGTCCTCACAAGAAAAATGTATGAAGACTTAGTCATCCTCTCCACTGTGGCACTGAATTTTGGGTGTTTTATCTTATCTTTGTTATGTATCATTCTGCTATTATTGAATATGTGTGGTTCAGTTTCATTATAGAAGCCTTAACTTGGATATTGGTGTTGTTTTTCCTTTTAATATTAGTTTGAGTGATACACTTACTTGTCAAGGCTCGCCACGACAAGTGCCATCATAACCCTTGGTTTTTGGGTTGTGACATTAATAAATAAACTCTCCATCACCACTTACCTTAGTCTATTCGATCCTAAACAATCAATCATTTGTAACTAGTAAACTTTTTAGATAATATCCAAGGACAAGCTATACTTCTTTAGCCTCACAACTAGCTTACAGCTAGTTAAGTTACTTACCCAACATACCCTAATCACTCATTGAGAAATAACAACCAAATATTAAGATGATCAATGAGAGGGACATGAATATTCAAGAACACATCTAATAACTCCATTTCTTCTTCTGACCCTACAACTAAGGATCATTAATAATAATCAAGGTATCTCATTGCAAGGACCTTAGCAATTCAATTATATCATTCCCAACGAATATAATTAATCAATAATAATTATCATATAATAAGCACATTGTAAAAAAATAAACAGCCAATGACAAGTCATTTTAGTAATCAATATATGGGTGATTATTTCTACCATTAGACAATCATAAATCACAAATACCCGAGAACTTAATTCCACCATCATCTCATCATTTCCTCATCAACTTCACATTATCATCAAAATACAAGTAGTTACTCAATCAATAGTAAAGACCATCGATTCTGATAAAGTCTATGTTCAAATATAAATTTACCTCAACCGATAACCTCACCTACATCAAAAAATTAACTTTCATGCAAAGGGCTGCCACATTCACCCTTTCATTTACTTAACCAACAATCCAATCATCAGTTAAACCTTTAAGTTATCACAAAATTTAAAGCCAAAATAATTTTTTGCTAAGTCAAGTTCCTTCACAGACTACATTACATTTGGGAACTTGCAACATTTCCTTATCTCTGACTCAAAATTAATCAATCAACTACAAATCACAAACACATGAACTCACAAAAAATTCCCAAATAAATAAATCATTCTTCATATCTCATTAACAAAAACTCTAGTCAAGCACTTTATGATCAAGAGTTGGTTATCTAGCATATTATATGCAGTCCTTATGGCTAGATACCAATAGTAACCTTAACGATTCAAATTTTCATTGCTTGTATCATTCCAAGCGGATTCAAGTGATATCTAATTGCCTAGTCGAGATACTAATTTCACTACCTAAAATTCAGGGGTCATGATGGCACTTGTCGCGGTGAACCTCGACAAGTAAGCATAGCACACAAATTTATACAAAAGGAAAAATAATAGTAAAAACCTAAGTAAGGCTTCAAGAATGAAGTCGAACCATATAATATAGTAAAGCGAAAAGACATAACCAACAATACCACCATCCCAAAACGTGGTGTCATAGTATGGAACATTAATAGTAAAACTCGAGATCAAATACATGATATCCAAAACATGAATACTCTGTCTCTGAATACAAATAAAGACACAGTATAAATAAATAAAGACAGTAGTTAACTCCGAAAGCAAGAATGCAACCTCTACATCGAATTGCTCCAAAGGTAGCCTGAATGAACCACTGTGAGGTGTACTCGAACCAAGATCTATACCGAAAGGGTTCAGTAAGGGTGAGAATGGGAAACTTGTACTCAGTAGGTGTCATAGGCCAACTGACCAAAGTAAAAAATAAAGCATACAAAATACATACTAAGGGCACGTCACCTGCAATTAGAAGATATCCCACCATGGTAGCCCATACCATTTAAACTAACAGTTCTATAATATTCACATACATAATAGAAAATACGAGGAAGGAATACAAGCAAACCAATATAACATATACAAGTACTAGAGAAGAGATTAGACATTGACAAGTATACATCAAGAGAGATAATACAACACAAATAAGGATATAACGTAACAAAAATGTAATGAACATGATAATGATGATGATGGTAATGATTATATGATGCACAAGGTTGTCGCACAACCTTCGTATACACATATGGATCTAAAGGTTCCCTACGTAGGACCCATGGGGGGTTCGTCAACCCGAATATAATTTGTATCCATATCTCCTATCCATCTTTCAGTAAAGGGTTTTAACAATGTGGCATTTTTTATTAGAAAAAGCCAGTGTTTCAACTATTTCCAGTATTTCCATGGTGGTACCAATGTTTTATGAATGTATGCCATATGGTGATGTAATGCTTACAACCAAACAGAATAAGTATTTTTATGTCCAACCAATATGCCGACCAAGTAAGACAACAATACACTTAATATTTACAAGCATCCTTCAATTTCAACATAAACCGTATGCCAACAGAATAAAACATATAAAAATACACTATTGATACCACATTAGGCTTTTTCATCAATCAAGACACAACAAATTTCATATACACATGGCCAACAATATCATATATGACCCTACACGATCACACATAGAAAATAATATATAAAGACTAACAAATAACATGATTATATAGGCCCCCACACAGGCATAACATAATAATAAATCCATTTTCATGATTTTTTTCCCACAAGCTTAACATGATTTTGTGTCAACATTCACTACCCAGCCGAGTCCTAAGAAAGTTAAGCCATAACCTACCTTGAATGCCCAAAACAGGTCTACAAGCCTTCACTCCAAAGACTTACTCCTCCCGAACAAACTTGGAATCAACTAAAACATGAAAATATAGAATCTATACGTCAAAAGAAAGCCAATCATACCCATATTGCTATTTTCAAGTTGGGGTCAAAATGGACCCCTGAAATGAGTTTTTGAAAAAGAAGGGCAAAAATCATAATTTTATCTTTGAATCATGTTCCCATATTCTGAGGAGTCCACAATTGAAAATCCAAGCAAAAATTAGATACAAATGATGTCCATATTGAAGAAAAACCATGTTTAAGCTTTACCAGTAAATTCCCCAAAAAATCATTTTGAAATCAATAATTTGAAGTTGTTTTGAAGATGAAATTGATTAAAAACTAATAATTATAAGATTAGAAACTTACCCAAGTGAAAATGGGTTTAAGGCGGGGTTTGAATAAAACAAATACAAGTTTTAGGCCTTTCAGGCCAAAATTCTCAATTTTCGACTTTAATCTGAATGAAAACAAGAATTACAAGAGAAAATTGGAGTAAAGTAGCCGAAATAGGTGTTTAGAAGCTTACCCGAGCTTAGAAATAGAAGAAATTGCTCAAAAGTGTGAAACCCTAAGCTCCAAGTCTCCATGAACCCCTCGGGATTCATCAAAAATCTTGTGAACGCAAACAAAATATGCTACCTTGTCAAACAACGATGCTCCGAACTCAATGGAGATATCGTATTTTAAAAAAACATCATTTTCAGAAAGTTGACCCGAAATCCTATTTCACAACTTTCCAAATTGAGGGTCGAAATGAGATTTAAAATCCATAAAGCCAAACCAACCATGTTACCAACCTAAAATCCCTGCTTTGGATTTACTATCACAATCCATTTTTCCATACAACATACAGATCAATAAATGTTGACCGAAGTCAACTTAAAGGCTTTCAAAGCCACCAAAAATAATAATTTCTCATAAATCATGCAAAAATGTATTGGGAACTATGCCAATCATCCCTAAGACCTTGAAATACCACAAAGTAACCACAAAGAGGGGTAAGATGATAAATTCACACATAAATGAATATTTTAGAAAACTCACCAAAAATTATGTCGTTATATCATCCACCACAAAAAATCTAATTCGTCCACTAACTAAAAGCAAGAGAAATTCCTGAACCAACAAAGAGATGGGGGTAGGAACCATGCATATCAAACTCGACCTCCCAAGTAGCCTCATCTACAAGTCGGTGCTTCCGCTTGACCTTACCCACTCGAATAACTCTAGAATGCAATCGCATAATATCCTTACCCTGGATGGAGATAGGCTCTACAATAAAAGTCAATCTATCATATAACTTACCCGACTTCCCATGAATGACATGAAACTTATCTAAAATGTAATGGAGAAGCATAAAAGGATGAAAACCTGGATGAGCGGCTGATATATCAGGGGGCAAGGCTAGTTCATAATCCATATCACCAATAATCCAAAGAATCTGAAATGGGACAATATACTTTGTGCGAAGTTTACCCCTCTTCCTGAACGTCATCATACCCTTTATGGGAAAAACTCAAAAGAAAACTCCATCAATAACTCTATATCTCAAGGCACGAAGTCTACGATCTTCATAGCAGTTCTGCCTACTATAAGCTACTCGAAGCCTATCTTGAAAGATCCAAACTCTATCTAAGGACTCACTAAAAATGTATGCACCTCGAGGTCTAATCTTAGAAATGTCAAACCAACCAACAAGAGAGAGACATCACCTACCATACAAAGCCTCAAAATGAGCCATATCAATTCTAAAATGATAGTTTTTATTATATGCAAACTATGCCAAGGCTAACTGCTGCTCCCATTGGCCAAAAAATCCATCACACAAGTGCGTAGCATATCCTCCAAAACCTAAATAGTCTGCATTGACTGACCATAAGTCTGGGGGTGGAAAGCCGTACTAAAGTTAACTTGAGCACTCAGCTTGTCCTAAATAGTCTACCAGAAGTGAGATGTGAACACTGAACTTCGATCTAAGATAATACACACTAGGACACCATGAAGATGCACAATCTCATGATTATAAAAACAGGTCAACCTTTTAGCACTGGAAGAAATCTGAATTGGAATGGAATGAGCATATTTGGTCAATCGATCCACGATGACCCATACACTATCAGAACTATGAGAAGTACAAGGTAATCCAGTCATAAAGTTCATAATGATTCATTCCCATTTCCACTTGGGTATAGATAGCCTCTAAAGAAAAAAACCTGACCTCATATGCTTAGCCTTCAACTACCAGCAACATAGGCAACGAGCTATAAAATCTACTATATCTCTCCTCATACTACCCCACTAGTAATACAACCTCAAATTATGATACATCTTAGTCACTACTGGATAAAAGGAAAAAACACGAACAATAGGCCTCGTCCAAAATCAATCTAATCTAATCACTAACTATCAGTACACAAACTTATCCTCTAATCCTCAAAAGACCAACTGAATTGAGTAAGGGTTTCTTAAACTGATCACTCAACACCTTATCCCTAATCACTCACAACCCTACATCATTAAACTGATGATTCCGGACCTGATCAATAAAAGAAGTCCTAGCCTCCACGAATGTCAAAACACACCCAAGTATAGAAAAAATAAGCCTAACCATCTGGTTAGCTAAAGACTAATCCTCTAAGTCCAAAGTCCTACTCTGGGTCAAAAGATAAGCCAAGCAATCCATGCTAGTCGAATTTTGGATCAAGGCATCTGCAACTTTATTAGCCTTGCCCGAATGATAAAAAATAGTCAAGTCATAATCCTTAAGTAACACAAGAAAACAACACTGCCTTATAATAAGATCTCGCAGGGTAAACAAATACTGAAGGCTGTGATGATCCCTGAAACTCTCACTATGGACTCCATACAAGTAGTGCATCCATAACTTCAAAGAAAAAACAACCAGACACAACTCCAAATCAAGGATAGGCTAATTCATCTCATGAGGATTTAACTAACAAGAAGAATATGCAATCACTTTACCCTTCTGCATCAATACAACACCTAACCCAAAACTTGAAACGTCATAAAAATGGTAAAACGTATGCCCTCCTAGGGTAAGGTCAAGATAGGAGCTGACGTCAACAAATCCTTGAGCTTTTAGAAGCTGGCCTCACAAGTATCAGACTACCAAAAGAAAATCTTCTTCTCAGTCAACTTGGTCAACAAGGCTAAAATGGATGAGAAACCTTTAACTAAATGCCAGTAGTAACTCGCTAAGCCAATAAAGCTTTGCATCTCGATGGGCAAAGTAGGCCTAGCCCAATCACGAACTACTACAATCTTGGCTAAATCAACCATAATACCATCATTAATTACCACATAACCCAAAAATTGACATACTCTAACAAAAACTCACACTTCGAGAACTTCACATACAATTTCTCATCCCTCAATCTCTGAAGCACAAGCCAAAAATGCTACTCATGATCGGCCTAACTCTTGGAATAAACTAAGATATCATCTATAAATACAAACATAAAGGAGTTGAGATACAGTCGAAATATCCAATTCATAAACTCCATAAATAAGGCAGGGGCATTGGTCAACTCAGAGGACCTGACGAAGAACTCATAATGATCATATCAAGTCCAAAAAGTTATCTTCGAAACATCCAAAGCTCAAATCCTCAATTGTTGATACCCAAACCTTAAGTCAATCTTTGAAAACACTAAAACACACTGATGCTGATCAAGTAAATCATAAATTCAAGAAAGAGGACACTTATTCTTGACTGTCACCTTGTTCAACTATAAATATTCAATATACAAACCCATCCTTTCTTTACACAAAAAAGAAAAATGCTCCCTAAGGTGATACAGTAGGATGGATAAATCCCTTATCTAATAACTCCTGCAACAAATCCTTCAATTCCTTCTGCTCGGTTGGGGCCAACCTATAAGAAGAAATGGAAATGGGATTGGTTCATAGCTCAACATTAATAGCGAAGTCAATATCATGATTCGGAGGTATACCAGGAAAATTCATGGGGAACACATACATTAACACACAAATTAAATGAAAATAATCCAAAGAAGAAGATAAAGCAACACTAGTGTCACAAATATGAGGCAAATAGGACAAACATCCCCCTCTTCCAATCGATGACCCTGAACATATCATATAAATCTATTAGACCCTAATGAAGTACATCATTCAAAGCTATCCTTAGAATACTCGGCGGAGCTAAAGTCACGGTGTTAGCATAACAATCTAGGATAACATGCTAAGGTGCTAATCAATACATACAAAAAATGATGTTAAAATCAACCATATCTAAGACAAACATATCTACCCAAGTGTCACGCTCAGCAAAAGTCACAAAGTATGATCGGTACACCCGATCCACCACTAAAGAATCTCCTATAAGGGTAGATGCATGAATAAGAATGGCATAAGGATCACTAATAGAATCAAAGACTAAAGCAAAACGTGCAGACACATAGGAGAAAGTCAATTTGAATCAAATAAGACATATGCAGATTTCAAACAAATGGGGACAATATGTGTGATAATAACATCGAAAGCCTCTACCTTTAGTCTGGTGGTTATAGCCTAGAACTTTGTATGACCACAAACTTTCTTAATATCCCTATGACCAACATTGAAGATACCACTACCTCTACCTCACATACTTCTGGTGAAAACTCTACTTGTCATTGCTGAAATATGAGTAGCTCTCTCTAAATATACGGTAAGGATAGTCCTTGGCCAAATAGTCATTCTCACCACACACATAACAAGATCTTCGACCTGAATCAATAAAAGGAGGTATGGATAGACCAGAATAGCCACCCTAAATTACTGAACTAGAATTCCCACTACCTTAGCTCTCCAAGGCTGCCTATACTAGTCAACTATGATATCTAAGGATACCTCTGGAATCCCTACCAAAAGAAGTGTGACCTATGAACTTTCCTATATGGCTCACCTTCTTGGCATTTCCCTGGGATGCTTGAAGAATACCCTGAGTCATCTGAACATGATGCACTATACTCTGAAATGATGCTCCGAACACTACTATATGAGATATAGCTAACTAAAGAGAAGCATCCAACCCTTTTACAAACCTTTAAATCTTCTCAAATTTGGTAGCAATGCTTACATAAGAATACCTAGACAAGGAATAAAAACATGCTTTATACTCTAAAATAGTTATGGATCCCTTCTCCAAGTGATCCAACATATATCTCATTGATCCCTCCGACTATAAGGCATAAAAATCTCCAAAAAGGTATTAACAAATTAATCCCAAGTCATCTTAGGAGAATCAAAAGATCTGCAACCAATAAATATCCTCCACCAATCTCTAGCAACATCCCTCAATTGATAAGTAGTCATGCATCACAATGCGACTCAAGAAAACCCAGGTTATGTAATTTCTCATGACATTCAATCAAGAACTTATGGGCATTCTTTTCTACGATACCACTAAACCTAAGTGGACCCAAATGAGTGAATCCCAAAAACCTATTCTGATCCTTAGAATACATAATTTTACTCACAATAAAAGGAGGGATAGTGAATCTGGTAGGCTGAGATCCCACCTAGGGAGGTAAGATAGATGAAGGCTAAACTCTAAATCTCAAAATACCATTCTAAGATGCAGCTGCTGAAGGAGAAATAACTCTCAGAGCCTATAAAGTACTAAAAGAAGAAGTAGGTACCACTGGAGGATCCACAACCGGTACTAAAAGAACACCACAAGCAGATTTTAGCATAGACTGAGGTACCACAGTTGGAGTTAGGGAAACACCAGATGCACTAGAAGAAGCACCTCTAAAATAGTCAATTAGCAAATCAACAACCCCTTTATGACTGGGTAAGAAGAACTTAATAAAGCCAAAGTAGGACCCGCATCTCCAACACAATCAACACAATGCTTAGGGGAGTCTCCCCTATCACTACTTCTAGATAGAGCAGATCGATGTGCCCATCCACTACCTCAAGCTAATCCATAACTTGCAACTCACCCTCTAGTCTAGGCTCTTTCCTCAGATAAAGGCTCCGTATCTGTAACCCCATAATTTAGTCATCACTTCTATGCTAAAAACAATGAAATATGACTTAGATCATGACACAACCCAAACCAGGGCCTAGTCATGTCGGGTGACATAAGTACTACTAGGACCAGAGACAACCCCCAATACCCAACTATAACCTCCCAACACCATATATTGGATGAATTTAAAACATATAACGAGAGAGAACAATAAATAATCAATGACATAATAAAATCCATAATCATAACCACCCAAATATCCAACCAAATATACGATTAGTGTTAGCCCCAATACCAATACAAATGCCAAGGTGGCAACAATACCGACACCGCCCATGCCTATAGCAGTCACATAAAACCTCTAAACGAAAACAAAGAACATCTGATCGAGACAGCCCCCATCCATAGACCAAACCGAAGTCCAAGAAGTAACCAAAAGTATGAAAACATATCCATAAAATGTTATAGATTCTTTCAGGGTGTAGAAACTCACCACTTTAGTCTAAAACAAATATTGTCCTTAAATCCAAGTTAGTAAGCAAAAGGAGTGGTATGGTCAATTTCTCCATCACGTAGGGATACAATTCCCAAAGACGGAGTAACGGGTGATGATAGCATGTACTTAGGGATAAGGAGAAAGTAATTACATTATTCAAAACAAAATTAAATAACCATATGCAATCATATACATACACACACATATATATACACTATGTCGGGGAAGGGAAGCGGATTTAACATGCATTTAAAACCTTTAACATTGGTTAAGTAGCTTTACCGTTATAATCTACCCATGGGCGTTATGGGTCCAGTGTTACTGCATGAACGGGTTTAGTATATGTAGTTGCATGAACTGGAGAAAGCATAGGGGTCGCGGATTCCTGTGTACCCTTAACCTCTGTGATACATATATACAAGTATACACTTAGGGGATTCCCGTGTACCCCACAAGTATATGGTCACTATGACCAACCCTCAAGCAAACATGAGTTTCTAGTGTCAGTCGATCAGACTCACAGCTTCACAACTACCTATCATAACCCACCATTATAGCCCAATTAAAGCCTTTAGAACAAACCAAACCCCCACTTCAAGAAGCTAACTACCAAGGTATTATGAAGTGGTATCATCATACCGATTATAGCTTGTAAGAAATGACATTAGCCAATACTTAAAGGATTCCCATGTACCCCATAAGATTTCCAATCAATCCAAAACATGGCCACCAAGGCCTTTCCAAATTATTTAATTCAATCTAACCATTCAGGGTTCCATTACCATATTATGCAATGCAAGGTTTTCAATAAATGTCAAACTATGTAACAAAAACATCTCCTTGGTATTTTAACAAACAAGTTAAGGGTATATGATTTCCAAAAACAAAACGAAGAACCAATTAACAATTCTCATGCAACCACATGCTTAAACCAACATTATATCATGAAAAAATATAAATAGAATATGGGAAAACATCATCTAACCATTGGTAACCAAAGCCACCAACACAAACCCATAATAATTCCATGAAAACCATTAAGTAAAACATTTTTCTAGTTTGAACTAACAATGTGGGAGGAGTAACATGCCTTATATAATAAGGAAAACGAAGAGAAACCACCCTTGAATGCCTTAATTAAACACCTTAATGAAACCCTAGCCTTTTCTTGAACTAAGAGCTTGAGAGAAATTTTAGAGTGTTTTATTTGAGAATAGTAGGATAATGAAGACTCAAAGTGTTTTATGTCGTGGGGTCAAAAGATAGTAAGAGGAGAAATATCCAGAATACCCCTAATTTAAAATGTAAAATTTTTTGCAGGTGCGTAGGTTGGACCCTTCCACTTGTACCCACATCATACGAGTAGTACCACTAAGTCATACATAAAATAGATGGTTGGACATCCTTACACTGTCCACCATACGATTCCCCTTTCCCCACTGATAACGCTCAATCTACAGCTCTCGTAGGAGTGTAAAGCGGTCGTTAGCAAATATAGAACCCAACCTGGGTTGGGTGTCGATCCCACAGGGAATAGCTTGGCCAACAAGTAAGCAAAATTACTAAACTTTTGGTGCAAGTCTCATAAAAAGGGGGGAGTCTTGTCGTGCAAGTAATGTAAACAAAAGCTAAAAATAATAAAGTAAAGAGAGAGATTGTTACGTAGGTTGTAAACAATGAGAATTGAGGCGTTGGGGTTTTGTCCACCTTCTGAGGTATACGTCTCTATTGGCTATGAGTGTGTAGAGTTTTGACATGCAACTGCTTATAGAGAATTTTATTCGATGGTAAATCCAAGCGTCTTTCGACCTCAACAAGGACTATTTCACTTTAACTCTTTCGAGCTTAAAGCGTGTCTAACGGTACGAATTCTCCAAGAGGTTAGTCCAGTTACGACACTAGCTTTTTAATAGGAAAGGGTGTCCTACTACCTTGACACTATCTCTTTTCCAGACAAATAACCTTTCTTTCGAACAAGTTAAATGTTATACTGGCGTATTCTTGCGTTTGCAACCACAAAGAATGTAGATTAAGATGAAGAGAATAATGATATAAGCAGTATACGTGTCGCGAACTCACAAACTCACAGCAATAGATAGTAACTCATTCGGCTTCCATAACCCCAACAGAGAAGTTTAGTTACACATGAATGCGAAGGAGATCATGATTGACATTGTTATTATATCACAATATTGATTACTGGCGTGTGACTCAAGTGATAGGCGTGAGGCGTGATTCCTTAGCAAGTAACTATTCTCTTGTTGTGGAATAGATGAATAGAATTAATGGAAAGATTAGAAGAGTTGATTAGAAGTGTTGTGGTGGAAGAAGAGAGGGATGGAAAAAGATTAATTGTTGAATAGAAGATTAATGAATTTCTCCACTAAGGGAGGAATGAATTGTTAAGAGAGGAATTGTTTAAAAATCTCTTGCATGATAGGGTATTTATAATACCCATATCCTACTCCTACTAAGCTAATGAAATAAATAACCAAATCCTACTAGGCTAATGGAATACTTAACCCAAATGTACTAGGTTAATGTAATATTATCATAACCCAAATAAACTAATGAAATACATAACCCAATTGTACAAGGTTAATGTATCATTGTCCAAATCCAGCTATGTGTCTGTAAGTCCCCAAAGTCTTCAGAAATGTTGTTTTAGCCCGGGACAGATTTTCCATGCAGCAGTTTTGGTCCTTAGGCATGTAAACTCCCTTTCCTTCCTTCGTGAGCTTTCTTTTGCGTCAAGTAAGCCATAAAATACTGAATTTTGCATCATTTATACCTGAAACTTTACTAATCATGTTCGTTAGCTTATTTATAGGAAAAAGGACTAAAAGTGCATGAAATATATAATTTGTTCTCAAAACTAGGCTAAAATATGGGCAAAATATATTGATATAGGCGTGTAAATCCGCCTATCATCAACACCCCACACTTAGAGCTTTGTTCGTCCTCGAACAACATATCATGTCCTTCTAAACATCAACTTAGGGTTTTTACAGTAACAAGACAAAACATTCTTCAAGACAAGCACAACAATTATCAACAAAGAGTAGCTTTCCGATTATAAGTAGAAACAATCTAACCTCAAGCATAGACTCGTGATGGTGATCAACTCGCATGTAAATGTTAAGGTACATAGAATCATATACAACTATCCAAAACTCATCAACCATGTGTGTCTCACAATATAGTACCCATAATCACTCACAAGTATAGCATATTTTTCAAACATGGGTGTCAAAGTATCCTTGATCTCACTCTCACAAAGAATTCATATGTAGCAACTGATGACCATAGGCTTGCCCTTAATGTAGTACTCCACTAAATGTCAGAATGTTACGATTAGGATCAAGTAGGTCTTTTGATGGTTGTAATTTAGGCTAAGGGACGGGTAGGATCAGCTATTTTGGCCAGAAATAGTGACTAAGTTCCTAAGCGCTTCAATACATTACATTGTATCATTGACACTTTTTTCTTTTCAACCTTTCTTTCTTTCTATTATTCTACCACCCTTGCTCTCCTCTTTTGTTTTTCAATTTTAAGCACAACTCACTTTTCAGCTTTCTTTTCCTTTTTCTTTTCACAACATACCTCTTATGCTAGCACTTTCTTTTTCATAACATATTCAAGAACCATTACAATTTAAAGCATCATACTTACCCAATTTCCTCTTATATTGTCACATGACTTTTTCACTTTAAAGCACTTAGAAATTTGGATCAAATTACGGTCTTGAAAGAAATGGATTAGGCTTACATACAAGGTTGTCAAAGAAATAGGCTAAAGGCTCAAAAGGGTTTAACTAGGATGATTTACATGGGTAGGTAAAACTGAAGGTAAACATGTATAGGTTGCCAAATAAATGCCTAAATCATATACTAAACTTACACTCCTTATTTTCGCTTTGCATACATACCAGGCAAGTTCTAGCATCAGCCACAAACATAGAATATACGATTATTTCACACACACAAGGCACATGGTCGACTTGATTGGAAGTAATATAGACTCTCAACCTAACTAGTGAAGGAATTAAATCACACAATATCACATAATGAGTCACAACTAGAGCCTAAACGTCTCAATAGTCACAATTGTAACACATACTCTTGTTATAATCTCATGCTGCCTATCAGAATAATTTCATGCGAAGCTAGAAAAAAATTTTGCTCCTAAAAAAACTTAAAAAAACGACAAACGAAAAAAAAAACAAAAAACGAAAACTAAAAAAAAAACGACAAACAAAAAAAAAACAAAAAATGAACTCAAATAAGCAAAGTAAACAAACAAGCATAGGTGCAAACAGAGAAGTATAGCATGCGAAACCGCCACCCCACACTTAAACGGGACACTGCCCTTAGTGGAAAATAAATTCGAAGAACCTGGTTAGTCAGACCCTTCATCAATGTCTGGGGTCATACCCCCTTCGTCTGAATCATCATAAGAGTCGTCGTCAGAGTTCTCCTCCTCATCAGAATCAGGCAAGCGTCGATCATCATCAGTTGGCACATCATCGTCTAGAGGTTCCTCAAAGTATACGCCCACTCCACACATCTCCCTTGCATTCATGTTCATTGGGTAGTCATAGTCCAGCTGTTGGAGCTCTTCAGCAGTTAGAACACGTCCACCACTCATCATAGTAAATCGTGTCATGCCATAAAGATGACGGAAGAAACTCTCATCACGAGCATGTCTCTCCGCAGTAGTAAGGTTGACACCATGAGTTGTTTCAGCATCTTTGACCTTGGTAAGGTCAACCTTCTTTGGGTTATGTGGGAGTTTGTGATCAGCTCGTTCCTCTTCAATATCCTCCTTCCGCAAGATTGCTGTCAACAAGTTGCCAAATGTGAAGTGGTACCTTTTGTGGAGTCTGGCCTTCCTCATGGTAGAGCAAATGATTGCCCCAAAGTTGATAGGGAGATTTGTCACCAAAGCATAGACCAAACACACTCTATCTCTTGATATCTTGGTGAATTGAGTCCCAGGAATAAGGCATGAGTTGACAATGCGCATCCAGATTCTTGCTTCCCTATTCAGTGGAGCATAGGGGAAGGTGTTGTGTTGGCCGGTTTCTTTATGTCTGCACCACCTTGCCATCGATCTGCTTCCACAAAGTGTGTGTCGTATTGCTCTATAAAGAGGCCTGCTGTACAGCTCTTTGAATGGTGCTGGGTCGACCGAAGGTAATCCAAGAAAAGAGTTGATCCAATTCGCGGTGAGCTGTAACACTTGGCCCCGAATTTTGACTTCATTGCCTATTGTGTTCGGCGACCAGTTGGCATAAAACTCTCCTGTCAAATCAATATTACACTCTCCCATGTCGCGGAAGATGAAATCCAGCTTCAATGCCATTATTTTTGCCAACATCCGCGGCTCCTTCTTTGCTAAGGTGTCCTTGTTGATTAAGTCGACGTGAACATATTTTCTTTCTTTATTGTTCCTGTACCATTCTTTGGCTTCCTCCTCAAGAACCCATTTTATTCCAAACATTCTGCGGGGTAGTTGTGCTGAGGATGATTCTCCTTGGTCTTTTCGACTTCTCTTCTTGCCCTTTTGGGAAGTGGTAGCCTTCTCCTTGCCTTGCCTCGCTTTAGGTGCCATTGTACCTGAGACTAGAAATAGTGTTAGTGGCAGCACAATCTCAATCGATACAATCTATAAGCAAGAATTAGGGGTACCACCCCACACTTTGTTTTGTTAACATAAGTCAGTGAGGTGAAAGTAGTCGATTACTCAGATTTTGACGACATACGTTTTAGGACTGTATTCCGACAAGAAAATCAGCAATGAATCACTTACTTGCAGCCATTGGACTACTTTCATGGTAGATATAACAACACTACTACATAGGGGTTACCACATGGAATAGTTATTCTTACAACAATCTCATCCTCTTATGGCGGTAGGTACTATAAGTCTTATCCCGATGGCCTGGATAGTCGAACATGTAAGTATCCAAACAACAATCTTAAGCAATACTCATATCCAAAGTAATTCCGTAAATACCATAACAATGCTATTGAAACCAAATTCAAGTCGGAAATAATTCAATATTTTCCTACGTATATATCCCCTCACATGGTTTTGCATTAACAATCCAAACACATGAACATCACCAACAATCTTTCAAGATGTAGCAATTCATAATAGACATAGCAACGTAGTACTTATGAGAAATAAAAGAAGAATAAGAGAGCACTTACTTGCTTGAGGTTTTTGGAGATGGTTTTGTGAATTGGAAGAGCAAAAGGAGAAAATTTTGAGAGGATTTGGATGTATATGCGGCGCCCTTAGGTCAATTTTTAGTGTGTTTGTGTTGTAAAACTAAGTCCCCTTTATATAGGAGGAGAATGGGTCGGGTTATGACCCATTTACAATCGGTTTTGGAGACAAAAATCCCACATATGCAGCGCATAATGCTTTGCATAGACATGACATATACGGCGCATTGTCTATAGCATAATGGGACATATGTGCCGCATAGTCTATGGCATTTATAGACATATGCGCCGCATAGTCTATGGCATATGAGATACTGAGACCAAATGCCATAGCATAGGCGGCGCATAGTCAAAAGCACACTTAGGAATAGGTGGTGCATAGTGTATAGCACACTAGATTCCTAGACCTTAGGCTATAGGATAGGTTGTGCATCGTTCGTGGCCTAGTTTTACCAAGGCCTAGCCTTCCTCGATGCCTATTTTGGCGTGAGAAATGCTCAATCCATAGCCTTATGCATCACCATTACTAACTTACCAACTTTACCATACAATGCGTCCAAATCGTCCATTGAAATCAATCTCCTCGTTGAATACCTCTTGCACCTATCTTTGCTCAAACAAATGAAAACGTTTAGTACGATGGGTTGCCTCCCACCAAGTGCCTTAGTTTTGGTCGTGGCACGACTCTTATTTTTGGATTTTCATTTATCAAAAGCAAAGCAAGTACTAGAATGAAATAAAAAATGATAAACGATAAAACGATAAAATGATGGGTTGCCTCCCATCTAGCGCCTTATTTATTGTCGTGGCTCGACATAGTAATCTCGAGTACTTAGACTTCGTCGAGATAAGTGATGGCCATGTCATTCATCGAGTCAAGAGGACCGATATAAGTCTTAACACGTTTTCCATTCACTTTGAAGATAACACCATTATTGTTTTCCAATTCGAATACTCCATATGAGTAGACTGGGATAACTTTAAATGGACCAGACCACTTAGATTTTAACTTACCTGGGAAGAGATTTAATCTGGAGTTGAAGAGTAGTACCATATCACCCTTTTGGAAGTTTCGTCGAACAATCCGCTGATCATGATACTTCTTCATCTGCTCCTTGTATAGGTCTGACCTTTCATATGCATGGAGACGGAATTCATCTAGTTCGTTCAGCTGCTCCAACCTCAGATTCTTCACCTCATCCCAATTCAAATTCAATTGCTTCAATGCCCACAATGCCTTGTGTTCAAGCTCGATGGGTAGATGACAAGCCTTCCCATAAACTAGTTGATAAGGGGACATACCAATGGGTGTTTTGAATGCAGTCCTATACGCCCATAGTGCATCATCTAGCTTGCGAGACCAATCCTTACTATTTACATTAACCGTCTTGGCAAGGATTTGCTTGATCTCTCGATTGGAAACCTCTACTTGTCCACTAGTTTGGTGATGATAAACCGTAGCTACCTTGTGATTCTTGACACCATACTTGGCCAATACAGATTTGAATAGCTTGTTGCAAAAGTGAGATCCTCCATCACTTATGATAGTACGTGGTACTCCAAAGCGAGAGAAGATATTTCTCTTTAAGAATGCTACAACACACATCCCTTCGTTGTCGGCCAATGATACAGCTTCAACCCATTTAGAAACATAATCCACACCAACCAAGATGTACTTCATTTCAAACGAATTCACGAATGGACCCATGAAATCTATACCCCATACGTCAAAGAGTTCTACCTCAATAATTTTGGACATGGGCATCTCATGGTGTTTTGAAATAGCACCTTGACGCTGGCATTGGTCACACCTTCTAACATAGTCGTATGCATCTCTGAATATCGAAGGCCAATAATAACCACTTTGTAATACCTTTCTTGCCGTTTGATTGCCTGCATGATGTCCTCCAACTTGGGATGTATGGCATGCTTCCAATATGATGGGCACTTCTTTGTGGGATATACATCGTCGAATGATACCATCAGCTCATCTTCGAAACAAATAAGGCTCATCCCAATAGTAGTGCTGAACGTCATGCATGAACTTCCTCCTTTGATGGTAAGATAAATTGGCAGGTAGCACATTACTCACCACGAAATTTGCAAAGTCGGCATACCATGGTAATTTCTCCATTGTTGCCGTTAATATCTCCTCATCCGGGAATTCATCATCAATCTGAATTTCAGGTTGCGCCACATGTTCATTCGCAAGTCGAGATAGGTGATCAGCCACTTGGTTCTCGCAACCTCTTCAATCTTTGACCTCAAAATCGAACTCTTACAACAGCAAAACCCATATAATCAACCTTGGTTTTGCATCCTTCTTCGTCATTAGATACCTAAGAGCTACATGGTCTGTATGAACGATCGCCTTAGTACCCAATAGATAGGCACAAAACTTTTCAAACGCAAACACAACCGCTAGGAGCTCTTGTTCAGTAACAGTGTAGTTCTTTTGGGCTTCATTCAGGACCTTACTCGCATAGTAGATTGGATGAAATAATTTCTCCTTTCTCTGACCAATAACAGCACCAACGGCTACACCACTAGCATCACACATGACTTCGAACAGGAGAGACCAATCTGGTGCTACTATGATAGGGGCTTCAATAAGTTTTCCTTTAAGGCATTCGAATGCCTTCAAGCAATCGTCATCGAAGTCAAACTTCACATCTTTCTCCAATAGTTTGCACAATGGACTAACAATTTTGGAGAAGTCTTTGATGAATCTACGATAGAACCCAGCATGGCCAAGAAAACTGCGAACTCCCTTCACCGAAATTGGAGGTGGTAGCTTCTCAATAACCTCAATTTTAGCTCGATCAACCTCTATTCCTCTTTCGGAGATCTTGTGCCCAAGAACGATTCCTTATTTTACCATGAAGTGGCACTTCTCCCAATTCAGCACAAGGTTGAACTCTACACATCTTTGTAATGCCATGCTCAAGTTTGCCAAACACGCTTCAAAAGACTCACCAACAACTGAAAAGTCATCCATAAATACCTCCAAAGTGTCTTCAACCATATCAGAGAAAATAGACATCATACAACGTTGAAAGGTGGCTGGTGCATTACATAACCCGAATGGCATACGTTTGAAGGCAAGCGTACCATATGGGCATGTAAACGTTGTCTTGTCTTGGTCTTCAGGTGCAATACAAATCTGATTATAGCCTGAATAACCATCCAAGAAGCAAAACCATCCTTTCCCCGCTAATCGATCTAGCATTTGGTCCATAAATGGCATTGGGAAGTGATCTTTGAGCATCCAAGAATTCATCTTGCGGTAGTCCATGCATACTCTCCATCCAGTAACGGGCCTGAGTGGAATAAGCTCATTCTTTGCATTCGCGACCACCATCATACCTCCTTTCTTGGGAACACATTGTACTGGGCTTACCCATGTACTGTCAGAGATAGGATATACAACTCCTGTGTCTAACCATTTGATAATTTCTTTCTTTACCACCTCTTGCATAGGTGGGTTTAGACGCCTTTGATGTTCAATGGTGGGTGTGCACTTTTCTTGAAGCTGAATTTTATGTGTGCAAATCCCAGGTGGAATACCAATAATATCCGCAATGGTCCATCCAATAGCTCTAATATACTTGCGTAAGATGGCAATAAGAGCTGCAACTTATTGTTCACCCAAAGCAGCTGCTACAATAACTGGAAGAGTGTTTCCGCTTCCTAAGAATGCGTACTTCAAATGGCTTGGCTGCTCCTTCAATTCTAGTGTGGGTGGTTCTACAATAGATGTATTAGCTAGTGGTGTGGGTCGATTCTTGAGATCAAGATCCAACTTCTTGGGAGTATAGCGATATGTCCCTAATCTCGATAGAGCACAAATAGCTTCTTTGGAAATTTCAGCATCCTCCTTCTCTCCTTTCATGAGCAAAACCTCCAAAGGATCATCAAGAATTTGCTCTTCTTCAATTCGTTCTTTCTCATAATCAAAGACAACATCAACCACTGAAAATACACTCAGATCTTTGGGTTTCTTCATTGATTTGCAAACATCAAAACGAACCACTTCGTCATTTATTCGGAATGAAAGTTCATTAGCTCTTAAATCAATGATCACACTTCCTGTAGCAAGGAAAGGGCGCCCCAAGATTATGGGAACCTCAGAATCTGCCTCGCAATCCAAGATGACAAAGTCTGCTGGAAAGATAAATGAAGAAACCTTTACCAAGACATCGCATAGAATCCCAACAGGTCGTTTTACCGACCTAACCGCCATGACAAGCCTCATATTAGTTGGTGTAGGATCTACTAATCCCAAATTCTTGTAGATCAATAATGGTATCAAGTTGATGCTGGCTCCTAAGTCACATAGTGCTTTGGCAAAGTTCAAAGATCCGACGGTGCAAGGAATAGTGAAAGCTCCGGGGTCGGCCTTCTTCTGAACTATCGATCGGGTAGCAATTGCACTACAATGATGTACATCATCCTTCAGCTCATAACTTGCTGCCCTATTCTTTGTCAAAAGATCTTTCATAAACTTCACATACCCAGTCATTTGTTCAAGTGCCTCCACCAATGGAACATTAATGGTTAGCTGCTTTAACATAGTCATAAATTTGCTGAACTTAGTGTCATCCGCCACCTTCTTCAATCTTTGGGGAAAAGGTGGTGGTGGGTATGGAAGTGTTCTCTCCATGGCTTTCTTCTCCTCTTGCTTCTGTTTTTCCACTTTTTTAGTTTGCACGTCGTTGGGAGTGACGTTAGTAACATCATCCGCGGACTCCTTACGTATCGCGTTGCTATTCTTGTCCGCAACTTCGTCAACCACTTGCTTGCCTTTTGCTGATGTTTCCAGCACCTTACCACTCCTTGTAGTGATGGCCATGCATAACCCATCATTCCTTGGGTTTTTCACAGTATCGCTAGGTAAAGTGCCAGCCTTTCTTTGATTGAATGCTGCTGAAAGTTAGCTCAATTGTTGCTCTATTTGCTTGATAGAAGTGAAGTGAGAATCAACTAACTGCTTCATGGAGGACAAATCATTAATTACCTCCGTAACTCCCGCGCTCGTTGCTTCCACTTCTTTCAATAACTTAGCCATCATGTCTTCCATACTTCAAGAATTAGATGTGGTGGTGTCACGTCTACCAGGGGGAACGTACAAACCACTCTTTTCATTGTTTTTCTTCCAACTACCTTGGTCTTTGTTTCCATATTTATCATAATAGTTCCGACCTTGGTTTCCTTGGGCATTCCCACGGAAACCCCCATGATTGTTCAAGTAGTTGGCCTCCTCTTCAGAATTAGATTCGTCTCTTCCTTTTTACGCAATAGCTTTCACTTTTTTGGTCTTTCCTGATAATAAGTGCTTTGTAAGAAGATCCATTTGTGTTTTCATGTGCGCCATGTCTTGATCACGTTCTTCTTCTCTTCTTCTTTGGTCTGCAGTCATGGCAATAGATAAAGTGGGGCTTGCTACCTCAGAATCCCTGGTATTCCAAGCTCTACTTTGTTTCGTCATACGATCTAGAAAATTGCTTGCTTGACCAAAGGTGAGGTCCATGAAAGATCCTCCAGCTGCATTGTCCACCACTGGTTTAGTTATTGAATTCAAGGCTCTATACAAGATCTCCATGAGGTGAACATTAGTCATGTGATGGTTTGGGCATCTCGCTAGCTTTGTCTTGAACCTCTCCCATGTTTCATGAAAAGCTTCAGTGGGAAGCTGACAAAAGCTACTGATTTCATCTCTCAATTGTGCTCGTTTGGATGGCGGAAAGAATCTTTCTAGGAAAGCGTCTCTCAATTGCCTCCAATTTGTAATTGAATCATGAGTCAGCCTATTCAACCATAGTGTTGCCTCCCCAGACAGAGATAATGGAAATAGACATAATCGAATAGTATTCCGACCAACACCAGGATTGTCAAAAGACTTGCATGTAGAAATAAAGTTGATGAGATGCATATTCGGATCATCGCCTGCTAGCCACCAAATAATCCCTTGAGTTGCAATGACTGAATCATGGTGCTAGTGATGTTGAACTTGGCTCCGGGCGCTAATGGAGGTGGAATTATAGCTCCAGTGGCTCCGGCACCTTCAAGATCATCATCATCATCGTCGAAAGCTGGCTGCATAGGTTGGCGATCATATCTATACCGAGCTTGTCGACCTCTTCTGTTGGCAGGTATTATTTCAGCATCACGCCAAGGTTTTAGTAACTCGTCATCACCTAAATCCTCATCGTCAGGATTAGTTGCTCGCCCAGGATTATCAATGTTTTGTTGTTGGACTTGAGCAGCAGCAAGAGCAGCTAATCTTGCCTTCTCGTGTTGAGCAGCCATCCTATCGATTTCAGCTTGTGCTTCCATTCTCCTAATTCGTTGTGGTTCAGGATTGATTGGTAATAACGGTTGACCAGAACTTCTAGTATGGGGCATGCACTAAAGTAAAAACCTGCAGTAAACAAAAACAAAAACTAAACCTAAAAGTACGAGAATCTTTGACCAAAGGGTCTAGTAATTATCACGAACTTGATTGACACTCGTATTCCGCGGCAACGGCGCCAATTATTGATAACGCTCAATCTATAGCTCTCGTAGGAGTGTAAAGCGGTCGTTAGAAAATATAGAACCCAACCTAGTTTGGGTGTCGATCCCACAGGGAATAGCTTGGCCAACAAGTAAGCAAAATTACTAAACTTTTGGTGCAAGTCTCATAAAAAGGGGGGAGTCTTGTCCTGCAAGTAATGTAAACAAAAGCTGAAAATAATAAAGTAAAGAGAGAGAGATTGTTACGTAGGTTGTAAACAATGAGAATTGAGGCGTTGGGGTTATGTCCACCTTCTGAGGTATACGTCTCTATTGGCTATGAGTGTGTAGAGTTTTGACATGCAACTGCTTATAGAGAATTGTATTCGATGGTAAATCCAAGCGTCATTCGACCTCAACAAGGACTATTTCACTTTAACTCTTTCGAGCTTAAAGCGTGTCTAACGGTACGAATTCTCCAAGAGGTTAGTCCAGTTACGGCACTAGCTTTTTAATAGGAAAGGGTGTCCTACTACCTTGACACTATCTCTTTTCCAGACAAATAGCCTTTCTTTCGAACAAGTTAAATGTTATACTGGCGTATTCTTGCGTTTGCAACCACAATGAATGTAGATTAAGATGAAGAGAATAATGATATAAGCAGTATACGTGTCGCAAACTCACAAACTCACAGCAATAGATAGTAACTCATTCGGCTTCCATAACCCCAACAGAGAAGTTTAGTTACCCATGAATGCGAAGGAGATCACGATTGACATTGTTATTATATCACAATATTGATTAATGGCGTGTGGCTCAAGTGATAGGCTTGAGGCATGATTCCTTAGAAAGTAACTATTCTCTTGTTGTGGAATAGATGAATAGAATTAATGGAAAGATTAGAAGAGTTGATTAGAAGTGTTGTGGTGGAAGAAGAGAGGGATGGAAGAAGATTAATTGTTGAATAGAAGATTAATGAATTTCTCTACTAAGGGAGGAATGAATTGTTAAGAGAGGAATTGTTTAAAAATATCTAGCATGACAGGGTATTTATAATACCCATATCCTACTCCTACTAAGATAATGAAATAAATAACCAAATCCTACTCGACTAATGGAATACTTAACCCAAATGTACTAGGTTAATGTAACATTATCATAATCCAAATAAACTAATGAAATACATAACCCAATTGTACTAGGTTAATGTATCATTGTCCAAATCCAGCTATGTGTCTGTAAGTCCCCAAAGTCTTCAGAAATGCTGTTTTAGCCCGGGACAGATTTTCCATGCAGCAGTTTTGGTCCTTATGCGTGTAAACTCCCTTTCCTTCCTTCGTGAGCTTTCTTTTGCGTCAAGTAAGCCATAAAATTCTGAATTTTGCATCATTTATACCTGAAACTTTACTAATCATGTTCGTTAGCTCATTTATAGGAAAAAGGACTAAAAGTGCATGAAATATATAATTTGTTCTCAAAACTAGGCTAAAATATGGGCAAAATATATTGATATAGGCGTGTAAATCCGCCTATCATCACCCACTCATACCCATAACATACGACTAGTATACGTAAGTTATATACAAGATAAAATCAAAGGCATTGGACACTGGACAATATACGACTCCATTACACCGCTCATACCCTATACTCACGACTCTTAGTGAGCTAATCGTACTTAGAGCAAAGTCAAGTTACCAAGTTTCAGATTAAGTGAAGGACCAAACAAATGAACTATTACCAAACTATATGACCCGTACCACTAAATCGTAACCACAACAGAAGCTTAACAACCAAATACTGGATATCCTATGAAGTGGGGTCACCAGAGCCATATCCTCACTATCTGACTCGTATAGTGAGTCGTATGATCAATAGAAAGCTAAAAAATCAAGAAATTTCCGAGGTCCAGAAATCAGGTAATTCAATTCTCCCCCACTTGGATCATTCATCCTTAAATCATGGAACAAGGCAGTACCAGCATGATTAAACCTCAAACGTCTCTACTCTTACTTTTAACCAAGTCAGAAAACAAAGATACCAAGGAAGTCAATCTTTACTTAAACAGAGTTTGAAAACAAAGACATTATGAAGAACACATACCTTTCGCACAAATTTCTTTTGTAGAAAACAAGAATGGATACTTGGACTTCATGTCTTCTTCAACTTCTCATGTAGGCTCTTCCACCTTATGGTTCATTTATAGAACATTTATTAAGGCCACATCGTTGGTCCGCAATCGACGAACCTGGTGATCTAAGATCTCAATCAGGATCTCTTTATAAGATAGGGCATCTAAAATTCCAATAACCTTGATATGCATAATTTGTAATGGATCACCAATACACTTTCTTAACATAGAGACATGGAATACCAGGTGGATGGAGCTCAAATGGGAAGGAATTCAAACTTATATACAACATTACCAACCCTTATAAAATTAGATAAGGACCCATATATCGGGGATTGAGATCCCCCTTCTTACTAATCCGTATCACTCTCTTCATGGGAGATACCTTCGGAAACACCCTATCCCCAACTCAAACTCTAAATCCCTTTACCTCATATCCACATAAGACTTTTTTCAACTTTGAACAGCCTTAAGCCTATCTCGAATCACCTTCACCTTATAAATAGCTTGATGAACTAAATTCAGGCCAAACATATCAACCTTACCAAGCTCGAATAACCCAATAAGAGACCTATACCTCCTACTATACAAGGCTTGAAATGGATCCATCCCAATGCTAGACTAGTAGCTATTATTGTAAGCAAACTTTACAAGAGGTAAGTACTCAACCCAACTACAACTATAGACAATCACACAAGCCCAAAGCTTATACTCCAATATTTGAATAGTACTTTCTACTTACCTATCTGACTATCGGTGAAAAGTATTACTAAGACTTACCTTAGTCCCCAACCCTTTCTGGAATGACCACCAAAATAGAGATGAAAATTGCATACCACAATCAGACATAATAGAGACCAGTACCCCATACAACTTTACAATATCTTAGAGGTATAGCCTTGTATAATCCTCAATCGAGAACTTTCTTCTTACTTCCAAAAAGTGAGCAGACTTTATCATTCTATCCATGATGACCCAAACCAAATCAAATGTATTCAGACACTGAGGCAAACCAGTAACAAAATCCATATTAATCACTTCTTACTTTCATTTAGGTTGTTCAATCTTTTTATATAATCTCCCGAGCCTCATGTGCTCAATTTTCACTTGTTAGCACACTATGAACTTGGCCACAAATTAGCCATATCCCTCTTTATATTATTCCACCAGTATATCTCCTTGAGGTCTTGATATATTTTTGTTGAATTGGGATGAACAACATAGTGAGACTCATGTGCCTCATCCAAGATCCTCTCTCACAAACCATCTACATCAGGAACACATAACCTCTCTTGGTACTGCAAAGTACTATCACCACTAATCTCAAAGGCTATTACCTTCTGCCTATCTACATCATCCTTGATCCTCATCAAGATAGGATCTAACATCTACTTCTCCTTGATTTCAGCACCAAGAGACAACCACAACACTTTCTGCACTTACACACTATCATCCTCAGAGTCCAAAAAGAGAACTCAAAGGTTAGCCAAATGATGAATGTCCTTCGCCAACTCCTATTTTACTTTATCCATATAAGCCAAAATCCTCATAGATAACCTGTAAAGAGCATTAGTAATTATTTTAGCTTTACCTACTAGTAGTGAAGACACATGTCATAGTCCTTGAGAAGCTAAAGCCATCCTTTTTGCCTGAGGTTAAGCTCTTTTTAAGTAAACACATACTGCAGGATCTTATGATTAGACAAGATATCCACATGCATCCTATAAAAATAGTAATGCTATATTTTCAATGCGAACACCACAACTAATAGTTCCAAGTCAAAAGTAGGTTAATTCCATTTATGCACCTTCAGATGTCTAAAGGCATAAGCTATCACCTTTATATGGTGCATCAGAATGCAACTAAGTCCCATATGAGATGCATCATAGTAGACCACAAACCCATTAGTGCCTTCAGGAAAAGTCAAAATTATAGTCAAAGTTAGGTTATCCTTTATCTTTTCAAAACTACCCTCACATGCATCCGACCACAGGAACTTTCCCTTCTTTTTGGAAAATTTAGTTAATGGGGCACTATAGTAAAAAGCTCTTCACAAACCTCCTTTAGTAACCATCTAAACCCAAGAGGCTCCAAATATCAGTTGAAGTCATGGATCTAGGCAACTTATTCACCACTTCAACTTTCTGTGGATCTACCATGATCCCTTTATTAGAAATGATATAACCTAAAAAAGTGACAGAGTTCAACCAGAATTCACATTTTAAAAATTTTTCATACAACTGCTACTCCTTCAAGGTCTGCAACACAACGCAGAAGTGATTAACATGATCTACCTCACTCTTAGAGTACACCAAAATGTCATTATTGAACACACTGACAAACAAATATAGAAACTAATAAATATTCACCAAATCTATGAATTTTGCAGGGGCATTGGTCAACCAATAAGACGCAACAAGAAACTCAAAGTGCCCATACCCGGTATAAAAATCTATCTTAGGGATGTTCACCTCCCTAATATTCAACTGGTGATACCCAGATTGAAAATTAATTTTGGAGAACAACTTAGCACCTTGCAACTGATCAAGGAAATCATCTATCATTGGAAGGAGATACTTATTATTTACTGTTACATTATTCAACTGCCGATAATGAACACACATCTAAATGGAACTATCCTTTCTATCCAATAATATCACCATCTCACCCTACGGGGACACACTAGAATAAATGAAACCCTTATCTAAAAGATCCTTGAGTTGATCCTTAAGCTCCTTCAACTCAGTTGGATCCATTCTATACAAAGGAATAGAGATTGGATGAGTGTCCAAAATGAGATCAATCCCAAACTCAATCTTCCTATTATGAGGAACACCAAGAAAGTCATTAGGGAAGACCTCAAGAAATTCATTCACCCCTAAGATGAAATACAAAAAAGGACCATCCAAGTTAGAATCTTTAACACGAACTAGATAATAGAGACACCACTTGGAGATCAATCTCTGAGCTCTAAGATATGATATGAACTTCCGTTTAGGAGCTAGGGAACCACCTTCCTACTTAATAACTGGATCATTAAGAAATTTAAAGATAACTATATGGGTCTGAAAGTCTAGAGAAACATAACACGAGTGCAACCAATCCATCCCTAATGTGACACTAAAATTCATAATATCAAATTCAAATATATCCAACAAAGTTTCTTTAATACTGATAGATACCACATACCCCCTATAGACTCTTCTAGCAATCACAAATTCACCTATCGGGTAGAAACAGAATAAGAGTCTGAAATAATCTAGGACCAAAGCCAAAATACACGGCCACAAATGGGGTCGCATAAAAGAGAGTGGACCCAAATGAAGTAAATAGACCATATCTTGGGAAAATAATTTCACCATACTAGTCATGACATTAAGCGATGCCTCGAATCCTAATCGAGTAGTGAGAGCATAAAGATGATTTTGACAAGTGCCGGAACTAGATGGTGTATATTTTGCTGCTAAAGCTGATGATGAAGTAACTTGAACCTTGTTCATCCTGAAGTAACCTTACCAACAAAATAGTTTCTCAGAATATGCCCTGTCCCTCCCTTCATCAAAGAAACCCCGATGCAATTTCCATAAAACTTTTAGGAAGGATATGATGTAGTTGAATGGGCCCTACTATCCTAAAATTGGGTGCCTTATGCCCTAAAGTTATTGATACCATAGAAATATTGATCACCTGATGGCTTTTGATAGAGAGAACTAGCTGTCGAGTAAGACCCAAAATTTCCTTACTTTTTTTAGGCCACATACTACCAACCCTACTACTCTGCTGCTGGCCACTGCCCTTCTTAGAAAATTTAAACTTCTTTCCCTGCCTATCCCCTCTTTTAGCTGCTTCTTCTTTTCTTTCTCTACCTATTATATATACACAATCAACCGAGAGATATCTATGTCCTTGATCAATAAGGGATTCTTAATCTTTAATATCTAATCATGGGAAACCCAAAAGAAAACTTTCTCATTCTAGCTCTTATGCTAGAAACCATCTCTAGAGCATACCGAGACAACTAGTGAAACTTCAAGGCATACTCATTGATAGACATCTTACATTCCTTCAAATTAATAAACTCTTCCGCTTTTGCTTCTCTAAACTCCTAAGTAAAGAAGTGGTCTGGAAATGAATTAGAAAAATCCTCCCTTAGAGATGACTTAACTCTATCTCCTCTGGTCATATCCTATTCCTTATACCATTGGTACGACATATCTTTTTGCTGATAGGCGGTACACACCATACCCTTAATATTCGCGGCATGCATAACATGAAAGATCTTTTCCATATCATCTAGAAAACCTTAAGAATCCTTGTCTACCTTAACACCAATAAAGGTTGGAGGGTTCAACCTCATGAACTGACTAGCCCTTATGGCCTCAGAAGATTGAGTAACAGGAGCATCACACTCAGATTGAGAAGCTACCAACATTGTCAATATATGAATACACTGATGAAATTCAGTGTTCATCACTTCATTCTGAGGAGTTTAAGATGGACTATAGGGAAATGGTGGAACTCTAGAACAAGCATTATGGTACCCATAGACCAGGTATGGACCCCATAAGTAGAATGGGTCCAGCATCATTGTTCTTAGTTGGGATAGAGGAGTTTCTATGATCTTCAGATCATCAAGTAGGCGTGATCATAAAAGCGAACAAATAGGAATTAGAGGACAATTCAAGACCTTAGACTCTACAGCTCAAAAATAGAACATAATAAAGAGAAATATTCCTAAATGTCTTATACCCTCTCCCTTATGACTGTGGGGTGCTACACACCCTTAAAAAATACTCTAGTCAACACCACTTGTGGACTCCCAAGTGACTATGAACCTAGGGCTCCAATATCAATCTAACATGACCCGAACCAAGTCCTAATCGTGTGGGGTGCCTCTAGTCCAACTGGGATTGGAGACCACCCCAACACCCAACCATATCTGCCTAAGACCCTATGTCTGATAAATTCTGAACATATAATATGATAGAACGATAAATAATCAAAGATAGTAATAAAATCCACATTCATAACCATCTAAACATCCAACCAAATTCAACCCTAATACCAACTGAAATGCTCAAGATGACACTAATACTGACACTGCTCATGCCTATAGTAGTGACACAAAGCCTTTAACCAAAAATAAAGAACATCGAGTCAAGAAATGCCCCCAACTATACCCAAAAACAAATTACAAGAAATATGGTGCGACTTCATACATGAAATATATTATTCTAATGTATGAAGTTGCACCATTTCAATCTGACACAAATATTATCCCTGAATCCAAGCTACTAAGAAGAAAGAGTAGTATGGCGGGTTCCGACATTGTGTGGGGATATATTTCCTGAATATGGGTTAGTGGGTGAATGATAGCATGTACTTAGGAATAAGAAAAAAGTAACGCCATTATTCAAAATCAAAGTAAATAACTATATGCAATCACACACATACAAATATATATACACATGTTGGGGAAGCGAACCGGGTTTAGTATGCATTTAAAAACTTTAACCTAGGTTGAATAGCATTACCATCATAATCTACCCACGGGATATATAGGTCAATTTTTACCCCCTGGGCCTCAGTGCGTGTAGCTGCATAAACTAGAGATATCACAGGGGATGGGGATTACTGTGTATCCTTCACCTCTATGATACATATATATAAGTATAAACTTAGGGATTCCTATGTACCCCACATGGTCATCATGAATAACTCTGATGTCAGGAAACATGAGTTTCTAGTGTCTGTCCATCAGACTCATACCTTTATGGGTAGCTATCATAACCTGCCATTATTGCCCAATTAAAACCTTTAAAATATAACTAAACCACCAATTATAAAAGTTAACTACTAAGTCATTATGAAGTGGTATCGTCATACTTACTATAGCTTGCAAGCAATGTCATTATCAAACACTTAGGGGATTACCATGTACCCCATAGGATCAAAACCATAGCCACCAAGGCCTTTCAAAATTATTTAATCCAATCAAACCAATTAGAGTTCTATTACCATATTATATAGTGCATGGTTTTCAATAAAAGTCAAACCATTTGACAAAAAACATTCTCATTGGCATTTGAACAAACATGTTAAGGGCATATAGTTTCCAAAACCAAAACCAAGAACCAATTAACTATTCCCATGTAACCTCATGGTCAAACCAATATTATAACAAGAAAAAAACCATAAATATAACATAGGAAATCATCATCTAAATATTGGTAACCAAATCCCCCAACACATATTTTAAAACCAAGATAAACTCGTAATAATGCCATGAAAACTATTAAGTAAAACATGTTTTTAGTTTAAACTAACAATGAGGGAGGAGTAACATGCCTTAGAGAACAAGGAAAATAGAGAGAAGCCACCCTTGAAAGACTTAATTGACCACCTTTAAGAAACCCTAGCCTTTTCTTAAACTAAGAGCTTAAAAGTGATTTTAGAGTGTTTTATTTGAGAATAGAAGGTTAATGAAGTCCCAAGAGTGTTTTAAGATGTGGGGTCTAAAGAAGTCAAGAGGGGAAATGTACATGATACCCCCAACTTAAACTATAAAAAATTTTGCAGATGTGTATGGTTGGACCCCTACACTCATACTGTCATCATACGAGCAGTACCATCAAATTGTACCAAGAATAGAAGGTTAGAAATCCACACACTATCCATGATACGACTCCTCTTTCCTGACTTATACCTATCACATATGAGTAATACCCATAAGTTGTATCCAATAAAGAATCAAAGGGGTTGGACACTGGATAATGTATGACTCGACTATACCACTCGCACCCTATCATCATGGCTCTTACCAAGCTACTCAAACACAGAGCCATGTCATGCTACCAAGTTTCAGATTAAGTGAAGTAACAAACCTATGAATCATCACCAAACCATATAACTCATATCACCAAACCATAACCATAACAAAAACTTGACCACTAAACATTGCACATCCTATGAGGTGGGGTCACTTGACTCATACCCTCTCCATATGACTCGTATGGTAAGTCATATGACCAATAAAAAGCTAAAAACTTAGGAAATTTACGAGGGCCAGAACCTAGGGTGATTCAGAACACAAGGTATGAAAGAAATCTGTACCATAAGAAATGAGTTGGTAAAGACATTCTATGGCCTCTCGATGATAGATACGAATGTCTAACTACTGATCCACAAGACTCAATAAGACATCTTGTTCTTATACTATTGAGGCCAATGAACTTGTCTGCTCTGATTCCAATTTATCATGACCCAAAAAGCTAAGGGTCATGATGGCACATATCATGGTGAACCTTGATAAGAAAAATGATCACACAAACTAATAAAAAAGAGAAAATAATATCAATATCCCAAGTAAGGCTTGTATAATGAATTCAAACCACATAATATAGTAAAGCAAAAATATATAACCAGCAATACCATAATCCTTAAACCTGGTGTCACAGTGTAAGAACATCTCTAGTATAACTTGAGATCAAATACATAAGACATCCAAAAACAAAATACTATGTCTCTAAATATGAATAAAGAGATAGTCTAAATAATTAAAGGTAGTAGTTAACTCTAGACGCAAAAATCCAACTGCTACCTCTAATATCTCTGAAGGTAGCTCATATTAAATATCGTGAGGCATAATTTAACCAGGATATGCACCAAAAGAGAGCAGTAGGGGTGAGTAAGATCCGCTTATACTTAAACGGTATCATAGGACGATTATGTAAAGTAGAAAATAAAGCATACAAAATAGATACTAAGGGCATATCATATGCAATAAGAAATATCCCGTAAGGACAAACCACAATTTTTCCACTAACAGTTCTATAATATTAAAATATATCATAGAAAATATAAGGAAGGAATACAAGTATACAACAAGAAAGATAATACAACATAAATAAAGGGACAATGTAACACAAATACAATAAAGATGAAGATAATGATGATGGAAATAATGATAATGATAATGCAATACACGATGTTGTTGCACAACTTTGATATACACCTATGGAGCTAAAGCTTCCCAATGTTGGACCCATGGGAAGTTCGTTAACTATATACAATCCATATTCATATCTCCTCTTTGGCACATCCTTGAATAGAGGGTTTTAAAGATGTCACATTTTCTATCAAAATATCCAGTATTTTTAGTATATCCATGGTAGAACCAGTATTTCATAAGTGTATATGATATGGGAATGTAATGCTCACAATCAACTGGAATGAGTATTTCTATATCCAACTAATATACCAACCAAGTGAGCCAACAATCTACTCAATGTTTCTAACCATCCATGATTTTCAGTAAAAACCATATTCCAACAGAATAAAACATATAAAAATATATAATTGAAAACACATTAGGATTTTTCATCAATTATGACGTAGCTAATTTCATGTACACACGACCAACAATTTCATATAGGACCCTACATGGTCACATATAATAAATAACATACCATGAACATCAAATAACATCATTATATAGGCCCCACACGGGCACAACACAATCATAAATAAATTTTTATGATTAGTTCTCACATCTTTAATATGATTCTATATCAACATTCACTAACCAGCCTAGTCTACAGAAAGTTAAGCCATAACCTACCTCAAATGTTGAAAAGTGATCTGCAAGCCTTCACTTTGAAACCTTACTCCACTTGAAAAAACTTGAATTCAACTAAAACATGAAAATATAAAACTTATATGTCAAAATAAATCAAATGATACCCATAATGCCTATTTTTAAGTTGGGCTCAAAATGGATCCCCAAAATGAGTTTTCAAAAAAACAAGGGAAAAATTAAAAATTTATATTTGAAATATGTTTCCCATACTTTAAGGAGTCTACAACTAAAAATCCAAGTAAAAACTTGTTAAAACGAGGTCCAAATTGAAGAAAAATTATGCTTAAGATTTACCAGTAAATCCCCCAAAAACCTTTATAATATCAAGGATCTGAAGTTGTTTTAAAGATGAAATTAAGAGAAAACTGATAATTATAAGATTAGAAACTTAGCCAAGTGAAAACTGATTGAAAATGGGGTTTGAATCCAAGAATACAAGTTTTAGGCCTTCCGAGCCAAAATCCCCTATGTCCCACTTTAATCAACGTTAAAACAAGAATTACATGAGAAAATTTGAGAACATAGTTGAAATCGGTGCTTATAAGATAACCTAAGCTTAGAAAAGGAAGACATTGCTCAAAAGTGTGAAACCCTAAGCTCCAAGTCTCAAAATGAGGAAAAAGGTAAAACATGAGTACATATAGGGTCCAAGTCTCTGCAAATCCCTCAATATTCTTTCAAAATATCATGAACACAAATTAAATATTCTATCCTATCATATTTGATGCTACAAACTCAATGTTAATATCAATTTTTTTAAAAACCATCATTTTCACAATGACCCCCCGAAACCCAATTTAACTACTTTTTGAACCGAGGGTCAAAATGAGATTTAAAAGCCATAAAACCACACCAACCATGTTACTAAGTTAAAATCAATGTTTAAAATCTATTAATCCAATCCATTTTTTCATCCAACAGGCAGATCAATAAATGTTGATCGAAGTAAACTATAAGGCTCGCAAAGCTACCAAAAAAAACAATTACATATAAATCATGTCAAAATGCATTAGAAACCCTGTCAATCACCCCCATGCCTCAAAAATACCACAAAGAAATAACAGGGAGGGTAAAATGGTCAAGTCACTTATAAATAATGAAACATCTCAAATTTTTTCCTTTGAAAATTTCCTAAACTTTGAGCTCACTGCCCTGGTTACGACTAGACCCCATGAGTTGTAAGGTGTCATGATGAGTCATTGGGATGAGTCGTAACCAAAAAAGTAAGTTTGTCACTTGATTTTACTCTAAGTATTAGTGGCTTACTAAGAGTTGTAATGAGATATTATGAGTCGTTAGGTGTAATTATAGGGTATGCAGTGTATCCCCTAATTTATGTTTGGTGTTGACTAGGATTGGACCTTACGAGTTGTAGGGTACCATTAGGTGTGGTTCCATTGAGTTGTAAGGACAACAGTGTAGGGTGCCATGGTGCTACTATCTTAGTTACTATTAGTGGTGACGAGTAGCAATGAGTGGTTACAAGTCAAGGGGTTTACCCATAATCAAAGGCGGCACTTTTTAGATTTTAAGTTGAGTGTATTTAGACATTTATCGAATTAGCCAAATAGAAACCCATGACTTATAACCTATTTTAGGGTGTCAATATCTCTCAGAAATATTTAACTTCTTAAATACTCCTAAATCCTGAAGGTCAAGAACACTTAGAGTTATCAAAAGGTTAATCAATTAGGGCTCTCAAGGGTGATTTTGCTCCATACATTATACTATTACAGATATGTTATTCTTCATCATTGTTAATTTTGCAAAATCATATAATTTAAAGTGTTGTTCATGAGATTATTGTGATGGTTTTGAAACAAAGGTTGGGGGATTTGGAATGTTTATGAACTAAAAAAGGTTTCTCATAATTTATTTATGATTTTCTTGCTTTAAATATGGTTTTGAAATTATGGGTGCATGGGTATGGTGAATAAACTAGGGCATTGTGATTTTCTCAAACTTTTCGATTTTGAAGTGGTTATAACCCCAACCCCAAATGTGAAATTGGATTAGTTATGAGAACTATGAGAATTTGTAAAATTGAACTTGTCCTGAACTATTGTATGACATAAAAAGGTATTTGAAATACAATGGTATGATTTAATGCACGAAGGTAGTTGGTGTTACCCAATGTGTATTAATGAACAAAGGGAGCTATTCTTCCAAAGTTAATGGGAATTGTTTTGGCATATTGTATTACCTTGCAAGTGTAGTTGATATGATGGTACCGATAGTGTATGACATAATGTAGAATGTGTTTAAATGTATGGGGACTATGTGATTCTTGTTTTAATTTGTCTATGATAAGGGTTGTGTAGATAAATCTCGATGGTGGAGGTCCAAGTGACTGATACTAGAAACTGTATTTGCCGATGCGAGGGTCTAAGTAACTAGGGAGGTTTGAATCCCCCTTATTATTATTATTTCATAATTAGGAAGGTTCGAGCCCCCCTTAAATTATTTTATGATCGAGTGCTTAAGTTACTTTGGTATATGTTGGAGGGTTCTAGTCCCCCATGTGCATATATATGAGATTATTCTCTGGTTTGTGCAGCTACATGCACTAGGGCCCAACTAGGGGGTGAGATTTGGGGGCCATAAAGCTTGTGGGTACGATTATATGATGGGTGAGATATACAATCCAGGCTATGGTCTTAAAAAACATGTTAAGATTTGTTCCTTATCTCAATATTATATATATATATATATATATATATATATATTATATGACGGGTGAACTACACAATCCAGGCATTTTAAGCTTTATTCCCTATCCCAATATCTAATATATATATATATATATATATATATATATATATATATATATATGTTTATGAATTTGATTATACGCATTAGTTTTGAATGATTTCAAATTGTTGATCATATCATTATCTTATCCCAATCCTTGAGTTTCATGCTAGCATTCACCCTGCTAATAATTTTTAGATATTGTATCCCACGCTATGTGAGAATTGGTCATACTTCTACCCCTCCTGCACTGTGACTTGGATTTGGGATCAGCTAGCAAGTTAGACTGAAGTTCTGAGCTTCCATTTTTTAAAAGACCACATTTCATGATTATGGTTTCCTTTATATTTTTACTATTCCTTTGGATTTGGGTTTTAGCTATTGCCAGGGGCATGTCCCAAAACTTTATTGATATTCAATTTTGGATCATAGTTTAGAAGTCTTTTTCTGGACTATTGTGGCTATTGTATGGTATTTGTTGATCGATTGACCGGTCGTCAGTGGTTGGTTATGGACATTCACATAAACTTTCTTAAGCTATTATATGTTATCTCATTATATGCTTAAAATTTAGTTAACCTTAAGGTGTGGTGTGTTTGGTTTTGTTAGCTATAGGGGGTGATCTCTAGTTTATGTATGACTTGAGATGCTCATCATGTTAGGGCCAGTCTTAGTTCATGGCGAAGCTGGTATCAGAGCTTGATTTGGTGTCATTAGGTTTCCATCTAAGCAGTGTTGAGTAGAGTCTCATTTATGGGTGTGTAGCGCGCCACACTTATACGGGGGAATCTATGAAATATTTAGGAATATTTCCCTTTCTTGTTGCTCTATTTCAATATATATAGTCTAAGGTAATGAGTCTCTCTAATTCCTGTTTGTTTACTTTTCAAATAATGCCTCCCAGATAATCTAAAGCTCATTGAAACTCCTCTGTCTCACTTGATCTAGGGGTCCAGTTCTTGATTGACCTCCTAGAGTTCTACCGATCCCCTATAGTCATTCTCAAGCTCCTCATGTTGATGTGTTAAATGTAGAATTTTCTTAGTATATTCATATATTGGCTCAGTTGGTATCTTCTCAGTCTAAGCATGTAGCTTCTGTTACTTCATCTTTTGAGGCCATAAGGGTTAGCCAGTTTATGAGGTTGAGTACTCCTACGTTCACCAGTATTAAGGTTGAGGAAGATCCTTAAGGTTTTATCGATGATATAGAGAAGATATTATGGCTTATGCATGCTATTAATGTAGAAGGTTTAGAATTTGAAGACTATTAATTGAAAGATGTAGCATATGAACGGTATGAGGAATGAGAATAGTCTAGGGGAGATGACACCAAATCCACACTATGGGATAATTTCTCAAGTGCTTTTCTGGGCTGCTTCTTTCCTTAGGAGTTTAGGTAAGAGTAGAAGATTTTGTTAATCAAAACCAAGGTAGGATAACTGTTAAGGATTATTCCTTGAAATTCCATCAGTTATCCCGATATGGTTCTGAGTTATTTTCTGGCATGAGGGGTAAGATGTGAAAATTTGCTTTTGGGTCTTCCCGTGGTTTGATTCTAGAGTACAGGATGCCTTGTTGAACAAAGATATAGACATCACCAGATTGGTTGTATATATGCAGTAAGTTGAGGAAAAGAAAAGAAGGTAGGAAGAGATAGAGGAAGGCAAAATAAGAAGTTTAGATTTTCTTATTAGGGTTGAGGTCAATAGTAGAGTGTTAGAGATGGTGGAGAGTGTTCTAAGAAGAAGTGGGGGAGTTCTAGTTCCTACTCTATAGCAAGTTCTCCTTATTTGAAGTCATCGTGTGATCATCGTTCTCAGTATGATAGTGGGTTTAGGGCACAGAGTGACCAATATCAGGCTAGTGTGGCTCATTTTTCTCCATCATATCCTCCTTGTAGATTGTGCGGGTAGGTGCACAGTGTGTTTTGTGAAGAATGGAGGAACAAGTGTTTTAAATATGGTTAGATTGGTCACTTGTAGAGGGATTTTCCTTATATGGTTGCTTCAGGGGCAAATAAGATTCTTGTTACCACTACATCAGAACCTGCACCAAAGGGTTTCTCTTTTGCTTCTAGTACCAGCAATTGCCGAAATTGCTTGTATGCCCTTGCTACCTGACAAGACTCATAGGAATCCCCCGATGTTGTCGCTGGTATGTTACGACTCTTTTCTCATGATATGCATTTCTTGCTTGATCCAAGGTCTACTCTTTCTTATGTGCCCTCATTTGTGGTTGTTCATTTTGGTTTTGATCTCAAGTGTATCCCTAACCCTTTTTCTATTTCAACCATAGATAGTGACACTATTGTTGCTAGAAAAGTCTATAGAAGTTGTGTGGTATCTGTTTGTGGTAGAGATACTCTGGTAGATCTAATAGAGTTAGACATGGTTTATTTTGATGTCGTATTTGGGATGGATTCATTGTATTCATGCTATGCTTCCTTAGATTGTTGTAATACCCCACATTTTTTCGCTAGTCTTTGAACCATCATTCATATGTCTATAAGCTATAATATAAATGATTCCCATGTGAATATAAGTTTCATGATCTTTATTATAATTTTTGGTTTGTTTTTTAGGTGAAAAATGTTCATAAGAATCAATTAGAACAAAGTTGAGCTTAGAGCCTTTGATTCGTCTAAAGTTTGGTACTCAATTCTAGAAGAGTCTACTTTAAATGTGTATAACTTATTATATATGTAGAATTTTACAGCTCAAGACCCACTAAATTGTAGATAATTGAATTATCGTTCAAACAATACCAATTTCGCCTAAACTCGATACACGAGCAAAAAGTTATGGTATTTTCCATTTGAGGCAATAAGTAAACATGATAGCGACGTGACGCATTAGCCTGTGAGTTATGGAACTATTTTACATACTAATTTGGTTTCTAACGTTTCTAGGGAAGCTTTCGTCACTTCCCCTCACCCCAATCCGCCCATAACACTGTATTTCAACCCCCAAAAGCAATATACACTCAATTATTCACCTTTTCTCTCAAAGAAAAACCCTCGCCTCCTCAAGAACACCCAAAACTTCATCAATTATTCTTTAAGAAAAGCAAGAACTCAAGTTTCCTAATTTAAAGAATGCTTTCAAGATTGTCTTTTCCCTTCAAGATTAAAACATGAAGGTATGTGCGAGTTCATCCATGGGTCCTCTTTCACCCATGGAGCCCGAAAAAACTCTTTTCTTTTAATTAAAGAATGAATCTTCCATCACTAGTGGTATTTTCTATGTTCAAGAAAGATTGAATTTCATGTTTTCATGATGTTTTTAATTTAATTCAGCCCATGTACGATTCCACGAAAGATGTTAAATTCCTCATGCTATGAATTTGAATTATCATTCTTTATTCAAGTAAATTCCATGATAGATCCTAAATTCATGATGTTTAGGAATAGTCTCATATTTTAAATTCATGCCTTCCATATGTTTAATGATATTCCCATATCATGTTAAGTTAATTTCAAGATGAATCCTCAATATCTGAACTTTACCATGTAACTCTATTTTTCCCTCATATTTAAGACATTCCTATGTTCAAGCTATGAACTTTACATGTTTTGATGAAACTCTCATGTCCTATTTCAAGCAAATTATATGAGAATTCCCTAATTCAAGATCTTAGTTGTGTAATCATGCTATGCTCCTATGTCTAAGATATTCCCATGTTCAAGTTCATGATCCCTATGTATTTGGTGAATAGCCCCATATTAAAGTATTAATCTGCATGTTCTTTATTGAATGCCCATGTGAATTGAATTGGGTAATCATGACACGTTACCATGTGTTCTCATTTATGTACAAGTCCATAACCTCCAAGTGTTTGATAAAATGTCTCAGTGAATGAATTATTAACAATTGACTATGGCTATGCTTTTCAAAATCATGTTATGCTTTACTTCTCATGCTATCGAGTCCCGGGGGTATTTAATACCCAAAATCTAGCTGTTGACCTAGAGCTACAGTAGTTACAGGATAGTCTCAGAAATATCACGATCAATAGTATTCAATCAGTACAAAAATTAGTGAATTTAGTCAAACACCAAAACTCAGTGAACTCAGCCCAGTTTAGTTAGTGAACATGATCAGTCACAGTTAAGTCCAGCCTAGTACAGTTTAGAAATCAGTTTAGTGTCTATTCATTTAGGAGTAGGATTCAACACCGAGTGAACCCAAGAATGGGGAACCACCTGCCAGTAGAGGGTGTGATCTTTAGAAGCAGTCCTTGTGTTCTAGACTACATAGACAACATAGGTTGAGACATCAACTTGCCAGATTGAGGGTTGATAAGATAGTTTACCTACCAGATTGAGGGTACGACTGTTATCATACAGAGAACTCACCAGATTCAGGGTGACTCTTCAGGTTGTCTTTACTTGTCTTTACTTTTGAGGAACCTCTTGATGATGACGTGCTAACCGATGATGATTGCCGAATGCCAGACTCAGACGTGGATGACAACTCTGATGACGACGACTCTGATTACGATTCCGATGCAGGGGGTATGACCCCAAACATAGAAGAGGAGTCTGACTAATCAGGTTTTCCTTATTTATTTTCCACTGAGGGCAGTGTGTCACGTCTAAGTGTGGGGTGCTGGTATTTGTATGTTGTATTGTACTTCTTCGCCTACATTAAGTCTTATTTTTGCTACCTAGTCATAATTAGTTAGTTAAATTTTAGTGTTTTTTTTAGATTTTGCATAAAATTGTTATGATAGGCAGCATGGTATTATGACAAAAGCTTGTGCTAAATCATTGTTATTGAGACATTTAGGCTCTACGTGTGACTCACTGTGTGATACTTGCATGGTTTAATTCAGTCATCTGTTGGGTAAAGAGTCTATACTGCTCCCAATAAAGTTGACCATGTTCCTTGTGTATGTGACGTTATAGTATATTCTTTGTTGTGACTGATGCTAGAACTTGCCTGGTGTGTGTGTAAAGCGAAATAAAGAGTGTGAGTTTAGGAGATGATTTAGGTATTTCTTTGGCAGCCTGTAATTGTTTAATTTTTTATTACCTACCCTTGTACATTATCCTAGTTAACCCCCTTTAAGCCTTTAGCTATTTTCTTTGACAGCCTCATATGTAGCCTAATCCATTTTTTTCAAGACTATAATTTGATCCAAATTCCTAAGCGCTTTAAATTGTAGAGTCGTGTGACAAAATAAAAGGAAATTGGGTGAGAGTGATACCTCAGAGTGTATTGTGTTTATAAATGAATAACAAAATAGGTGAAAAGGGGTGGTAGATGAAACAAAAGTAGAGGGATTGTTTAAAAGAGAGTGTTAATGGCATAATGTGGTGTATTAAAGCGCTTAGGGAATATAGTCACTATTTGTCGCCAAAATAGACCTACCTGTCCCTTAGCCTACATTACAACCTGTAAAGACCTATTTGATCCTAAGCTTAGCATTCTGATATTAGTAGAGCATTACACTAAGGGAAAGCATATGGTCATCAGTTTCAACATAAGAATTCTTTGTGAGAGTGAAAGCAAGGAGAATCTTATACCCATGTTTCGAAAAAAAATGCAAAATTTGTGAGTGATTATGGGTCATATCTTGTGTGAGACACACATGGTTGATAAGTTTTGGGTAGTGTGATATGATTCTTTGTGGCTTCACTTGTGGATACGAATTAACCATCATCACGAGTCTATGTTGGAGGTTGAATTGTTTCTAGTAGTGATCAAGAAACCTACTCTTTGTTAATGATTGTCGTGCATGTCTTGTTGAGCATTTTGTGTTGCTATTGTGAAATTCCAGTTAGGTGTTTGCATGGACGTAATATTTTGTTCGAGGAAGAACAAAGCTTTAAGTGTGGGGTGGTGATGTTGGGCATATTTGCGCACCTAAGAACCATAATTTACCCATATTTTAGCTAAGTTTTGAGTACAAAATATATAATTCCTGCACTTTTAGTCATTTTCCTTTAAGTGAGTTGACCTATGTGATTAGCATGTTTTTCAGGTATTAATGATGAAGATTTCAGCACTTTGTGGACCTTTGGGCAGCAAAGGAAAACTTCACATAAGAGGGAAGACAACTTTTGGAAGCTTGTGGACTGAATGTGATGCATGGAGAACTTATCCCGGGAAAAAGCAGTATTTTTAAATACTTAGGGGTGCAGCAGTAACTTAGTAGGACAAGGATGTTATAAAAACTTTATTTGCTGAATTTTTCAGCATTCATTCAATCATTATCATTAGTCATTATTCAGTTTACAGATTCTGCAAGTTTAAGACAGAGAAAAACGCAAAGGCTACAAAAAAAACGTTTTAGAGAGGGCAAAACGTCAATCTTCTTTTGACATTAAAATCATTCCATCACGAAGATTATTCTAGTTGTGGTATGATGATTATGTCTATTGTGATTTTCGTTGTAATCATGAGTAGCTAAACTTCTCTATTAGGGTTATGAAAACCTTGTGAGATACTATCTATTACTATGAGTTTGTGAATTCTTGATGTGTATGCTACTTATATCATTACTCTTTTCATTTTAATTTAATTCACATGGTTGCAAACATAGAGAACATGCCATTATAGCATTAACTTGTTCGTGAGAAAAGTTACATGTGTGGAAAAGAGAGTGTGACAAGGAAATAAGCCTACCAACCCCTATTTACACCTTAATGCCTTAACCGTATTAATTTCTTGGAGAGTTCGTACCATTAGTTATACGTTTTAGGCTCGAGAGAGTTAAAGTGAAATAATCCTTGATGGTTGAGAAACACTAGGATTTACCATTACAATACGAATCTCTATAAGTGCATGCATGTCTAAATTCTGCATTACTCATAGTTAATAGATACGTAAAACTCATAAGGTAGACATAACCCTAACTTATTATTCTCTGTGATTAAATCTTACTGAACAAAGCATTCCGTCGTTACTTTAATATTATTAGTTCACTCCATAAACCAATCCCCCCTTTCTGTGGAATTTTTGACCAATAGTCTAACAATAATTGCAACACTTAGTGACCAAGTATTCCCCGTGGAATTCGACACCCAACCCAGTTGGGTTCTATATTTGACAGCGACCGCTTACACTCTTACGAGAGCTGTAGTTTGGGCGTTATCATTAATGTGAAAACTTATTGTTTACAAATCATGGATGATAATTCAAACGGCACAACTAAACATAAAAACATAATATTATTTATGATGTGACCAGTTGGCCTACATAGAAAACCTCATATTAAAGAGCATAAAAACTAATAGAGAAAACCTTTCTCTTGGGATGTTAGTTTCCGGAAATAACAATCATTCCGCAGATCCCATAAAAAGAAATGCCGTTGATGACACAGACAGTAATGGTGAGACCAACAGAATGTGCTAAAGTAACATACAAACCAGTTGAAAATGCAACTACAACTGCTGTCATCGCCAGAAGCTTCAAACGAACTGCCATGTTATAAAGCTCGATGATAAATTTTAACTCTGTTGTTGCAGATGATATTGAACTTGTTTCCGTGAGAAAGTAGGCGAATACAGCTGCAGTGGAGCACGCAAGGGCCATGACATCCAAAATGACAAATGCACAGAACGTTGTTCTCTTTAATAGAATCGCCATCCCTTTATTAGGACTATTAGTATCGCTTTCAAAACCTCCTGGTAACATAAAGCCAGTTGTGAAGGTCACTGTCATTAATAAAGCTGCGACAACTAAATGTATTTGGCTATCTCTGTCTTCTAGATATTTTCAACCATTGTTTCATCTCTCCTAGCTCTGTCTTCTTGATCGTTACCCTCTGACTCCGTCTTTGGCATCGACACCATCATCCTTCTTGTCGCAGGTATCACGGGCAGTGATGCATCTGCAACCCGCTTGACCAGCTGATTCAGCATGAACCCCACCACGGCATCCACCATTCTTTTTTGTTTTGGGATATTATCCAAGATTATGATACTTGGTATGTCCTTTGCTTTCTCTCTTGTTCAAACATTATATAGGAAAACAATCACTCTTAATAGTCAAGTCTCTGCTGAGTCTTTCTTTTTATTATAAAAATACAAGTCATTTCAGATTCATCCAAGATGGGTCCATCCCACTCGTACTCTTAACAGATCGCGATAACATTCAAAAAGGAATGGCAATTCTAATTAATAGACTACATATATAATTATTAAATACATCTGGGTTATTCTGTAATTAGTTATTCTTCAGTTCTCTATATATACAGCTCTAATCCCTTCAATATCAATAAGATCAATTATTATTAAATTATATCATGGTATCAAAGCTAGGGTTTCTTCTTCCGCCCAAACCCTAATCTCTCCTCTTTTCCGACGTGTGTGCGCCGCCGCCACCGTCTACACCACGCCGCACGGCCTCCCTCCTCCGCCGTAGGTCGGCGCCATGGACAAGGTTGTTGATCCTCTGTCAAATTTACCGTCTGGAGTAAAATTACTGCTTAGGAATCTCCACAATCTCATCCCCGAAAAATTATCTGACAAAAACTACCCGGCCTGGGCACTTAACGTCCGCACCGCCCTCGCAGCCAACTTGCTGCTCGGATGGATTGACGGTGCGGAGAAGCCGCCGCCCGAGACAGCCGAGGAGGACGGCGTCATGCTCCCAAATCCCGACTACCTTCCGTGGATGATCGTAGACACTCATATCCGAGCCTGTCTTCTCGCCGTTATTAGCCCCTCTGTGCACAAACACGCCCGGGGTTTTCTCACATCGGCTTCACTTTGGGATGCACTAGCCACAAGGTACAACTCTGTGTCCACGGCTCATATTTTTTAGTTGCGTGACAGATTGCATACTCTTCGGAAGGGAACGAAGACGATGACTCAATACCTTGATGATGTGGCCTCTATTCTGTCTGACCTAGATGCTGTGAACGAGATTATTCATGAACGAGATGTGGTGAATGCCGTGATACGTGGTCTTCCGTCTGGCTATTCCTCTCTCAAACAGCATATTCGCCTCTCACCTGTCGAAATCACTCTGAATCAACTGTCTGGATGGCTTAATGCAGAAGAATTGAATCTAGACATGGAACACAAATTACTGCTCGGAGAAGCCAGTTCCACCCCTGGCGTCACGGCTCTTTACTCGGCTGGCAACGGGGGCTCGGCCAGGGGTCGCGGTGACGATCGCCGTTACCAAGGGCGAGGCAGCGGCGGCGGTGACCGTCGGAACGCCGGGCAGCAAGGCAGAGGCGGGCCTCCACCGAGGGACGGCTTCCAGTCAGGCCGCAGACAGGGACGAGGAAACCAGCGGGGGCCCACACGAGATCTTCCGATGTGCCAAATTTGTGCTAAACGGGGCCATTCTGCAGCTAATTGCTGGTATCGTTATGATGACTCGCAGAATGTAAATCGCCAGTCCGGCGGATCAAGGGCAATGCATGCGTCCACAAACGCTCAATCTGGCGATTGGTATCTAGACACAGGTGCTAACACCCATGTGACGTCAGATTATTCACAACTTCAAGCTCCTCATCCGTATCATGGCTCAGAAACTATTACAGTAGGCAATGGTCAATCCCTTCCCATCACAAACACTGGCTCTGGGTATGTCTATACCCCAAATGGTAAATTTCATCTCTCAACCCTTCACCACGTCCCTTCCCTCACATCCAATCTTTTATCTGTTTATCGCTTTACTAAAGAAAATAACTGCACCCTCATTTTTAATGACACCAATTTCCAGATAGTGGACAATACCACGAACCGGGTGCGGTACAAGGGCCGCTGTGAGCATGGGCTATACACTCTTCCATCCAGGTCTCCGTCTGTTGTGAGTCAAGCCATTCTCTCGTCCACCTGGCATCGCCGGCTTGGGCACCCATCATCCGCCATCACCAAATCCATTTTATCTTCCTTAGGTTTTATTTTTTCAGAGAAATTACATTGCGAGTCCTGTTCAGTGTCTAAATCTTGTCGTTTACCTTTTTCACTGTCTGAACACAAGGCCACTGCGCCATTTCAATTAATTCATTCTGATGTTTGGGGTCCAACCTCAGTTCCTTCTGTTCAAGGTTTTCGTTATTATATCTGTTTTGTTGATGATTACAGTAAATTCACTTGGCTTTATCCTCTGAAATTTAAATCCGAAGCTTATACTGTTTTTGTCAACTTTGACCGAATGGTTCAAAATCAATTTAATGCCAAAATCAAAATTTTTCGAAGTGACAATGGCAAAGAATTTGTCAACAATGCATTTGGTGTTTTTCTTCAAAGTCTAGGGGTTCTTCATCACACTTCATGTCCATATACCCCTGAACAAAATGGCGTTGCTGAGCGCAAACACCGTCACCTAATAGAAACAGTTGTTGCGCTCCTCCATGATTCCACCTTACCTATTTCCTTTTGGGTTGATGCCCTTGCTACTGCCAACTACCTCATAAATCGCATGCCCACTCACACTCTCTCCAACTCCACTCCATATGCCCGTCTCTACAATCATCCACCCGACTACATCCATCTCCGCCCGTTTAGGTGTCTGGTTTATCCCTGGTTGCGTCCACACACTCAACATAAACTTCAACCTCGGTCCACCCTTTGTGTCTTTCTAGGCTATCATCCCACTATCAAAGGTTACAAATGTTTCGATCCTGTATCTCAGAAAACATATGTTTCCCGTCATGTTCGTTTTGTGGAGGAACAATTTCCTTACAAAAGTCTTTCCTCTACTCCATACTCCCCCAATCCACTTGGCATTGTGCCATTATTTCCGTCCTTTTCACACGCTCATGCTCCGGCTCACTCGGCACCTAACCCGGTACCCCACTACACCACTACCTACCCGAACACCCAGCCGACTGCCACACAACCCACCACTTCCCTACATCATACTCCTAACACACATACAGCCACCCCATCCACCGCTGCACATCCCAGCTCCCACGGCAGCCCCACCCAACCCCCGTCCACACATCATACAACTCCACCACCCCTTCCTAATCACCCTCCACTCAACACTCACCCTATGACAACCCGAGCCAAGGCCGGTATCTTCAAACACAAAGTCTACCACACTCAAATACCCTTTGATGCACATCCCATAACTGAGCCTACTACCTACAACCAAGCCTCCAAAAATAGTTTCTGGTGCCAAGCTATGGATGAGGAATTTCAGGCTCTGAATGAACAACGTACATGGGATTTGGTACCTCTGCCTAGTAACCAAAAGTCTATTGGGTGCAAATGGGTGTTTCGCATCAAACGAAATTCAGATGGATCTCTTTCTCGCTATAAAGCACGTCTGGTTGCAAAAGGGTATCATCAGGAGTATGGTGTGGATTATAAGGAGACCTTCAGCCCTGTTGTTAAGCAACAGACTATTCGTCTGGTCTTGTCTCTTGCTCTTCACTATGATTGGCCGCTTCATCAGTTAGACGTCAGCAATGCCTTTCTTCATGGTCATCTTGAGGAAGACATCTATATGGTTCAGCCACCGGGATATGTTAATCCCAACCGTCCTCACTATGTTTGCAAGCTTCGCAAATCACTGTATGGCCTGAAATAGGCCCCACATGCCTGGTACACACGCCTCTCTACTTTTCTACAGGGTCTTGGTTTTCGCACCTACCATCATGACAACAGCCTCTTCACCCTTCACTGTTCTCGAGGGACAGTCATCATTCTTATCTATGTGGATGATATTGTTATTACAGGCAGCTCGTCATCACTCATCACTGGAATTACTGAGGCTATGCATCGTGACTTCAAACTTAAGGACCTCGGTCCTCTGGAGTTCTTTCTTGGCCTCGAACTCATCCGCAAATCGGGAACCATATTGATGCATCAGACAAAATATACCCTTGAACTTCTAAATCGAGCTGGAATGACAGACTGCAAACCCGCGGTCACTCCCATGGCAGTCCGCCAATCCCCAGGGCCGAATACTCCCTTTGCCGATCCTACACTATATCGGAGCCTCGTCGGTGGACTTCATTATCTTGTTGTTACTCGTCCGGACATCCAATATGCAGTCAATCGAGTCTCCCAATCAATGCATGCTCCCACAGAACAACACTTTCAGGCCTTGAAACGCATTCTGCGCTATCTTAAAGGTACTCTTCAATGTGGAATTTTATTTCAAAAGGGCTCGTTTGATATATCTGTTTTTTTTTATTCGGATTGGGCTAACGACAAAGATGATCGGAAGTCCACTACTGGATATATTGTTATGATTGGACCGAATCTGATTTCCTGGTGCACCAAGAAGCAAACGCGAGTGTCCCGTTCCTCCACAGAAGCAGAATATCGTGCCATGGCTGCGGGTGTTGCTGAATCCATGTGGTTACGATACCTTACAGATGCACTTGGCATTCCCCCGACGAAACCACAGATTTATTGTGACAATCATTCCACTATTTGTGTTACCAAAAATCCAGTCCTTCATGATCGTATGAAGCATGTTGGGTCCGACTGTCACTTTGTTCGCGATGAGGTACTTGCAGGAACGATGGCCACACACTATGTCCCATCTACTGACCATCTTGCTGATATTCTCACCAAGCCTCTCCCGTTACAGCCTTTTCAGTATCTCTGCTCCAAGCTGCCCCTCGTTACCGCTGATCAGCTTGCGGGGGGATAATAGACTACATATATAATTATTAAATACATCTGGGTTATTCTGTAATTAATTATTCTTCAGTTCTCTATATATACAGCTGTAACCCCTTCAATATCAATAAGATCAATTATTATTAAATTATATCACTAATGAAAAAATCAGCATTCCATGCATTCGTTGTTACGGGTTCCATTGCCTTTGTATGCTCCGCTGGTGCTGTGTTTAGATACTTCGTCATGGCTGCGAATCACCGGCGGAAGACCTCGAAAGAGCTAAGAGTTCTGATGAACACTTATAGAGTTGCAACAATTTTGCAGTTCCTTTCAATGTCAGCAGTTGTAATTGCATTTATAACTGGTTTCTAAGCAACTACTTTGTCGCATATAACTTAAGCCTTTTTCAAATGTATAATATTTCCATGCTATTCCATAAATACCCTTCATCATTGTGTATGTAATTGTGGCCTTGCCCATTTCTTTTTGGGAAAATTCATTTGGTGTTTAAGAAGCAACCTATCATAATACTCTTTTTATTTTTTTCTCTTTGGGTTTCTTTCTTGTTCCTTTTTCAAACTATGCCCCTCATTAGCTGCTATGTGCATAGTCTCATGTTCATCTGAATTCAATTCTTTTCATACATAATATAAGTTTATATGTAAAATCTACTAAAATTGGAATTGGTCATATAACACCAAATCAGAAGGAATGGATCCGTCCCTGTATAGTGCTGCGAGGATAGACAATATCGGAGATGGCGATTTTCTACTTGCTGATCATCTGAAAAGGGATGAAGAAAACAGTTACCAACTTACTCCAAAGGTAAACATGGTCTTCCATGTCGCAGCCCTCTATGGCCACTCCCATTTCGCGGCAGAAGTCCTTAAGATTACTCCAGCATTGTTATGCTGTCAAATCAAGAAAAATGAAACCTCTCTTCACATAGCAGCTAACGAAGGGCACACTGAAGTAGTCCGTGTGCTACTTGCATGTGTCGAAGATCTTAATACTAAGGAGAAACTCATGAGGATGATGGATACTAGTGGAGATAAAGCCCTGCACAAGGCCCTACGGAGCCAACACCTAGATGTGGTTAAGCTCTTGGTGAAAGAAGATCATGAATTTGAATTTCCAGCCAACCATGCTCATGAGAGGCCACTGTATCTGGCGGCTGAATCTGGATTTCATGATGCTTTGATTAACATCTTGGAATCGTGCAAGAAACTGTCTAATAGATCTGCAGGTCCATCTAAAAGACCGCCTCTGCATGGAGCAGTAATTCAGAAACACAAAGGTAAACAATTTTTGTTATTTGTTGTACCAATATCTAACCTCAACTGACTTTCCCATAATCTGTTGATGATTTCATAATGTCTATTGTGCAACTATATTTGCAAGAAGAGCTAACCCCTTATTTATGCATTTATCATGTTGACGCATCCAGATTGCATTAGATCACTATGGCGTTGGAATAAGCCTTTATGCGAGGAACCTGACCTATGGGGTTGGAATTCACTGCACTATGCTATTAAATTAGGATTGGCGGACATAGTATCTGATATGATGGCGTGCAAAAAATCGTTAGTGTACCTTCCGGCAGGCAGTGAAAATGACTGGACGACAGCAATTCACATTGCATTTGGTGAAGGTGACGTAAACATGATAGAGAAGCTATTAAATCACCACCCTGATTGTCGGGATACGCTTAGCAGCGACAGTCAAAATGCTCTTCATGTTACCGTATTGAACAATCAAGACGAGGTAGTCCGCATCTTATTAGGCTCTGATAAGTCCAAACACAAGTAGTTCTACAAAACTTCAAATACTTCTTTTCAAGTTCAAATGCCTCCGTACTATATGCTAATTATCTGAAATATCATAATTGACACTATTTGATAGAATTTTCAGATAACTATTGAAATTATTGTCAACATAAACTGTACTATTGATGAAAATAGGAGAAATTGATGAAGGATTTGTGTAGCATGGGCCAATTTGGAAAACGTGACTTTGAGGTAAAGCGGAAGTACGAGTACATGCCCTATCCAAATACTGAAACGGGAACAGGAGGCAAAATTCAACTATGGGAAGATGATCAAGAAAAAGCTAAAAAGAAAGATTAAGCATATGTCGAAACTATTATGAAATCAGCTCAAATGCATATTGTTATGGCCACTCTGATATTGACAGTCACTTTCACTGCTGGTATCACATTTCCAGGTGATACAGGTGCCACGGGCTTGAGACCATTTACTAGAAGTCAAGCTCGGGAACTACAAAGGCATCAAGGCTCGTTTATGAAAATGGACGCGGTTGATCTTATTGTGAACTCACCCAATGGAGTGTACGTCTTGACATGTGGCGGCTGACCTTAGGGTCCCAAAAGAAACCCCAAGGCTTCCCCAAACACTCCACACCTACCACCCCTTCATTAAGGGTGAAGGGGTCTTTTTTGCCATCCTTTTTTGTAAAGACTATTTAAGGTGTTTCTTTAGTCTTGTTCTCTTTAGTTAGCTTATATTGAAATCAATTTGTAACATTGAGCACCATATTTCCTCTCAAGAAGAGAGTAGACCACCAAACATTTTAAGCTTAACAAGTGAAAGGTTCCACTTATGTTGTGAGTCGGCTAGAAACGAAAGTGCTTGAGTGAACCAAGTTCCTCTTGTGTTCCCGTAAGAACTTGGTGCTTCTTAATGTGATTTGTAGAGGTTTTAGAGTTTGTTACTCTCTTTAGTTGCTACATTTTATATTCTCTTTGTGTCAAGTTATCTATCTCCTTATTTTTCAAGTTTGTGTGTTTGTTGTTTCCATTTGATATCGTGTACATGTGAACTATTTTTGTGAGTTGTGGACAGTTTTGAGCTCTTGTAGATACCGTTTGGTATCATTTGGTATCATAGCGAAAGCTGGTCGTGTTCTTACACCACCAATCTTGTGCTCTTATAGTTGAAAAAGTCAAAAAAAAAGGCAAAAAAAAGTGTTATCTGGTGACTTGTGTTGGCCGAGAAGTGTCAAGATTTGGGTGTTATTTTTACTTGTCTTAGTAGTTTCGTGTGTTATTTTGTTGTCCCCCCTAGCACACTTGAGTCTAAGGTCCAAGATTTGAAGCTTTGTTTAGTGTTGTTGAAGGGTTGGACAGTGTGAATGTTGTTGTTGTTCATAATTTTCTTATTGTTCTTCATAATGTTCTTAAGGTGAATGTTTAACAAAAGGGGTGTTTGATTTGAAAAGCGGAAGAAAGAGGTTGGGCCTTGTCTTTGTCTTGGAAATAGTTTCAAGAAAACACCAAAAAGGAAAATCAGCCAAACACCCCCAAAAACTCCCTTACCAAAAGAGTGTCAAAACCTTTTTCAAGAAGGACCAAAGAGGAAAGGGACAAAGCCAAAACAAAAAGGTGCTTTGCCATTTTGGTGCAAGTTGGTGAAAAGTTTATTGACACCTTTTTGACCTTTGGAAAAAGAGTCCAAGGCCTTGTCTTGGTACTTCAAAATTGAAAATCCTCATCAACACACAAGATTGAACCCCTTAAATCTTGAGAAAAAAAATCATACTCCACTTCGAAAACAACTTCAAATGGCAAAAAAGAAAAAGAAGTGGGGGCCACATCAAAAACAAAACTCAAGTCGTAGGACCTTCCAAGTTTCTTTTCTTGTCTGTACTAGTTTCCTTTCTGGTGACTCCTACACTAGTTGGCAACTAAGTAAGAACCTACTAAGTTGTGAACTAGTTCTCAAGTACGACTTCGTGTCAACGTTCTTTGTAGTGCTTTTATCGTTTAAAATTGTAGTTATTTTTGGTTCAAGTACATACAAAATTTCTGTGAGTATTCAAACCTAAATCCACTCCAACTCAAGAGTCGACTCATTCTAAAGTTCTCACAAGTTGATAGCCAGCTTACAACACTTGAAGAACCAACTGAGAAGATTGTTTGAGCGTATTTTGAACTAATGTTTGTTCATTTTGTAGGTACATCAGCAAATGCAACCATTACATATGGAACCCAAAACTTCCAATGCACAAACCGTGGACCAAAACCTTTTGAATGCTCTTGTGGCTAATCATGAATCCTTGTCTCTTGATGTAGCTAGAGTGAATGCGGGTCTTGATAAGTTAGGGGTAGAAGTGGCCTCTATTAGTGGTCGAATGGAAAGGGTAGAAATCCAACAGATTTATCGACCCTCAACTCCTAAAAACACATCCCTAACCTTTACCCCCAAAGCCACACACCCAAGAATGCACCCAACAAATGCCATACCTCAAGCCAACTATTATTCACAAGGCCAAGGTCTTAAAGGACCTAGCCATTCTCTACATCACCAAGTCCCACATGAAGGAATCGGAACCCAAATGAAACCCTTAAATCCTACTCCTCCAAACCAAAATTAGCCAATCCAAAGACCTTCACCACTAAATACCAATCTGCCATACCAAATTCCAAATGTCCAAAACAGCCAATGCAAGAAGAGCGACTTGTGAGGGAGAAACGAAAGGGGAGGGTATAGAATGTATGATGATCCTTATTTAATGGAAGATGGGATGAGAGGTAAAAGTGTAGAACCTAGAGAGAACTGGAGGATTAAAGGTAGAGGCGGCCAAGGTGTTCGGGAAAGGGATGTTGGCCTCAACACCATAAAAATGGGGCTTTCGATCTTTAAGGGAGAAAGTGATCCCGAAGAGTTTCTTTCATGGGAATATGCATGCGAGAGAATATTTCAAGTGAATGATCTCACAGAGGAGAAGAAGAGCTACTACACCATTGCTCATTTTAAGGGATATGCTACCATGTAGTGGGAATATGTCAAATGTTTTGGCGACGTATTGATTGAGGGGAAACCCCCTCATTGGTTTCGATTAAGGTATATTATGAGGCAAAGGTACCTTTCCGAAAGTTATCAAAATGAAATCCTTGAAAAATCGTACAACTTGAAGCAAAGAAAAAAAATTGTGGCAGCTCACTATGACGAGTTTCAACAACTCATCTTGAACTTCATGACAGAGGAGAGCAAGTGAGCAATGACCATCCGGTTTAAGGTCGTCCTAAATAAGGAAATCTCTACGCATATGACACTTCATAAGTTTGAAACTATTGAAGGGTTCTTTCAACCAGCTTTAGAGATTGAACGGGATAACAAGGAAAGGTTGGCATACAAAACCAAATCCCACCAAAGGTCCTCAGGTTGGACCAAGGGGAAAAATATTGTTTCGTCATCTTCGGGGTGGAACAAATTCAAGTAACAACCAGCCAAGACCCCACCCATGAGAAAGAGTGTTCAACCACTTTATCCGTGGTTTGAGGGCAAACCGAATGTCTCTTCTAACATAAAGGGATTCCAATGCTTTAAATGCCATGGATGGGTACACAAGGTTAGTGAGTGTCCTAATTGGAGAAATGTGATATTAAGGGAAGGAAAATTGTATTTCGTGGGGGAAGAAATGGTGATTGAAATGGTTGAAAATGAAGAATTCTCGCAACATAGATAGGGAGGGGAGACCGAGAGGCATAGTGATGATGAAGAAGAGGAGGTTTGGCCTCAAGAAGGCGAACTTGAAGTAACTAACTATGCGGTACAGAGATTTATGATTAGCAAAGTTTTGGATGATCCTAGCCAATGAGAAAACCTCTTTCACATGAAGTGCCTCATTAAGGGGAGTGTGTGCTCCTTGATTATGATAGCGGGAGTTGTGCTAATGTAGCTAGTGCCTCGATGGTGGATCACTTGAAATTGCCAACTACTCCACATACGAATCCATATAGGCTCCAATGGTTTAATGATTGTGGAAATATGAAGGTGACTCGGTAAGTGGTGATTGGGTTCAAAGTTTAAAATTATGAAGATGAGGTGTTTTGCGACATCATACCTATGCAAGCTTGTAATCTTTTGTTGGGTCGGCCATGGCAATATGATAGGTCGACCAAGAATGATGGATGAACCAATTATTATTCCTTTAGTTTCAAGGGTTACGACCTCCGACCACTATCACCATCACAAGTGTATGAGGAACATCGACAAATGAAGAGTTTGCAAACAAAGGGAAAAAAAACCATGGGTAGAGGGGAGGAACCTGAGAGTGGGAGGAGTGAGGGTGAAAAGGGAGTTTTGGCATTGAGAGGTAGGGATTCAATGGTAATGTTGGCTCTCAAGGGCAACATTTTCAAAGATTATGATGATACTACTCCCACACTACTTTTGGCTCATGTTTTGAATGCTAACCCATCCACTTCTCCTATACCATTTTTTATTTATAATGTTTTGAGGGAATTTTATGATGTATTTCCATGGGAGTTGTCGCAAGGACTTCCTTCACTTTGAGGAATTGAGCATCAAATCGACTTTGTTCCAGGGTTGCAATCGGCTAATAAATCATATAAAGAAGCCGTTTATTGGAAAATTTGTGGTCATTTACTTTGATGATGTTTTAGTTTACAATAAGTCGCTTAATGAACATATCTTGCATCTAAGGAGTGTGTTTGATGATCTTAGAAAAGAAGAGTTGTATGATAATATTGAAAAATGCTCCTTTGGTATGGATAAAGTTGTATTTTTGGGATTTGTTGTGAGATCGAGGGGAGTGGAGGTAGACGAATCCAAGATAACCGCCATTAAAGATTGGCCAACCCCAAAAACCATGGGTGAAGTTCGGAGCTTCCACGGGTTGAAAAGTTTTTATAGGAGGTTCGTAAAAGGATTTAGTACCATTGCCACCCCCTTGACTGAAATCATCCCAAAGGACCAACCTTTTCAGTAGGGTGAAGAGCAATCTAAGGCCTTTAAGACCTTGAAAGATATGCTCATTTCAGCACCGTTGTTGCAATTGCCTAACTTTGGTAAGATATTTGAAGTTTAATGCGATGCTAGTAAGGTAGGAATTAGGGCTGTTTTGATGCAAGATTTAAATCCCATTGCTTATTTTAGTGAAAAACTCAAAGGAGCAACTCTAAACTACTCTACGTATGATTTCGAGTTGTATGCCTTGGTTAGAGCATTAGGCAATTGGCAACACTATCTTTGGCCCACAGTGTTCATAATCCGAATGGATCATGAATCTTTGAAGCACCTTCGAGCATAAGATAAACTTCACAAATGGCATGCCAAATGGATTGAATTTCTTGAAACCTTTCCCTATGTGATACAATACAAAAAGGGAAGGATAATATGGTAGCCGATGCATTATCTAGGAAGCATGTTCTTGTGTCCACTTTGTCTTACAAGTTAATGGGGTTTGAGATCCTCAAGTATTTGTATCCCGAGGACCCTTGGGTTGGGAAAGGAGGCCCTTGGATTCTAGTCCTTATGCTGTGTTTGATGGGTTCTTATTTCAGGGGAGATGTTTGTGTGTACCTTCTAGCTCTTGGACAGAGTTGTTTGTGAGAGAGGCACATAATGGCGGTCTCATGGGTAACTTTGGAATTGATAAGACCCTTAGAATATTAGAGGAGCAATTTTATTAACCAAGGAGGTGCAAAGATGTTGTCAAAATTTACGGCCAATGCATGGATTATACAAGTGCAAAGTCGAGGCTCCCTTCTCATGGGTTATATACCCTACTTCCCACTCTATCACACCCATGGTTTGATATTTCTAGGTATTTTGAGTTGGGGATGCCACAGACTCAATCGGGTTGGGATAGAATTTTTATTGTCATTGATCGTTTCTCCAAAATGGCAAACTTTATTCCTTGCAAAAATAGAGAAGATGCGGATAGGGTAGCTTCTTTGTTTATTGAAAATGTTGTTAAGTTACACGGCTGTAATGACCCGTAAAAAAAGTCATGCTTGTGCTAGCCCCTAATAGCATACTCTTAGTCTTTGAAAATTTGAAAATATTCTAAGTGTCAAAGAGACTTGGTCTTATTTCTAGCTCGAGATCTTTGGGGATTTTATTTTCAACCTTCCCGACCTACGTTTGTACATTTTTTTGTTGTGTTGCGATGGGGCAATGTTGTAGTACTTCTCGGGTGAGTTTCAAGAATTTTAGATGAGCATAAGGGCACGTTTGGGGTGCCATTCCAGTGAGCCCCCGCAATCTGCAGGCGTCGCCTGGCAGATCACGTAGCCAGGGAGAACCACCATGATAGAGCAGGCGATGTCTGGACTGGAGCAATGCTTTAAGGTAGGCGACGCCTGGCCTAGAGCGGTGCTCCAAGGTAGACGACGCCTGGCTAATCGCCCTAGGCCAAATTTTAGTTTTCTCTGAGATTTTTAGGGTATTTTGGTAATCGTCCATTCCCCAATCATCTTAAACACGAGATTTAATCCCAAATACTCCAAAATACACTCATATTCATCATATTACTCCAAGAACTCTCCTTAAGGTTTCAAACTAAAAACCCAAGTAGTTCAAGATTCAACTGTGGATTTTCAAAAAGAATTGAATAATCAAAATCTCTGCAACGTAGGCTTCGAGAAGCACCAACTAATTTCATAAATAGAGGTATGTAGGTTTTTCACAATTCTCCTGGGCATAAAAATCATGCTTTATGAAAGGGGTTTTTGAATCCATGTACATATTCATGTTTTAGTAGCTTTTATGATATTGTTTTGGCCTTTTGGCTTTCCCCCACAGTGATTTGAAAGTTATATATAGATGTATGTATGTGTTTAAGTCTTGAAATATGAATTGAGAGCATGATTAATATGAAATCCCTCTCTTGATGTAAATTTTCCTATGTTTCACATGATATGAATTGTTTTGAAATACATTTTGAAAAGCATGTAACAAAATGTTGTGATTTATTAATGATTTGGTTATGAATCTTGATTTCAAAAGAGAGCGTTGATTGTATTGACAAATGTTGAATATCCATATAATGAAAGAGTGCATGGTTTTGCCAAAAGCACATGACCGCCAAATGTTTTGAAGAGCTTTTGCATTAGTTTTGTTTTATGTTTTGGGACATGAAATCTTTTGTACTATTTTCATGTTGGGTGGTCTGAATTGAGTTTTTATGAAAGAATTATGCTTAATGCATTATGGCTCAAAAATAGACTTACAAGTCGTTTATGATGATACTCTGCAGAGTACGACATGTGATTGATTAAATTGTGTTTGATGCATTGTTTTTGTGAGATAGTTGGTTACCCAAAGAAAGCATGGGTCAAATGACTCTACGCTGGAAATCGTGTTTGACGACTCAAAAACTTGGTACCCTGCTGTGTGATCTTGTGTACCTGACATTTTGTCATCCTAAATTGAGACTATGGTTAGGAGCCCTACTTTTTGATCTTGTGCTCTACCATACTTGATTGGGTCGAGACACCCTGCTGTGTGATCGTATGTGTCTTTCCCTCACTTATACTCTAATATCGGTAGCAACCAAGATTTAACAGTTGGTGTAAATGTTAAATTATAGGGTGTACCACCTAGCTCAGAAGTGTTGCATTGTTGTTGAAAAAATTTATAATGGTATGCCCATGCATTTTTCGAAACATTTTTAAATAATGTGTCTTGTAACAGCTCTTACTTATGTTATATAAAAACCTCTATATTGTTTTGGATTACTATGCATACCAGTACAATTATATCGACCCCCCTCCTCCCAGGTTCTAAGGCTCAGTCTAGGGGTCCAGATAACCAGTAGATAATTCAGACAGCTGATCAGATTGTGCAGTGGTGAGCCTTCTCTAGTCCAGAAGGCCTGTCTTTTCAAATTTTGTTTCTTATTGCCGTTTTGGTCTACTGGGGCCTTGTTGTAGTTTTCAAATAGTGCTAAGATTTATTAGTGATTATATATTAGAGATTTTACAAACGGTTTTCAGATGTCGATAGATATTGTGGGACTTTATTTCCTATTATTGATTTTATTAGACTCATGAACATGTTTCTGTAATATTGTGTATTTTCCGTATTTCTTTTATCATATGAATTAAGTGCATGATTATCAAATAGATAAGGGTGTTTCGGGCCTTCATTGTTTGGAATGCTCATCACGTCCAGGTCACCGATTCAGGTCATGACAAACTTGGTATCAAAGTATGGTGCATGATCCCAGGGTGTCTGTGAAATTGCGTCAAGTAGAGTCTTGATTATGGGTGTATAGTAACCCACACTTATAAGCATGAGCTACTAGGAATTTAGTAATGTCTCTCTTTCTTTATGTTCTAGTTCGTGCAATAGAGTTAGAATAATCCTCTTTCAAACTCTAATTCGTTCTATGATGTCGCCCATATGAAATTAACAGTCATCCCAAATTCATTCCCCACTCTGATGTTCTTAGAGATGTCCCATTATTGGGGTGATTCAAGTTTAAAAAGTTTAGAATCTACAAGATATAGTCCTTTCTGATTAGGTCATATTAGATTTTAAAACAATTATGAAAGGACTTGAGAATCCGTTTGCTTCAAAGTGTATTGATCTGAGTGTGAACCTTGATATTGATGAAATCATTCTTTTCAGCCTACGGTATTGAGTGTATTCAGTCCCTTTAAAAAAACTTATATTGCAGATGTCGTGCTTCAAGGGGGAATGATGTGTAACAAAATGTTGGAATTGTATTTCTGCCCGAATAGTAGTATGAGTTAAAGTGTTGTTGTCATGACCTATTGGTAATGAAATTAGACCAAGAAGTTGGTGATGTGAAGTCACAAATTTCGAAGTTTGAGTGAGGGTGATTTTTGTGTAAATAAATATTTAAGTTGAATAACCGATGTTTGAGGATGATTTACCCTTTATAGTGATAAACTAATGTGGTAGCTAGTAGCATGTGTGGATGGTATGGTAGTCTGTGGAGGAAGTGTTTGACTCCACTTTTATTTATACAGAGTAATATGTGTATTCTTATTTTATTGGATATTGCGTATTAAATTTGTATCTCATGTAATCTTGTCATCAAGGTGTTGTTGAAAAATAAAGTCTAGTGAAGACCTGTGGGGATCCTTTGAATCACTAGCATAGTTGCCTTGTCATTCATCTCATTTTCTTGTTCAAAATACAAAATAAAAGTTTAGTGAAGCCATGTAAGGCCTATTTCAATTCATTAGCAACTTGTTATCCAACTTGTTGTTCTTGTGTGGTTTAATATATGTATAGCTGAATCTGTTTGCATGACATTGAGTTGATAAAGCTATGATTCATCCTTGTGTGTTAGTTTAGTAGAAGGTAGATAAGGAGTTGTTGGTTCGGGTGATTTGTCGGTTGCTTGAAGTGGGAAAATGGATATGTTAGCCAGTAAGTTATAATTATAGACTCATGGTTGTTGTTTAAATTGAAGGTAGTCTATGTGTATGATTGAGTAAGTAAGTATGAGGTGAGAAATTCGTATAAGTAGATAAGATTGTATGGGGTTATAATATCATAATAAGGTTGATCATTTCTATTATGTGACTTTACCCCTTAAACTAGTACCATTTATGAGAAGATATGTAGCAAATTTTGAGGTATTTGGATAGAATGTTCCAATTTGATGGATTAGTATATTATGTTGCACTCGTCATTGATGGTAGATGATTGATGCTAAACTATAAGATTGAATTTAAGTGTAGAAAGTGGTGATAAAAATAGAGGCATGAGATTAATGATGTATATTTTGTGGTAGGCTTGATGTTTTAAAATAGTACATGCTAATGAGTTATGATAAGGAAGACCGTAAGCTCAAGATTGATTATTGTTGTTATGAAGTTCGAGTGTACTCATGTTTCTTGATGTTTATTTCATGGTTCCTAAGTGAGAATCATACGTAAGGTTGGGTTGTAAAATCATGTTTAGAGCTAGACATTAAGTTTTGAACAGTTGAAGTCCATGAAGGTGGATGTGATGATTTCTTAGTTAATGATTCTAGTTATATAGAAGTGATCTAATAGTCTTGAACGGTGTGTGAAATGGATTAAGTTTCAGTTTATTCATAATGATGTATAATATTGTATGTATGGTGTGTAAGTATGCCCTAGGTGACATGGAGTTGTGGCATTTCTCTAAGACTATTAAATGTTGCGTGTGGCTAGCAGTACCATTCAGTTTCTAGATGGAGAAAGACGAGTAGATGTTATGTGGATTCTAAATAGCTAGGTTAAAGAGTTTTGATTGGTAGTGTTGAGCCTTTTTATATGATCTTGATTCTCATAGTAATGAGATAAGTTTGGAGTCGCGATACTGGTACGCTATGTCGAAAGTGGTATGGTTCATCAAAGGCTTGGTGATTTCCATGATTAGTGTTAGAACCTAAGTTGAGTTTTGAAGGTTGAACCGCTAGAAATAAGTATGCAAGCATTAGGCTATGACTATTTAGAGTGTATCAAAATATAAAGTGTATCTCAGAAGGTAGTATTACCAATGGGCTTTCCACTTTCATCTGTAGTCTTTTGGATTAAGTTCTATTGATTTTGCGTATTGTCATATTTCAGACCCCAGAGTGCAGTGAGTGCAGTTAATTTTAAAGTCAAGTAAGGGATCTCCGAAACTTAAGACGATGGCTTAAAGCCAAGGGGGAGATGATAGAACAAGTAACCAAGCCCGACCCTCAAATTCTACTACTGATGTCAGTATGACATAGAATATCAGAAGGGAAGGGTGAGGCTCAACCCATTCCTATTTTAGTATTTTTTTTTCAATTATTCTAATACCTACTAATACCTCACGTTTCAGTTCTATGATCATAGTTCATGTTCTTGTATATGATAGAAAAGCACATGCACTTCCAGATTCCTAATAAGGAACTTCAGTTCATTCAGCAGTCGGAATCACATTCCATATGTTATGAACTCTAAATTGAGGTGATGCAGTTCATGACTCATGTATTCACGCTTTATAGTGTGCTCAGTTCCCATAATTCATGATATACTCTTTATGATAGGCAAAATATAGCTCATAGCCATGTATATCCCAATTCATATTTTTCTTTGATAAATCCCGGATGTTGATTTGCTATTCCTCAAGCCTCAGTTAAGTGTCAATTTTCATATAATATCCTTCCATGCTTCAAGATCTTATGTTCTAATCTTTAGTGACTCCTCTTTATGTAATGGTAGTGGTGATGCTAAAATATTTTTTGTTGATGGAAGATCATAGTATGCTTGTTTTAGATAAGGCCATAAGTGTGAAGTAAGGTCAAGTCCAAGTCTTTGATGTATGTAATGGTTAGCTGAAAGGTGTGTGTGTATGCTCTTGGGGTAGCGTGTGAGTGGAATATGTGAAGTGTGTCTTTATGAGTGTTTTCTTTGAAGTTCATAGGTGGTTATAAAGATAGGCTTGAATGACATGTTGGAATTTTTTTAAAGAAACGCTATATGCGCTAGCGACTTCGTAGTAATAGTTCAGAGTTAGTCATTGAAGTGGTAAGGCATGATAGGCTTAGGATGTGATATTTCAAGGGATATAGCTGATTGAATCTTATGGTTTAGAATTGTATCGTGGAGTGGCATATAGTATTTTGTGAGTTGGAGTTAGTCCTGATCGTGGTGAAGAGGATTTAAGTTACTATAGACAATAGTAGAAAGATTTATAAATGTAAATACGAGAACAAATAAGTTGAATTGAATGAATGTAGTATCTACGGGAAATAGTACAGTTAAGGGAGTATTCGAGGAGTGTGCTAATCTTGAAAGTAAGAAGTCCCATTGACTAAGGCCTGGTAATTCTATCCTAATTTATGAGTTATATATCTATATTCCATATTGCAGAGTAATGTCAATTTTGGGATCCTATAGTCGGATATCTTGTGTGACTCATGCCCAAGATCTTTTGCTACCAAATGCTACTAGGACTTCGTTAGGAAGGGTGTTGATAAGATACTCCAGATTGAGTATAAGTTTCTAGTATAGTTCAGTCTTTGTGGGCAGCAAATAAGTTTAACAGCAAGATTCGTATGACTTGTTTTCTCGTCTTTTCATTTAATAATGCTACCCAACATCTCAGATATGTTACTATTCTAAGATAGAGTATACTAGTTGTAGCGAGTATAGCTCAGTTCATGTGTCATGTACTAGATTCAGATTCTAGATGTTCAGTTTTGATTCAATTCGTAGGTGCCTAGTGCATCGCCTCAATTTTCTGAGTATCTTAGTGAATTGAGCATTCATAGAAGGACATAGTGTTCCAAAGAGGAGATACCCCATTCAGTTGCATGCATAGATTCTTATTAGAAACTTTGCATCAGTTATTATTGTGTATTCACTCATGCGTTCATACGTCAATTCAGTCAGATATACATGCATTAGAAATGCATGTTCAATAGAAAAAGTTTAGCTTATCAGGTATTCAATCCCGCGTGCATGAGAATGACTTAGTTGCATATTCTATGCAACAAATATGCATGTTCGGTATAAGAATTCTGAATATCAGTATTTCCAGTCATATAGTCATGTTTCAAATCAGTGTATCCTTATTAGAGGACACATAATGTCTGCATTATTCCATACCTTTAAGGTTTCAACAAGTTCCTACCCATCATTCGAGGATGAATGATCCCAAGGGGGAGATCAATAATGTAAGGCCCCATACAAAAAAGTCGTGCTTATGATAGACCCTAATAGCGTACTCTTAGTCTTAAAAATTTGAAAATATTCTAAGTGTCAAAGAGACTTAGTCTCATTTCTAGCTCTTGATATTAGGGGATTTTATTTTCAACCTTTCCGACCTTCTATTTTTAGATTTTCTTGTTGAGTTGAGATGGGGCAAGGTTGTAGTACTTCTCGGGTGAGTTTTGGGAATTTTTAGATGAGCATAAGGGCACATTTATGGTGCCATTCCAGTGAGCCCCCGTGATTTGCAGGCGTCGCCTGGCAGATCACCTGGCCTGGGAGAACCACCATGATAGAACAGATGACACCTGGCCTAGAGCGGTGCTCCAAAGTAGGTGATGCCTGGCTAATCGCCCCAGGGCAAATTTTAGTTTTATCCGAGTTTTTGAGGGTATTTTCGTAATCTTCCATTCCCCAATCATCCTAAACACGGGATTTAATCCCAAAAACTCCAAAATACACCCTCATTCATCAAATTACTCCAAGAACTCTCCTTAGGGTTTCAAACTAAAAACCCAAGTAGTTCAAGATTCAACTGTGGGTTTTTAAAAAAAATTGAAGAATCGAAATCCCCGTAGCGTTGGCTTCAAGAAGCACCAGCTAATTTCATAAATAGAGGTACGTGGGATTTTCCTAAATTCTCATGGGCATAGGAATCATGTTTTAAGAAAGGGGTTTTTGAATTCATGTACATATTCATGTCTTAGAAGCTTTAATGATATTGTTTTGGCCTTTTGAATTTCCCCAAAAGTGATTTGAAAGTTATATATAGATGTATGTATGTGTTTAAGTCTTTAAATATGAATTGAGAGGATGATTTACATGAAATCCCCCTCTTGATGTAAATTTTCCCATGTTTCACATGATATGAATTATTTTGAAATACATCTTGAAAAGCATGTTATGAAATGTCGTGATTTATGAATGATTTGGTTATGAATCTTGATTTCAAAAGAGAGGGTTGATTGTATTTACAAATGTTTAATATCCATATAATGAAAGAGTGCATGGTTTTCCCAAAAAGCAGATTACCACCATATGTTTTGAAGAGTTTTTGCAACAGTTTTGTTTTATGTTTCGGGACATGAAATCTTTTTTACTATTTGCATACTGGGTGGTCTGAATTGAATTGATTTTTTATGAAAGAATTATGCTTAACGTATTATGGCTCAGAAACAGACATGTAAGTTGGGTATGAAGATACCCTGTAGAGTACAACTATGATTGATTGAATTGAGTTTGATGTATTAATTTTGTGATATAGGTGGTTACCCGAAGAAAGTACAAGTCAAATGACTCTATGCTGGAAACCATGTTTGCCGACTTAGAAACTTAGTACTCTGCTGTGTGATCTTGTGTACCTAACATTGTGTCATCCCAAATTGGGACTATGGTTAGGACCCCTACTTTGTGATCTTGTGCACTACCATACTTGATTGGGTAGAGATACCCTGCTATGTGATCTTATGTGTGTTTCCCTCACTCATACTATAATATCGGCAGCAATTGAGATTTGACAGTTATAAATGTGAAATTGTAAGTGTTGCAATGTTGTTGAAAAAAAATCATTATGTTATTCCCATGCATTTTTTGAAACATTTTTAAATAATGTTCTTTGTAACAGCTCTCACTTATGTTATATAAAAACCTCTATTCTATTTTGGATTACTCTGCGTACCAGTACAATTGTATTGACCCCCCTTCTTCCAGGTTCTGAGGCTCAGTCTAGGGGTCTATATAAGGAGTAGATAATTCAGACAACTAATCAAATTGTGCAGTGGTGAGCCTTCTTGTAATGCCCCGTATTTTGGGCAACTATATACACCATGATTACGATGTGCTGATAATCCTGAAGGTATAAATCCTATGCCAATATGGCATGCTAATTATTTGTGTAGTATGTGAATCCATTCGAGCTTGAATTTAAACCATAGGGGTCATTTGACTCAAGGACGAGTTGAAAACTACTTCGATCGATTAAGTTTAAGTGGACATTATAATTTGTGTCAACTTCAATCGACCGTGACTCTTTGTATATGTCGAATTAGAGAGCCTACTATGTTTAAAATGATAGGATTTCGAGTTATCTTTCTAACGATACCAATTTTTCTAAAATCCGGCACCCAAGCAATAACTTATGTCCCTTCAAAGTAATATGCATCGCCCAACCAATTAGACATAGCCACTGGAAAGCATAGGCGATATGAGTGTAAGGGCTTATCGCTAGAAACCGTGTATGCCGACATGGGAATTTGGTACCCTGCTTTGAGATCTTGTGTACCTTACTTTATGTTATTCCCAAGTTGGGACTATGGTTAGGAGCCCTGCTTTGTGATCTTGTGCACTACCATTGGGTCAAGACACCCTGCTGTGTGATCTTGTGTGTCTTCCTTTCACTTATACTCTAATCTCGGTGGAAACCGAGGTTTAATAATTGGTGTAAATATGATATATAGGGTATTCCACCTAGCTCAACTGCATTGCATTATTATTGAAAACAATTACATTACGCCCATGTGTTTTCAAATGATTTGATATAAAACTGCTTTATAATGGCTCTCAATTATATTTTATAAAAATATTATGTTTTGTTTTGATATCTCTATGTACTAGTAGTTTTGTATGAGCCCCGTCCCTCCTAGGTTCGGAGGCACAGTCTAGGATTTCAAAAAATCAGTAGATTTCCTCAGACAGATTCACAGAGTCACTTGGTGAGCCTTTTATATTTCGGAAGGCCTGATATCTGGCAGTTTCATTTATCACTTATTAGTTTTGGGTCTACTGGGGGCCTTGTCCCAGTTTTCATATTGATATTTGTTTTAGTCATATAGTAGAGATTGCGCAAAAGTTATAGAGATGTTGATTGAAATTGTAGGACATTATTCCCCATTATTGTTTTCATATGATTCTTGACCATGTTTTTGTTAAATAGTGTAGCTTTCATATTTTTTTCATATAAGTCATGTGCATGATTACCAGACAGATAAGGGGTGTTTTGGTCCTTCATGGTTCGGAATAATCACCACGGCCAGGGCCCTTGTTTGGGTCGTGACAAACTTGGTATCAAAGCACGGTTCATGGTCCCAGGGTATCTACGAAATCGCATTGGGTAGAGTCCTGTTTATGGTTGTGTAGAGTGCCACACTTATAAGAAGGAGGCTCGTAGGTGTTTAGGAACTATTTGCCTTTTTTGTGATTTAGTTTGTGCTTCATAGTCTGAACTATCCCCTAATCAATGATCTCTTGTATTTGAGAAATACAGTTATACCTCTATGTCATATCATCGATCAGAATGCTTAAGAAGATGAGGTCCATCCCACCCATGGGATGCGGACCCGTAACATAGCTCACACTTCCGAACTTGTCTCTTCTCCGGGAGTCCGTCCAGTCCCGACCAGTCTACCTTGGGCTCCGCGGACTAATGTCAATCATCCCCCAACGTCTCAGGGAGATATTTCAAATGCAGAACTCAAATGGTCTATTCATATGCTTACACAATTGGTAGCTAACCAGGCTCATTGATGGGAGGATGTTGGGTCTGCATTTGTTGGGTCTGAGGATACTAGGGTCAGACTATTCATGAAAATGAACCCACCTAAGTTCACTGGCACCAAGGTGGAGGAAGATCCACAGGAGTTCGTGGATGAGATGGAAAAGATCATTAAGGTAATCCATGTGGAAGAGGTTGAAAGGGTGATAACGCTCAATCTACAGCTCTCGTTTGAGTGTAAAGCGGTCGTTACCAAATATAGAACCCAACCTGGGTTGGGTGTCGATCCCACAGTGAATAGCTTGGTCAACAAGTAAGTAAAATTAATAGACTTTTGGTGCAAGTCTCGTAAAAAAAGGGGGATTGTAATATGTAACCAAAGTAATGAAATAAAAGCTGAAAATAGCAAAATAAAGAGAGATTGTCACGTCTGTTGTAAACAATGAGAATTGAGGCGTTGGGGTTATGTCCACCTTCTGAGGTATACGTCTCTATTGGCTATGAGTGTGTAGAGTCTTGACATGAAATTGCTTATAGAGAATTGTAGTCGATGGTAAATCCAAGCGTCTCTCGACCTAAACAAGGACTATTTCACTTTAACTCTCTCGAGCTTAAAGCGTGTCTAACGGTACGAATTCTCCAAGAGGTTAGTCCAGTTACGGCACTAGCTTTTTAATAGGAAAGGGTGTCCTACTACCTTGACATTATCTCTTTTCCAGACAAATAACCTTTCTCTCGAACAAGTTAAATGTTAGACTGGCGTTGGTCTATGCGTCTTCTTTTCTAGACAAATAACCTTTCTCTCGAACAGGTTAGATGTTAGAATGGCGTGTTCTTGTGTTTGCAACCGCAAAGAATGTAGTTTAAGATGAAGAGAATAATGATATAAGCAATATACGTGCCTTGAACTCACAAGCTCATAGCAATAGATAGTAACTCATTCGGCTTCCATAACCCCAACTAAGAGATTTAGTTACCCATGAGTGCGAAGGATATCACGTTTTGCATGGTGAATGGCGTGAATAGTAGGTGTTTGGCGTGTGGTTTTGGTGATTCCGTAGCAAGTAACGATTCTCTTGTTGTGGAATTTAAGAGTAGAAGAATAAATTAAAAGTGTTTGTAGTGGAAGATGAGAAGGATGGAAGAAAATTGATTTAATTGTAAGGAGGTGTGTCTCAAGTGAAGAATGAATAAAAATCTCTAACATGATAGGGTATTTATAATACTCCTATCCTACTCCTACTAAGCTAATGAAATAAATAACCAAATCCTAATATACTAATGAAATCCTTGACCCAAATGTACTAGGGTAAGGTTACAAAATTATACTCCAAATAGATTAGTGAAACACATAACCTAATTATACTAGGTTAATGTATCTTGGTAAAAATCCAGATTTGTGTCTGTAAGTCCCCAAAGTCTTCAGAAATGCTGTTTTAGCCCGGGACAGATTTTCCATGCAGCAGATTTAGTCCTTTAGGCGTCTAGCTCCTTTCCACTTCGTTCGTGAGCTTTCTTTTGCGTCAAGTAAGCCATAAATTGCTGTATTTTGCATCATTTATACCTGAAACTTTCCTAATCATATTTGTTAGCTCATTTACAGGAAAAAGGACTAAAAGTGTATGAAATAGATAATTAGTTCTCAAAACTAGGCTAAAATATGGGCAAAATATATTGATATAGGCGCGTAAATTCGCCTATCATCAACACCCCACACTTAGAGCTTTGTTCGTCCTCGAACAACATATCATGTCCTTCTAAACATCAACTTAGGGTTCTTACAGCAACAACACAAAACATTCTTCAAGACAAGCACAACAATTTGCAACAAAGAGTAGCTTTCCGATTAAGTAGAAACAATTTAACCTCAAGCATAGACTCGTGATGGTGATCAACTCGCATGCAAACGTTAAGGTACATAGAATCATATACAACTATCCAAAACTCATCAACCATGTGTGTCTCACAATATAGTACCCATAATCACTCACAAGTATAGCATATTTTTCAAACATGGGTAGCAAAGTATCCTTGCACTCACTCTCACAAAGAATTCACATGTAGCAACTAATGACCATAAGCTTGCCTTTAATGTAGTACTCTACTAAATGTCGGAATGTTAAGGTTAGGATCAAGTAGGTCTTTAGATGGTTGTAATGTAGGCTAAGGGACGGGTAGGACTATTTTGGCCAGAAATAGTGACTAAGTTCCTAAGCACTTTAATACATCACATTGTATCATTAACACTTTGTTCTTTCAACCTTTCTTCTTTCTTTTATTCTACCACCCTTGTTCTCCTCTTTTTGTTTTTCAATTTTAAGAATAACTCACTTTTCAGCTTTCTTTTCCTTTTTCTTTTCACAACATACCTCTTATGATAGCCCTTTCTTTTTCATAACATATTCAAGCACCTTTACAATTTAAAGCATCATACTTACCCAATTTCCTCTTATGTTGTCACATGACTTTTTCACTTTAAAGCACTTAGGAATTTGGATCAAATTACGGTCTTGAAAAAAAATGGGTTAGGCTTACATACAAGGTTGTCAAAGAAATAGGCTAAAGGCTCAAAAGGGTTTAACTAGGATGATTTACATGGGTAGGAAAAACTGAAGGTAAACATGTATAGGTTGTCAAAGAAATGCCTAAATCATATCCTAAACTTACATTCCTTATTTTCGCTTTGCATACATACCAGGCAAGTTCTAGCATCAGCCACATACATAGAATATACTATTAATCTCACACACACAAGGCACATGGTCGACTTGTTTGGTAGTAATGTAGACTCTCGACCCAACAATTGAAGGAATTGAATCACACAATATCACATAATAAGTCACAACTAGAGCCTAAATGTCTCAATAGTCACAATTGTAGCACATACTCTTGTTCTAATCTCATGCTGCCTATCAAAATAATTTCATGCGTAGCTAGAAAAAATTTACTCCTAAAAATAAAAAAAACGTCACACGAAAAAAATCACAAAAAAATTGGACGAAAAAATCACAAAAAAATTGGACTCAAAACAAAACAAACAAGCAAACATACAAACATAGCATGCAGATTCTGCCACCCCACACTTAGACTAGACACTGACCTCAGTGGAAAATAAAGTCGAAGAACCTGATTAGTCGGACTCTTCCTCAATGTCGGGGGTCATACCCCCTTCATCCGAATCATTGTAAGAGTCATCGTCAGAGTTCTCCTCAGCATCAGAATCAGGCAAGCGTCTATCCTCATCAGTTGACACGTCATCATCAAGGGGTTCCTCAAAATATACTCCCACTCCACACATCTCCCGGGCATGTCTGTTCATTGGGTAGTCGTGGTCCAGCTGCTGGAGCTCTTCAGCAGTTGGAATACATCCACCACTCATCATAGTGAATCTCGTCATGCCATAGAGATGACGGAAGAAACTCTCGTCACGAGCATGTCTCTCCGCAGTGGTAAGGTTGACTCCATGCGTTGTTTCAGCATCTTTGACCTTGGTGAGGTCAACCTTCTTTGGGGTATGTGGGAGTTTGTGGTCAGCTGGTTCCTCTTCTATATCCTCCTTCTGCAACATTGCTGTCAACAGATTGCCGAATGTGAAATGGGACCTGCTGTGGAGTCTGGCTTTCCTCATGGTAGATCGAATTATTGCCCCAAAGTTGATAGGGACATTCGTCATCAATGCATAAACCAGACACACTCTATCTCTCGATATCTTTGTGTATTGCGTCCCAGGAATAAGGCATGAGTTGACAATGCGCATCCAGATTCTTGCTTCCCTATTTAGTGGAGCATAGGGGAATGTGTTGTGACGGCCTGTTTCCTTATGTCTGCCCCATCTTGCCATTGATCTGCTTCCACAAAGCGTGTGTCTTATTGCTCTGTAAGGAGGCCTGCCGTACAGCTCTTTGTATGGTGCAGTGTCGACCGAAGGTAGGCCTAGAAACGAGTTGATCCAATCCGCTGTAAGCTGTAACACTTGGCCCTGAATTTTGACTTCGTTGCTTGTTGTGTTTGGCGACCAGTTGGCATAAAACTCTCTTGTCAAGTCAAGATTGCACTCTCCCATGTCACGGAAGATGAAATCCAGCTTCAAAGCCATTATTTTAGCCAACATTTGCGGCTCCTTCTTTGCTAAGGTCTCCTTGTTGATTAAGTCGACGTGCACATATTTCTTTTCTTTGTTGCTGCTGTACCATGCCTTGGCTTCTTCCTCAAGAACCCATTTGATTCCGAACATTCTGCGTGGTAGGTGTGCTGAAGATGATTCTCCTTGTTCTTTTCGGCTTCTCTTTTTATCCTTTCGGGTCGTGGTAGCCTTCTCCTTGCCTTGCTTTGCTTTGGGTGCCATTGTACCTGAGACTAGAAATAATGTTAGTTGCAGCACAATCGCACTTTATACAATCTATATGCAAGCACTAGGGGTACCACCCCATACTTAATCTTGTTAGCACAAATCAGTGAAGTGAAAGTGGTCGAGTACTCAGACTTCGTCGACATACGTCTTAGGATTGTAGTCTGACAAGAAAATCAGCATGACATCACTTATGAGCAGCCATTTGGACGTCTTTCATGGTGCATATAGCGACACTACAACATAGGAGTTACCACATGGAATTGCTATTCGTACAACAAACACTACCTCCTACGTCGATAGTCACTATAACCTTATCCCGATGGCCGGGATGGTTAATCATGCAAGCATCCAAACAACACTCTCAAGAAATATTCATAGCCACATATTTTCAGCATGTATCATAACAATGCTATTGAAACAAAATTCAAGTCGGAAACAAGTCAAGAATTCCATACGTATATAATCAATCACACGATTTTGCAATAATTATCCAAACACATGAACATCACCACCAATCTCACATGATTTAGCAAATTATAATAAGCATAGCAACGTAGTACTTATGATAAATAGATGAAGAATAAGAGAGCACTTACTTGCTTGAAGATTGTGGAGAAGTTTGTTGTGGTTTGGAAGAACAAAGGAAGAAAAATTTGAGAGGATTTGGGATGATATGCGGCGCCTTTAGGGTTACTTCTAATGTGTTTGTGGTAAAAAAACAAGTCCCCTTTATATAGGAGGAGTATGGGTCGGGCTATGACCCATTTACAACCGGATTTGGGGACAAAATCACCATATATGCGGCGCATATCCCTCGGCATATCACTTACATATACGGCGCATTGTCCATGGCATAATGGGACATATGCGCCGCATATGCTATGGCATTTCTAGACATATGCGCCGCATAGTCTATGGCATTTGGTCTCAGTATCTCAAATGCCATAGCATAGGCGGCGCATAGTCAAAAGCACACCTAGGAATAGGCGACGCATAGTGTATTGCACACTAGATTCCGAGTCCTTAGGCTATAGAATAGGTTGTGCGTCGTTCGTGGCCTATTTTTACCAAGGCCTAGCCTTTCTCGAAGCCTATTATGACGTGAGAAAGGCTCAATCCATAGCCTTATGCATCACCATTCCTAACTTACCGACTTTACCATACAATGCCACCAAATCGTCAATTGAAATCAATCTCCTCGTTGCATCTTTCTTGCACCTATATTTGCTCAAAACAAATGAAAACGATTAGTACGATGGGTTGCCTCCCACCAAGCGCCTTAGTTTTGGTCGTGGCACGACTCTTATTTTTTGGATTTTCATTTATCAAAAAGAAAAAATGACAAAACGATTAAACAATAAAACGAAGGGTTGCCTCCCATCTAGCGCCTTATTTATTGTCGTGGCTCGACGTAGTAATCTCGAGTACTTAGACTTCGTCGAGATAAGTGATGGCCATGTCATTTATCGAGTCAAGAGGACCGATATATGGCTTGACACGTTGGCCATTCACTTTGAAGATAACACCCTCATTGTTTTCCAATTCGACTACTCCAGACGAGTAGACTTGGGTGACTTTAAATGGACCAGACCACTTTGATTTTAACTTACCTGGGAAGAGCTTGAATCTGGAGTTAAAGAGTAGTACCATGTCACCTTTTTGGAAGTTTCGTCGAACAATCCGCTGATCATGATACTTCTTCATCCGCTCCTTGTATAAATCTGATCTTTCATATGCATGGAGACAGAATTCATCTAGTTCGTTCAGCTGCTCCAACCTCAGGTTCTTCACATCATCCCAATTCAGATTCAAGTGCATCAATGCCCACAATGCCTTGTATTCAAGCTCGATGGGTAGATGACAAGCCTTCCCATAAACTATCTGATAAGGTGACATGCCAATGGGTGTCTTGAATGCAGTCCTATACGCCCATAGTGCATCATCTAGCTTTCGAGACCAATCCTTCCGATTCGCATTGACCGTCTTGGCAAGGATTTGCTTGATCTCACGATTGGAAACCTCTACTTGTCCACTAGTTTGTGGATGATAAGGCGTAGCTACCTTGTGTTGCTTGACTCCATACTTGGCCAATACAGATTTGAATAGCTTGTTGCAGAAGTGAGATCCTCCATCACTTATGATAGTACGAGGTACCCCAAAGCGAGAGAAGATATTCTTCTTTAAAAACGCTACAACACGCTTTCCTTCGTTATCGGCCAATGCTACAGCTTCAACCCATTTTGACACATAATCCACAGCAACCAAGATGTACTTCTTTCCAAACGAATTCACGAATGGTCCCATGAAGTCAATACCCCACACATCAAAAAGTTCTACCTCCAGAATTTTGGACATGGGCATTTCATGGTGTTTTGAAATAGCACCTTGACGTTGGCATTGGTCACACCTTGTCATATAGTCGTGTGCATCTCTGAATATTGTAGGCCAATAATACCCACTTTGCAAGACTTTCCTTGCCGTTCGATTCCCCGCATGATGTCCTCCAACTTGCGAAGTGTGGCATGCTTCCAATATAGTAGACACTTCTTCATGGGATATACATCGTCGAATGATACCATCCGCGCATCTTCGAAATAAATAAGGCTCATCCCAATAGTAGTGCTGAATGTCATGCATAAACTTCCTCCTCTGGTGGTAAGATAAATTGGAAGGTAACACATTACTCACCACGAAATTTGCAAAGTCGGCATACCATGGTAAGTTCTCCATTGTTGTCGCTAGTATCTCCTCGTCAGGGAATGCATCGTCAATCTGATTTTCTGGTTGCGCCACATACTCATTCTCAAGTCTAGATAGGTGATCAGCCACTTGGTTCTCGCAGCCTCTTCTATCTTTGACTTCGAAATCAAACTCTTGCAGCAGCAATACCCATCTAATCAGCCTTGGTTTTGCATCCTTCTTTGTCATTAGATATCTAAGAGCTGCATGGTCTGTATGAACGATCACTTTAGTACCCAATAGATAGGCACGGAACTTCTCAAACGCATACACAACCGCTAAGAGCTCTTGTTCAGTGACAGTGTAGTTCCTTTGGGCTTCATTGAGGACCTTACTCGCATAGTAGATAGGATGAAATAATTTCTTCTTTCTCTGTCCAAGAACAGCACCAACGGCTACACCACTAGCATCACACATGACTTCGAACGGGAGCGTCCAATCTGGTGCTACCATGATAGGGGCTTCAATGAGTTTTTCTTTAAGGCATTCAAATGCCTTTAAGCAATCATCATTAAAGTCAAACTTCGCATCTTTCTCCAATAGCTTGCATAATGGACTTGTAATTTTGGAGAAGTCTTTGATGAATCTACGATAAAACCCAGCATGGCCAAGAAAACTAAGAACTCCCTTCACCGAAATTGGAGGTGGTAGCTTCTCAATTACCTCTATTTTGGCGTGATCAACCTCTATTCCTCTTTCGGAGATCTTGTGCCCAAGAACAATTCCTTCTTTTACCATGAAGTGGCACTTCTCCCAATTCAGCACAAGGTTGAACTCTACACATCTTTGTAATGCCATGCTCAAGTTCACCAAACATGCTTCGAAAGACTCACCAACAACTGAAAAGTCGTCCATAAATACCTCCAAAGTGTCTTCTACCATATCAGAGAAAATAGACATCATACATCGCTGAAAGGTGGCTGGTGCGTTACATAACCCGAATGGCATACGTTTGAAGGCAAACGTACCATATGGGCATGTAAACGTTGTCTTCTCTTGGTCTTCTGGTGCAATAAAAATCTGATTATAACCTGAATAACCATCAAGAAAGCAAAACCATCCTTTCCCTGCTAATCGATCTAGCATTTGGTCCATAAATGGCATGGGGAAGTGATCCTTGAGAGTCCAAGAATTCAGCTTGCCGTAGTCCATGCATACTCTCCATCAAGTAACGGGCCTGAGTGGAATAAGCTCATTCTTTGCATTCGCAACCACCGTCATACCTCCTTTCTTGGGAACACATTATACTGGGCTTACCCATGTACTATCAGAGATAGGATACACAACTCCTGCGTCTAACCACTTGATAATCTCCTTCTTCACCACCTCTTGCATTGGTGGGTTTAGTCGTCTTTGATGTTCAATGGTGGGTGTGCACTTTTCTTGAAGCTGAATTTTATGTGTGCAAATCCCAGGTGGAATACCAATGATATCCGCAATGGTCCATCCAATAGCTCTAATATACTTGCGTAAGATTGCAACAAGAGCTGCAACTTGTTGCTCACCTAGATCGGCTGCCACAATGACTGGAAGAGTGTTTCCGCTTCCTAAGAATGCGTACTTCAAATGGCTTGGCAGCTCCTTTAATTCTAATGTGGGTGGTTCTTCAATAGATGGCTTAGCTGGTGGTGTGGGTCGATTCTTGAGATCAAGATCCAGCTTCTTGGGAGTATGACGATATGCTCCTAATCCCGATAGAGCACAAATATCATCTTCAGAAATTTCAGCATCATCCTCATCTTCTTCCATGAGCAAAACCTCCAAAGGATCATCAAGAATTTGTTCTTCAGCAAGTAACTCATCCTCGTCATCAACGACAACATCAGCCACAGAAAATACACTTAGATCTTTGGGTTGCTTCATTGATTTGCAAACATCAAAGCGCACCACTTCATCATTTATTCGGAATAAAAGCTCATTAGCTCTCAAATCTATGAGCACACTTCCCGTAGCAAGGAAGGGGCGTCCCAAGATTATGGGAACCTCTGAATCTACTTCACAATCCAAGATGACAAAGTCTGCCGGAAATATGAATGAAGATACCTTCACCAAGACATCGCATAGAATACCAACCGGTCGTTTTACCGACCTATCCGCCATAACAAGCCTCATATTAGTTGGTGTAGGATCTCCTAACCCCAACTTCTTGTAGATTGATAATGGCATCAAGTTGATGCTGGCTCCTAAGTCACACAATGCTTTAGAAAAGTCCAAAGATCCGACGGTGCAAGGAATAGTGAAAGCTCCGGGGTCGGCCTTCTTCTGTACTATGGATCGGGTAGCGATTGCACTACAATGATGCATATCATCTTTCAGCTCATAGCTTGCTGCCCTCTTCTTAGTCAAAAGATCTTTCATAAACTTCGCATACCCAGGCATTTGTTCAAGTGCCTCTACCAATGGGACATTAATAGTCAGCTGTTTGAGCATAGTCATGAATTTGCTGAACTTAGTGTCATCAGCCACCTTCTTCAATCTTTGTGGAAAAGGTGGTGGTGGGTATGGAAGTGTTCTCTCCATGGCTTTCTTCTCCTCTTGCTTCCGTTTATTATATTTTTCAGGCTGCACGTCACTAGGCAACACGTCCTTGACGTTGGAAGTGGATATTGCGGCGTCTTCTCTAGTGGCGTCACTAGGTGTGGCGTCCATGTCTGCTGTTCCGTCAAATACTTGCTTGCCTTTTGCTGAAGTTTCCAGCACCTTACCACTCCTCGTAGTGATGGCCATGCATGACCCATCATTCCTTGGGTTTTGGACTGTATCGCTCGGTAAGGTGCCAGCCTTTTTTTGATTGAATGCTGCTGAAAGTTGGCTTAGTTGCTGCTCTATTTGCTTGATAGAAGTGGAATGAGAATCAACTAATTTCTTCATGGAGGTCAAATCATCAATCACCTCCTTAACTCCTGCGCTCGTTGCTTCCACTCCTTTCAATAGCTTCGCCATCATGTCTTCCATAGAATTAGATGTGGTGGTATCACGTCTACCAGGGGGAACGTACAAACCACTATTTTCATTATTTTTCTTCCAACTACCTTGGTCTTTACCTCCAGATTTATCATAATAGTTCCGACCTTGGTTTCCTTGGGCATTCCCACGGAAACCCCCCTGATTGTTCAAGTAGTTGGCCTCCTCTTCCGAATCAGATTCGTCTCTTCCTTTTGACGCAATAGCTTTCACTTTTTCAGTCTTCCCTAATAGATGCTTTGTAAGAAGATCCATTTGGGTTTTCATGTGCGCCATATCTTGATCACGTTCTTCTTCTCTCCTTCTTTGGTCTGCAGACATGCCAATAGATAAAGTGGGGCTTGCTACCTCAGAATCCCTGGTATGCCAAGCTCTACTTTGTTTCGTCATACGATCTAGCATGTTGCTTGCTTGACCAAAGGTGAGGTCCATAAAAGAACCTCCAGCTGCGTTGTCCACCACTGGTTTAGTTACTGAATTCAAGGCTCTATACAAGATCTCCATGAGGTGAACATTAGTCATGTGATGGTTGGGGCATCTCGCTAGCTTTGTCTTGAACCTCTCCCATGTTTCGTGAAGAGCTTCAGAGGGAAGCTGACGAAAGTTGCTGATTTCATCTCTTAACTGAGCCCTCTTGGATGGCGGAAAGAATCTTTCTAGGAAAGCGTCTCTCAATTGCCTCCAATTTGTAATAGAATCAGGAGTCAGCCCATTCAACCATAATGTTGCCTCCCCAGACAGAGACAATGGAAATAGCCGTAATCGAATAGCATTCTGACCAACACCAGGATTGTCAAAAGACTTGCATGTAGAAATAAAGTTGATGAGATGCATATTCGGATCATCGCCTGCTAGTCCACCAAATAACCCCTTGAGTTGCAATAACTGAATCATGGTGCTAGTGATGTTGAACTTGGTTCCGGGCGCTAATGGTGGTGGAATTATAGCTCCAGTGGCTCCGGCACCATCAAGATCATCATCATCATCGTCGAAAGCTGGTTGCAAAGGTTGGCGATCATATCTGTACCAAGCTTGTCGACCTCTTCTGTTGGCAGGTGTTCCCATTTCAGCGCCATGCCTTGGGTTTATCAACTCGTCATCTCCTAAATCTTCATCGTCAGGATTTGTTGCTCGTCCAGGATTATCAATGTTTTGTTGTTGGACTTGAGCAGCGGCAAGAGCAGCTAATCTTGCTTGCTCGTGTTGAGCAGCCATCCTATCGATTTCAGCTTGTGCTTCCATTCTTCTAATTCGTTGCGGTTCAGGATTGATTGGTAATAACGGTTGACCAGAACTTCTAGTATGGGGCATGCACTAAAAGAAAAACCTGCAATAAACAAAAACAAAAACTAAACGTAAAAGTACGAGAATCTTTGACCAAAGGGTCTAATAATTATCACGAACTTGATTGACACTCGTATTCCCCGGCAACGGCGCCAATTTTTGATAACGCTCAATCTACAGCTCTCGTTTGAGTGTAAAGCGGTCGTTAGCAAATATAGAACCCAACCTGGGTTGGGTGTCGATCCCACAGGGAATAGCTTGGTCAACAAGTAAGTAAAATTAATAGACTTTTGGTGCAAGTCTCGTAAAAAAGGGGGATTGTAATATGTAACCAAAGTAATGAAATAAAAGCTGAAAATAGCAAAATAAAGAGAGATTGTCACGTGTGTTGTAAACAATGAGAATTGAGGCGTTGGGGTTATGTCCACCTTCTGAGGTATACGTCTCTATTGGCTATGAGTGTGTAGATTCTTGACATGCAATTGCTTATAGAGAATTGTAGTCGATGGTAAATCCAAGCGTCTCTCGACCTAAACAAGGACTATTTCACTTTAACTCTCTCGAGCTTAAAGCGTGTGTAACGGTACGAATTCTCCAAGAGGTTAGTCCAGTTACGGCACTAGCTTTTTAATAGGAAAGGGTGTCCTACTACCTTGACATTATCTCTTTTCCAGACAAATAACCTTTCTCTCGAACAAATTAAATGTTAGACTGGCGTTGGTCTATGCGTCTTCTTTTCTAGACAAATAACCTTTCTCTCGAACAGGTTAGATGTTAGAATGGCGTGTTCTTGTGTTTGCAACCGCAAAGAATATAGTTTAAGATGAAGAGAATAATGATATAAGCAATATACGTGCCTTGAACTCACAAGCTCATAGCAATAGATAGTAACTCATTCGGCTTCCATAACCCCAACTAAGAGATTTAGTTACCCATGAGGGAGAAGGATATCACGTTTTGCATGGTGAATGGCGTGAATAGTAGGTGTTTGGCGTGTGGTTTTGGTGATTCCGTAGCAAGTAACGATTCTCTTGTTGTGGAATTTAAGAGTAGAAGAATAAATTAAAAGTGTTTGTAGTGGAAGATGAGAAGGATGGAAGAAAATTGATTTAATTGTAAGGAGGTGTGTCTCAAGTGAAGAATGAATAAAAATCTCTAACATGATAGGGTATTTATAATACTCCTATCCTACTCCTACTAAGCTAATAAAATAAATAACCAAATCCTAATATACTAATGAAATCCTTGACCCAAATGTACTAGGGTAAGGTTACAAAATTATACTCCAAATAGATTAGTGAAACACATAACCTAATTATACTAGGTTAATGTATCTTGGTAAAAATCCAGCTTTGTGTCTGTAAGTCCCCAAAGTCTTCAGAAATGCTGTTTTAGCCCGGGACAGATTTTCCATGCAGCAGATTTAGTCCTTTAGGCGTCTAGCTCCTTTCCACTTCGTTCGTGAGCTTTCTTTTGCGTCAAGTAAGCCATAAATTGCTGTATTTTGCATCATTTATACCTGAAACTTTCCTAATCATATTTGTTAGCTCATTTACAGGAAAAAGGACTAAAAGTGTATGAAATAGATAATTAGTTCTCAAAACTAGGCTAAAATATGGGCAAAATATATTGATATAGGCGCGTAAATTCGCCTATCATCAACTTTACGCGCCTATATCAATGGGTGGAACTAGCAACTTATTAGCCCAAAGATGTTGAAAATCAGAGGTATGCTGACTGGGAGGATCCAATAGGTGAGAGTGTTGAGCCCATAGTTTGGGCAAAATTTGTGGAAGCTTTCCTTGATCGATTCTTTCCTCTGGATTTGAGGGAGGAAAAATTGGAATAGTTTATGAATCTGAAGTAGGGCAGTATAAGTGTCCAGGAGTACCCTTTGAAGTTTAATAAACTATCCCGATATGCACCAGAGTTGAGTAGAAATATGAGACCCGAATGAGGAAATTTGCATCCGTCCTTGCTGCTCACAAGTGCCAGAGGGCTATATTGAATAAGGAGATAGACTTTGCTCGGCTGACCATTCATATGCAACAGATAGAAAAGAAGAAAAAGAAAATTTCAGAAACAAGAGAGAAATATAGGCAAGCAAAGAGAGCCAAAACCGCGGATCAGAATAAAAGCCAACCACAGAGCGGCAACTACGGAAATAGATGGAAAAAGAAGAACTCTTGGAGTAATGCATAGCCAGCTTCTAGCACCCCAGCACCCAAACTACCAGCAGACTAACGATCGAAGAGTTTTCAGACTCCTCATGGATTCAGAGCCCCAGATACTCAGTCATAGGGAAGTGTGGCCCAACAGCGTCATACTCATCCAAGGTGCTAGACTTGTGGGAGAAATCACTCAGGGCGGTGTTATTTTGAGGGGATGAATTTTTATACTCGTGCCAAGGTAGGTCACCTTCAAAAGGATTGCCCTTCTGCTGGAGGAAATGAGGGGGGGACTAAGCCCCAAGCCGCGTTCACAGCTCCTTCTCATAATGGTGCCCCTTCAGCTGCTGCGAATAGTCGCAACCGGTTATATGCTTTGAGCAACCACCAGGAAATAGAAGTTTCTCCAGATGTTGTTACCAGCATGTTATAAATCTTGTCCCGGGATATTTATATGTTATTTGATCTAGGGTCTACTTTATCCTATGTGACCCCTTATGTGGCTGTTGGTTTCGGGTTTGAGACCAGTGTGATTTCTAAACCCTTTTCTATTTTGACCCTGGTGGGGGATTCTATTAGTTCTAGGAGTATGTGCAGGGGTTGTATTGTAACTGTTGGTAGCCGGTATACGTTAGCAAATCTCATAGAGTTAGATATGGTTGATTTTTATGCTATCTTGGGAATGGATTAGCTCTATTAGATTGTGGGACTCGAAGGGTCACTTTTCATTCCCGAATAAACAAGTGATAGAGTAGGAAGGACATTTTGTAGCATCCAAAGGGTACTTTATATCCTATCTCAGAGCCTGCAAACTAATTTCTAAAGGTTGCTTGTACCACCTTATCCAAGTTAAGGACTCCAATGCCGAGAGTCTTCCTCTTCAATCTGTTCCTGTAGTAAAAGAATTCCCAAAAGTCTTTCCAAATGATCTCCCAGGAATACCACCTGATAGGGAGATTGAGTTTGGTATTGATGTGTTGCTAGACGTTTGTCCTATTTCCATTCTGCCATATAGAATGGCTCCTGCATAACTAAAAGAGTTGAAAGAATAGTTAGTAGATCTCCTAGATAACGGTTTTATACGCCCCAGTGTGTCTCCTTAGGGCGCACCTGTACTTTTCGTGAAAAAGAAAGATGCTTCCCTTCGTATGTGCATAGACTACCATCAGCTGAATAAGGTCATTATTAAAAATAACTATCCTCTTCCTAGGATTGATAACCTTTTTGACCAGCTTCAGGGTGCCAAGTGTATTTCAAAATTAGACCTTCATTCCGGTTATCATCAATTGAAAGTTAGGGAGTCACACATAACTAAGTCAGCCTTCCGAACCCGATATGGTCACTATGAATTTCTAGTCATGTCCTTCAGGTTGACTAACGCCCCTGTAGCCTTAATGGATCTTATGAATAGAGTATTCCGTAAGTTTCTTGACTTGTTCGTCATTGTATTTATTGATGATATCCTGATCTATTCTAAGAGTAAAGAGGATCATGCCAATCACCTTCAAATTATTCTTCAGACACTTAAGGACAATCAGTTGTATGCCAAATTTTCTAAGTGTGAATTCTGGTTAGACGCTATTGCCTACTTAAGGCATACTGTATCAAGTGACGGGATAAGAGTGGATCCACAGAATGTTTAGACAGTGAGAAAATGGCCCAAACCTACGACTCTAACCGATATTTGGAGTTTCTTGGGTTTGGCGGGGGTATTACAGAATGTTCATAGAGAGTTTCTCTTCCATAGATGCTCCACTCACTAAATTGACTCCAAAAAAGGTGAAGTTTGTGTGGTCTGATCTGTGTGAGAATAGTTTTGGGAAGTTGAAAGACAAACTGACCACTGCTCCTATTTTGACCTTTCCCGAGGGTGTAGATGGCTTTGTGGTATGCTGTAATGCATCCCATGAGGTACTTGGTTGTGTGTTGATGAAGCATGGTAAGGTAGTGGCTTATGCATCTAGGTAGTTGAAGGTGCACGAGCGAAACTACCCCACCCATGATTTGGAGTTAGCAGTTGTGGTGTTTGCACTTAAGATTTGGCGGCATTACTTGTGCGGTGTTCAGGTTGATATCTTTTATGACCACAAGAGTATGCAGTATGTTTTCTCGTAGAAAGAATTGAACCTTAGGAAGAGGCGCTAGATGGAGCTTCTGAAAGAAAATGATATGAGCATACATTACCATCTGGGCAAGGCAAATGTTGTAGCCGACGCCCTCAGCAGGTTTTCTATGGGTAGCCTTTCTCATGTAGAAGAAGGAAAGAAAGAGATGGTGAAGGATATTCACCGCCTTGCAAACTTGGAAGTACAACTCTTAGATTCTGAAGATGGAGGGGTGATATTTTATGAGTTAGATAAGTCATCCCTTTGTTCTGAAGTTAAGGAGAAGCAGGTTGAAGATCCCATCTTGATGCAAATCAAGAAAGATGTGGGTCAAAAAAATATTATGTCATTTAAAATTGGTGGTGATGGTATTCTAAGATTTCAGGGTAGGTTGTGCGTTTTGAATATTGATGGACTGTGGGAAAGAATCCTTGATGAGGCGCACGCTTCGAGGTATGTCAATCACCCAGGCTCTACTAAGATGTACCATGATCTGAAAACTTTGTATTGGTGGAATAATATGAAACGTGATGTAGCTGATTTTGAGACAAAGTGTTTGAACTGTCAACAAGTGAAGGTAGAACACATGAGGCTAGGTGGTACTTCCCAAGATATAGCCCTGCCTTTATGAAAGTGGTAGATGATAAACATAGACTTCATTACAAGACTTTTGAGATCCTGAAACTAGTATGATTCTATATGGGTGATTGTAGATCAGTTGTCAAAGTCATCCCACTTTTTGCCTGTGTATTCGATAGAGGTACGCAGTTTTCATCTCAGTTCTGGAGATCTTTTTAGAAGGGTTTAGGTACATAAGTGAATTTGAGCACAAATTTCTACCCTCAGATGGATAGGAAGGCTGAGCGTACCATTCATGTCCTCGAGGATATGTTGAGGGCATGTGTCATTAATTTCAAAAGTAGTTAGGTAGATCACCTTCCACTGGTTGAATCTGCTTACAATAATAGTTACCATGCAAGCATCAAGATTGCTCCTTTTGAGGCTTTGTATGGGAGGAGATGTAGGTATCCAATAGGATGGTATGAAGTGGGTGAGACTCAGTTGTATGGGCCTGATCTTGTTCATCAGGAGATAGAAAAAGTGAAGATTATTAGAGAACGACTCAAGGCTGCTTAGAGTCATCAGAAGTCCTATACTGATGCTCGGAGAAGAGAACTAGAGTTTGAAGTTGGTGATTGGGTGTTTCTCCAGTTTGTCCTATGAAAGTAGTTATGCGGTTTGGAAAAAGGGGTAAATTGAGCCCTCTCTATATAGGTCCATATAAGATTTTGAGGAAGACTGGTGCAGTTTCTTTTAAGCTAGAATTGCCTGCTAGTTTGGGTTTCGTTCATCTGGTATTCCATGTATCCATGTTGATGAAATATATTGGAGATCATTCTTTGGTATTTCCAGTAGAGGGTGTCGAAGTGACAGATTCCTTGTCTTACGAAGAAGAGCCCTTTGAAATTATAGATCGCCAAGTTTGAAAGTTGAGGAGCAAAGAGATAGCCTTAGTGAAAGTATTGTGGAGGAATCAGAAAGTTGAAGAAGAAACATATGAGTCAGAAGATGACATGAGAATTAGATAGCCTAATTTGTTTACTTTGATGGATAATGAGACATAAGGTACTATTCATATCTGTGTGTGTCCCGCATCATCATTCGGGGATGAATGATCCTAAGGGGGTATAATGTAATGCCTTGCATTTTGGGCTACAATATAGACCATGATTTCTATGTGCTGATAATACCGAAGCCATAAATCCTATGCCAATATGGCATGCTAATTATTTATGTAGTATGTGAATCCATTCAAGCTATAATTTAGACCATAGGTGTCATTTGACTCAAGGATAAGTTGAAACATACTTTGATCGATTAAGTTTAAGTGGAAATTATAATTTGTGTCAATATCTATTGACCATGACTCTTTGTATATGTCGAATTAGAGAGCCCACTATGGGTAAAATGATAGTCTTTCGATTTAGCTTTCCAACGATACCAATTTTGCTAAAATTCGGCACTCGAGAAAGAAATTACGGCTTTTCAAAGTAATATGCATCGCCTAACCAATCGCACATGGCCACTGGAAAGCATAGGTGATAGCATAGGCAGCGCCTATGTAAACATAGGCGATAGCATAGGCGGTGCCTATGTAAAGGTTTCAAGTGACTTAAACACTCTGTTTTTGGGGCAAAATGGTCTTTTTCCCACTCTTATTTATCCCTAAACATGAAATTCAGTTCCAAAAGACCCCAAAATATATCTTCATTCATCAAAATTGCTCAAGAATTCTCCTTAGGGTTTCAAAATAAAAACCCAAGCAACTCAAGATTCAACCGGGGGTTTTAGAAACTAATTGAATATTTGGAATCCTCTCAACGTACGCTTGAAGAAGAACATAATATTTGTAGTAATCGAGGTACGTGGGGTTATGCTAAAATCTCATGGGTTTAGTTTTATGAACATGCATGCTTTTAAATGAGGGTTTTCAATAAAATGCTAATAGCTTGCTTTTAATACCATTTATATGTCATTTTTTCTAATGTCATGGGAATTGTTTGCCTATATACTTCAATGGTTGAAACCATGTATATGTGAGTTGAGATTTTCCATGAAAGTTGATAAATATGAATGCTATATTGCGTTCAAATTTCCATGATGATGTTTTGATACCCTATATTATGTTGTGACCAACAAAAGAGAGCATGAATTTGAAATAATGATTGTTCACTACTTGTAAATGATGAAGCATCTTGATTTTTACATGATTATGTACATATTGATATGATATTGATGGCTTGCAAGTCGGGTATGAAAAATACCTTACAGAATATGATATGTGATTGAATCAGATAAAATTTGAATGCATTGATTTTACATGAGATAGGTGGGTGCCCGAAGAAGGCGTTTGAGTGTAAGGGCTCGTCGCTGGAAACCGTGTTTACCTACATGGGAATTCAGTACCTTGCTTTTTGATCTTGTGTACCTGACTTTATGTCATTCCCAAGTTGGGACTATGGTTAGGAGCCCAGCTTTGTGATCTTCTGCACTACCATTGGGTCAAGACACCCTGCTGTGTCATTTTATGTGTCTTCCTCTCACTTATACTCTAATCTCGGCGGCAATCGAGGTTTGACAGTTGGTGTAAATGTGATATGTAGGGTATTCCACCTAGATCAACTATATTGCATTGTTGTTGAAAACAATTACATTACGCCCATGTGTTTTCAAATGATTTGTTATGAAACTGCTTTATAATAGCTCTCAACTAGATTTTGTAAAAATATTATGTTTTGTTTTGATATCTCTGCATACCAGTACTTTTGTATTGACCCTCTTCCCTCCCAGGTTCGGAGGCATAGTCTAGGGGTCCAGAATATCAGTAGATTTCCTCAGATAGATTCGCAGAGTCACTTGGTTAGCCTTATATATTTTGGAAGGCCTTATATCTGGCAGTTTTATTTATCACTTATTAGTTTTGGGTCTACTGGGGGCCTTGTCCTAGTTTTCAGATAGATATTTGTTTCAGTCATGTAGTAGAGATTTCGCAGACGTTATAGAGATGTTGATTGAGATTGTGGGACATTATTCCCAATTATTGTTTTCATATGATTCTTGACCATGTTTCCGTTATATAGTGTATCTTTCGCATTTTTTTTCATATAAGTCATGTGCATGATTACCAGATAGATAAGGGGTGTTTCGAGCCTTGATGGTTCGAAATACTCGTCACAACCAGGGCCCCAGATTGAGTCGTGACACTTCTCTATTCCAGGAGATTTGTCTTTTCCAATTTTATTTCTTATTGCCATTTTGGTCTACTGAGGGCCTTGTCCCAGTTTTTAGACAGTGTTTAGATTTATTAGTGATTATATATTAGAGATTTTGCAGACGGTTTTTAAATGTCGATAGATGTTGTGGGACTTTATTTCCCATTATTGATTTTATTAGACTCATGACCATTTTCCTTAGTATTGTGTATTTTCCGTATTTCTTTTATCATATGAATTATGTGCATGATTACCAGATAGATAGGGGTGTTTAGGGCCTTTATAGTTCAAATGCTCGTCACAGCCAGCGCCATGGTTCAGGTCATGACAACGGCATCCCAAGAGCCATTTTAAGTGATAGGGATTCTAAGTTCCTTAGTCACTTTTGGAAGTCAATGTGGGGTAGGCTTGGCACTAAATTGTTGTTTTCTACGTCTTTCGACCCACAAACCGATGGCCAAACGGAAGTAGTAAATTGAAACTTGGGTTCCATGCTACATTCCATGGTTAAAGGTAAGTTGCCATCTTGGGAATGTCACCTACCTCTCATAGAATTTGCTTACAATCGGGTGATCCATTCGAGCACGGGCATTATGCCCTTTGAATATGTCTATGGCTTCAATTTCCCAACCCCCTTGGATCTAACTCCTTTTCCAAGTGATGTTGTTATTAGCTTAGATGGAAACAAGAGGGCCGAATCCATGAAAATCTTGCATGTGAAGGTGAGGATGCGTCTTGAGAGTAAGAAGAAAGATGTGGCGAAATGAGTCAACAAAGGGAGAAGGCGTCTTGTACTTGAGCTGGGAGATTGGGTGTGGGTTAACCTACGTAAGGACCAGTTTCCTAACCAAAGAAAGGGAAAGTTGCTTGCAAGGGGTGACGGTCCATTCCAAGTTCTTGAAAGAATCGACGATAATAATTACAAGATTGACTTGCGACCGGCATACCAAGTGCATAACACGTTCAACTTATGTGATCTCTCACGGATTGATACCATTGAAGATGAAGAACCCATGAGTTGTAGCTCAAACTCCACTCAAGATGGAGAGGATGATACGGGTGTCACGGTCTTGAGACCATTTACTTGAAGTCAAGCTCGGGAACTACAAAGGCTTCAAGGTGCATTTATGAAAATGGACGCGGTTGAGCTTGTTGCGAACTCTCCAAAGGGGTTGTACGTCTTGACATGTGGGGTCTGACCTTAGGGTCCCAAAAGACACCCCAAGGCTTCCCCAAACACTCCACACCTGCCACACCTTCATTAAGGGAAAAGGGGTCATTTTGCCATACTTTTTTGTAAAGACTATTTAAGGTGTTTCTTTAGTCTTGTTCTCTTTAGTAAGCTTATTTTGAAATCACTTTGTAATATTGAACACCATATTTCCTCTGAAGAAGTGAGTAGACCACCAAACATTTTAAGCTTCACAAGTGAAAGGTTCCACTTGTGTTGTGACACGGCTAGAAACGAGAGTGCTTGAGTGAACCGAGCTCCTCTTGTGTTCCCGTAAGCACTTGGTGCTTGTTGATGTGATTTGTAGAGGTTTTAGAGTTTCATACACTCTTTAGTTGCTACATTTTATGTTCTCTTTGTGTCAAGTTATCTATCTCCTTATTTTTCAAGTTTGTGTGTTTGTTGTTTCCATTTGATGTCTTGTACGTGTGGACTGTTTTTGTGAGTTGTGTACTGTTTTGAGCTCTTGTAGATACCGTTTGGTATCACCAGGAGGTTTTGAGAGTGACCCTGATAGCTCTAATCAAGGGATGACAATTCTAATAAGGAAAATAACATTTCGTGCATTTATTGTTTCCGATACCATTGCCTTCACTTGCTCAGTTGTTGCCATATTCATCTACTTCTTTATGGCATATGTAAGTACAGATCCTCAACGTAAAAAAAATGTAAAGAAGATTTATGATCTCGCAGATTATTTTCAGTTCTTGTCAATGTTAGCAGTTGTAATTGTATTTGAAATAGGTATGTTTGCTACTTTATCACATTCACTTGGTCTTGCCGTTACTGTCTGTTCCATAGGTTGCCTCTCTATTTTATGGTACTTGTTGGTTGTTATTTATATGGGAAGGAAAATGAGGTGAGTAAAGTGAGTAGAGCGACATGAATGCTAGCTACTACTTGTACTTATTGCTTGCAGATATATAATTCAACTACATATTTCAGTTTTAACTTGTTATTTTAGTAATACATCATTTATCACATGATATAACAATCTATGTAAGATCATTTTCTTCTATTTAAATCAAAAGTAGTCACAAAAGATCATTTTTTTCGTCACCGACAATGCTATAGACCAAATGTACCTTCACTAAATTATATATTCATGGCACAACAACAATATACCCAGTGAAATTCCGCAAGTGGAGTTTGGGGAGGATAGAGTATACGTAGATATCACCCCTACATTGTTAGGCAAAGAAATGTAATAGAATACACCTATGATTTAATTTAAGCTGGCCTCACCATGTGATTGGATGAGCTTGAAATTTGCAAATTACATATTCTTAAACATGTTTCATCAAGAATCTTAATTAACTAGGTAGTTTTTGGTGAAAAGAAGTTCATTGGACATTTGTTAATATCAATAATCTCAGCTGGCCACACAATATAAAATTGATTAAGAAATATACTTCTGCAAGTTCTTGAACTAGTATGAAATGCATTTTAAGATATTTTAACACAAACACATAGAGAAGACATCATTAAGATATACATACACGTAGAAGTTCTCATTTTGGATAATTTCCTAAAGAATGATCGAAATATTCGCAGTGTGCGGTGCATTCTTCTCTCGCTGCAGAAGGAGGGATGATGGTGGTGGTACCAGAGACGGAGTCAGCGGGTAATCAAGAAGATAGTGCTAGATGAGAAGAAAGAATATTTGAAAATATTATGAAGGCAGATCAAATACATTTAGTTGTGGCAACTTTGTTAATGACAGTGACGTTCACAACTGGTTTCACATTATCAGGAGGTTTTTAAAGTGATATAGATATTGAAGCCACGTGACATCACAGTTGGTCTCTCTAATACTGTTTGCATTACCTTATATATACAATGTAATTTTTTGTTTGGGGGGTTTGGGTGAACACCATCCCGACCCCCGTAGAACCATCCCTGGTGACGACGGATGGGAATGCCCAACCGTATATACTCGTAAATCAAAGAGTAAAAGTGGTCTTCACAATATAATACTGGTAAGTTCAGACCGAAATGCATTTAGAACAAATCTAGCATAGACTGGGGACGAGGAAGAAACCACGAGTGAATGAGATATATGAAGGTCACTGCTAAGTGTTCTTGCATGGTTCGATATCTCAATTCAATGAAGCAGAAACAATAGTGCAGAGACCCTTTTACCCGAGTCTGGTGGTGAAATGGTGTTATCACCATGTATACACTAATTTCCCCCTCGATATTGAATCCATGGCGATTGCAAATATGATTGCTAGACAAGTCTCGCACGACCTTAAACTGAAATAGATTTATCGACAATATGTTGAAAATCAAGAATGAGGCAAACTTTAAAGTAAAGGATTGATGCAAAGAGTGCAACCAAGTAGCCGATAGCTAGGCCAAACTAGCCTATTCTACTAATCATAATCAAGTCCTACAATCTTATTTTGATTTGCATAGAACTTCTTAAGGTTCCTTTCAACTTGATAAGTGACAATGTTGCTGCCATGTGACCTGGAGCTCACGGGTTCAAGCCTTGAAAACAGCCTCTGGCAGAAATGCAAGGTAAGAATGCATACGATACACCCTTGTGGTGGGGCCCTTCCCTGGACACCACGCATAGCGGTAGCTTTAGTGCACTGGGCTGCCCTCTTTTTTTGTTGGCTCTTGGCAGTCTTTCTTGTCTTTTTTGATGGTGAATATCCAGAGTCAATACAAGCAGCTACGTATAAACAAGGTCGGCGATACAACTATCTAGAGTTGCAACACAAAAATTACCGATAACACAGACTGAAAAAATTTAGCTCGATATTATTGGAACAATTCTTAACATCCGAAAAATTAATCAAGTTCATTTTTTGGCCTCTTAATTCTAGTGTTTAAGTGTATTGATGTTTTACTCATTCAGGTTTAGTTAACGTATAAGAATCATGTTGAGTTTTTTTTTTTTTTTTGATGAAGAATCATATCAAGTTATATGCACACTTGTGAATTAAATTGTTATTGCATGTTTTTTAGTGTTTCCATCCTGAACTATAAACAGAATTGCTGAGACACGCTCCAACTTAAAGGGGGACCTATTACCCCTGGACTAATTAAAATGGTATTTTTGGCAACCTTAGTGCCTACGTGGCACACTGTGTGAATCAACACACTGAAGGTCCAAGTCGGCACACGTATGTCTTTTTCTTCTTTTTCTTTTTGAATCTATGACCAAACAAATTGTCTTTTTTCCTTATCTTTTGGACAAAGGAATAAGTACCCGTATGGACCCTTCAGGTCATTTTCCATATTTATGCTTATCTTCACCGTTTGAGCTTCTCTATAGCTTCCTCAAGTCATTTATGACTTGCTGGGACCGACGATTTGGTTACCGAGTAGTTCGTTTGATTTTTAGAGCCAATTCCCTTTTTAGAAGTCTTCACTGGTTCCAAATGGCTACCGAGTGAAAACTTCAGCTAAATAATCTTGTATGCAAATTCTGACTACGCCAGCAGATTCGGAATATCGATTTTAGTTTAGATAGATCTTTGATTTGGGTCCCAATACACCCGAGCTCATTTCGACCTATTGGTCGAAAAGTTAAAAATTTGAATGAATTGGTGTGGTACCCACTTTTTATCGAAATGATATCAGATGAATGTTTTGATGATTCCAATGAATTTGAAATGTGGCTTACACTCAAATTTCACTATTGTATCATATATTTTGGGTTCCAGATGAGTTCCGAAGATCAAAAATAAGTTTTTGACTTTGTTGTCATAGAATACCGCCTCTCGCCAACGGTTGTATAAATAGACCCCAAGGTCACGAATTTGGTGATTTTTCATTCACCTTTGAGAGTTTAAAACCTTTAATGGGTATGATAACTCAAAATTGAGTCTTGTGGTTATCATCCGGATTAAGGTAAGATTTCATCACTTTATTGGTGAATTTCTTAGCTCTTCACCCAAATCCCAATTTAGCTTAGGGCTTGATTTAGCCCTAAATTTGATTTGTTTTCACCAACTCATTGAGGGTTATGATTCCTTGGTGATGTATGAGCATTGGGTTGACCTCCAAGACGCGATTTTCGTATGTCGGACCCACTTGGAGTTTTTGGTATCGGTTTTGGACCCGAAGCATTATAGTGCAATATGGGTATCATTAGACTTGTATTGATGAGTAGATTATATTTTTGATAGTGTGATGGCATTTTGGGGATTGTGAAGTGAATACGAGAATCTGGTGCTTGAAGTGTGATTTTGCGATTTAGCCTTGAGGTAGGCTTCTGTCTACTCTTCTTCGTGGATGATGTATGATATATATTGCGTGTGAATGTGAATGTTAAGATTGATATTGGATAGAATGACTTAGTATTGATTATACATATAAGTTTGGGGATTAGATAGGGGTTTTTACCCTAGGTTGAATTACTTAATACCCTTGTAGAATCCTACTGCCTTCTCGCTATGTCACGACCCGAACCGAGGCCCTGGCGGTGACGAGAATCCCGAACCATGAAGGCCCGAACACCCTTCTAACTCATAATCATAAACACCATTCATACAAATAAGGAAGTGCGGAAAATATAGCGAAACAGAATCATGGTCATAAGTCTGATATAAAGTTAGCAATGGAAATTGAATCCAACACTATCTAACAACATCTACAAAACCGTCTGCAAAATCTCTAACACAGGATTACTAACAAATATGAAAATTGGAACAAGGCCCCCAGTAGACGAAAACATATCTAATAATAATAATTTCCTTAAAATAACCAGGCCTTCTAAATTATTGAAGATTCACCACCGGACACAACAACTCTAACTAATGGAATCTGCTGCTTATTTGGACTGGACCCCTAGAATGTGCCTCAGAACCTGACAGGTTAGAGGGAGAGGGGGGTCAATTCAGATGTACTGGTATGCAAAGTAATCCAAAACAAAATAAACAAAACAAAGATTTTTATATAACCTAAATTAGAGCTGCTATAAACCCCATTATTGAAAAATAGTTTGAAAATACATGGGTATAGTATAAGGATTTTTCAACAACAATGCAACACATCCGAGCTAGGTGGTACACCCTACAGTTTTACCAACTACCCAATCCTGGTTGCTACCAAGATTGTAGTATGGGTGAGGAGAGGAGAGCACACAAATCGTCTCCATCTAACTCAAATTCATGTGTCGGGGTTGGGCTCAAGATCGTACAGCAGGGCTCCTAACCTTTTGTCCTGAATAGGGGATGACACATTTCAAGGTACACAAGATCACACAGCATAGTACCAATTTCCTTTGTCGGGAACCCACGTTTCCAGCGTAGAGTCATTTGACTCGTGCCTTCTTTAGGTAACCGCCTAACTTGCATAAGTCATGCAATAAGCTCAATTCAATCAATCACATATCATACTGTGTAGGGTATCGTCATACCCGACTTGCAAGTCATCAATATGACATCAATGCTTCAACTTCTTATGCCATTTACATCATGCACATATATAAGACTTTCATACACATCAACCACATGCACCATGGTTCTCAACATGTAATATTTCAAGAAGTTTTACTATTTATGAGTAATATCATATAAATTGCAAAACTCATGCTCTCAATGTTTAACACAAGTATAGTATGGGGTATAAAACATTAGCATGGGGGGATTTAAAGAATTCACAATTCGTACACATGGCATCTTTTCGAAATTCAAATCACATGCCCACAATTCAACAATTGAAATATATTCAAGCAATCAACCCCAATATATTTCAATATCTCTTTCAAAAACATATTACAAAACATGTTATTGGTATTAAAAAGAAAACCCCACTTGTAATAACATATATATATTTGTATAAATTTAAAGTCTTGCATAAATTCTTTTTGAAAATATGCCCATGGAATTTAGGACAACCCCACGTACCTCTATTTAAGAAACTAACGGATGCTTCTTGAAGCCTACGTTGCAGGGATTCCAAATCTTCAATTACTTCTAAAACCCACGGTTAAATATTGAGTTATTAGGATTCTTATTTTGAAACCCTAATGGAGTGTTCTTGAGAGGAATTTGGGAGAGAATGTAAATTTGGGGGTCTAAAGTGTTGTTTTGGGGTTAAAATTCAGTGTTTAGGCTGAATTAGTGGAATTGACCCAAATGCCCTTGAAAAATGTGGAGCTGACTGCATAAAAATACACTCACCGAAATAGCCAGGGCACCGCGGGCTTATCGCCATGCGCTACTGCCTCTCACAAAAATTGCTCGAATTTTTTGTTCGATTGGCGTATTTAGACTAAATTGATATCTTTGAAAGGTTACTTTGAATACCTTTCATTTGATATATAGTGGACTTTCTAGTTCGTTATATACACTGAGTTATGATCGATTGAAATTGACCCAAGTTTCAACGTTCACTAAAACTTGAACGATAGAAAAGTTTTCCACTAGCCTTAGAGCTAGGGGATTTTGTGACCTCAATTGTATACAAAGGTACTCTCACACTGTTGGATTTCTCACCACACACATATCTACAAGGAATCATCTAGTTTGACTCTATACACATAGAAACGACGCTTCGATTTCTAGCCTAAAAAATGCGGGGTGTTACATTATCCCCCTTGGGATCATTCATCCCCGAATGATGGGTAGGGGCCTTTTGAAGCTCTAAGAGTGTAGAATAAAGAACCCAGTCTCACATTGAACATTTTGTTTCCTTGATAAAATATGCAAAGGCATCAAACAAGCTTCATGATAACCCCTAAAGAAATGTGAAAGCACGAAACAAGAGGCAATGAGACTTTACATAGGGATGATCTTGCACATGAATTCTATGAATCATTATCATCATCACATATGGCAGGGGTTTATTTGATTATCATAGACCATGATCAAGATTTGTACAAGACATAAGATAAGATTCTCGTGGGACATAAGAATATTAACATTCTCCATCTTAGAAGATACAATGAAAAGACTTAAACTTGGACACACTATTTGTTTACGCCCCAAATAATAAATTATATACTTCAAACTTTTCAACTTACAAATCCCCAACAACACTTCTAGTGTCACGACCCAAACCGGGGCCTTGGCCGTGACGATCATTACAAACCATGAAGGCCCAAAACACCCCTATCTATCCGGTAATCATACACATAATTCATATGATAAAAGTAAATGCAAAAGATACACAATATTACGGAAACATGATCATGAATCTAATGAAATCATTAATGGGAAATAATGTCCTACAACCTCTATCGACGTCTGAAAACCGTTCGCGAAATCTCTACTACATGACTGAAACAAATTACTGTCTGAAAACTGGGACAAGGCCCCCAGTAGACGCAAAAACTAATAAAGGATAAATAAAACTGCCAGACATCAGGTCTTCCAGAATATAGAAAGCTCATCAAGTGACTCTGTAAATCTGTCTAAAGAATCTACTGATTATCTGGACCCCTAGACTGTGCCTCTGAACCTAGAAGAGAAGGGAATCAATACAAAAGTACTGGTACACAGAGAAATCCAAAACAACAATATAATATATTTAATGAATATAAGTGAGAGCCATTACAAAGAAGTTTCGTATCAAATCATTTGAAAAGCACTTGGGCATAATGTAATGATTTTCCAACAACAATGCAATGCAGCTGAGCTAGGTGGAATACCCTACATAACATATTTACACCAACTGTCAAACCTCGATTGTCATTGAGATTATAATATAAGTGAGGGGAAGACACACAAGTTCACATAACTTGGTGTCTCGACCCAATAAATTATGGTAGTGCACAAGATCACAACGCAAGGCTCCTAACCATAGTCCCAATTTGGGATGACTTAAAGTCAGGTATGCAAGATCACAAAGCAGAATACCAAATTCCCATGTCGGCAAACACGGTTTTCAGTGATGAGCCCTTACACTCAAACGCTTTCTTCGGGAGTCCACCTATCTCATGTAAAATCAGTGCATTCAACTCCATTTAATATAACCACATATCCTGTTCTATAAGGTATCATCATACCTGACTTGCATGTCATCAGTATCATATCATTCTTTCATTCAACCATTATATTCAACATATTTAAACATAAACAACCCTCTCCTTACAAGTCAAAATCATATCCAACCATAACAATTTTCAAAACATTTCATGTCATGCTTTTCAAGATGATTTTCCAAACAATTCACATCATATAAAAATTTAAAACAAAATCAAATCAAGAGAGGGATTCCATATAAGTCATGGTCTCAAGTTATCATCTTTTTGAAACACATGCATGTACATATATAATATATCAAATCACTTCGGGGAGAGGCCTAAAGACCAAATCAATAACATTAAAACCTGTAAAACATGATTATATGCGTAATTTCAAAACCCGCATTCTTAAAACATGAATTTTAAGCCCATGAGATTTTTAGGATCACCCCACGTACCTCGATTTACGAAATTATCTGGTGCTTCTTGAAGCCTACGTTGCGGGGATTCCAATTCTCAAATCGCTTTTGAAAATCCACACTTGAATCTTGAATGATTTGGGATTCTTGTTTGAAGCCCTAGAGAGCGTTCTTCATGAATTTTGGTGAAAGCGTATGTATTTAGGTGTATTTGGGAAACAATCCCGTGTTTGGATGGGTTTAGGGCCATGGTAAATGTCTAATTTGGCCTTAGAATTTAAAATTCGGGACTGGAACGCTGTCTAAAGCTTCACCACGATGCGCTGGAAATTGCGGTGAGATATTGGAATTGATAATTCTCATTTTAAGGCTCAACGCGATGTTGTGGCCAGTCAAATGGGATTGCTGACACTAAAAATGCTCTAACTTCTTCATCGAGTGTCTGTTTTAGGCAAATTTGGTATCGATGGAAATATAATTCAAATATCTTTCATTTGATATATAGTAGACCACCCAGTTCATCATGTATAATGAGTTATTATTGATTGAATTATACTCAAGTTTCAAAGTTCACTAAAATTTGAACGATAGAAAAGTTCTCATACTGTATTTGAGTTAAGGGACTTCTATGATCTCAATTCATGCTCAACTAGATTCATACACTACATAATTGATTGCACACTAAATTTGCAAAGGATTCATGAATTTTGCAGCCTTTATGTGAAAGAATAACGGTTTATGTTCTAGCTCGAAATACAGGGTGTTACATCTAGCCACAAGAATTTGAGTGCCACTACTTAATACAGCCATGTTGAAGCCTAGCTCGGAGTTAAAAGGTGCTAACTTAAGATATAGGACCTTTTACTTTACATCCCATTAAGAATGTTACCTTACCTTATCACTATTGTTAAACAACCCCCGGGTTTTAATTCAAGGAATACTAACCGCATAGTACATGGGTTGAGTTTTCATCAATCTCAACATTCAAGCCTATCATTACCACTCTCACTTTATGGATTTCCCCAACTAAGATCAGCAAATTCACTCGCATTCACGAAAAAAAAAATTGCCATATATCTCCTTCCTAACCTCTTCACATAATAAAAGTTTATCTCCCTTTTTTTTTTCTCACCTATAACCTTATCTCGAGAATTCACACCAAATTTTTTTTTTGAAAACATCTACTCCTCTACCTAACATATCGCCCCGCTTCCACAGCCACCATCATACTACCATACGGAGGGTCGTTGAGGGACCCAAGCATAAATGTCATGAATGGAAATAACACTTATCAAACCATAGGTTATACTTATTTCACTACTCAAGGAGGGACATGAAGTGAAGATACGATCCAATTGACATGGAGTGCTTCAGTTATCAAGTGTCTGGACCATAAGTAAAAAGTCGTTCGGCATAACCATAACACAACCTAATTTCTTAAGACAGGCTACGGTGAGAAACATGGGTGCACATATCTAATAATTTGTATAAAATAAGGGTTGAATTCATAAAGTCAATGATTGAGACAAAGGTTAATACTTGAAGCTATTGCTTCTCATTTTCAGATCTGAAATATAAATAAGTTCGTACAACTTTACCACTTTGGCTAACTCCGGCATAAAGTGATTTAGTGACATAGAGGAACAAATTTCCTTATGACCAAGCATGTTGTGAGACATAGGTTTGGACCATGAGTAACATAACATATGGCTTGGATACTTGGAGTATTGGTTCACTGAGGAACATCATTGCTCCTAATTTGGAAATCGAAACATGACATGAGATACACAAAGAGTTAAAACTTAGGCATAGGTAAGACATGAATACATAAGACATTGAGGGATGTCCATTCATACCGAAGTAGGAGGAGCTAGATTAAATAGGAATTGATTTGTCTTGATTCTTACTTGAAACTTGACACCCAAAAGAAAAACTCGAGAACTACTTTAGCTCACCATCTCCCCCTTAGATCAAAGTCACAATCCAAGACTAGAGAACATAACTTCTTATCAATCTAAAATCACAATTCTCAATACAATGGGAGGTATCAATATACAAATGAATACAAATCCCCTCAACAATTTAAGATAAAGACACTAAATTCTTTCTAGGACATCCCCCTACAGGGATACTAATCATAAATTCTTTTAACACCAAAGTCACTAACTTATGAATAACATTATTATGGGCATGGGCATCTATGCTTCATGTCACTCAACACTTCCTCTTCAAATCCTTAGAATATTTGCATTACACCCTCAATCACATAACTTAAAACATAACAAACTTTGTAAAACCATACCCAAGGCTCATGTTGCCTACAAAAAAAAATTCTCTTTTTTTTCCAACTCTAACGAACACCGTACAACAACTCACCAAACCTCTCCATATTATAATTTTTAGAACATAAACTAGGTACATAAAACACATATACACATAAATGCCAAACTTTTTACTAGTTTAAATCTCGTGTTAAGGCTGATAAAAGGGGTGGGGGTGAAAATACCCATTTTGACCATAAAAAGTCAGGGTTGTAATTTAGTGAAAAAAAATATGACCCATCCGGACTAGGCAGGGCGCCGCCCCGCTATGTCTTTCGGGATATCCAGGGCGTTGCCTTACCGATCGCAGTACCCCCCTAGGTAAGGCGATAAGAACGGTTCCGCGGGCTAATCTCCCCAGCTCACTGTTTTGCCACCCCAAACGTTCCCTTAAACTCATCTTAAAATTCCAAAACTCCCTCGGGATGTACTTTTTACTTGCCCCATCGTGAATCAAGAAGAAAATCAACAAACGGAGGTCGGTAAGGTCGAAAATAAATTCTTCAAAATTCAAAGGTCCTAAAAATGACTAAGTCCCAACACTTAGCCATATTTTCTAAGTGTGAGACCTCTCTTGACATGATCAAAAGGGCTTAGACAGCAAGGGAACTTTGCGGGTCTTACAATACATGTAAATATTAGAATTTAACCCAAAGGACTACACCTAAAAGCGTAAAACTCTCTACCAATGCTCTTTTCGTAGTGTATTAATATCGTGTGTATAAACTTACACCAGCATACCCAAGATCATCAACCTATAACCCATCAGCTAACTGACAAGAACATCATATACCACATAGCCTCATTCATACTCATCAATTCAAAGGTACTACTAACCACACAATACTTAATAAATTTAGAGAGAAGCCCTATATCACCTTGGTCACACCTCTACATCATACCTGCAACATCGTACTAAATTACGAATAAATAAACTTACACTCCTGCATACATTTTTCAGGCCTACTAGATTATTTTCATACAACTAGCTGCACTAACTAAAAAAAAATTTTTTTACATCTACCTTGATGACCATCCATTGTTCAAACTTAAGGTCTAATGCTAAGCATGATTTAACAACTTACTTTACAAACAATTCTCACTTGGAATCTACAAAATAAGACATCAAGAAATACAAGCCCACTAGAATCTCATAACATCAATGATCGATCATAATCATATGGCCTATCTTATTTATAAGCCATTAATGTATCTTACTTCTACACATCATTACTATTTATCTATCTATACACCTAAACTTCTTTGATAGCTCTATAAGTTTCAACTAAAATCCCTCTTGCAGCCTCAAGGAGGCCTAAATTAACAACATTCATCCACCAAGTACTTTCACCAATAACCTATACTTTTATAACACATAAAATACCATTAATAACTCTTTTCATACTTCAAGAAAAAAAATTACCTTAACCAATAACTATAACGCCCGGCATTTTGGGCTACAAGATAGACCATGATTCCGATGTATTGATAAATCCTGAAGCTATCAAATACTATGCCAATATGGTATGTTAATTATTTGTGTAGCATATGAATCCATTCAATCTTGAATTTAGACCACAGGGGTCATCTGACTCAAGTACGAGTTGAAAACTACTTCGACTGATTTAAGCTTAAGTGGACATTATAATTTGTATCAACTTCTATCGACCATGGATCTTTGTATATGTCGAATTAGAAATCCTAGTATGTGTAAAATGATATGTTTTTGAGTTAGCTTTCAAATGATACCAATTTTGATAAAATCCGGCACCCGAGCAAGAAGTTATGGCCTTTCAAAGTGATAAGCGCCGCCTAACCAATCGCCTATGGCCATTGGAAAGCATAGGCGATAGCGTAGGCGGCGCCATGATGGAAGGGGCAGCGCCTATATAAAGATTTCAAGTGACTTAAACACTTTGTTTTTGGGGCAAAATATTCCTTTTCCACCCTTACTTAGCCTTAAAACACGAAATTCAGTTCAAAGGACCTCAAAATACACCTTCATTCAACAAAAGTGCTCAAGGATTCCCCTTATGGTTTCAAAATAAAAATCCAAGCAACTCAACATTCAACCGTAGGTTTTAGAAACTAACATATTTGGAATCTCCAGAACATAGGCTTCAAGAAGCACCTATAATTTTCGCATATAGAGGTACGTGGGGTTATCTCAAAAATCTCATGGTCTTTAAAAAATCATGTTTTCAAATGGGGGTTTTAAATTACGAATATGATTATGTTTTAAACATTTTTGGATATTGATTTGGCCCTTAGGCCTACTCCCAAATTGATTTGCTATAAGATATGTGTGGTATGCATGTATTCTGAAAAGATGCTAACTTGAGAGCACGAATGATATGAGATTTGCTCTCTTGATGTGAATTTTTTAAAAATATTCATATGATGTAAATTTTTTGAAAACACATGAAATGTTTTGAGAATTGATATGATTTTGACTTGAAAACGAGAAAGTTATTCATGTTGAATACAATGGTTCTATGAGAAGAATGATGTGATATTGATGTCTTGCAAGTCGGGTATGAAGATACACTACAGAATATGACATGTGATTGATTTGAAAAAAGTTTGAATGTCTTGATTTTCATGAGAAAGCTGGATGCCCGAAGAAGATGTTTGAGGGAAAGAGCTCAGCGCTGGAAACCATAGTTGCCGATGTGGGACATATGATACTGTATCCTACATGGGAGGATAATAAAATAATTGGGACATCTCACATGGGGGGATTCCCTGCGGTGTACTCTTATGGGGGATATACCGACTTGATATCCTGGTGGCTACTTGGATTGGAGGCTTGGCCGTCGAGAACCAGAGGCGGATTCCACATAGCCATGGAATTACAATTGTAGTGTATTCCACCTAGCTCAATCGTATTATATTGGCATTGAAAACTATTACATTATGCCCATGTGTTTTCAGATAATTTGATATGAAACTGCGTTATAATGGCTCTCGCCTATATTATGTAAACATATTATATTTTTGTTTTGACTTCTCTTCGTACCAGTACTTTTGTATTGACCCCCTGTCCTCCTAGGTTCGGAGGCACAGTCTAGGGGTCAAGACAACCAATTGATTTCCTTCCAATAGATCGCAGAATCAACTGGTGAGCCTTTTATATTTTGGAAGGCCTGATGTCTGCAGTTTAATTTATCTTTTATTAGTTTTGGGTCTACTAGGGACCTTGTCCCAGTTTTCAGATAGACAATTGTTTTAGTCTTGTAGTAGAGATTTCGCAGATGTTATAGAGATGTTATGTTGATATTTTGGGACATTATTCCCCATCATTACTCTCACATGATTCTTGACCATGTTTTTATTATATTGTGTATCTTCCGCACTTCTCTTATCATATGAATTATGTGCATGATTACCAGACAGATAGGGGTATTTTGGGCCTTATGGTTTGGAATACTCATCACGTCTAGGGCCCTAGTTTGGGTCGTGACAAACTTTCTATCAAAGAACGGTTTATGGTCCCAGGGTGTCTGTGAAATCACGTCAGGTAAAGTTCTATTTATGGGTGTGCAGCGCACCACACTTATAAGCAGGAGGCTACTAGGAATTTAGGAAATGTTTCCCTTCATTGTGATTTAGTTCCTGCTTCAGAGTCTGAACTGTCCCTAAATTAATGATCACATGTATTTCAAAAACATAGTTATGCCTCCACGTCGTTTCATCAACCAGAATGCTCAGGCAGATGAGGTTCTCCCCACCCATGGGATGCGGACCCGTAATAGATCTTACACTCCATAACTTATCCCTACTCTGAGAGTCCCTCCAGTACTGACCAGTCCACTTTGGGCTCCGCGGACTAATGTCAACCATTCCCTAACTGCTCAGTGAGATATTTCAAATGCAGAATTCGGACTTCATATTTATATGCTAACACAGTTGGTCGCTAACCATGCTCAACAATCAGAATATGTTGGGTCTGCATCTGTTACATCTGAGGTTATTAGGGTTGAACATTTCATGAAGATGAACCCACCTAAGTTCACTATCACAATGATGGAGAAATATCCATAGGAGTTCGTGGATGAGATAGAAAAGATCTTTAAGTTAATATATGTGGATGAGGTTGAAGGGGTGAAACTAGCAACTTATCAGCTCAAGGATGTTGCGAATCAGTGGTATGCTAACTGGGAGGATGCAAAACGTGAGAGTGTTGAACCCATAGTTTGGGGCGAATTTATGGAAGCTTTCCTTGGTCGATTCTTTCCTCTGGAGTTAAGGGAGGCCAAAGCAGAAGAGTTTATGAATCTGAAGCAGGGCAGTATGAGTGTCCAGGAGTACACTTTGAAGTTTAACAAACTAGACCGCTATGCACCAGAGTTGACTAGTAATATAAGAGCCCGGATGAGGAAATTTGCATCCGACCTTGATGATAACCTAGTACTTGAGTGCCAGGGGGCTATGTTGAACAAGGAGTTAGACTTTGCTTGGCTGACCGTTCATATGGAGCAGATAGAAGTGAAGAAAAATAAAATTTTAGAAATAAGATAGAAAGACAGGCAAGCAAAGAGAGCTAGAACCACGAATCAGAATTACAGCCATCCACAGAGCAGCAACTAGGGAAATAGATGGAAAAAAGAAGAAGTCATAGAGTAACGCACAGTCTGCTGCCAGTGCCCCAACTCCCGAACAACCAATACATAGATGATCTCAAAGTTTCCAGACTTATCATGGATCGAGATCCCTATATACTTAGTCGTAGGGGAGTGTGGTCCAACAACATATTACTTATCCACGCTATGAGATTTATGGGAGGAATCACCCAGGAAAGTGTTTTTTTGAGGGAAAAAATTGTTATACTTGTGGAAAGGTGGGACATGTTTAGAGAGATTGCCCTTCTGCTGGAGGAAATATAAGGGGGACTAGGCCCCAAGATGACCCCACAGCTCTTCCTCCTTAGGGTGCCCCTTCAGCTACCGGGAGCGATCGCAACCGATTATATTCTTTGACAAACCGCCAGGAGGCGAAAGCTTCACCAGATGTTTTCACCGGTACGTTACAAATTTTTTCTTGTGATTTCTATATGTTGCTTGATCCCAAGTCTACTTTATCTTATGTGATCCCCTATGTGGCTGTTTGTTTTAGGTTTGAGCCCAAAGTCATTGAAGAACCCTTCACTATTTCCACTCCTATAGGTGATTCTATTATTGCTAGAAGGGTTTATTGAATTTGTGTTGTACCTATTCTTAGTAGGGATATTGTGGCCGACCTTATAGAACTTGATATGGTAGATTTTGATGAGATCCTTGGGATGGACTGGCTCCATTCGTGTTATTCCACCCTTGATTGAAGAACCCAAAAGGTCACTTTTTTTTTATCGAATGAGACACCAATTGTATGGGGAAGGTGTTCTGCGTAACCTAGAGGTCACTTTATCTCTTATCTTAGATCCCGAAAGCTTATCTCCAAAGGATGTATGTACCATCTAATTTGAGTAAAAGATTCAAGAGTTGAAAATATTCCTTTTCAGTCAGTGCCGGTAGTGAATGAGTTTCCAGATGTTTTTCCCGAAGATCTCCCAGAGATACCACCTAATAGGGAAATAGATTTTGGTATTGATGTGTTGCTAGACACTCGTCCTATTTCTATTCCGCCATGTAGTATGGCTCCCGCGGAACTGAAAGAGTTAAAAAAAGAAGTTTATAGACCATCTAGATAAGTTTTTTATTCGTCCCAGTGTATCTCCTTGGGTTGCACCTATACTTTTTATGTTAAAGAAAGACGGTTCCCTTCGTATGTGCATAAACTATCGTCAGCTAAATAAGGTCATGATTAAAAATAAGTATCCTCTCTCTAGGATTGACGATCTTTTTTACAAGCTTCAAAGTGCTAAGTGTTTTTTTGAAAATAGATCTTCATTTGGGTTATCATCAGTTGAAAGTTAGGGAGTCAGATATTCTCAAGACATCTTTTCCGACCCGATATGGTCACTACAAATTTCTAGTCATGTCCTTCAGGTTGACTAACGCCCCTGCAGCCTTCATGGATCTTATGAATAGAGTATTTCATCATTTTCTTGACTTGTTCGTCATTGAATTTATTGATGATATCCTGATCTATTCTAAGAGTAAAGAGGATTATGCCAATCACCTCCGAATTATTCTTCAGACCCATAGAGATCATCAGCTGTATGCCAAATTTTCTAAGTGTGAATTCTGGTTAGATGTTATTGCCTTCTTGGGGCATATTGTTTCCAGTGATGGGATATGAGTGGATCCCCAGAAAGTTGAAGAAGTTAGAAAATGGCCCAAACCCACGACTCCAACCGATGTTCGGAGTTTCTTGGGTTCAGCGCGGTATTACTGAAGGTTCGTAGAGAGTTTTTCTTCCATAGATGCTCCTCTTAATAAACTAACTTATAAAAAGATAAAGTTTGTGTGGTCTGACTTATATGAAAATAGTTTTGAGAAGTTGAATGGCAAGCTGACTACTGCTCCAGTTTTGACCCTTCCCGAGGGTGTAGATGGTTTTGTGGTTTATTCTGATGCATCTCGTGTGGGACTTGGTTGTGTATTGACGCAGCATGTTTAGGTGATAGCTTATATATCTAGGCAGTTAAAGGTGCATGAGTGCAATTACCCAACTCATGACTTGGAGTTAGCAGTCGTGGTGTTTGCACTTAGAATTTGGAGGCACTATCTCTATGGAGTGCATATTGATATTTATACCAACCATATGAGTTTTCAGTATGTTTTCTCATAGAAATAATTGAACCTAAGGCAGAGTCGTTGGATGTAACTTTTGAAAGACTATGATATGAGTCTACATTACCATCCGGGCAAGGGAAATATTGTACCCGACGCCCTTAGCAGGTTGTCTATGGGCATCCTTTCCCATATAGAAGATGGAAAGAAAGAGATGGTGAAGGATATTCACCGCCGTGTAAATTTGGGAGTGTTACTCTTATATTTCAAAGATGGAGGGGTGATTGTTCATGAGTTAGCTAAGTCATCCCTTTGTGCTGAAGTTAAGGAGAAGCAGGTTAAAGATCCTATCTTGATGTAAATCAAGAAAGATGTGGGTCAACAAAAGGTTATGTCATTTGAAATTGGTGGTGATGGTATTCTGAGATTTCAGGATAGGTTGTGTGTTCCGAATGTTGATGGGCTACGGGAAAGAATCCTTAATAAGCTGCACACTTTGAGGTATGTCGTTCACCCAAGATCTACTAAGATGTACCATGATCGGAAAACCTTGTATTGGTGGAATAACATGAAACGTGATGTAGCTGATTTTGTGTCCAAGTGTTTGAACTGTCAACAAGTGAAGGTAGAACACATGAGGCTAGGTGGTACTTCCCAAGAGATAGCCCTGCCTTTATGAAAGTGGGAGATGATAAACATGAACTTCATTACTGGACTTCCGACATCCTGAAACCAGTATGATTCTATATGGGAGATTGTTGATCGGTTGACAAAGTCAGCCCACTTTTTGCCTGTGAGGACTAATTATTCGGGAGAGGGTTAGGATAAGATTTACATTGAGGAGATAGTTCGGCTGCATGGGGCACCACTATCCATTATATCCGATAGAGGTATGCAGTTTTCATCTCAGTTCTGGAGATCCTTTGGGAAGGGTTTAGGTATACAAGTCAATTTGAGCACAGCTTTCCACCCTCAGACAGATGGTCAAGCTTACATACCATTCAGACCCTCGAGGATGTATTGAGGGCATACATCATTGACTTTAAAGGTAGTTGGGTAGATCACCTGCCACTATTTTAATTTTCTTATAATAATAGTTATCATGCCAGTATTAAGATGGCTTCTTTAAGGCCTTGTATAGGAGGAGATATAGGTCTCCGATAGGATGGTATGAAGTGGGTGAGACCTAATTATATGGGGCTGATCTTTTTCTTCAGTCGATGGAGAAAGTGAAGATCATTAGAGGATGACTCAAGACTATTCAGAGTCATCAGAAGTCCTATACCGATGTTCAGAGAAGAGAACTAGAGTTTGAAGTTGGTGATTGGGTGTTTCTCAAGGTTTCTCCTATGAAAGGAGTTATGCAGTTTGGAAAAAGAGGTAAATTAAGCCCTTGCTATATAGGGCCATATGAGATTCTGAGAAAGATTTGTACAATTGCTTATGAGCTAAAATTCCTGCATGTTTGGGTTCCGTTCATCCTGTATTCCATGTATACATGTAGAAGAAATACATTGGAGATTATTCTTTGGTATTTCCAGTAGAGGGTGTCAAAGTGACAGATTCCTTGTATTACGAAAAAGAACCCATTGAAATTTTAGATTGCCAAGTTTGAAAGCTGAGGAGCAAAGAGATAGCCTCAGTAAAGGTACTGTAGAGGAATCAGAAAGTTGGAGTAACTTGGGAGTCAAAAGATGACATGAGATTTAGATATCCCAATTTGTTTTCTTTGATGAAGGAGGAGACAGAAGGTACAATTTCTATCTTATCTTTCCTAATCCTTTATTATGCTTGAGATCGTGTCTGTCTGTGTCCCGCATCATCATCCGGGGATGAATGATCCTAAGGGGGGATAATGTAATGCCCCGCATTTCGGGCTACAAGATAGACCATGATTCCGATGTGTTGATAAATCCCGAAACCATAAAATCCTATCCCAATACGGCCTGTTAATTATTTGTGTAGCATGTGAATCCATTAAAGCTAGAATTTAGACCATAGGGGTCATATGACTAAAGGACGAGTTGAAAACTACTTCAACCGATTTAAGCTTAAGTGAAAACTACAATTTGTGTAAACTTCTATCGACCACGACTCTTTTTATATGTCTAATCAGAAAGCCTACTATGTGTAAAATGATAGTTTTCCAAGTTCTCTTTCCAACGATACCAATTATGCTAAAATCCAGCACCCGAGCAAGAATTATGGCCTTTCAAAGTGATAAGCTTCGCCTAACTAATCGCCCATGGCCACTGGAAGGCATAGGCGATAGCCTAGGCTGCACCTATATAAAGTTAGACTATAGCATAGGTGGCGCCTATGTAAACATAGGTGATGGAATGGGCGGCGCCTATATAAAAATTTCAAGTTAATTAAACACTTCGTTTTTGGGGCAAAATGGTCCTTTTCCACCCTTACATAGCCCTAAAACAAGACATTCAGTTCCAAGGACCCCAAAATACACCTTCATTCATCAAAAGTGCTGAAGGATTCTCCTTGGGGTTTCAAAATAAAAACCCAAGCAACTCAAGATTCAACCGGGGGTTTTAAAAACTAATCGCATATTGGGAATCCCCATAACATAGGCTTCAAGAAGCACCTATAATTTTCGCATATAGAGGTATGCGGGGTTATCTCAAAAATCTCATGGGCTTTAAAAATCATGTTTTCAAATGGGGGTTTTGAAATTATGAATATGATTATGTTTTAGACGTTTTATGATATTGATTTGGCCCTTAGGTCTACTCCCAAAGTGATTTGCTATAGGATATATGTATATGCATGTATTCTGAAAAGATGTTAACTTAAGAGCATGAATGATATGAGATTTCCTCTCTTAATGTGAATTTATTTTAAATGTTCATATGATGTAAATTGTTTGAAAACATCTTGAAGAGAATGACATGAAATTTTTTGAGAATTGATATGATTTTGACTTGAAAATGATAAAGTTAATCATGTTGAATACAATGGTTGAATGAGAAGAATGATGTGATATTGATGGCTTGCAAGTCGGGTATGACGATACCCTACAGAGTATGACATGTGATTGATTTGAACACAGTTTGAAGGTATTGATTTTCATGAGAAAGATGGATGCCCGAAGAAGGAGTTTGAGCGAAAGAGCTCATCGCTGGAAACCGAAGTTGCCGATGCGGGTCATATGATATTGTATCCTACATGGGAGGATAAAAAAATAATTGGGACATCTCACATAAGGGTATTCACTATCGTGTACTCGTATGGGGGGTGTAGCAGCTCCAAATCCTGGCGGCTACTTGGATTGGAGGCTTGGCCGTCGAGCACCAAAGGTGGATTCCACGTAGCCATGGAATTACAATTGTAGGGTATTCCACCTAGCTCAATCGCATTACATTGGTATTGAAAACTATTACATTATGCCCATGTGTTTTCAAGTAATTTAATATGAAACTGATTTATAATGGCTCTCGCCTGTATTGTGTAAAAATATTATATTTTTGTTTTGATTTTTCTGCATACTAGTACTTTTGTATTGACCCCCTCTCCTCCCAGGTTTAGAGGCATGGGTCCAGATAACAAGTAGATTTCCTTACAACAGATCGGAATATCAAGTGGTGAGCCTTCTATATGTCGAAAGGCCTGATGTCTGCAGTTTTATTTATCATTTATTATTTTTTAGTCTACTGGGGGCCTTGTCCTAGTTTTCAGATAGACAATTTTTTTAGTCATGTAGTAGAGATTTCGCAGACATTATAGAAATGTTGTGTTGAGATTTTGGGATATTATTCCCCATCATTACTTTCGCATGATTCTTGACCATGTTTCTGTTATATTGTGTATCTTTCACATTTTGCTTATCATAAGAATTGTGTGCAATATTACCAGATAGATAGGGGTGTTTCAGGCCTCATGGTTCAGACAGGGCCCCGGTTCGGGTCGTGACAATAACTTCTTCTCTACCTTCTACCAACCTAACACCCAAGGATATATCACTTCATTACTAACTCAATCATATGCAAGAAGATGCGGCTATATATATATATATATATATATATATATATATATATATATATATATATATATATATTCAATAAATCGCCCTTACTACTTTTCTTGCCACTAAACCTTCAAACCCCCAGTTCCTACCAATACAAGAACAACAAGATGAACAACAAGTTGCTAGTGAATCGAAATAAGCCTAACATGGCTTCACTAGACTTTGATTTTTCTGTTTTGAATAAGAAAATGAGATGAATAATAAAGTAACTATGCTAGTGAATCGAAACAACCCCACACGGCTTTTCTAGACTTTTAGATTTAACATAACAATGATAACAAGATTACAAGAGATAGAAACTTGACACACAATATCCAATGACCTAAGAATACACATCTTACTCTATCATAACTGAAAGCCTCATAAGAATGAGGACATAACTTTTAACTTGAGGGACTTATGACACACTAGGGAGCCCCTCTCAAGCCCTTTGTGTGACTTCTAAAATTTTTGCTAGTAAATTTGAGAGCATTATCTGGAAACACAAGAGTAAGGAAAGAATTAGGATAGCTTTTCTTTCGTATGGGCGATACCATAGCATGAATAAGAGCATGGAAGAGAAACATTCGACTCAATAGCACGAACTAGAACATGAAGAAAGAGAGACATTGCTAAACGCCTGGTAGCCCCCTCCTTATAAGTGTGGTGCGCTACATATCTATAAACAAGACTCTACCCAATGCGATTTTGCAGACACCCTGGGACCATGAACCATGCTCTGATACAAAGTTTTTCATGACTTAAACCTAGGCTATCACAACCCGAACCATGGCCCTAGTCATGACGACCATTCCCGAACCCGAAGGCCCGGAATGCCCTCTGTCTATCTGGTAATCATGCACATAATTCAATGATCAAAGTAATATGGATTATACATAATAATACGAAAACATGGTCAACAATTAAAATAGTTAAAGGCCTGAAAACATGCCCAACAATATTTAATAAACATCTGCAACAGTCTGCGAAATCTCTACTGACATACTATCTGAATAACTGGGACAAGGCCCCCAGCAGACCAAAAACCATACTGAAATAAATACCTAAATGACTATGCCTTTCGAAGCAAAGAAGGCTCACCAACTGTACTCTAAGGACACCCTGTCTGTAGACTCTATTGAGGATTTGGACCCCTAGACTGTGCCTCAGTACCTGGGAGGAAGGGTGGGTCAACACAATTGTACTGGCACGTGAAGCAATCCCAAATATATTAATTGCACATATATATATATATAATACGTGAGAGAAGATTTTCATCAAACATTATGCGTAAAACAACTTGTGAAAAAGCATGGGCATCTTCTGAAAACATGTAACCTATCTGTAAATCTCAAACTCTGATATATGTATTACTTCTGAGTTAGGTGGTATCCCCTACAAGTCTGATATTCCATGGGCAATATGGAATCTGCCATTGACTCAGTGGGGAAGCCTCCAACCTGAGTATACCACAAGGGTTGGAGTTCTTAAATCTGATACGTCACACGACACTTAAGTCAGCGTATAATAATATACCTGGGTTGGCAAACCACGATTTTTGGCAATGAGTTGCTTGAACTCAATCCCTCTTTAGGGAATTACCTAACATTGTTGTATGCCCATTTTTAACATTTTCTATACATGCAACATTCTGAATGTCTAAAATCATGATAGTCTGAAATGTTTATTAGTCTGCGTCTGACGTGGCATTGGTCTGAATTGGTATCGTCATACCAAGACTTGCAAGTTCTAATTTCTGAGCCATAATATATTAAGATAAATCTTTTATTTAAAGCATAATTTAGACCACCAAAAATATGCAACTGATATAGAATATTTTGTGTTTCGAAACTCAAGTCAAAATCATGGAAAAACTTCATCAACATATGGTGGTCTAGTGCCTTTAGCAAATCCATGCACTCTTTCATTACATGCATTATGAACATTAAACAATCATGCTAGATTCCCTCTCTAGTGATTTAAAACCACCTTTAAATCATAACAAGAGTTCAATCATTTCATATAGTGCTTTTAAGGATGCATTGCAAAACAATTCATATGCTATGAGAAATCTGAAAAATTCATAATAAGAGGGAATTCACCGCAATCATGCTCTCAAGAAGAATTCATTCTTAAATACATGGTTTCATACATTCATATTCTCAAATCACTTTGGGGAAGGTCAAAAGACCAAAACAATGATGTTAAAATATTTAATACATGAATATATACTTAGATTCAAAAACTCCATTCTAAAACATGATTTTTCTATGCGCATGAGAATTTAGGAATACCCCGCATACCTCTATTTTTCTATGTTGAATATACATATAATGAAAGAGTGCATGGTTTTTCCAAGAGCACATGACCACCATATGTTTGATGAAAGTTTTAGCATAGTTTTGACTTGAGTTTCGGAACTTGAAATCTTTTATGCAAATTACATGTCCGGGTGGTCTGAAACTACATTTTTATGAAAGATCATGATTATTTCATTATGTCTTAGAAATAGAACTTGCAAGTCTTGGTGTAACGACACCAACTTAGAAAATGCCATGATATCAAAATGGAATAGAATGTATGTTTTACACTAGATTTATAGATTTTGTGATTTGAATGTTGCATGATTAGAAATGGTTAAAAATTGGGTAGAAAGAGATTTTAGGTGGTTCCCCAAAGAAGGCATGAGTCCACATACTCATTGCTCGAAATCGTGATTTGCCGATCCGAGTATATCTTATATTATCTTGTTCTTGTGCCGTGTGGAATATCAGAATCAGAGACTTCAACTCTTGTGGAACACTCGGGTTAGAGTCTTTCCCGTCGAGTCAATGGAGGATTCCATATAGCCTGTGAAATATTAGACTTGTAGAGGAGCGCCACCTTACTCAGAAGTAATACAAAGATCAGAACTATTTTGACAAAAAATGACTTATGATTTACGAATGATGCCCATGTGTTTTTAGAAATTATTTTATGCATGATGTTTGATGAAAATTGTTGTCACCTATTTTATATATATATATATATATATATATATATATATGTGTGTGTGTGTGTGTGTGTGTTCAAATATTCTATTTTAGATTGCTTCGCGTGCCAGTACTTTTGTGCTGACCCCCTCCTTCTAGGTTTTGAGGTATACTCTAGGGCTTCAAATAAATAGTAGATATTTCATATCACAGATTAGATTGTGTAGTGGTGAGCCTTCTATAATTCAGAAGGCCTGGTTATTTCAGATATTTATCCTTAGTTATGTTTTGGTCGACTAGGGGCCTTGTCCCAATTTTCAGACAGTTTGTTTAGTTTATAGTAGAGATTTCGCAGATTGAGTCAGACATTATTACTATTAAAATATTTTTTGAATTTCAGTTTTCAGTATTATAATCACTTTCAGATTGACCATGTTTTTGTATTAGATGTCTATTTCCACATTATCTTTTATTAAGTGAATGTTGTGCATGATTACCTGATAGAGAAGGGTGTTTCGGGCATTCATGGTTTGGAATGCTCGTCACGGCCAGGGCCTCGGTTTGGGTCGTGAGAAACTTGGTATCAGATCATAGTTCTTGGTCCCAGGGTGTCTGCAAAATCGCATTCGATAGAATCTTGTTTATGTGTATGTAGCGCACCACACTTATAAACAGGAAGCTACTAGGCGTTTAGGAATGTCTCTCTTTCTTCATAATCTAGTTTGTGCTATAGAGTCAGAATATTCCTCCTTCATACTCCAATTAATGCTATGATGTCGCCGATTCAAAAGAAAAGTTATCCTAATTCTTTTCCTTACTATGATGTTTTTAGATAATGCTCTCAGATTTACTAATAGAAAATTCAGAAGTCACACAACGGGATTGAGAGAAGCTCGCTGATGTGTCATAAGTCCATTAAGTTTAAAATTGTGATTGTTGGAACTATATTTCTTACTGTAGTATAAGATAAAGTGTCAGTGTCATGACATATTGGTAGTGATATTAGACCAAGAAGTTGGTGATATTAAGTCACAAGGTTAGAGGACAGAGTGAGGGTGACCTTTGTGTAACTAAATATTTATAGCCAAATAATCATTGATTGAAAATGATTTTCCATTTATTTTAGTCGTAGACTAATGTGGTAGTACCATTTACGGATTTTATGGTATTTCGTGGAGGAAGTGTTTGACTCAGATTTTTATATATACAGAGTAAGATGTGTATCCTTAGATCATTGAATATTGTGTCTCAATTTTCTATCTCTTGTAATATGTAATCTTGTTATCATAGTGTTCTTGACAAAAAAAAATCAAAGTCTATTGAAGTCGTGTGGGGGTCTTTCGATTCACTAGCATAGTTTATTTGTTATTCATTTCATTTTCTTGTTCAAAACACAATAATCAAAGTCTAGTGAAGTTGTGTGAGGCCTATTTTGATTCATTAGCAACTTGTTTTTCTTGTGCGGGTTGAATATTTGTATAGTCGAATTTTTTTGCAAGAGATTGAGTTGGTAATAAAGTGATACGTCCTTGTGTGTTAGTTTAGTAGATGGTAGAGAAGGAGTTATTAGTTAAGGTGAATTGTTGTCTGCTTGAAGTATTAAAATGGCTAGATGACCAAGTAAGTAATAATTATAGACTCATGGTTGCTTGTGGAATTTGAAGGTATTCTAAATGTACGCTTGGTCAAGTAAGTGTGATGTGAGAAACCGGTATAAGTAGATATGATTTTATGGGGTTATACTATAAGATTAAGGTTGACCATGTCTATTATCTAACTTTACCCCCATCCCCCACCCCCCGACATTTTTTCTGTTGGTAGTTGTAAACTAGTACTACTTGTGAGAATGTATATAGTAGAGTTTTGAGATATTTGGATAGAATGTCCCAATTTGACGGACTAGTATATTATGTTTCCTTCTTCATTGGTGGTAGATGATTCATTCTAGACTATTGGCTTGAATTTAATGAAGGGTGTGGATGTAAGAATAGTGGATTAAGATTAATGATGAATGTTTTGTGAGAATTGTGTGTCAGGTTGGGTTGTAAATCATGCTTAACACTAGACATTAAGTTTCAACATTTGATGTCCATAAAGGTGGATGTGATGATTTCTTGGTTAATGATACTACTTATATGGAAGTGATCTAATAGGCTTGAATGGTGTATGCAATAGATTAAGTTTATTTGATTCATAACAAAGTATGATGTTGTATGTATGAGGTAGAAGTATGCCCAAGGTGATATGGAGTTGCAACATTTTCTAAGACTATTACATGTTGTGTGTGCCTAGTAGACATAGTAGTACCGTTGAGTTGCTAGGTAAGGTTTCTTCAATGATATAAGTTATGCGATTAATAGTCTAATGTTAGAAGGTTAAGTAGTTAAGAGTGGATTTTTATGTGATAAGAAGGGAGGATTTGTATGTATGCTCATGAGAGTGTGAGTTTTAGGGTGATGACGATTGAGAATAGCAAAGTTTAAGAGTAGCGTTCTGGGAAAGAAATGATTTTAGAGTATGTGTTAAGTAGTCATAACGCCCCGTAGCTTTCTCGATTTGTTGTTACTCAGTAACGGGCTTAGAGGGCTAATAACTTGAATGGTTCCCTTTTTCTAAGTGTTGAAGAAAATGACTTATTTACATTTTGAGCTCCCAATCTTTGATGATTTTATTTTCGACCTTCCCGACCTCCGATTTTAGATTTTCTTGTTGATTCATACCGGGGAAGTCAAGGGTACGTCTTGGGTGAGTTTCAGAATTTTTGGGTGTCATTTAGCGTATGTTTGGATGCCCAAAACAATGGCATCATGTGATATGCATGTGTTGCATGGTATAGTGCTGCGCGATGTAGCATATGACACATGCTCCAGTCCGGTGGGATAGAGCATGCGACGCATTCTCTACTGCACGTACCCAGGATTTTCAGTATTTACACTCCATCTCATAAAGGGCATTTGGGTCAAATTCCACCCACATTAATTTGGCCTAAACACCACATTTAAGTTGCAAAACAACACTTTAGCCCCAAATTAATATTCTTCCCAAATTGAAATCATCCTTTCCTGCCAAGAACATAAATCCTAAGTCTTATGTTTTTAGAGGTGTGGATGTCCATGCCTATAATGATGTTAGTCATGAGTGGATGATCTTGGGGTTATAGGAAGTTATGATTAGTATCCCCGAAAAGGGGATGTCCCAGAAGGAATTTAGTGTCTTTATGTTAAATTATTGATGGAAGTTTGTGTTCATGTGTATATCGATATCCCCTATTGTATTGAGAATTGTAGTTATAGATTGATAATAAATTAAGTTTTCAAGTCTAGTATTGTGACTTTAATCTAAGGGGGAGATGGTGAGTTAAGGTAGTTTCCGAATCTTTCTCATTGTGGCAAGTTTGGGAAGAGTCATGATGGACCTCCTCCTATGCAAGTGTGTTCCTCTTACTTCAGTTTAAGAGTTCATGCTAGCAATGTCTTATGCATTCAAGTCCTGCCGACGTCTAAGGTTTGTGTTCTCTATTTAAGTCATGTCATGTTCAACGTCCAAACAATAAGAAATAATATACCTTAGTGACCCAATACTCCAAGTATCCGAGCCATAGTTTATTTTGCTCATGATCCAAACCTATGTTTCATGACATGCTCGGTCCTAAGGAAATATGTTTCTATATGCTGCAGAATTATTTTGTGTCGGAATGAGCCAAAGTGATAAAGTCTATGCTAACTCATGGAAAATTTTCAGCTCCTTGAATGGGGGGCAATCACTGTAAGTGAAATCCTTACCTTAGTTGTAATTGACATAAATTTTGGCTTTATGCCATATAGCTCAAGATATGTGCTTCCATGTTTCTCATTTTGGTCTATCCTAAGGGAACCACCATGGGTTGTGCCGTGCTAAACAACCCTTTACTTATGATCCAGACACTTGATATCGGAAGCACTCCGTGCCTATTGTATCATATCTTCACTTCATGTCCCTTATCTAATAGTGCAATAAGTATGCATAATGGTCTGAAAATGTTACTTTCATTCATGATGTTTATGCTTGGGTCCTTAATGACCCTCTATATGTTCGTATGATGGTGGTTGTGGAAGCGTAGTAGTGAGTTAGGTATGGGAGTAGATGTTCTTGAAGGTGAGAAATTTGATGTGATTCTCGAGATGAGGTTATAGGTAAAAGGGAAAGGAAAGAGATGAACTTTTGTTGTGTTAAATATCTAAGAAGAAAAAAAATATGGTGAAACTATTTCTGAGAGTGATTAAAATTGTAGGTCTTAGTGGGGAGAGATCCATATAGTGGGTATAGTAATGACAGGCTTAAATTTTGTGTTGGGTGAATAAATAAACCAATGTGACATGTGGTTAGTATTCCTTGAATTAAGACTTGAGTTGTTGGATTATAGTGATATGGTGAGATGACTTATGTATATGATGTAGAGTACAGGGTCCCGTAGTTTAAGTTTGCACCTTTTTCCTCCGGGTGAGGCTTCAACATAGAAGTATATTACAGTGGAAAGTAAAATTTGTGTGGTTAGACGCATATGGGGAAAGTTTTAAGTTGGAAATGAAGAGGCATGTAATTGCATAGCCAAATAATGTCTCCAAGCTTAAGTCTTTTAATTGTATCTTGAAGATGGAGAAGGATAATATTCGTACATCCAGAGAGATTTTCATCTCATGAATTGTACCAATCTTAATCAGGCAGAGGATTCTAAGGAAAAATTCATATCTTACAATGCTTTGATCATGTGCCATAAAACACATGCCAAGTTCATGTCGATGCCATGTTTCATTATCTCATGTTTCGTTCTTTCACGTTTCACTAGGGGTTATCATGAAGCTTGTTCACTGCCTTCACATATTTTGTTGAGGTAAAATACTTAACTCTATATTACGTTCTTTATTCTACACTTTTAGAACTCCAAAAAGTCCCTACACATCATTCAGGGACGAATGATCCCAAGGGAGAGATAATGTAACACCCCGTACTTTCGGGATAGAATCAAGACCGTCGTCCTTATGCATATAGACCCGAACTAGATGATTCCTTGTTAATATATATGTGCTTATCAATCCTATAGTGTAAGAATACCTTTGAATATGAATTGAGTTCACAAAAATCCCTTAACTCTAAGACGAGTTGAAAACATTTCAATCGAATAAGTTTTAGTGGAAGTTTAAACTTGGGTCACCTTCCATCGACCATAACTCCTATAATATGATGAATTAGAGGTCCTGTTATATATAAAATGAAAGTTATTCGAATAATCTTTCCAACGATACCTATTTCGCTTAAATCCGATATCCGAGCGAAAAGTTATGGCATTGTTGTTGAAAAATCCTTATACTATGCCCATGTATTTTCAAACTATTTTTCAATAATGGGGTTTATAGTAACTCTCATTTATGTTATATAAAAATCTCTATTTTGTTTATTTTGTTTTGGATTACTCTGCATACTAGTACATCTGTATTGATCCCCTCCCCTTCCAACCTCTCAGGTTCTGAGGCACATTCTAGGGGTCCAAATAAGCAGTAGATTCCATCAGTTAGAGTTGTTGTGTCCGATGGTGAGCCTTCTATAATTCGGAAGGCCTGGTTATTTTCAAGTGATTACTATTATTAGATATGTTTTGGTCCACTGGGGGCCTTATCCCAGCTTTCAGATTTGTTAGTGATCATGTGTTAGAGATTTCGCAGACAATTTTGCAAATGTAGTTAGATAGTGTTGGATTCAATTTTCATTGCTAACTTTATATCAGACTTATGAGCATGATTCTGTTTCCGTATATTTTCCGCACTTCCTTATTTCTATGAAAGTTGTATATGATTATGAGTTAGAAGGGTGTCACGGCCCAAACCGGGGCCCTATCCATGACAAGCATTCCAAACCATGAAAGTCCGGAACACCCTTCTCTATCCAGTAATCATGCACAACATTCACTTAATAAAAGACAATGCGGAAATAGACATCTAATACGGAAACATGGTCAATCTAAATGTGATCATAATACTGAAAACTGAAATTCAAAATATATCTGAATAGTAAAATGTCTGACTCAATCTGCGAAATCTCTACTATGAACTAAACAAACTGTCTGAAAACTGGGACAAGACCCCCAATCGACCAAAACATAACTAAGGATAAATATCTGAAATAACCAGGCCTTCTGGATTATAGAAGGCTCACCACTGCACAATCTGATCTGTGATCTGTGCCTCAGAACCTGAAAGGAGGGGGATCAACAAAAAAGTACTGGCACACGAATCCAAAATAGAGTATTTGAACATAAATATATATAATAGGTGAGAGCAATTTTCATCAAACATCATGCATAAAATAATTTCTGAAAACACATGAGCATCATTTGTAAATCATAAGTCATTTTTTTGTCAAAACAGTTCTGATCTTTGTATTATTTTTGAGTTAGCTGGTGCTCCCCTACAAGTTTGATATTACACGGGCTATATGGAATCCGCAATTGAATCAGCGGGGAAGCCTCCAACCCGAGTGTGCTGCAAGAGTTGGAGTCTCTGATTCTGATACGCCACATGGCACTAGGCCAGCATAATATAAGATATACCCGGATCGGCAAATCACGGTTTCGAGCAATGAGTTTACTGGACTCATGACTTCTTCGGGGAACCACCTAACATCTCTTTCTTCCTAAATTTTAACCATTTTAATCATGCAACATTCAAATCACAAAATCTGTAAATCTAATTTCAAACATGCATTCTATTCTGTTCTGAAGTTATCATGGCATTTTCTGAGTTGGTGTCTTTTTCTGAACAGTCACAACTATCTGAATAATCGCACCTTTTCCAAAACAATATTTCTTTTGCTCAAAGGTTGTGTCCCTCCATTTTCTATTCACACCAATTAAACCTAACAAAAAGTTGCTAAAAAGGGAAAGTGTCAGTCTTAAACCTGTCACATTAAAAGTTGAAACTAAAGAGTTGCTAAAAAAGGGAAGTGGCATTCTTTAAATAGACTAAAATGGAAAGTAAGCGAAACAAGTTGAAACAGGGAGAGTATATTTATTTTCAAAAAAAGAAAGATGTGCTACTCAGCAGAGACTTAAGGATGAAGAGTTCCTATATAATGTTGAGAAAGCAAAGGACTTATGTGTATTTAAATATACCAAGATCATAGTTTTGGATAATTGCATAGCTATTTAAATAAAAAAGAATGGTTTTTCACATTGTAGATAAAGTCTTCCCGTGCATTCTAGGTGCGAGAAGGATAATGCAGTTGCTACCAGATATGGAGTCGGTGGGTGATCAAGAAGAAAGAGCTAGGAAAGAAGAAAAAATAGTTGAAAATATTATGAAGACAGTTGAAATGCACTTAGTTGTGGCAACGCTATTAATGACAGTGACCTTCACAGCGGGTTTCACGTTACCAGGCGGTTTTGATAGCGATGCTGATAGCCCTAATAAAGGTATGGCGATTCTAGTAAAAAGAACAGTGTTCCATGGATTTGTTTTTTCGAATGCCATTGCGTTCGCATGCTCTTCTGCTGCTGTATTCGCCTACTTTACCATGGCGACAAATGCAATATCATCCGAAAAAGGAGTTCTCGCTTATTTTTTGTTTTTATATGGTTGCAACTATGTTGCAGCTTTTGTCGATGACAGCGGTTGTATTTGCATTTGCAACTGGTATGTATGTTACGTTAGCACATTCAGTTGGTATCGCTGTTACTGTCGCTATCATGGGCGGGTTCTCCTTGTATATGTTGCTTGGCTTTGCTGGATCAACTGGTCTTAAAAAAAAGAAGCAAGGTGAAAGAAACCAGAACAGAGCTGCCAATGTGTGACAAGCTATGTTGCTCGGACTCTCCAAAATAATCAGCGGATGCTGCCGGATTCTCCAAAAGTAGTGTATTTTTGGAGAATCTGACGCGGGTGCGGCTTCAAAACTGAACAGTCCACGCAACATAGGTGACAAGAGGACTTCATCATTCTAAAGATAATGTATTTGTTCTAATTTCTAAAAGTGCAACAATGTGTTTGATGTTGCATACAATTTCCAGCTATATATGATCAATTGTATCCCTTTGCAAGTGTTTTCTAGTCTAGTCTTTGCAAGATTTCTTTCTTTCTTAATTTCGGAGTGAACGGATACGGGTGTCGTAATTCGATTAAAGACAATTCAAATATCAAATAATAGAGATATATGTCTAAATTATGCAATATTATGCAAGGTAAGGTTGCGTACAATATACCCTTATGGTCTGATCCTATTTTGGACCATGCACACTTAGCGAAAGCTTGGGTGCACCTGGCTGCATAATATAATTGGTATCTGTCTAATCTAATCCTAATCAGAATTAATCTGACAGGCACTAAAAAGAGAATCATAAAACGAATGAAAGGTGGAGACAAGTTATTAGACTCGTTACCTTGTTCGAATGAACTCGTTGCTTCCGCATTGGTCGTTCGAGGACCTTCTCTCATAGATTTACCTTCACCAAGTCATCACTAGCAATCAGTTTTTTTTTTTTTTGGAGCAAGAATCATATTAAGTTAGGGAAAAGTTAAAAGTTTGGATCGTTTATGCCATCACCGTTACAAAACAGGTTCATTCATGCCATCACTTGTTAACAGTGGTTTTTCAAAAATAGTTTTTCCACGTGTCGTCCTACTAGAGGTCCACATCATAATTAAAACAAAGATAAAAGACTCAAATATTCCACGAACTATCAGAAATGGCTCATTTATGCCATCCGTTTAAAATTTAGCTCTTTTATGCCATCGCTATTACAAAACAGGTTCATACATGCCAGTACTTGTGAATGGCGTTTTTTCAAAAACTGCTTTTCCATGTGTCATCTTACTAGCTGTCCACATCATTAATTAAAATAAATCAATAAAATTGATTTTCTCTTAAGTTTTGTTCATAATATTCAGTGCCTTGAATCTTTGAGGAAGTTCGCCCGTCATAGCATCAAATGAAAAATCCCTGAGGCATAAACATTGATCGACCAAAATGTATGCAGCAGAGAATGAGTTACTAGTCATTTTGTGGTTTGTAAGTCTTGACAAAAGAATATTTAGGCCTCACTTGTTTTTACAGCTATTGGTGCTTGGCCTAAGAATATCTCAGAATATATCCAGCTGTTTAGTTAACTTAATTGGGACAATCACATAATTTTAATTACGTGAACCTATAGTAAGACGGCGCATGGCAAAGCTGTTTTTTTGAAAAACCTCCGTTAACAAGTAATGGGATAGATGAACCTGTTTTGTAATGATAATGGTATAAACAAGATAAACTTTTAACGGATGGCATAAATGAGACATTTCTGATAGTTCGATGACATATTTGAACCTTTTCCCATTATTTTAATTAATGATGCGGATCTCTAGTAAGATGACACGTGGCAAAGCTGTTTTGGAAAAATCACCGTTAACAAGTAATGGCATGGATGAACCTGTTTTGTATCGACGATAGCATAAACAATTTCAAATAGTTCGATGACATAGTTGATCCTTTACAAATTAAATTGTTATAGCATGTTAGTGAAGTATATATTCAAAGTTACCAATCAATGATTTTGAGTGAAGTATATATTCAAAGTTACCAATCAATGATTTTGCTTTTAATTCTCTTCTTTTGCTTTTCTTCTTTTCCTTTTTTAAGCTTTCTTTTGGGAAAAGGAATAATGGACTCAGCGAAGACTTCATTAGGATATTTATATATTGACAAAGACTTTTAATGGACCAGTATGATATTTTATGATTAATTCAATATTGCAGATTTTAAAAATTTAGATGTTCTTGAACTAATATCGTAAGTTACAACCCTTCTTATATTAATACTATAACAATCACCACAACAACAACATACCAGATGTAATCCGTATGGGGAGAGTAGACTGTACGTAGATCTTATCCTTACGATGTAGATAGAGAGGCTGTTTCATAATCCATGCAATTTGATGGTCGAAAAGCAAAATATGACATGTAAAAGTGAATGGAGGGAATATATTATTCTAAAACAAAGACACAGCAAAGACTTAGATAGGTCTTAGTTTCTATATAATATTTCAATCTGAGAAAGCAAAACCTCACAAGATCAGAATTTGGGTGACTTTTGATAATCTCGTAAAAATCAAAAAGAGTTATGGACTCAAAACTGTACAAAGCTGCGATGGAAGGCAATACAGGAAATGGTGATTTCTTACTTTCTGATTATCTAAATAGGGATGAAGAAAATGGGTACCAGGTCACTCCAAAGGATAACACAATCCTCCACGTTGCAGCTCTCTATGGCCAATCAGGTTTTGTGCGACAAGTTATCGACATTACTCCTGCATTGTTGTGCTGTAAGAACAAGAAAAATGAAACTGCGCTTCACTTAGCAGCTAATAAAGGGCACAGAGACGTGGTGGAGGTACTACTGCGTAGCGTAGACGTAGCTGGACAACCCGTGGGGATCAATAAGGAGACACTCATGAGGATGACAGATGACAGTGGTGATACAGCCCTGCACAAAGCCATGAGGACTGGATGTGTAGACACTGTCAGACTCTTGGTGGAACAAGATCCTGATTTCGAGTTTCCAGCAAACAATGCTGGGGAGACACCACTCTATCTGGCCACGTAGTCTCGTCTTGTTAACTGTTTGTCGGAAATCTTAGAACACTGAAACAGACCAACATACAGCAGTCCATGTGGTCAAACGGCTTTGCACGCGGCAATAATCCAGGAACACTTGAGTACTCATTTTTGGTTCTAAAGTTGATTAATAACCTCTGATCATGATTAAATTGAATAAGTAGTGTATACTTGAAACTGACAGTGTATATAGCTTGAATCCTCCTTTCGATTCATATACACTTGACAAGTTTTTATACTTGTGAATCAAATTATATATAACATGTCAGTTAACTATTTGTTCAAGGCCACCAATCACTGCTTATTGTATAGAACTGAACTATGGATTCAGCCACTGATGTTTGTGTTATGATTGGCTACCTACATTACTCCTGCAGGATGTTTCACGCACCGGACTGCCTTCTTTTTTAGTTTTTAATATTCGACATATATGTATCCAGATTGTGCGGCATCACTGTGGGAATGGAACAAATCATTATGCGAGGAATCTGACAAATGGGATTGGAATCCACTGTATTGTGCTGTTAAACAAGGATTGAGAGTAGTAGATCGTAAAATGCTGGGGTGGAAGACATCGTTAGCCTACACTTACGCAGGCAATGGAAATGACTGGGCAACATCAATTCATATTGCAGCCAATGAAGGTCGTGTAAACATGATACGTGAGCTATCATTTCACTGTCCAGATAGTCAGATTCTTATTGAATTCTAAAGAATCTCATAACCTTATTGACGAGCCAGATAATGATGGCAACACTCCTCTCCATTTGCTTGCTGCCCCTAACTGGATAGATGTGCCTGTTGAATTTAGAAGACATTCCAGTACAAAGAAGATGCTATTTAACAATGAAAACCAGACTCCGCTTGACATATCAGATTATAGCTATGAGAAAATACTGCAGGTACGTGCCTACATGTTACTTTGCTAGCGTTTGGCCGTAGATTTTGAAAATTTATCTTCAAATATCTTTGTTTGGACATGAAATTTGGCATGTTCAAAGATCACAACATCAAAACTCGAATTTTCTATTTTCAACTTCAAAATCTATGGTCAATTCAGCTACAATCTATTGGTAATTCCGCGACTAAATGTAATTATTCTCACCCATATGCAACTAAATACATAAAGATTGGTATATAGAATGTTGGTTATGAATCAAATTTATTTAATACTACGTATTACGTTTGAAGGAGAGCCTTGGAGTAACTGGTAAAGTTGCCTCCACTTGATCAGGAGGTCACGGGTTCAAGCCTGGAAAACAGCCTCTGGCAGAAATGCAAGGTAAGGTTGTGTACGACACACCCTTGTGGTGGGGCCCTTACCCGGACACAGTGCATAGCGGTAGCTTTAGTGCACCGGGATGCCTTTTTTACTACGTATTACGTTCGATACTTGTATTCGATAGAAGTAGAGGATGTATAGCTATTGACGTTACATGTTCTTTTACTATTTATAAACTCACCACATGATGAAAATAGACGAAATGGTCATTCCAGGGAATCTTCGCCATTGTCGATTAGGACGGCGTGATTTTGATATAAAATGGAAGAAAATGCAGAAGCCAGAAGATGAAACAGAGTCAAGGGAGAACTCAACTAAGAGAGATAAGAAGGCATGCTGAAAGATATTATGGAGGAAACTCAAATACATCTAGTAGTTGCCACACTACTAGTTACTGTTACCTTCGCAGCAGGTTTCACCTTGCCTGGAGGTTTTGAAAGTGATCTCAATAGCTCTAATAAAGGGATGGCGATTCTAATAAGGGAAACAGCGTTCCGTGAATTTGTTGTCTCAGATGCCATTGCCTTTACATGTTCTGCTTGTGCTGTATTATGCTACTTCTTCATTGCGGTAGATGCAGCAGGTGTGAAAACATTAGTAATTATAGCTGTGCGCTATCATATAGCAATTCTTTTGCAGCTTGTGGCGATGTCAGCAGTTGTAATTGCATTTGTAACTGGTATGTATGCTACTTTAGCACATTCAGTTGGTCTCGCTATTACTGTCTGTTCAATCGGTTGCATCTTTTTCCCTATGTTCTATCTTGTGTTAAATATTAGGCGTATCTACAAATATTAGGCGTAGAGTTAAGCGATACTAGATTCAATCTCACATATGATTATTGAATATATTTTTGTGAACGTTATTTGATATAAATATATGGCATCTGATATTCTTTTATCACTGTTATTATCAACTAGTGAATCATGAGAAAACTCAAGGTTGCGCCAGTGACCACCTCTTATATGATAACAGTTAACCAATGATAATTTCTTATATGATAATCTCTGCATAACAAGACTGCAAACCAAACTAGTCGATAGCCCTAATAAACGGATGTCGATTCTATTATAAAGTAAACAAGACTTCTACTGTTTGCATTACCTTATAGATACAACATAATTTTTTGTCAAGATGGTGTTAATGGATTCCAAACTAATCATTTGTAAATGTACATTTTAAAAATAAATACAAATTAAATTCGAATAGAAATTACTAAATTCTGTCAAACTTACCACCTTGCCTTTGACAAAATGGGTTGGTGTGGGGTTATTGATCCCACTCTAAAACACTGTAATAAAGTAATACTAATACAACTGACATAAAGATGACAAGTTAGGCCACATCTCCTGAGATAGTGATGTGGACCGTGTACACTTACCCTCCCAATACCCCTCTTGGTTGGGAAGTGGGGAATATACTGAGTATGTTGTTGTTTTTACCTCGAGGAACCAAAAGACTTTCAAATTCATTGCAGATTTATTTATTAATTATCCGTGACCTCCTGATCAAATAACAACAATTTTACCAATCACTCTAATATTCTCCGTGAGATGAAAGAATAGTCAAAAATATTATGAAGACAACTCAAATACATTTAGTAGTGGAAACTATCAATTCATGATAGTGACCTTCACAGATGGTTTCACGTTATGAAAATGACATTGATAGAACCTAGAATTTGAAGTTAGAGGGTACACTATTAGCTTTAACATGGTCATGTCTACTAACTACATAATTTGGCATACAATTACAAAAAAAATTATGATCAAAGTATAAACTTCAAAATGATCTAGTACTAATACTACAAAAGTAAACTATCCTTTCATACTAGACATCCACGGGTTTTCATATTCTGAAAATGGTCAATGATTGCATCGTTGTTTATATTTACAGATACATCCTTCTTAATGTAACAAACTAAATAATCAATCAAAAAATGCATCACAAATACTGCTACACAACTCATTCTTGATATGCTTCATGGATGAAAAACCTCTCTCTATAGTTGCGGTAGCTAGAGAATTGAAAAAGCTATTAGTTGAGTGTGAGTGTTCTAACATATATTTAGTAGTCGTTTGGTAATGAAAATTATTTTAGAATTTTCGAAAAATTCTTTCACTTTAGTGAAAAAAGTTAAAACAATATGGGTTTGGCCTTCAAAATTCCAAATATAATTCTGAATTAGATTTGGAAAACTAAAAATAAGTTTTACTCGTTTTCACTTTTTTCACTCATATTTCTCTCACCAAATTTTAAAAACAACTTTAATTTATATTTATGGTCAAACACAGCTCTAATTCGAAACTCTAACTCCAACTCCAAAAAATTATGATTTTCATGGCCAAACAGGGTATATTTGGCTTGAAGAGAACTTGAGAAAATTGTAAATTTTAGGTATTTGATGTGTGGGCTTGACAGTTTTGGGTTTGGGATTGGAGAATTGCCATGGCCTATCGGTTTATTAAATATGAATATATAATTTGTAAAGGCAAAAAAACAAAAAAGGGACGTTTTGCCAGGCATCGAACCTGCAAAGTCCCAGGTCAAGAGACCTTTCACCTACTCTCTAGACCAATGCACCCAAGTGACACTTGATTTTATGGGTGCACAAGTTAATATATATTTTATGGGTCCGCGTCTGCCTATAACATGATTGATTCATTGATACTAGCTTCGTATTTCTCTAGACTGAAAGAGTAAAGGCCTAGTGTTAAGGTACATTAATTATGTAGGGACATCATCAAATATGAAGATGGCAAAACGATGCAATTGTTAATTTTCTGGAAGAAGAATCATATAGCAGACCATATAAAAAGAGATGGCACCAACGACACAGACAGTAACAGCAAGACCAACAGAATGTGATAAAGTAACATACAAACCAGTTGAAAATGCAACTACGAATGCTGTCATTGCCAGAAGCTGCAACAGAATTGTCATATTATAAAGCTGGATAATAGCTTTTAGCTCTGTTGTTGTAGATTATATTGACTTTGTTTCCATGAGAAAGTAGCCGAATACAGCTGCAGTGGAGCACGCAAAGGCGATGACATCAGAAATGACAAATGCATGGAATGCTGTTCTTCTTAATAGAATCGCCATCCCTTTATTAAGACTATTAGTATCGCTTTCAAAACCTCCTGGTAATGTAAAACCAGCTGTGAAGGTCACTGTTATTAATAGAGCTGCCACAACTAAGTGTATTTGAGCTGCCTTCATAATATTTTCAACCATTCTTTCATCTCTCTTAGCTTTGTCTTCTTGATCATTACTCTCTGACTCCGTCTTCGGTATCGGCACCATCATCCTTCTTTTCACAGACATCATCAGTGGCGGATCTAGGATTTTCAGCAGTACATATACGGACTAGTTGAAGGGGGTTCAGCCTCTATTATTTATACATAAAAAAAAAATTATCATGTAAAAATAGTATAATTTTCCGATGAAGGGGGTTTGGATGAACCCCCTGGAATACATGTACATCCGCCACTGCACATCATGGGCAGGAGTGTATCTGCAATCTGCATGACCACAGAACTCACCACGACCTCTGCCATTCCTTTTTGTTTCGGGCAGCTATCCAAAGTTATGATACTTGGTACGTCCTTTGCTTCTCTCTTGATGAAACATTATATAGGAAAACAATTAATCTTCATAGTCAAGTCCTGTTGAGTCTTTCTTTTTATAGTAGAACAAAATACAAGTCTTTTCGAACTCATCCATGTAGGGTCACCCCACGGATAACATAAATGTCGTCTTCATATGATGAGAGTCTTGGAGTAACTTGTAAAATTGTTGTCATGTGACCAGAAAATAGCCTCAGACAGAAATGCATGGTAAGACATGCGTACAATACACCCTTGTGATGGGGCCCTTCCCCGAACCCTATGCATAGCGGAAACTTTAATGTACCGGCTACACTATTTATCTGTTCTAGCCTTGATGGATACAAATACCTAATATTTGGTATTTGGTATTTGTTGCTGGTATAAGGTAGTAGGTATCCCTTGGAAATAGAACCAAAAGACTCTCAAGTTCATTGGATTCTTTAATAGCAACAATGTCAGCTGATAGCCACACCATATATCAAAAATGACCAGTCTAGTATCTTAAGATATTCTAATATAAAGACTCAACAAAGTTTCATTAAGAAATATGACACACCTAGAAGTTCTACACCAGGCTGGCATAATATTAAGATATTCTATAGCAAAGAATTGGGTAAATAGACTTCATCAAACATAATTATAATAGAAATATTTGGACTCGAGACGCACGCTAACAACTGCGAAGTGGATGAAAACCTGAGGCTAGTCGGGGCAAATCAGTGTGCTATAGCCCACGGTTCCGAGGTCAGCCCGGTGCCCGGCCGTATTTTTTGCTGAAAATCGACCAGGGAACCTAGGTGGGCTGAGGAGCGGCCTAGTGTGCGCCTTGGGGGTCGTAGGGGCCATTTGGGTAGTCAAACGGGCGAAATGATGCAACTGGGTGAAATGGCGCAACTGGACGAAACGGCGCGAACGGGGTGTTTTCGGACCAAATCGATGTGTTATATAGCCCACGGTTCCAAGGGTGGGTCTGGGGCTTGGGCGTGTTTTGGGTCAAAAATTGACTGGGATGCCCCAGGCAGGCTTAGTATTGGCCTAGTGTGGGCCTTTGAGGTAGGCGGGGCCATTTGGGTGATCAATCAGGCAAAACGGCGCGAACGAGGCTTTTTCGGGCCAAATCGGTGGGCTATAGCGCACGGTTCCGGGGTGGATCTGGGGCCGGGCGTGTTCTAGGCCGAAAATTGATCAGGACACCTCAAGTCATGGTTTAGCCTCGGGCACAACAACTTGTGTTGTATTGTATGTTTTTGGGACAAGACTGCATAGTTTTCTTGTATAATTGTCTCGCTTGATTAAAGTATCTTTATACCTTATATGTATTTTTTTTCCTTTCAGCTACAAATATAAGATTTTATCATTTTCACACAAAATTAACCATCAATTACAAATAAAAACCAAAACTAGGAGGGCCAAGAGAAGAATTAGGAGAAGAAACTTGACGTTTAAAGAAAAAGATCCATGCAACTTGGGAATATTTTACTAGTTAAAGCAAAACCTTTACTAATAGCATCTTTTCTTTTCATGTACTCATGATCTAGAAAAAAATATTCTATCATGAACCACTTAGCATGTTTTTCTATATCACTTAGATACTTTAAAAAACCTACTCTTACATGCAATTGTGGTTTTCTTTTTTTGATACATCTCTAATTGAGTCTTTTTTATATCCTTTCCAAATCCCTTTCTCAACTGTTCAATAGAGTCATTTGACAAGAGCTTTCTTCGAGTAACCACCTAACTCACATAAAGTCAAGCATTAAGCTCAATTCAATCAATCACATATCATAATCTGCAGGGTTTCGTCATACCCTACTTGCAAGTCATCAGTATCACATCAATTCTCCAACTTCTCATGCCATTCATACCATGCACATATATAAGACTTTCACACACATCAAACACATGCACCATGGTTCTCAACATGTAACAGTTCAAGAAGTTTTATCATTTATGAGTAATATCATATCAATTTCAAAACTCATGCTCTCAATAGTTTAACACAAGTATAATATGGGGTATAAGAAATTATCTTGGGGGATTTAAAGAATTAACAATCCATACACATTACATCCTTTCGAAATTCAGATCACATGTTCACAATTAAACCATGAACATATATTCAAACAGGCAACCCATGATATTTCAATATTTCTTTCAAAACCATATCACAAAACAAGTTATTGGTATTAAAATGAAAACTCCACTTGTAATAATATATATATATACTTGTATAAATTTAAAGTCTTGTATGAATTCTTTTCAAAAGCATGCCCATGAAATTTAGGACAACCCCACGTACCTCTATATAAGAAATAAACGGATGTTTCTTGATGTCCACGGCTTGTGGATTTCAAATATCTAATTGATTTTGAAAATCCACGGTTGAATCTTGAGTTATTTGGGATTCTTATTTGAAACCCTAGAGAGTTTTCTTGATAATTTTTGGTGCAAGTATGAATAATGTGCTTAATTGGGGTAAAAGTCTCGCGTTTATGCCGATAAGGGCGTGGAAAATACTTAAAATGAGATGGAGTCTAGGTGCTGAAAAATTCTTAGGCATTCAGTAGACCATGCATCTCATGCTCTATCCCCTGCGCTAGAGCATGCGACGCATGCTATATCACATGTTTCTACCGTGCGTTGGACCATGCGATGCAAGCATATCGCATGGTGCTACTATTTTGGGCATCCAAATGTTCCCTAAATGAGGTCCAAAAATTCCGAAACTCACCTGAGATTTTCTATAGGCTTGCCCCATCGCAACGCAACAAAAAACTTTAATATCCGAGGTCAGAAAGGTCGAAAATAAATTCTCCGAAGTTTAGAAGCTAAAATAATTATAAATCTATTCTTACACTTAGAAAAGTTTCAAGATCTAAACTCAACAAACACAGTATTACAATATAACACATGAATAATTTCACGGTGTGTTATATTATCCCTCCCTTGGGATCATTCGTCCCCGAATGATGATGTGTAAAAACAGGCAAGCATGATTCCAAGCACAATAAGGCATAGAAAATAATAAAACAAGGATTGTACCTTCCATATCATCATTCGTCGGATCAAATAAGCTTGGGTATCTAGCCCTTATGTCATCTTCTCATTCCCAAGTTGCTTCTTCAACCTTCTGATTTCTCCACAACAATTTAACTGAAGCTATCACTTTGCTCCTCAATCTTCTAACGTGGCGATCCAAAATTGCTATAGGTTCTTCTTCATAGTATAATGAGTCTTTCACTTTGATTTCTTCAACAAGCAATACTAATGAATGGTCTCTAATACACTTTTTCAGCATGGATATGTGAAATACCGGGTGAACAGAACCTAAACTTGCAGGCAATTCTAACTCAAACGCAACCCCACCTATCCTTCTCACAATATGGTATGGTCATATGTAGCGAGGAGTTAGCTTACCCTTCTTCCCAAACTGCATGACTCCCTTCATGGAAGAAACCTTGAGAAACAACCAATCTCCCACCTCAAACTCTAAATTTCTTCTCCTAATATCGGCGTAGGATTTTTGATGACTTTGGGCTGTCTTAAGTCGTTCTCTAATGACTTTCACGCCCTCTATCGCCTGATGAACAAGATCAGGACTAAACAACTACATCTTACCCACTTCATACCACCTTATTGGTGACCTACATCTTCTCCCATACAACGCCTCAAATAGTGCCATCTTAATACTGGAATGCAAACTGTAATTATACACGAACTCTATTAGGGGAAAGTGATCCACCCAACTACCTTTAAAGTTAATCACACAGGACCTCAACATGTTCTCAAAGGTCTGAATGGTACGCTCGGCCTGCCCATTAGTCTGAGGGTGAAAAGCAGTGCTTAGGTTTACTTGGGTACCTAAACCTCTTTGAAAAGATCTCCAAAACAGAGAAGAAAACTGTGTACCTCGGTCAGATATGATGGACACAAGTTCCCCATGCAAAAGAACTCTTTCCGCAATGAACAGCTTGGCATAATCCTCTCCCGAATAGTTACTCCTGACAGGCAGAAAGTGGGATAATTGGTCATCCTATCTACAAATACCCAAATGGAATCATACTGGTTTTGGGACCTCAGAAGTCCTGTAATGAATTCCATAGTAATCATCTCCCACTTCCACAAGGGTAAAGCTATCTCTTGGGAAGAACCACTTGGCCTCAAATGCCCTACTTTAACTTATTGGCAACTCAAACACTTGGAAACAAATTTAGCCACATCACGCTTCATATTATTCCACCAATACATAGATTTCAGATCATGGTACATCTTAGTAGATCCTGGGTGAACAACATACCTCGAAGTGTGAGCTTCGTCATGGATTATCTCCCGCAAACCATCAATATCTGGAACACATAATCTACCCTGATACCTCAAAATACCATCACCACCAATTTCAAAGGACATCACCTTCTGCTGACCCATGTCTTTCTTGATTTGCATGAAAATGGGATCTTGAATCTGCTTCTTTTTAAATTCTGCACAAAGGGAAGATTTAGCTATCTCATGAACAACCATTCCCCCATCATTGAAATCCAAGAGTAGCACTCCTAGATTTGCAAGCTGGTGAATATCCTTTACCATCTCCCTCTTCTCTTTCTCAACATGAGAAAGACTGCCCATAGACAACCTGCTATGGGTGTCATCTACCATATTTTCTTTGCTCGGATGATAGTGCAGGCTCATATCGTAATCCTTTAGCAATTTCATCCAGTGCCTCTGTCTGAGGTTCAATTCTTTCTGCGAGAAAACATACTGTAAACTCTTATTGTCAGTGAATATATCAATATGTACCCCATACAAATAGTGTCGCCAGATCTTAAGTGCAAAAACCATAACTGCTAACTCCAAGTAATGAGTGAGATAGTTTCGCTCGTGCACCTTTAACTGCAGAGATGCGTAATCTACTACCTTACTATACTGCATAAGTACACAACCAAGTCCCACTCGGGATGTATCACAATATGGAACAAAACCCTCTGTACCTTCCAGGAGAGTCAAAATAGGAGCAATAGTCAACTTTTCTTTCATCTTCTCAAAACGATTCTCACAAGATTCAGAGCACAAAAACTTCATCTTCTTCTAGTCAACTTAGTAAGTGGTGCAACTATGGAATAAAAACTCTCTATGAACCCTCTGCCTCAACCTTTTAGGGATCAACCCGTATCCCCTTACTAGACACAATATGCCCCAAGAAAGTATAGCATTCAGCTAGAATTCATACTTGGAGAATTTTGCGCACAACTTATGATCTCTAAGAGTCTGAAGAATAGTGCGGAGGTGATTGGCATGGTCCTCCTAACTTTTGGAGTAAATCAAGATGTCATCAATAAAAAATATGACAAACAGATCTGGGAATGGATGAAAGACCCTACTCATTAGGTCCATGAAAGTTGCAGGAGAGTTAGTCAAACTGAAAGACATGACTAAGAATTCATAATGACTATATCTGGTTTGGAAAGCTATTTTTGAAATGTCTGACTCCCTAACTTTCAACTGATGATATCTCGAACGAAGGTCTATTTTAGAAAAATACATAGCACCCTAAAGTTGGTCAAAGAGGTCATCAATTCAAGGAAGAGGATATTTATTTTTAATAGTGACCTTATGTAATGCCCCGATTATCTGAATCGGAATGTTATACGGTGCTCATCACCCCGAAGGACCATAAGCTGACCCATGACTAATATTTGTACCTATATAGTGCAATATAAGACGTAATAATGCAGAAAACATAAATAATAGGCCATAAGGTTCAACTGAATAAAATATAACATCCATATGGGTGAAACGTACCCAAAGCAACTAAAGTCTGAATCAAATCTGAACTAAATCTGAAAGCCTCTAAATAGTGTCAGAAATAAGAAGTTGAAGGAACATGTCTCCAACTAACTCCGTAAACTAAAAGATAACTAAAATAATAAATGAATCAAATCATATCGTCCTCAAATGGATAAGACTCACTGCAACTCTGTATGCTGGAATACGATTGCTACTGCTGGTCTGGAACTTGTATCTCTGAAATTATCATATAACATGAAAAAAAGCACCATAGCGCAAATGCATCAATGTGTGGGAATGTACTGAGTATACGAGTGAGGTAGGCTAAATTCAAAAAGGATTTACATGTATGAGCAATGCTAACTTACTGACTGATATGAATGTAAAAGTGCAAACATGCACACATAGTAACTGGAATCATAAATAAGTGATAGTTAAATCTGTATGCTAATACATGGTTTACTGATAACTAACATGACGGATACTGTAATTCTAATAACATAGATGACTGTGTCTGACAGTCCTGAATTTGATGGAACTATCTGAGTTCCGCACTGTGACTGAATTGACTGTATCTGAAAGTCATGATTTACTGAAATCTGAAGAACTATTTGAGTTATTTTACTGACACTGATATTGAAAATATAGGAGGTAGTTGTTTAACCGACATGCCCAATATGTGCCATTATGGCTAAGCTGGGGTCCAATAGTTGCCCTAACTTAAAAAGTGTCAATACCGCGCCATTGGTAAATACAACTGTGGGTAACACCTATCTGATAGTGTTCCCAAAAGAGAATGGTGGGTCCCTCATCTGACAGTGCTAAGCCACCTCATTAACCATCATCTAATAGTATTGATGTCTCAACCTATGCTATCTACTTAGTTTTGGAATACAAGGATGACTGCTAAGAATCACACCCTTATCTGGCAGTGTGTGTTCCCATCATTGGGTTCACTCGGTGCTAACTTCTACTCCCATCTGAATTGACTGAACATAATTAACTGACTAGACATAGACTGAGTTTAAAGAATTTCGTTGACTGATGGAATATAACTGATATCTGATAACTGAATTAGATCATGAGGTTTCTAGAGTCACATGACTGACTGAATTCTACTAAATCATGGCTTGATTTCGAATTTCATGAAATATGACATGGCTCTAGGCATACAGCTATATTTTTTGGGTACGAATACCTCCAGGACTCGATAGAAGGAAACTGACACACATGACTGACTTGATCACAAGATTGGAGTTCACACTTCAAAACACCATAAGTAGGGGATAGCATATCACATGTAGTTTTTCAACATCTTGTGCATGGTAGGGAGTGCATGGATATATATATATATATCACGTACATATTGTATAAATCCATTATCATGAATGCTTCATAGCACAACAATAGAAATACTACACTAGCATGGAATTCATATCGAATTATAATAGTTAACATTGACTTGTCACTTAGATACTTTAGAACCATGACAACATGAATTTCTAGCATCCTAAGCATTTTATCAAAGACCTTGCATGCACTCTTTAAGGAATAGGTATATTCATAAGTTTCACCACATTAAACCACTCAAATTCATGGGTTCCAATTAACATGATCATAATCTCCATGAAAATACATCAAAATACTACACTACAACACAAATAACAACCGCCAACATGTATAAAATCATATCACCATGAAACAATCATAATTTAGTATTTAAAGATTGATTCTTGAACTCCACTGACGAAAGGAATCCGTGGATGAACACTACGCATACCTTAGATTAAGAATTCATGGAATTTATGGTGGAATTTTCCTGAAACATGAAACCCCCAATTGAACCCTAGACATTTTGTTGATGTTTCTTGAGTGAATTTTGATGAAAAGTAGTGTAATTAACTAATTTGGGGCCTCAATCCCGTGTTTGGGACTTATATATGGATGAAAATTGACCAAAATGCCCTCAAGGACACAGAGCTAGACTACAGAAATTGGTCTGGGGCGATCCAGGGGGCGGCGCTATAGTGCACTATCTACCAGGCGGTGCCTGCCTTATAGCCCGCAATCCACCAGGCAGCGCCTGCCCTATAGCGGTGCTCTAGCTAGGGCGACGCGGGCTTATTGACCCGAGCTACTATTTTGAAAACCCAAACACGCCCTTACACTATCCAAAAAATTTTGAAACTTACCCGGAATGTACTACGACCTTGCCCTATTGCAACGCAAATTGAAAATCCAAAAACAAAGGTCGGAAATGTCGTCAAATAAATCCCCAAAGTTTGGAGGTATAAAATAAGACTAAGTGTTGAACAATTTATCAAAATTTTCTAAGTCTTGGAGCTTGAGAAACTTAAAGAGCTGAATTCAAGACTTAAGATTTTATGGGCCTTACACCTTATTCAGCTGACAGTAATCTATGCGCATACGTAGGGAACTATCTTTCTTTCACATAAAGAGTATAAGTGCACCCCAGGGAGAAACTCTAGGTTTGATAAAACCTTTATCTAGAAGATCTGCTAGCTATTCATTCAACTCTTTTAGCTCTGCAGGAGCCATTCTATATGGCGGAATAGAAATAGATGGGTATCAAGCAAGACATCAATGCCAAAATATATCTCCCTATCAGGTGGAATTCCTGGGAGATCATCTGGAAAAACTTCTGGGAATTCATATACTACAGGGACAGACTGAGGAAGCCTTTAGGCATTAGAATCTTTAACCCAAATAAGATGATGCAATCAACCCTTGGAAATAATTTTATGAGCTCTAAGATAAGATATGAAATACCCTATAGGTGCTAAATAGTTCTCTTCACACTCTATTGCTGGCTTATTCAGAAAAGAAAAGGTAACCTTTCGGTTTCTATAGTCTAGTGTGGCATAACACCAATGGAGCCAATCCATCCCTAGAATAACATCAAAAGAAACCATATCAAGTTCTATGAGGTTTGACACATTATACCTACTAAGAATAGACATAACACAATTTTTTTACATCTTCCTAGCACCAACAGAATCACCCACTGGAGTGGAAGTAGAGAAAGCTTCTGCAATCACATCGGGCTCAAATCTAAAACCAACAGCCACATATAGGGTCAAATAAGAAAAGGCAGACCTGGGATCAATAAACACATATACATCATGGGAAAAGATTTGTAATGTACCAATAACCACATCTTGTGAGGCCTCTGGCTCTTGGCGGTTGGTCAAAGCATATAGCCAGTTGTGACCACTCCCTGCAGCTGAAGTGGCTCCCTTCTGAGGTGATGGTGTGGAAGAATTTACCTATGAATTGGCTCCCACAACATTACCTCCTATAACAGGGAAATCTCTCTGAAGGTGACCTAACTGACTGCAGGAATAACAATTTCTCCTCTCAAAGTAACACTTTCCTGGATGATTCTTCCCGCATGTGTTACAATGGGGAAAAGATCTAGTGGACTGCGCCACACTGCTTAATGACTGAGTACCCAGAGTTCTGTGTTCATGACTAGTCTAAAAACTCTAAGATCACCTATCAACTAGGGGTCTGGGCGCTGGGGCGCTAGCTGCAGATTGTGTCTTGCCCCAAAACTTCTTATTTTGTCATTTTTTATAAAAATTACCACTCTGCTACTGACTGGGGTCCTGATCCGTTGTTCTAGCTCTCTTCATCTATCTGTCCTTCTCCCTAGACTCGATAATTTTCTTTTTCTTCTCTTCAGCTAGCTACATGTGGACTAACAGCCTAGCATGGTCCATATCCCTATTTAGCATCACCCCTTGGCATTTAAGCGCTAGATCATTGGAAAGGCCGGATGTAAATTTCCTCATCCAGGCTCTCATATTACTTTGTCACTTCTGGTGCATAATGAACCAGCTGATTAAACTTTAGAGTGTACTCTTGAACACTCATCTTCACCTATTTAAGATTCATGAATTCTCTTCTTTGGCTTTCCTCAACTATAGAGGAAAGAATCAATCAAGAAAAGCTTCCACGAACTCATCCCAAACTATGGGCTCAGCACTCTCAACTTTTGCATCCTTTCACTCATTCTACCATTGGCTCGCTACATCCTTAAGATGGTATACTGCTAACTGAGCCCCTTCCACCTAATCCATATGCATTACTTTGAAAATCTTCTCCATTTCATCTATGAACTCCTGTGGGTCCTCTTCTACTTTAATGCCAAAAAGTTTGGGCGGGTTTATTCTCATGAACTGGCCCACCCTAGTAGCCTTAAAAATGACAGATGGAGACCCAGTATCTTCCAAACTCTAAGTTTATGAAGCTGCCAGTTGTGTAAGTATGTTAATAAATTGCCTGAATTCTGCATTCGATATGTCCCTCTAAGAAGACTGGTGACGATTAACATTTGTCCTGGGAGCTCGAGAAGATTGGTTGGGAGTGGAGGTACTCTCGGAGTAGCAACAGGTTTTGGAGTTTGCACTTTATTGGGTGGGGCGAACTTCATCTTCTAGAGTATCGTGGTTGTTGGAACGACGATAAATTCTTGGTAGCCTCCTGCTTATAAGTGTGGTGTACTACACAACCATAAGCAAAACTCTACCTGATGCACTTTCGCAGACACCCTGGGATCATGAACCACGCTTTGATACAAAGTTTGTCACGACCCAAATCAAGGCCTTGGCCGTGACGGGTATCCTGAACCATGAAGGCCCGGATACCCTGCAAACTCGAAATCATATACACCATTCATACACAAATAAGGAAATGCAGAATTTTTTGGCAAAATGGAATCATAGTCATAAATCTGATATAGATTCAATAATAGAGAAGGACAGTCCAAAACCATCTAATAACATTGAAAATCATTTGCAAAATCTCTACTACATGATTACTAACATAATCTGAAAAATGGGACAAGGCCCCCAGCAGACCAATATCATATCTAATAATAATTGTCTGAAAGTGACAGGCCTTCTGGAATAGAGAAGGCTCATCAACTGGAGACCAGCAACTCTGTTTGATAAAATCTACTGCTTTTTGGACCCCTAGATTGAGCCTAAGAACCTGGAGGGAGAAAGGGGGTCAATAGAGATGTATTGGTATGCAGAATAATCCAAAAACTATATAAAAGGTTTTTATATAACATAAATGAGAGCTGCTATGAACACGTGATTGCAAAATAGTTTGAAAACACATGGGCATAGTATAATGATTTTTCAACAACAATGTAACACTACTGAGCTAGGTGGTACACCCTACAATTTTCACCAGTTGTCAAATCCTGATTGTCACGGAGAGAAAGACAAACAAGATCACATAACAGGGTGTCTCCATCCCAATCAAGTCCATGTGATAGGGTTGGGCTTAAGATCACAAAGTAGGGCTTCAAACCATTTGTCCCGAATAGGGAGGACACATTATTAGGTACACAAGACCACACGGTACCCAGTTTCCCGTGTTGGCAATTCATGGTTTCCAGCATAGAGTCATTTGACCCGAGCTTTCTTCAGGTAACCACCGAACTCACATAAAGTCAAGCATTAAGCTCAATTCAATCAGTCACATATCATAATCTGCAGGGTATCGTCATACCCTACTTGTAAGTCATCAGTATCACATCAATTCTCCAACTTCTCATGCCATTCACACCATGCACATATATAAGACTTTCACACACATCACACATGCACCATGGTTCTCAACATGTAATAGTTTAAGAAGTTTTATCATTTATGAGTAATATCATATCAATTTAAAAACTAATGCTCTCAATAGTTTAACACAAGTACAATATGGGGTATAAGACATTATCATGGGGGATTTAAAGAATTCACAATCCATACACATTACATCCTTTCGAAATTCAGATCACATATTCACAATTCAACCATGAACATATATTCAAAAAGATAACCCCATGATATTTCAATATTTATTTCAAAACCATATCACAAAACAAGTTATTGGTATTAAAATGAAAACCCCACTTGTAATAATATATATATACTTGTATAAATTTAAAGTCTTGTATGAATTCTTTTCGAAAACATGCCCATGAAATTTAGGATAACCCCACGTACCTCTATATAAGAAATTAATGGATGCTTCTTGATGCCCATGGCTTGGGGATTCCAAATCTCTAATTTATTTCGAAAACCCAAGGTTGAATCTTGAGTTATTTTAGATTCTTGTTTGAAACCCTGGAGAGTGTTCTTGATGATTTTTTGTGGAAGTATGAATAATGTGCTTAATTCAGGTAAAATTCTTGTGTTTAAGCTTATAAGGGCGTGGAAAATACCTAAAACACCCTTAATGAGACGTAGTCTAGATGCTGAAAAATTCTTAGGCGTGCAGCAGACCATGCGTCGTATGCTCTATCCCACCGCACTGGAGCATGCGACGCATGCTATATTGCATGATGCCACCATGCGTTGGACCATGCAGCGCACGCATATCGTATGGTGCTACTGTTTTGGGCATCCAAACATGCCCTAAACGAGGTCCAAAAATTTCGAAGTCACCCGAGATGTTCTATAGGCTTGCCCCATCTCAACGCAATAAAAATATCTAAAATCCGAGGTCGGGAAGGGCCAAAATAAATTCCCCGAAGTTTAGAAGCTAAAAATAATTCTAAGTCGTTTCTTACACTTAGAAAATTTTCAAGATCTTAACTCAACAAGCACACTATTACAATATAATACCTGAAGAATTTTACGGGGTATTACGGTCGGGGAAGGGCAGCCCCACCACAAGAGTATAGTGTACGCAACCTTACTTTGCATTTCTGCTAGATGTTTCCAAGACTTGAACACTTGATTTTCTGGTCATATGAAAACAAATTTACCAATTTCCAACTTTTAATGATTATATAATCTCTACATAACTGATACGGTGTTTGGTTTCCTGTAGTAAATTCCATTGTACATAACTTAAATTTATGGGTTCTCAAGTCAAAATATTTATAGATATTCAGTGATTTCTTAATATATATATATATATATAGGATCTGTCACAAACTATTAGATTCAGATGGTGAATCCATAAAACCAACATTGCAAATCCGCCCATGTATGTTCTACTATTTCTGTTGTCAATTAAGTGAATCCATAAAACCAACATTGTAAATCTGCCCATGTATGTTCTAATATTTCTGTTGTCAATTAAATGGATTATTGCAAGTTGTTTTCATTCCATTCTGGACCAGGAGAATTAACTGTTAGTGCATGTCATGTAACCTCATAGCGTAGAAATTATTTTCAACATATAGTAAACTTTTGCCTAAGGTTTTCTACTTCATAGAAAATAATGGTGGAGATGTTCATACTGACAATATATAGTTTCAATGATGGATAAGGCGGTTGATGGTTTGCATTATTAAGTCATTTTTGCTATAAATGTAAACTCACATTTGTATCTAGGTCTCCTAGAATTTTCACCCACTTCAATGTTCGATTCGTATTTATAATTTTTAAGAATTCAATTACTAACACTTGAAATCGATGTCTCTGCTCATGTTCTTGAACTGCACTAGTCTTTTTCTTACATATTACAAATGTATATCGCGTGTTCAGTACAAGGAACATAAGAGGAAATTTTACACAAGAGATGCAACCGATGAAATAGGCAGTACACTAAGTGATTTATTCCAATTTGTTGAGAGTTACATGGTACATGTGTTGGGGGTTTTGGGTGGGGGGTGGGGGTGGGGGGGCTAGATAGCAAATACTCATAGAATTAGTCGAGGTGCAGACGTGACACTTGTATCTCTCTCTACACTTCTTTTTCGAGAAGATACATGACCCACACGGAGTAAAGGGTGGTCAGTTGAGCATCTTATTATGTATATATATGTCAAAAATACTTTTTGTACGTCTAGATTATTTTTTTACCAGACTTATCCAGCATACTGGCCTCAGCACTGCCCATATAATGAAAGAGATACAACTGATGCCACAGACAGTTACAGCGAGACCAACTAAATGTGCTAAAGTAGCATACATACCAGTTAAAAAAGCAATGACAACTCCTGACATTGCCACAAGGTGCGATCTAGCTCCAACTTTACTGAGAGACCACAAATTACCAAAATCCTGATTGGGAAAAGGACGAGGATTTGTCGCCATATAGAAGTAGCTGAATATAGCACTAGCGGAGCAGCAAAGGCAATGGCATCCGTTATAACAAATGCACGGAACGATGATTTTTTTATTAGAACTGCCATCCCCTTATTAGGCTATTGTCATGGCTTTCAAATCCTCCCGGTAATGTAAAACCAGCTGCAAAGGTGACTGTGACTAATAAAGTAGCCACAACTAGTTCCTTAGCTTTTTATCTTATCTCCACTAGCTGCAATGTTAATTGTTGTTATCCAGTCATTCTCACTACCTGTTGGAAGGTAGGCTAACAATATTCTCCACCCAAGCATATCGGAAACTACTTCTTTCAATCCTAAAAGAGCAGCAAAGTGCAGCGAATTCCGACCCCCCACGTCAGGTTCCTCGCACAACAATCTATTCCATTGGATTAGCAATCTTGCGCAATCTGGATGCATGTGTCAAATATGATGATGATAAGGAGTTAAATCAACAAAAATTTAGACTCCCCAGTGTAGTCTCTAAGTGGGTCTAGGAAAGGGTAGAGTGTACGCAGACTTTACCACTACCTCAGAGGCAGAGAGGCAATTTCTAATAGACTCTCAGCTCAAGAGAAAATTGTCCAAAATAGAACAGTACTACAACAAAATAATACAATAGTCGATGTACAAGAAACAACAGATAGTAACAAAAATCGAAAAGAGATGTTAATAGTGAGAGTAATGGCAAAATATTATGTACATACCCGTGTGTTCCTGAATCAATGCTGCATGCAGAGGTTTTCGATTTAATGGACATGCAGAAGAAGTTGGTTTCTTGCAGGAGTTCAAGATTTCAACCAAAGAGTCACGAAGACCAAACTCATCTGCCAGATGAATTGGTGTCTCCCGCGCCTTTTCGTATGGAAATTCGAATTTAGGATCTTCTTTCACCAACAGTCTCGCTACATCTTGATGTCGGCTCCGTACGGCCTTGTCTAGGGCTGTATCGCCATTCTCATCTGTCATCCTCATGAGTGACTCCTTATAATACTCATCTATACTAAGTAGCAAGTGGACTACTTTGATGTGACCTTCATTAGCTGCTATATGAAGTGCAGTCTCATTCTTCTTGTTCCGAAGGCATAACAACGCCGGAGTAATCTTAAGGACTTCTGCCACGAAATGGGATCGGCCTTAATAGGCCACCACGTGTAAGATTGTGTTTCCCATTGGACTGACTTGGTACTCATTTTCTTCATCCCTTTTCAGATATTCAGCAAGTGAAAAATCACCATTACTGATATTGCCTTCCACCGCAGCATTGTACAAGGCTGGATCCATTTTCATTTCTTTTATTTGGTTTACCTAGTTCTTTGATTTCTCCGGATGAAACATTATATAGAAATATTCTGAACACCACATAGATCTTTGTCTTTAATAAAAAGAAAGGTATTTATTGTTTGCTTTGATCAGAAGAAAGGAATTTGTAAAGAAAAACAAACATGAATAAAAACATCTTTTTACTATTTAAGATCTTCTTGCTATGAGTCTTTTTTCCAACACAAAAAAGACTAAGTAATTGAAAATGATAGAAGGGCAGCCCGGTGCACTAAAGCTCCCACTATGTGCACTTATCTTGCATTGCTATCATAGGTTGTTTCCAACGCTTGAACCTGTAACCTCCTGGTCATATGGCAGCAAAATCAAGATTTACCAAAATCTCTTCATATTACAAATTCAATGCTTTATAATGCAGACTCTTGCAGAAATGCAAGATAAGGCCACGTACAATAGACCCCTGTGGTCTGACCCTCTTCCCCGGACCCTATGCATAGCTACAATGCTTTACAATGCAATCTTTTCTTTTGGAGAAATGACATTTACTTTGATGCTTAAGAAGCAACCTATGATGGTATTCTCTTGTTTTTTTTTCTTTTTCTTTTTTTGTTCCTTTATTAACTTCTAAAGTCGAGTATGTTGCAGTTGCCTTATGTTACAATTTGGCGTTGGAAGTTGATAAAGATGCTACAAGAGCAAGCTACTATAGATAATATCGCGTGTTAATAAGAAGTACCGTTTCTTTGGTGAACAAATGGGCCCTATGATCTGAAACTTCCTACAAAACTTACATAGAAACTCGTGTCTATGTTACAACCTTGACATGTTCACTGGTTTGCAGTTCTTCATCCTTTTCGTATAATGTTCTTGGGTGATAGATATGTCATCAACATCAAAATTAATATGAATTTCTTACTGTATAACATGGTCATGGTTTTTTATTTCATTTATTAAAGATTCGTTACTTTAGAGTAAGATATATGATGTGCGATCGGAGTGGGTTGTTTTGACATGAATGCGAAATACGGAAACATCAAAATCACTTTCTTGTGATCAAGGCAAGAACCAGATATCTTTCTTCTTTGAGATTCATCAAGAATCTAATTAGTTTTTCCTATATATAATAATGTTTCATCAGAGAAAGCAAAGGACTCACAGGATTATCATTGAGAGATTTTGGATAAAACACCAAATCAAAAGCAATGGATCCGACCCTGTATAATTCTACGATGAGAGGCAATATCGGAGATGCCAATTTTCTACTTGCTGATATCTGAAAAGGGATGAAGAAAATGGCTTCCAAGTCACTCCGAAGGGCAACACGGTCCTTCATGTCGCAGCCCTTTATGGACACTCCCATTTCGCGGCAGAAGTCCTTAAGATTACTCCGGCAATGTTATGCTGTCAAAACAAGAAAAATGAAACTGCTCTTCACATAGCATCTAACGAAGGGCACACTGAAGTAGTACTTGTGCTACTTGCATGTATAGAAGATCATAATACTAAGGAGAAACTCACGAGGATGACGGATGCTAGTGGAGATATAGCCCTGCACAAGGCCGTGCGGAGCCAACATCTAGATGTGGTTAAGTTATTGGTGAAAGAAGATCCTGAATTTGAATTTCCGCGTAACCATGCGCAGGAGACACCACTCTATCTGGCGGCTGAATCTGGTTTTCATGATGCTTTGATTATCATCTTGAAATCCTGCAAGAAACCAACTTATGCTGCGGGTCCATCTAATCGAACGTCGCTACATGCAGCAGTAATTCAGGAACATAGAGGTACATAATTTTTGTTATTTGCTGTATTGATATCTAACTAAAGTTGACTTTCCAATATTTAACATCGTCTACATAAATTTGGATTAATCATGTCGATAGTCTCACTAGGATACTCCATTAGCCTCATCAACTTATGTAGCATTCAGGTCACTTGTTATGCGACCGCTCTAAAAAAACATTAATCTGCAATTTTTGTTGGTGGTTTCTGTTGGTCAACAATTGTTGCTCTCCTTTTGTCAACAATTGTTGCTCATATTTCAACGATTGTGGATGATGAAGACATTTTTGACTTTGTGTTTTCAACATTAGTGGCTGAATTCATACATGAAGGCAAGACTTTTGAGGTCTAGATTTGGCTATAAAAGCCAATGCTACTTCATTTGCAAAGACACCCACACAACATTTCAATAGCTAATCTCTTCTTTATATTTTCTTCTTTCTCTACTTCTTGGTTGAGTATTTCTATACTCGTAGAGAATTTGTAAGGGGATATTTTGCCTTGTTAGTCCCGAGAAAATATTTTGTACTCTCGTCAATATTAGTGAAATTTTTGGCTCTCTCGCCGGTGGTTTTTTACCTCTATTTAAAGAGGGTTTTTCCACCTAAAACCTTGGTGTCAGTTTTACTATTTTATTAATTTCTCGTAATCTTTGGTTGAATTTATCACGCTTCCACACTCTGTAGCCCTACAAATTGGTATCAGAGCCACGATAATTCAACCGGGATTTTTTTATTAAAAATGTCGACGAAGTTCGATATTGAGAAATTTGATGGTAAAATTAGTTTTGCTATCTGGCGAGTCCAGATGCTGGCTGTTCTTACCCAGAATGGCCTAAAGAAGGTTCTGTCCGGCAAATCGGCAAAGCCAGCCACTACAACGGAGGAGCAGTGGGAAGAGACGGATGAAAAGGCGTTATCCACAATCCAATTATGCTTGTCCCGTGAGGTGCTACGCGAAGTCATCAATGAGAAAACTACAGCCGGCATATGGAGTAAATTGGAGTCTCTGTACATGACCAAAAGTCTTACAAATAAACTCCGGTTAAAGGAGCGACTTTTCACACTCCGTATGTCTGAAGGTACACCCATCCAATCTCATCTTGGTGAATTTAATTCCATCATAATTGATTTGGAAAATCTGGATGTCGAAATTGATGATGAGGATAAAGTCGTACTACTTATTGTTTCTTTGCCACCCTCATATAGACATTTCAAAGAAATTATGCTATATGGTAATAATGTTACCTTGAGCTTTGATGATGTCAAGTCTAACCTACTGTCCAAAGAAAAATTTTATACCCAAATTCATTCTGAAAGTTCGGGTGAGGGACTAGTAGTTAGAGGGAGAAACCACGAAGTAGGTGCTAGCGGTAAAAACCAATCCAAATCCAAAGGTAAAAACTCTAAGTATTGCCGTTATTGCAAGAAAAGAAATCATGAAATCTCTGAGTGCTACAAATTGAAAAATAAGCAAAACAGAGAAGATAAGGGTAAGCAACCCAAAAAATCTGCCGAAGCTAGTTTTGTAGAAACCGAATCTGATTGAGAGTGCTTTATTGCTTCTGGTACTGATCAAAGGTTAAAAAATGAGTGGGTTCTTGATTCTGGTTGTACATTTCATATGTCTCCTAATAGAGACTGGTTTACCACCTATGAATCTTTTAATGGTGGTCTTGTCTTAATGGGCAACGATGCTCAATGCAAAGTTGTCGGCAAAGGCAGAATCAAAATCAAGACACATGATGGAGTCGTTAGAACTTTGACCAGTGTCAGACATGTCCCTGATTTGAAACGGAATCTCATTTCCCTAGGCACTCTTGAATCTCAAGGGTGTAGATACTCAGCTGAAGGTGGAGTTTTAAAAGTGTCCAAAGGAGCTCTTGTGTTACTAAAGGCAATTCGATCTGGTAGTTTGTATTTGCTTTAGGGTTCAACTGTTATAGGTTCTGCAGCCGTCGCCTCATCCAACAAAGACAACACGAAGTTGTGGCATTTGAGGTTGGGCCACATGGGTGAAGATGGTGAACCCAAGAATTATTCTGAAGCTATCTCTGGTGATGACTCAACAAAGTGGACTGCTGCTATGCAAGAAGAAGTCGAGAGTCTTCTCAAAAATGAAACATGGGATTTGGTGATGTTACCGGAAGGCAAGCGAGTCATTAGTTGCAAATGGATTTTTAAGAGAAAAGAAGGCATCCCCGGTGTTGAAAATGCGAGGTACAAAGCAAGATTCGTAGTAAGAGGTTTTGATCAACAGGAAGGTATTGACTTTAACGAAGTATTATCTCCCGTTGTTCGTCATTCTTCAATTCGTGTATTACTTGCTCTAGTTGCCCTGTATGATTTGGAGCTGGAACAGTTAGATGTGAAAACTGCTTTTCTTCATGGTAATCTTGAGGAAGAAATTTATATCCAGCAGCCAGAGGGGTTCGTTGTTCCTGGAAAGGAGAACCATGTATGTCGTCTGAAGAAATCTCTTTATGGTTTGAAGCAATCACCAAGACAATGGTATAAAAGGTTTGATTCCTTCATGACTAGACATGGCTATTCTAGAAGTAGTTATGATAACTGCGTCTATTTTTCAAAAATTATCTGATGGATCACTAGTATACTTTTTGTTATATGTTGATGATATGTTAATTGCTGCAAGAGATAAAACTCTTGTTGACAAGTTAAAGGTGCAGCTCAACAGTGAATTTGATATGAAAGATCTAGGTCCTGCCAAGAAGATTCTTGGAATGGAGATTAACAGAGATCGTCAAGCTGGAAAACTTTTTCTATCACAGAAAAAGTATGTAATGAAGATGCTTGACAGATTTGGAATGCGAGATTGCAAAGCTGTTAATACTCCACTTGCTGCCCACTTCAAGTTGTCATCAGATCAGTGTCCACAATCAGAAGAGGAACAAAGGCGCATGTCACATGTCCCGTATTCAAATGCAGTCGGAAGCCTTATGTACACTATGGTATGTACTAGGCCTGATTTGGCTTATGCGGTTAGTGTTGTTAGCAGATTCATGCACAACCCAGGAAAACAGCATTGGGAATCTGTCAAATGGATCCTTCGTTACTTGAAGGGTTCTCCTGATATTAGTTTGGTATTTGATAGACAAAGGTCTGATCCAGGAGGCGTAGTTGGTTATGTTGATGCCGACTACGGTGGTGATTTAGATCGGAGAAGATCACTTTCAGCCTATATCTTTACACTCTGCGGCTCTGCTATCAGTTGGTATTCATCACTTCAAGCCATTGCGGCTTTGTCCACCACTGAAGCAGAATATATTGCTGCTACTGAAGGAGTGAAAGAGGCTATCTGGCTCCGAGGCTTGGTTGCTGAACTTGGTTTACAACAACACATTCTTGTTATGTTCTGCGACAGTCAGAGTGTTGTCCACTTGGACAGGAATAGCAAGCATCACTCAAAGACCAAGCATATTGATATTAAACGCCACTTTATCCGAGATATTGTTGATGCAGGAGAAATTACTGTGGAAAAAATCCATACAACTGAAAATCCTGCAGATATGTTAACCAAACCACTTCCAGCCGCTAAGTTCGATCATTGCTTGGACTTAGCTGGTATTATTCATTGTTAACAGGTTTTCATGGCGAGAGAGTATTTCTGGTCAAAAGGAGATCAAGGTGGAGATTTGTTGGTCAACAATTGTTGCTCTCCTTTTGTCAACAATTGTTGCTCATATTTCAACAATTGTGGATGATGAAGACATTTGTGACTTTGTGTTTTCAACATTAGTGGCTGCATTCATACATGAAGGCAAGACTTTTGAGGTCTAGATTTGGCTATAAAAGCCAATGCTACTTCATTTGCAAAGACACCCACACAACATTTCAATAGCCAATCTCTTCTTTATATTTTCTTCTTTCTCTACTTCTTGGTTGGGTATTTCTATACTCGTAGAGAATTTGTAAGGGGCTATTTTGTCTTGTTAGTCCCGAGAAAATATTTTGTACTCTCGTCAATATTAGTGAAATTTTTGGCTCTCTCGCCGGTGGTTTTTTACCTCTATTTAAAGAGGGTTTTTCCACCTAAAACCTTGGTGTCAATTTTACTGTTTTATTAATTTCTCGTAATCTTTGGTTGAATTTATCACGCTTCCACACTCTGTAGCCCTACAGTTTCTTAATGTCTGTTGCGCATCCAGATTGAATTAGATCACTTTGGCGATGGAATAAGCCTTTATGCGAGGAACCTGACTTATGGGGTTGGAATTCACTGCACTATGCTGTTAAATTAGGAATGGAAGACATATTTTCTGATATGTTGGCGTGGAAAAAATCCTTAGTGTACCTTCCGGCAGGCAGTGAAAATGACTGGACGACAGCAATTCACATTGCAGCCAGTGAAGGTGATGTAGGCGTGATCATTGAGCTATTAAATCACTGCCCTGATTGTTGGGATATGCTTAACAGAAACAATCAAAATGCTCTTCATGTTGCTGTATTGAACAATCAAGACAAGGTATTCCGCTTCTTATTAGACTCTAATAAGGCGGCAGCCTTATTGATGAGCCAGATAGTGACAGCAACACTCCTCTGCATTTGCTTGCTGCCTCTGGTAACCATATGCCTAAATTAATAAAACATCCTAGAGCAATGAGGACGTTGTTTAACAAAGAAAACCAGACTCCACTTGATATAGCATTGTCATGCAAAGCGACAACAAAGAAGGTAAGCGGTCGCACATTTGCTTTTCAAATACTGGTTGCGCTTGAGTATATGCTGGTGAAATATTGAAATACTAGTTCACGGATTATGTCAAATGAAAGAGTGGTTCTCGTTCACTCTCAAATATTCAGCTTTTTGTCCAAATACAAGTAGTTCCACAAAACTTCAAATACTCCTTTTCAAGTTCAACTACTATATGCTAATTATCTGAAATATCATGTTTGATACTATTTGATAGAATTTTCAGATAACTACTGAAGTTATTTTTTCTTGAAAGAGTAGAATAAGAATGACTTTCAAAACTTTTTGCAATCAGGATTCAGAAATCTAGCTGAATATAAATTGTACTACCGATGAAAATAGGAGAAATTGGCGCGGGATTTGTGTAGAATTGGCCTATTTGTAAAACGTGACTTTGAGGTAAAGCGGAAGTACAGGCCACTGAGGGAAGATGATCACGATAAAGCTAATAAGGCAGATAAAACAGAAGTCGAAAATATTATGAAGTCAGCTCAAATGCATATTGTTGTGGCCACTTTGATAATGACGATCACTTTCGCCGCTGGTATCACATTGCCAAGAGGTTTTGAGAGTGACCTAGATAGCCCTAATAAAGGGATGGTGATTCTAATAAATAAAACAGCATTTCATGTATTTGTTGTTTCTGATGCCATTGCCTTCACATGCTTAGTTGTTCCCATATTCATGTACTTCCTCATGGCACTTATGGCAGATACAAATCCAAGTCTTCTAATATTAAAAATTTTACAGAAGATTTATGATCTTGCAAGTAAATGTCTGTCCTTCTCAATGTTAGCAGTTGTAATTGCATTCGCAACGGGTATGTTTGCTACTTTATCACATTCATTTGGTCTTGCCGTTACTGTCTGTTCCATAGGCAGCCTCTCTATTTTATTGTATCTCTTAGTTGTTATTTATATGGGAAGCATTGTAATCCGAGACATCATTGCTACATTCGACTTGTATCTTAGATCCTAAAGTGTTAAATGGGAAAGTAGCATAGTGATTAGGTGGCACGGCTTAGGCCACGTGTCTGTGTGATAGCCATTGGATGAAATGAAATAAACGGATGAGATGGATCCTTCATTAAAGTGATGAACGGCCAGCTGATGAGTGACAGCCTAAAGAGATTTGGAAGCTCATCCATGGAGTTTGGTTCACAATAATCTTGTAGTAGTGGATACTATTGTAACAATTGTATTGAACTATTATCAATAAAATCCCAATTTTGTTCAGCTGAATCTTTGATTTCCCTATCACGATTCGATTACGATTTAAGGGACATAACATTGTACTTATTGCTTGCAAATATATAATTCAACTATGTTTTTTGGTCCATTACATGTTATTTTAGTTATACATTTTTTATCACATGATATAACAATCTATGTAAGATCATTTTCTTCTTTTCAAATTATAAGTGGTCACAGGAGATCATTTTTCCATCACCGACAATGCTATGACCCAATGTACCTTCACTAAATCCGGCCCTTTTCCACTTAACTATCAGGATTTTGTCTGTTGCAAGGTTTGAACCTATCACGCGCGCCTAATTCAAAATTACGCTCTTACCACTAGATCGAAACTGGGGTATGACTATGTTGCATTGGTTTTTGACATATGCGTTTTCAATGTGACGTGGATATAGTTTCAGTTATGGATAAGGCGGTTAAGCTACTTGCACCTGTCTAATTTTTGATTGTTTGGTTGCTCTTTTTAAGTGTCGAGAATGTAAATGGAAAACAACCTTTGTGAAAGACTAACGACCTAGTGGTCAGCGTAATAATAATGACAATTGACAATATGCTGCCTCTTTACTGAGAACATAGTGGAGATAGGTCATCATAAATTATAAATGCGTACATTTGATTATCGTGATGTTTGGGACAATAAATTGTGGAGGATAAAAATCATTCTCATACTTATTTTCAAGATTTAAGGCTACTCCTTTCATATTGTTAGCAAATTCAATCATTTCCCCAGCTTAAATGTCATTCTGTAACACCCCGCATTTCGGGCTAGAACGAAAACTATCATTTCTAAGCGTAGATGATCCAAAAACCAAAAATCCTGTGCAAATTTGGTATGTTAGTAAATTAGGTAGCGTAGGAACCTATTTGAGCATGAATTGAGATCATAGAGATCCCCTAACTTAAGGATGAGTTGAAAGTTTTCCTATCGTTCGAGTTTGACTGAGCATCGAAACTTGGGTCAGCTTCAATCAAACATAACTCTTTGTATATAGCGAATTAGAAGGCCTACTATATATCAAATGAAATCTCTTCCAATTATCTTTCCAACGATACCAATTTCGCCAAAATTTGATACCTGAATGAAAAGTTATGACCATTTTCGTGACTGAAATAGTAGCATCGCGTGATTAGCGTACGACGCATGCTCTATTGCATGCACCCAATTTTCAGGTTCTGTTTTCACGTTTTTAAGAGAAAAAGGTGGTATTTTCCACCCCTTATTCAGCCATAACACAGGATTAAATCCCCAAATACCAAAATAAGGTCATTCTCTCTCAAAATCACCAAGAACACTTCTTAGGATTTCAACCCAAGGATCAAAATATCTTAAGATTTCACCATGGGCTTTCAATAATTCTTCGAGATTCGAAATCCCCATTGCGAGGGCTACAAGAAGAACCCATCAATTGTTCGAATAGCATCCCTAAAGCACGAGTTCATTCAAGAGTCATAAATTAAGGTACGTGGGGTTTTCGTAAAAAATTTATGGGCAAAGAAACCTTCTTTAATTCATGCTAAATATTTAAAAATCATGATTTCATGGAAAGGGTTTGAATTTTACCATTACTAGCATGTTTTAGAAGCTTTAATTAATATTGTTTGGTCTTTAGGCCTTCCCCCGAAGTAATTTGAAATCCTATGTATATGTATGTATGTGTTTAATATTATGTTTGAATTGAGAGCATGACTCACATGAATTCCCCTTTTGATATGATTTATCCCATTTTTCATATGATATGGATTGTTTTGAAATGCATCTTGAAAAGCATGATACAGAATGTATTGATTTATACTATGACTTGAATATGATTTTTGAATCAAAAGAGAGGGTTGTTTGTATTGATAAATATTGAATGTAAATATCTAATGGAAAGAGTTGCATGGTTTGACAAAGATTTCAGTACCACCACACATTGTTATTAAAAGAATGATAATCCTCGCATAGTTTTGACTTGTGCTTTCTGAACATGAAATCTCTTATACTATTTGCATGTTTGTCTGGTCTGAAGTGAGTTTTTGATGAAAGAATCATTCATGATACATTATGGCTCAGAAATAGGACTTCCAAGTCTTGGTGTAATGGCACCGACACAGATAATGCCATATTAATTCAAAACAAAATAGTATGCATATTTGAAATCAGATTTTCAGATTTTGAAACTACAATGATGCATGTCTCAGAATAAGCTAAAAGTAGGCATAAAAAGAGCTTAGGTGGCTCCTAGAAGAAGGCACAAGTTCAGACAACTCATTGCCCAAAACCTTGATTTGCCGATCCGGGTATATTATTTTACGCTGGCCTAATGTCCTGTGGCGTTCAGACTCAGAAACTCCAACCTTTACTGACCACTTGAGTTGGGGGCTTTCCCCACCTAGTAAGTGGCGGATTTCATATATCCCATGGAATATCATACTTGTAGGGGAGTGCCACCTAACTCAGAAGTAATACGAAGAATAGAATTGCATTGACAGAAAGGTTTTATGTTTTCAAAAATGCCCATGTGTTTTGAAATTATATCTTTCATGATGTTTATGACTATCTCTCATCTATTTTATTTATATACAAGCTTTATTTGGCTTTCTTCGTGTACCAGTACATCTATATTGACCCCTCCCTTCCAAGTTCTAAGGCTCAGTCTAGGGGTCCCGATAAGTAGTAGATTTTCTCTAGGCAGAAGTGCAGAGTCCCATGGTGAGCCTTCTATATTTCAGAAAGCCTAGATACTTTAGTCATTTATCATTACTATGTTTAGGTCTACTGGGAGCCTTGTCCCAGTTTTTCAGACAGTTGGGTTTTTGCATGTAATAGAGATTTTGCAGACTGAGTCAGATATCATTCGAATGTTTTTTTTTTGAATTGCTACTTTCATTATGATTTGAATTCAGATTTAATGACCATGTTTCCATTTTAGTATATATTTCCGCATTATTTTTTTGAATAGTGTATGTGATTTCAAGTTAGAAGGGTGTTCGAGCCTTCATGGTTTGGGATGCTCATCACGGCTAGGGCCCCAGTTCGGGTCATGACAAACTTGGTATAAAAGCACGATTTATGGTCCCAGGGTGTCTGTGAAATCGCATCGGGTAAAGTCTTATTTATGGGTGTGTAGCACGCCACACTTATAGGTAGGATGCTACTAGGCGTTTAGGAATGTCTCTCTTTCTTCATGTTCTAGTTCGTTCTATGGAGTCAGAATGTTTCTCTTACAGAATCTAATTCGTGCTATGGTGTCGCCCATACAGAAGTAAAGTCATCCCAATTCTTTCCTTACTTTGATGTGCTCAGATATATTTCATTATTGAGGTGATTCAAGTGTAGAAATTTAAAGTCTAAACGGTATGGTCCTTTCTAATTAAGCCATATAAGAGTTTAACATTTTTGCAAAGACTTGAGAAGAGTCCGTTAGTGCTCCAAGGTGTATTGGTTCTAGTTAGAACTTTGATTATGATGAAATTGTGCTTTTCAGCCTACAGTATTTAGTGTATTCCGTCCTTTTTAAAATTTATGTTGCAGACGTCATGCTTCAGGGGGAATAATGTGTAGTATAATATTGAAACTATATTTCCACCTAAGTAGTAGTATAAGTTAAAGTGACGGTGTCATGACCTATTGGTAGTGATATTGGACCAAGAAGTTGGTGATATGAAGTTGCAAGGTTATAAATCAGAGTGAGAGTGACTTTTGTTTAGATAAATATGTTTAGTTGAATAACTGATGTTCGAGAATGATTTACCATTTTATAGTGATAGACAAACGTGGTAGCTAGTAGTATGTATGGATTGTATAGTAGTCTGTGGGGGAAGTGTTTGACTCAGATTTTTTAATTTATATAGAGTAAGATGTGTATTCTTAGATTATTGAATGTTGTTTGTCAAGTTTTTATCTCATGTAATCTTGTTATCATTGTGTTGTTAAAAATGAAAGTCTAGTGAAGTCATGTGGGGATCTTTCGATTCACTAGGAGAGTTGCCTTGTCATTCATCTCATTTCTTATTTAAAGCATAAAATCAAAGTCTAGTGGAGCCGTGTGGGGCCTATTTTGATTCACTAGCAACTTGTTGTTCATCTTGTTGTTCTTGTGTTGGTTGGAACTGGGGTTTAGTGGCATAATGGAAAGAAAAGTAGTAAGGCCAATTTTTTAAATATATGTATGGCCGAATATTTTTGCATGAGATTGAGTTGATAATGAAGTGGTACGCCCTGTGTTTTAGTTTAGTAGAAGGTAAGGTAGAGAAAGAGTTATTAGTTAAGGTGAATTGTTGTTTACTTGAAGTGTGAAAAGAGTTGTTGACGGTGTTTGTCGTGTAAGAAAACTATTGGTTATTGATGAAGGTACTTGGTGGATGAATGGTGTTGATTTAGATACCCCTGAGGTTGTAAGAGGGAGTTTAGTTGGGACTTATAGAGCTATGAACTAAGTTTAGCTATATAAAAGGGGTAGATAGTAATGATGTGTAGAAGGAGGATGTTTAATGGATTTTAAGTAAGATAAATCATAGGATTATGATTGATCCTTACTGTTATAAAGTTTTGGCAGATTATTTCAGATGTTTGGCATGTAAGAAAATTGTGTGAAGTTGTGGTTCATCATAGCTAGAACTAGACACTAAGTTGGAATAGTAGATGGTGATCAAGGTGGATATAATGAATTGATGTGGTGGGTGTTAGTTGTGTGAAAGTGATTTAGTAGGCTTGAACAGTGTATACAAGATCTTAAGTTTATTTGATTCGTAATCAAGTCTGGCATTGTAGGTTTGATGTAGAAGTATGCCCAAGGTGCTATGGGACTACATTATTTTCAAGGAACATTGCATATTGTGTGGTTAGTAGTACCTTTGAGTTGCTAGGTGGAAAAAGACTTGTTAGATAATATGTGTTGATCCTTTTTGTATAATGTTGGTTCTCATGGTTTAGAAATATAAGTTTCAGGCATGATGCTGGTAGACTATGATAGAAGTGGTATGGTCCGTCAAAAGTTTGGAGATATCCATGTTTAGTATTAGAAGAATCTAAATTGGTGAATGTTTAAGTAGTTATATTATGACTTTAGGGTCTATAGAAACCTAAAGGTTGAATCTTAGAAGAAGGTATTAGCATTCGTTGTTATACATAAAGATACCGGCTTACAGGGTAAGTTTAGTTTTATGTGTATTGCTATATCCCAGACTCTAGAATAAAGTGATTTCAATTTATACCAGAGTGTATATAGTGGTTCACAGACTAAGAGTAATGGCTTAAATCTAAGGGGGGATGACAGAATGAGTAACCAAGTAAAGTTTTCAGAGGCTAATAGATGTGCTAATAAGTTGTGGAATTGGCCGTGAGAAAGAATTATGTTCGATCTATTCTTATTTCAGCAGTTTACTTCAGTTATTCCGATACATACTCATGCTTTATGTTTCTGCTTCATGATCATATCTCGTGTCCATGCATATGATAAGGAATCATGTACTCTCCTAGTTCCTAGTATATGAGTTCCCAGTTTGTTCTGTAGTCAGAATCACTTTCCATAAGTTATGAATTCCAAAACTTCAGGTCATGCAGTTCATGACTCTTGTGCACATGTGATACTCTTAACAATCAGTGAAAATTCAGATTTATATCAAGTACATCCTCAGATTAGATCTCTTTAATGAGTCCATACCATGAGTTCTCTATTCCTCACGGCGTAGTAGGGTATCAAGTTATGCTTAGTACTCCTCTCATGTTTCGGATCCTAATAATCCAATTTTTCAGTGACCTTTTCCCTTAGGCCAAGAGAGTGATGGTGAACAATTGTCTAGATGGGAAAGAGTAAATATTTCATGTTGATGAAAGATGGTTGTGTACTTATTTGAGTTACGGCAGTAATTGTGGAGTAAGATTGAGGCCAAGTCTTTGATATATGTCAAGGTTAGTTGAAGTTTTATGTGTTATATTTGGGAAAAATTGTTGTGTGCTTGTTTTATGTAAGTCTATAAGTTGAAAGAATTTTGAGGTAAAGTTTCGTGTATGGCTTGGTTAGGTGAGGATATTTTATGTGTATCATCGAAATAGTGCAAGGAAGTTGCTATGGATAGAAGTATTATAGAATATGAGAAAGATGCTTTATGAGCGTTTCTTTAGAAGTGCATATGTGGGTATCAAGATAGTCTTAAATTTCATGTTTGTATACATACGGATGGATGCTTTGAGTGTTTGTGAAAGTCTAATACGAAGTTGAATGTGAGTGCTGGAGTGGCAATAAGAATTATGCAGGAGATGAGGAATTGTGAAATTTAGGGTGTACTAAATTCATGATTCAGACTAGTACTACTATATTATGTGATGCGTCTTGTGATTTTGAGTTAGGCTTGAAGATGATGAAGGAATTTAGTTCAGTTTAGACATTAGTAGATAGAAATATCAGCGGCTATGTGAGAAAAATAAGTGGAATCAATGAGCATGGTGTTTAAGGGGAAAGTATAGTTGAGAGAGTATTTTAGAAGTATGGCTAATCTTGAAAATAAGAAGTTGCATTGCCTAAGGTTTGGTAATTCTATCCTAGTTTACGAGTTATATGTCTATATTCCATGCTATAGAGTTGTGTCATTGTTGTGATTCCTCAGTTGGATGTCTTGTGTAACTCATGTCAGAGATTCTTTGCTCCCTAATGCTGCTAGGACTTCTTTAGAAAGAGTGTTGAAGAGATACTCCAGTTAAGTAGAAGTGTCCAGTATAATTCAGTTTAACAGTCAGGCAAACAAGTTACTATGGTTTTCCACCTTTTCACCCAATCCTACTATCTGAAGTCAAATTCATATGACCATCCTAAAATATAATCTATTCCATCCGTGTAAGTTGCTAACTCAGTTCAGTCCAAGCATTATTTTTTAGATTCAGTTATTTAGTCATGACTAAGTTCATAAGAGTTCAGCTCATAATCTCAAATTTTTCTAGCTATTTTAGCTCAGACATTGTAATACCTTTGTACGATCTAAATCTTGTTGCCTCATGATTCTTACTTACATAAGTTATCACTTCAAAATCCAATGTGTGTGATTTGAGCATAATCACTTCGGGGGGAATCCTAAACTCTCAGCATGAATCAGCTCCTTAAAACAAGTAAGGGCAAGTCATCTTAGCTTTCAGTTTCATGATAGAAGTCTAAATATTTTAGATCAGTTATATCCTTTCTTAGAAGACAGATCATGTCCATGTTATCCCTTACCTTTAAGCTTCAACGTTCCTACCCATCATTTGGGGACGAATAATACAAAGGGGGATATAATGTAACACCCCGCATTTCAGGCTAGTACGAAAATTGTTATTTCTATGCGTAGATGATCTAAAATCCATAAATCCTATGCAAATTTGGCATGTTAATAAATAATATAGTGTGGGAACCTATTTGAGCAAGAATTGGGTTTATAGAGGTCCCCTAACTCAAAGACGAGTTGAAAGATTTCCTATCATTCGAGTTTGAGTGAGCACTGAAAGTTGGGTCTGCTTCAATCGACCATAACTCTTTGTATATAATGAATTAGAGGTCCTACTACATATCAAATAAAAGCTCTTCGAATTAAATTTCCAACGATACCAATTTTGACAAAATTCGATATCCAAGCAAAAAGTTATGGCTATTTTTGTGACTGAGACAGTAGCATCACGCGATTAGCGTGCGACGTATGCTCTGTCGCACGCACCCAATATTCAGGTTCTTTTTTTGCATTTTTAAGGGAAAAAGTGGTATTTTCTAACCCCCCCCCCCCCCTATTCTGTCATAACACGGGATTAAATCCCCTAAACACCCTAATATGGTCATTCTCTCTCAAAATCACCAAGAATACTTCTTAGGATTTCAACCCAAAGTTCAAAAGATCTTAAGATTTCACCGTGGGTTTTCAATAATTCTTCAAGATTCAAAATCCCCATTGTGAGGGCTACAAGAAGCACCCATCAATTGTTCGAATATTATCATTAAAGCACGAGTTCATTCAAGAGTCATAAATTAAGTTACGTGCGGTTTTCCTAAAATATTTATGGGCAAAGAAACCTTCTCTAATTCATGCTAAACATTTAGAAATCATGATTTTACGGAAAGGGTTTGAATTTTACCATTACTATCATGTTTTAGAAGCTTTAATTAATATTGTTTTTTCTTTAGGCCTTCCCCCGAAGTGATTTGAAATTCTATGTATATGTATGTATGTGTTTTAATGTGATGTTTAAATTGAGAACATGACTCACGTGAAATCCCTCTTTTGATATGATTTATCCCATTTTTCATATGATATGGATTGTTTTGAAATTCATCTTGAAAAGCATGATACAAAATGTATTGATTTATACTATAACATGAATATGATTTTTGAATCAAAAGCAAGGGTTGTTTGTATTGATAAATATTGAATATAAATATCTAATGGAAAGAGTTTTATAGTTTGACAAAGATTTCAACACCACCACATTGTTATTGAAGAATGATAATCCTTGCATAGTTTTGACTTGTGCTTTTGGAACATGAAATATCTTATACTATTTACATGATTTGGTGGTGTCTGAATTGAGTTTTTGATGAAACAATCATGCATGATGCATTATGGATTAGAAATAGGACTTGCAAGTCTTGGTGTGACGACACCAACACAAATGGTGCCATGTTAATTTAGAACAGAATAGTATGCTTGTTTAAAATCAGATTTTCAGATATTTAAACTAGAATGATTCATGTTTCAGAACAAATAAAAATTGGGCATAAAGAGAGCTTAGGTGGTTTCCCGAAGAAGTCATGAGTTTAGATAACTCATTGCTCAAAATCGTGATTTGCCTATCCGGGTATATTATTTTGCGTTGGCCTAGTGCCTTGTGGCGTATCAAACTCACACTCCAATCCTTGCGGAACACTTGGATTGGGGGCTTCCCCGCCGACTCAATGGAGGACTCCATATAGCCTCTGGAATATCAGACTTGTAGGGGAGTGCCACCTAACTCAAAAGTAATACGAAGAATAGAATTGCATTGACCAAAAGGTTTTATGTTTTCAAAAATGCCCATGTGTAATGATGTTTAAGACTAGATATCAACTATTTTATTTATATACAAGTTTTATTTCGATTTCTTTGAATACCAGTACATCAATATTGACCCCCTCCCTTCCAGGTTCTGAGGCTCAACCTAGGGTCCCAATAAGCAGTAGATTTTCTCCTGGAAGAAGTGCAGAGACCTGTGGTGAGCCTTCTATGTTTCAGAAGGCCTAGATACTTCAGCAATTTATTATTAGTATGTTTTGTTCTGCTAGGGGACTTGTCCCAGTTTTCAGACAATTGGGTTTTTGCATGTAGTAGAGATTTCGCAGACTGAGTCAGATATCATTCGGAAGTTTTTTTTTGTGAATCGCAACTTTCGTTATGATTTGAATTTAGATTTAATGACAATGTTTCTATTTCAGTATATATTTCCACATTATTTTTTTGAACGGTGTTTGTGATTACAAGTTAGAAGGGAATTTGAGCCTTCATGGTTTGGGATACTCATCATGGCTAGGGACCCGGTTTGGGTCGTGACACGTTCCGTCCATAAAAATGTACAATTCCATCTTGTGAATAGTTTGGTTACTATATTCTTTGAATCACAAGAAAATCTATTGTTGGTCTGTCTAATTCCTGAATTTATTTATAGTTTAGCCTCGGGCACAACCACTTGGCTAGCCTCTGGAATATCTGTGTTCACAACATGTACGTTGGATCTTTCGTATGTCCATCCATCACCAGCGGAAGCAAGCTGACCCCCAATGTTGAAAAATTGAGGGAAGAGTGCATTTCCAAATGAAAAAAATATTGAATTGAATTATACCGTTCTTATTCATTTTTACACTATAGAAACTTTATTTTCATCCATTTCAACGTTCGACTCGCATTTATAATAGTTAGGATCCAATTACAAACTCTTGAAATAGTTATCTCAGATCATGTTCATGAACTAAACTAGTCTTTTTCTTACATATGACTAATATATATCACTAGTTTAGTACAAGGAACGTAATAGAAAATTGTACACAAGGAAAGAGGTGTAACCAATGAAAGGAGAAAACACAAAGTGGTTTCTTCCTATCTGTTAAGAGTTACACATACATGTGTTATGGGATGTTGAGGGGTAGATAGCAAATACCTCATAGAAATAGTCGAGGTGCAAAAGGTGGACTTGACTCTTGTGTTTCCCTTTACATTTCTTTTTAAAGAAGATACACGACCCACACGCAGTAAATGGTGGTCAGTTGAGCATCCTTTGTCAAAAATTTATATTATGTATATAGAAAATTATACGAAGTAAATATGTCAAAAATAAAAGATATGCAACCGATGGCACAAACAGTAACTGCGAGACGAAGTGAATGTGCTAAAGTAGCATACATACTAGTTACAAATGTAATGACAACTACAGACAATGCCACGAGCTGTGACCTTAATCTAACCTTACTGAGAGGCCACAAATAACCCAAATCCTGATAGGACATCGGACGAGGATTTATCGCCATATAGAAGTAGATGAATATAGCACCAGCAGAGCATGCAAAAGCAATGGAATCCGTTATAACAAATGAACATATTGCTGTTTTTCTTATTAGAATTGTCATCCCCTTATTAGGTCTATTGTTATGGCTTTCAAAACCTCCTGCAAAGGTGACTGTGACTAATAAAGTTGCCACAACAAGTTGTATTTGAGCTACTGATAAGATACCTTTGATGTTTATGTCGCGTTCCTTAGCTTGGTTGAAAATTAGCTTTTACCGATCAAGCTGGTTTACCTTGAGTACACGTCGTCCCAATTGAGCAATGGAGATAAAGAAATTGTGATACAATCTAGGCGCGATTCTATCCTCTTTATCTGTCCACTCTGTGCAAGACACTTCCACGTCAAATGGAGTTTTGTTTTCCTTGTTATATGACATCTTCTTTGTTCGGGGATGATCTTTTAATTCCAGAGGCACATAGCACCAAAATTAGAGGAAGCAGGCAAATGGACAGAAGTGTTTCCATCGTTTTCTAGATCCTCAATAAACATATCCCACTTTGTGGGCTTCAATAAGTAACTGACCACATTTGCTTGACAGTATAATATGGCTTCATGAAGAGAATTTCGGCCATTGTTGTCGAGCATTTCCCAGCAATAAGGGCAGTTATTAAATAGCTCATGTAAAATGTCTACCTTACCTGTACCGGCTGCAATGTGAATTGATGTTGTCCAGTTGTTTTCACTGCCTGCTGGAAGGTGGGATTCACATTGTAGCCAGTGAAGGTGACATAAACATGATAAATAAGCTATTATATCACTGCCGACGGTTGGGATACGCTTAACAACAACAATAAAAATGATCTTCATGTTGCCTTATTGCATCAAGGCAAGGTAGTCTGCTTCTTATTAGACTCTGATAAGTGCGACAACCTTGTTGATGAGCCAGATAGCGAAAACAATACTCCACTCCATTTGCTTTCTGCCTCTGGCAACCATTTTCCTGAATTAATAAACCATCCAAGAGAAAAGAAGATGACATTTAACAAACAAAACCAGACCCTACTTGATATTGCATTGTCATGCATGGTGACAACAAAGAAGGTAAGCGGCTGCATATTTGTTTTTCAAATACTGGTTGTGCTTGAGTATATGCTGGTGAAATTTTGATATACTAGTTCAAGGATTATGTCAAGCGAAATAAGGATTTGCGTGCACTCACAAATCTTCAAATTTTGTCCATTCTTGATGAGGTGTTGAAACATCAAGTAAAACTGTAATTCCATTTCTTGCTCTACCTTCGCCTGTATTTATTTAGATGATATCATTGTCTTCTAAGCTATGAATAGATTAGTTCTCAGTTATGTTAGCATGATAATGTAAATATTATATATATTAATGTAACCATATATTGTTAAATTGTAGTGTAATTACATAGATTTGATTTAGTAATTTAAGAGAATAATAATGGCTTTAGTAGGCAGATTTGGTGGGATAGAATAGTGAATTTAGAGGGATAGAAAAGATGATCTTTAGGGATAGGAAGACGGATCTTTAGGGATGTATTGAATATTATTTATTTAATTGCAACACTCTCAATATTGAGGGAGAAAATTGACATGGTAGTAGAGCCTTCTCTTGGCTGTCTTGTTTCATACAGTTCATTTGTGGTTCCTTTCAGTCTTTTTGAAAAATTTTTGTTTTTGTTGATTGTTCCTCGGCAATTAACACCTTGGACTTTGATCTTGGTCATTTTGGTTATTCTTTTTGAGTCAGTGTTTCTAGTTTTCATAAATATGACTTCATATCAGTTTGAATCATTCAGTGTTCGTTTCACTGGAAAGAATTTTTTGTCATGGGAGTTTCAGTCTCAAATGTAGTTACAAAAGGTTTACAACCAAGATAATAGTGCCCGATGCTTTCACTTAGAGTATGAAATTGCTAATTACTCTCAAGGAGGTCTTTTTGTTCAGGATTATTTTTCTAGATTTTAGAACTTATTGGCTGAATTTACTGATATAGTTTATGCCAAAATACCTGTAATTATACAAGATAGAAGTAAGATTCTTGTTTATTCAACAATGGAGGAAGTACAAAGTTTGATAGTTTTTGTAGAAGAAGGGAAGGAAGAGAATTGAGAGAAGAAGAAAATGAGAGAGAAGAGTAACAACCAGTATTGAATGAATAGAACAATGTACGTTGTTATGTATATATACTAAATTGTGATATGCCTCACTAACTCAACTAGCCGTTATCTACTTTGTAACTAACTACTATAATAGTTATAACTAAAAGATGGAACCAAGTCTACTTTGTTTTCTGTTTGAGTTCACTACTTCTTCAATGTCTTCAACACTCCTACTCAAGCTAGGAAGGTGTGAAGATGTCAAAGATTCCTAGCTTGGGATTGAGATGAGTTTGTTCAGCTTGTCAGTTCTTTAGTTTGCATGTTTGTAGGTTGATCTTGAGTAGCAATGTAGTGTGTCTGGATCATTCCTTGGACTATTTTTTCCCTTATAAAGAAATGATCAATATCAATATGCTTTGTCCTGTCATGATATATTGGATTAGCAGCTATTTGTAGTGCAGACTTGCTATTACTGAAAACATCCGTAGCATTTTTTCACTTCCAATTTCCTTCACTAGACCTAGAATCCATACTAGTTCAACTGTTACTGCTGCAAGACTTCTGAACGCTGCCTCAGCTAAGCTTTTAGAGACAATATTTTCTTTTTTTTATTTCCAGGATACTATTGACTCTCTAATCTTCACAAAGTAACTAGTTACATACCTTCTAGTTTGAGGAAAAGCTGCCCTATCTACATCATAGTAGGCACTCACTTTATTATCTGAACCACTAGACAACAACACACCTTGACTTGGTTGCCCTTTCACAAACTTTACTACTTTGAGTGTTGCCTCCATGTACTTTCACATACTTTACTACTCTACTTGCTAAATAGTAAGGATGAAGAAATGGATGCATTTAGGTAATACAAACCTGAAGTTAAAAATTGGTTAGAGAAAAATATCAAAACTATAAGAAGTGATAGGGGAGGAGATTATGAATCTAACTTCTCCAAAATATGTGTAGAGAATGGAATTGTCCATCAAACTACTTCCCCATACTCACCTCAATCTAATTAAATTATGGAAAGGAAAACCCAAACTTTGAAGGAAATGTTGAATGTCTTACTTATAAGTTTAGGTTTACCGCAAATCTTGTGGGGGGAGGCTATCCTTATAGCCAATCGAATACTCAATAGAGTTCCCCATAGTAAGACAAAATCAATTCCTTATGATAAAATGGAAAGGAAGGAAACCCAACTTGAAATATTTCAAAGTATAGGGGTGTCTATCGAAGGTCCAAGTACCTATGCCAAAAAATAGTAAATATAGGACCTAAGACAGTGGGCTGCATTTTCATAGGATATGCTAAAAGTAGCAAAGCATGTTGATTTTTAGTTCATAAATCCAAACATTCAAATAGTAATGAAAATATGGTAATTGAATCAGATAATGCTTAATTCTTTGAAAATATTTATCTATATAAAACTAGACATGAACTGTCTAGTGGAGGGTCTAAATGACCTCGAGATGAACTAAGTGAGAATGTGCATGATGATGAAAATACAAGACGTAGTACGCGTCAAATAACGTCAACTTCATTTGAATCAGAATTTGTAACATTTCTCTTAGAAAATGAGCCTCAAACTTTTAAAGAAGCGATGTCATCGTCAGAGTTATCCTTTTGGAAAGAGACAGTCAATCGTGAGATTGATTCAATCTTAAGCAACCATACGTGGGAGTTAGTTGTTCTTCCTCCAAGAAATAAACATTTATGCTCTAAATTGATATTCAAAAGGAAAATGAAGGTCGATGGTACTATTGACAAATACAACGCAAGACTTGTGGTAAAAGGCTTCAACTAGAAAGAAGGCCTTGATTACTTTGATACATACTCGTCTGTAACGAGGATAACGTCAATTCAAATGTTAATTGTCTTAGAGGCGTTATATGGTCTTGAAATCCATCAAATGGATATGATGTATTGCTTCAGTTTTGTATTGACTAAACACATCTATTGCTTCATCCTTACTAATTAGCAAGTAGACATAATAGTATCTACTGCAATTGTCAATAAAAGTTATGAAATACTTTTTCCCACCACGTGATGTGTTGAATTCATATCACAAATGTTGTTGTGTATTAAGTCTAAGGGATTGGAATTCCTTTCAATAGACTTATAAGGATGCTTTTCAAACTTTGATTCTACATACGTTTGACACTTTGATTTATTGCACTCAAAGTTTGGAAAAACGTCTAAGTTAATCAATTTTCGTAATGTTTTGTAATTAACATAGACTAATCGTTCATGCCACAAATCGTAAGACTCAAGCAAGTAAGAAGAAATTGAACTTTTATTGATTTCAACATGCATTATATTCATTTTGAATAGGCCCTCATTGAGGTAAACTTTTCCTACATACACTTCTCTTTTACTAAGTACAATTTTTTCAGAAACAAAAACACATTTGAATCTATTTTTTTCTTGAAGTGAAACAAAAATCAAGTTCTTCGATAACTCCAGAACATATAAGACATTGCTGAGCTCAACACTTTGCCTGAAGTCATTTTCAAGAACACTTTTCATGTTTTTCTACCTTTGCAGTAGCGGAGTTTTCCATATAGATCTTTCTTTATACTTGTAACAGAGAGGACATCGAAAATAACTCCTTATTAGCACAAACATGGCGGGTGGCACCAGAATCCATCCACTATTTGCGAGGATTTCCCACCAAGTTGCATTCGAAAAGCATAGCACACAGATCATCCATTTTTTTCTTGGACTCAGCAAATTTTCTTGGTCCTTTTTCTTGCCTTTCTTAGGGACCCGACAATCTATTGATTTATGGAAAATCTTTCCAGAATTGAAGCACTTTCCCTTGAACTTTGTCTTAGGTTGATTGGTTTCATTTCCAGCTTTCTTTTGATTTTTAAATTTGTTTTGGTTTTCTTTTACAATGTTTGATCCATTCATTGCAGAATTTCCTCTTGACCTTCTTTCCATAGTCTTACTATCTTCTTCAATGCGTAGTCGTAGAATCATATCTTCGACTGACATCTACTTATGTTTTCATTTCAAATAGTTCTTGAAGTCCTTCCACATAGGTGGTATCTTCACTATTATTGTTGCTACTTGAAACGCTTCATTCACGATCAAACCTATAATAAAGTTTATGTGAATACTAAGAACATTTTTCAACTGTTCAACAAAAGTATTTGTCAAAATCAAACCTTCCGTAAGGAGATCATGGAAGAACACTTGTAGTTCCTGCACTTGGTAAACAACAAACTTATTGTCTATCATTTTATACTCTAGGAATCTTGCAACAAATAACTTTTTAGTTCCAGCATCCTCTATCTTGTACATTCATTCTAGTGCTCCCCATAACTCTCTTGTTGTCTTTGTTCCACTATGCATATTGTAGAGATCATCTTGAATACCACTCAATATGTAGTTCCTTCAAAGGAAATCTGAGTGTTTCCAAGCCTCCACAATCACAAATCGCTCTTGTTTAGTGGTTCCATTAGGCACCTCCAGAGCCTTCTCAAATGTGAACATTTGATGACAAAGAGTTGTGAGGTAAAAGAACATTTTCTGCTGCCACCTCTTGAAGTCAATACCCGCGAACTTTTCAGGTTTCTTCGCTAGTGCCATTACTGTCGAAGCATTCGTGTGACTTGTTGTGGCAATACTAGTTGCCTCCACAGTCTTTGCAACATCATGCACATGACTATCGTTAGTTATTTTCCAATTACAACAAGACAGTACCTTTAATATATCGAAATACTTATTAAAACATTGCAACAACTTTAAACACCTCTTGTTTCTAGTTTAACGATGAAGTTTTTATGACTTCCATTCGCCAACCGAGTGATCTTTAACTTGTGATGAAGATTTTATGTCTTCAAATCACTATTTATGTTCAAACAGAGTAGAAAACTTAAAGCTTTAATCTCCAGAAATCAAGCAATACAAATTCCGAAAAATTATTCCTTAAGATTGTTATTTTTAATATTTTCGGGCACAAGAATCTGTATATAGGCAACAACAACTTCAACACAAGTTCAAGTCTAAGAAAAGAACACTGATGAAGTTCATTAACACCTTCAACAGAAGATTAACATAGTCTATTCAAGAAGTTTGTTATTTTTCAGAAATGAGATGAAATAGAAATGTAAAGCCAAGTCCCCCGACTTCACGGAGTGTCCTTAAGGAATATTTCCCGTCATTGTACCTGAGGTTATGGAATTTTTTTCCCAAGATAAAATGGTTGTTAATCGAACAATAGTGGTACCTCAAATTGTTGGATTCGTCGAACTCACTCAACAGCTCAATGATCACACATAGGTTTTGTGTAGAAGAAGAGTGGTTTTGCTGTCAAAATTCATGTCTATACACGAGGAATATATCAGGTATTTATATCCTTTAATGTGTTCTTTCAGAATAGATGCATTGCTTCAGCAGAAATGCACCTATTCGGTATAGTCACATCACCTATGTCCAATCTGTGCTGGACTTGCACCCAAACTGCAGTCGCAGGTCACATTGTTCAAATTCCAGTGAACATTAGTGCTGCACCTACACCCGCAGGTCATCAAAGTGCGCACAGATTGCCCAACAGCACAAAATAGTATGCTTTTTACCTCAAAGGTTTGCATCCGTACGAGATGCATTGCGTATGCGTTTCACTTGTAAAATAAGTTTCAAATAAAAGTAGTCTAAAAAGATAGATCTCATCGAGGAAGCTGAAGACGAGCGAACGAGGACGGAACCACCTTTTTCTTACCTTAATATCCAGGTCGAGTTAGTGTTCCTCTTATAAACACTTACAAGATCCCTTCTCCTACCAATATGGGAGAATTAGTGAACTTACCAATATCAGAGTACACTTTCCATATGGGTTACTTTATTTCTATCATTTGACAAATACAAAGCCGAGCGAGCGATACGACGGAAGCATGAGGCACCACCTTGTTCTTTCCTCACAGATACAAAAATAAGTGTGTATCAAGTGAGTCAATCCAATACAAGAGTAACAAGATGAACAACAACAATGCTAGTGAATCGAAATAGGCCACTCACGGCTTCACTAGACTTCAAGGTTTATAAAAATGACAAGATGATAGAGATTACAAGATTATAATAACAATAACAAGAGCAACAAAGTGGAAGAAACTATAGTGAATCGAAAATGGACTCACACAACTTCAATATGTTACCACACAAACAACAAGATTACAAAGTGAAAGATAGTAAAATGACATACAATATTCAAGAATCTATGAACCTTAACAACATGAAAGGAACCTAAGACAAAAGAATATTAACACCAAGCTCTTACTTGGAGTAAGATGAACTCAAAGACCTCAAAATCGTAGTTTCTAGCAAAGATACAACCCAAGTGTCACTCCACTTGGGAATTTCAGTTTTGAGCTTATCCAATGGAAGAGAGAAATTCAAAATATTACAAGTCTTGTGTTCTAGAAAATATCATGAATGAACTAACTAAAAGACTAGCCCTAATAAATAGCTTATATAGTCAATTACAAAGGAAGGACAAAAGACCAAAATACCCTTGACATTAAGCGGGTGGGTTTGGTGTGTTTTGTTGGGCCTCTTCATACTTTAATAGGTATAGGCCCTTAGATTGGCTCAGAAGGGCCTCACACACGGCCAAGAATGTGAACAAGGCTTGGATTCGCTGCAACTCATGCGCTTGACTTCGTGTGAAAGGTCTCAAGCAAGGAATTCATGTATCATCCTCTCCATCTTGAAGAGAATTTGTCCTCAAATTTGGATCATTGTCATCCTCCACTATTTCCACCCAAGAGAGGTCACACACGTTAAAAGTGTTGTGCACTTGATATTCTGGGGGTAGATCAATCTTGTAGGCATTGTCGTTGATCCTTTCTAATACTTAGAATGGGCATCATCCTACGGCATCAACTTCGCATTCCTTTTAGACGAGAATTTATCCTTCCTTAGGTGCACCCACACCCAATCTCCTGGTTTAAGAATGAGCTTTCTTATTCATTTGTTGGTTCTCCTTGCAACTTTTTATTTTTTCTTCTCTAACTGTAACCTTACCTTCTCATGTAGCTTCTTCATGGCCTCGCCCATTTGCTTCCATCTAAGATTATCATAAGATCACTTGGCAAAGGGGTTAAATCCAAAGGGGTGAGGGGGTTGATGCTATATACACACCCAAAGGGTGTCATCCCCGTGCTTGAGCGTCTAACACGATTATAAGCAAACTCAATCAACTGTAAGTGATTCTCCCAAAAAGTCATTTTTCCCTTAACCATGGACCGTATCATAGAACCTAAGGTCCTATTTACTACTTTCGTTTGGCCATCGATTTGTGGGTGGTATGAGGTTGAAAACAACAACTTAGTATCGAGCCTACCCCACATGGACTTCTAAAAGTGGCTTAGAAAGTTAGAATCCCTATCGCTCACCATGGTCCTCAGAACACCCTGGCGTTTTACACCATTATCAACAAACAAAGAGGCTACACTAGGCACATCATCACATTTAAAACAAGGAATAAAGTGAGCCATCTTGGAAAACTGATCCACCACTACAAAAATACTATCTCGCCCCCTTCTAGTTCTCGGCAATCCCAACACAAAGTCCATTGATATGTTAAGATAAGGGCTCAAAGGGGTGGACAATAGGGTGTACAACCTGTTGGGCTATAGCCGTGACTTGGCTCGTTTGCACTCAACACATTGGCCGCAAATTCGGGCCACATCCTTGTGCATTCTAGGCTAATAACATTTTTCTTCCAAAATTTTGAGGGTCTTCTCGACCCCAAAATGGCCCATTAGAACGCCATTGTGTGCTTCCCTCATATATAATTCTCTTTGAGAACTTGAGAGAATACACAATCATCTACCCTTAAATAAGTATCCATTAAATTTGGTATATGGATGGGAACCCCTATCCGTAATCTACCTATCCATATACAACTCTTCACTTTCCCTATAATAGGAGCAAAGAGAGGGTCCTCGAGATATAAATATTTGAGTCTTTAAAACCCTATCAACTTAGATGACAAAATAGACACAAGCACATGTCTTCGATATAAACCATCGGCAACTACATTGTCTTTACCCTTCTTGTAATGAATAACATAAGGGAATGTTTCAAGAAATTCAATCCATTTGGCATGCCACCAGTTAAGCTTTCCTTGTGCTCGTAGATGCTTCAAGGATTCATGATCCATTCAGATCACGAATTATTTAGTCTAAAAATGATGTTGCCAAGTGGCCAAGGCTCTAATCAAGGTATACAACTCTAAATGGTATGTAAAGTAGTTTAGACCTTCTCCTTTGAGCTTTTCGCTAAAGTAGGAAATAGGCTTCAATTCTTGTATTAAAACCACGCCTATGCCGACTTTGCCAACATCAAATTCGACCTCAAAAGTCTTGTCAAAATTTGGTAATTGTAGCAAAGCGGCTGAGATGAGCATAGCTTTCAAGTCCTCGAAGGCCTTTTCTTGCTCATCTCCCCACATGAAAGACCGATCCTTTTTAATCACTTTGGTTAATGGAGTGGTAATGGCGCTAAATTCTTTGACAAAATGTCTATTAAAACTAGCCAACCCGTGGAAGCTTCTCACTTCACCTACGGTTTTGGGAGTTAGCCAATTTTTAATGGTGTCAATCTTAGATTCATCCACTTCGACCCCTCTTGAGCTCACCCCAAACCCAGGAAATACAACTTCATGGACACCAAAAGAATACTTTTCTAGATTAGCATATAACTTCTCCTTTTGGAGGATATCAAACACACATTATTAATGTTTTACATGCTCATCTATGGACTTACTATACACCAACACATCATCAAAGTAAACAACAACAAACTTTCTAATAAATGGCTTCATCACATGATTCATCAGCCTCATGAAAGTACTTGGAGAATAGCATAACCATCCATTCATAGCGACCGAATTTGGTCTTGAAGGCGATTTTCCATTCATCACCCGATTGCATACGGATTTGGTGATAGGCACTCCTCAAATCAAAAAACAAACACGAACCACTCAATTCATAAAGCATACCATCTAGCATAGGAATAAGGTGATGATATTTTACCATTTTCTTATTGATTGCTTGGCAATCAACGCACATATGCCAAGTCCCATCTTTCTTAGGAACTAGTAGCACCGAAACCGCACAAAGGATCATACTCTCCTTTATGTACCCTTTGTTGAGAAGTTCCTCAACTTGGCATTGTAATTCCTTGGTATCCATCGGGTTGCTTCTACAAGTTGGTATGTTGGGAAATTGTGAGCCCGGCACAAAATCAATTTGGTCCTCAATGCACCGAAGTGGAGGCAATCCTTTCGACAATTCCATTGGGAAGACATCCTTGTAATCCTACAAAACATGAGAAATAGGAGAAGAAATAGAAATGTTAGTGGGGTTGGTATTAAAACAACAAGCCAAAAGGAGCATCAAAGTTTCCTCATCATGATCTACAAATAGTTCCTTTCTCCTAGGCATTATCACCATGCTCCCGTGCCTCTTAGAATTTATCCCCCCTCCAACTTCCCTATAATGCCCCAAATCTGGAACCCAGACTGTAGACGGTGCTCATGACCCCGAAGGACCACAACTAACCCATGACTGATATATGTACCTCTAAACTGCATAAAGTACTAAATAATGTAGAAACATGTACTAAAAGTCCATAAGGTTCACATATTTGAAGTAAAAACATATCTTTTGAGAAGAGGTATGAAAAACCCAAAACAACTGAAAATACTGAAGTGTAAAACATAATAGTCTAGAAAGCCTCTAACTAACTGAGCTGTCAGAGTAAGGAGTTGATGGGACATGTACCCAACTAACTCCAGCTAATAAACTAACCAATGAGATAATAAATAAGTAACCTGTCCTTGAAAGATAAGGACTCACTCTAACTCTGACTACTGAGACTAGAATCTACTGCTGCTCTGGAGGTCGTGTGTCCAAACCAATGGTATATGACACCATAGCACGAATATGTTAGTACTTTGAATGTACTGTTATGAATGAAAGGTAGGATGAATGTATGGGATTCATATGCATGAACAATACTAATAACTGACTGGCTATCATGAGCATGAGAATACATGCATGAGACATAATAACTGACACTAATACCGGGAATACATGATTTCTGATTCTGAATATTGATAGCATGACATATTGATAACTAATATAATCTGATAACTGATAATAAAAGTTACTGTATCTGAAAGTCCTAAATCTAATGGAACTATCTGAGTTCCACACAGTATCTGAGTTGACTATATCTGACAGTCCTGAAATCCAAAGAACTATTTGAGTTCTTTTATTGAGACTGATACTGAAATTGTTGGAAGTAGTTATCTAACTGACATGACCCATATGCGCTATAATAGCTGAAATGGGGACCAATTGTGCCCTGATTGGAAGGGTGTCAATACTGCACCACTGGTAAGGACAACATATGAGTAAACCTCGTATAATAGATAACTCTAGTGAGAATGGTGAGAACCCTCATATAAATGGTTAAGCCACCTCATCTACCCTCATATAGTAGGATATGATATGTTGAACTATTGGCTACATAGTTCTAGAACGAAAAGATTAATTCAAAGAATCACACCATCATATATTAGGTGAGTTCCCATCCTTCTCGGTGCTAATTTCTACTCCCATCTGAATAGACACTGAACACAATTTACTGAACTAAACATAGACTGAGTTACTGAATTTTGTTGACTGATGGAATACTACTGATATATGATAATTGACTGAGTTTATGAGATCATGGAGATTTTCTAAGTCGTAAGACTGTCTAAAGTCTAAGGATCATAGCTTGACTGAGAGTATCGTGAAAACATGACATAGATCTAGGCACACAACTAATGTTTTGGGTATAAGTACCTCCAGGACTCGATGGAAGGAAACTAACAAGCATGACTTACTTGAATTCATAGTAATCACCATAATACATTTAATGAAGAATTTCATGAAACATGTGATTGGCATAAACTTATACGTGTCACACCCTTTTTTTACCACAAAAAATATTATATTTAAGGGTCGAAAGGGTTTTATATTATTAAAGTAAAAAAAAGATTGAAAATTTATTTCAAAAAGGACTATTTACATTTTTATTCAAAAACTCAGAGTCGTCACTTGGTATAATCCGGTGTGCCAAATCACCTTTGGAAATCCTTTTCAAAATGATTTTGACTCTTTAAACTGGTTTGCGAACAAAGATTATGGTTAAGGAATTCTGTTGATCAAGGGAAAAATGTTAGGCACCCTTCGATCCAGTGGTTCGACCACGGTTTCTTGGTAGAGTGAATAGGCAATTTTGGCACTAGGATATACAAACCACACAAAAACACATAATTCAATCAAAAAAACAAACAAAACAAAACAAATAAAAAATATAGCGTCCAGTCCGAGTTATACCGTCCCAAAATAGAAAAATACGGAAATGTAAATCCTATTCTAAACTAATCCTAGACTAAGCTCCAATGCCTCACCCGATGCCTCGGGCCTTCATCATGAACGTACTCCAAGTAGAAGATACTTCGGTGCATTCCCTGGATAAATCAATACAAATCCCTCGAGGCATTCCCCCGCCAAATGAATACATTTTTAGTGTGGAAAACAAAACTATTCAAAAAAATTTCAAACATTCCACGGAATTTTAAACATTCAATCAAAGCCACAAATTCTAAACTTTGCCTACCCAAACTATGTTTGCTTAAACCAATAAACGTATCATGATACTACCAAGTTCACCCAAACGCTCCACTGTTTTGTCAAAGAAATAGAACGATAGGTTATTTTTCTTGCTTTTTCTGATGGGTTTGGAGTTGTTCTGGTCGGGTATCGACAACAATGGCCGGAAATGGTCGTTTCCGGTGAGATATGACTGATTCAAGTCGACAAGTCCGTCGGAAACCTCAATCAAATTGATAGGGTCCCCTCCGTTTCACCGATTTCAACCCTCTCACGCGATTTCTCTTTCTCTTTTCTTTCTCACATCTTTTCGATCTATTTTATTTTTCTCATTTTCTCTTTATTTCTCTATCCTTGGATGTGTGTCTTGTGAGTAGTGTGTGTGCGCATCATTTTGTGGAGAAGAAAAGATTTTCTGGTGAGGTCCTCTGTGTGGTTATTCCCTGGAAAACCAAAAAAATGCCTCCTCCCTATGTATGATGACACATGTTTCCTATATGCTAGAGGGACCCGTGAGTATGTATCATGGTAGAATTCTATATCTTTCCAGTGAATGGACCCAAAATCAGGTGTGCGGGAATCTTTTTCTTTTTTGTTCCTATCTGTGTTATTTAGGAAAACTAAAAAAATGTAAAGGGGTAGGGAGACACGTGAGTGGGGTAGGGGTAGGGGGAGTGGGGTGGTGAGGTTGGTAGGGTTGTGGTAGTATTGGGTGAGGTGTCCTAATTTAATAGGTAGGGTTGTTAATTAGTTACCACAAAAAGAATTAGGGATTGGGTTAGTTAGGGGTTTGTTATTTTGTTATTTTATGGAGGGATAATTACATGGTTGAGGGTGTGTGGTAGAGTAAGCTATAAATAGACAAAATTAAATTTTGGGACAGACAAAATTAGGTGTCCACAGTACATGCATAGGGATTCATGATATCATGCTAATTGGGTATTTTCCTTCATCTAGGCTTGTAATCAAACACATGGTAGGCATATAATATGTAGACAACATTATACAACAATTAAACATCATGGTTCAATTCTTATTTCATCATTTAAGGGTTTAATCATAGGTTTTCATGAATCCATATCTATATTAATCAACCCACATCGAGTTTATTACCCAAACATGGAATAGTATCCATTTACTCATTATCAACATGAACAAAAGCAATCCAATCATGAAATTCACAAGAAAATCCATAACTTGAATTTAGAAAAGATATTCTTGGACTTCATGAACGAAAGGAGTCCATAAATGAGCACTACGCATACCTATATTAAGGTTCTTGATGTTCTTGAACTTGAGGGATTTGAATCTCTTAGTTCTTGGAGAAGATTTTGATGTTGTTCTTGGAATTAATCTAGAAAGAAAAACTCTAGTTTTTATAGTTGAAATAATGATGGAAAAAGAGTTGAGGTCGAATATAATAGGCTATATATAGGCGGGTGGTAAATGATCAAAATACCCCTGTTAAAATGACTGAAAATAGCTACTGTTTTTTGCGACGATGGGGTACGATGATCCATCAAATGATCTATGGTACGTCAGACCTCTCTATCAAATGGAACCGAAACTGGGACCTACTGGCTTCGTGCGATGGTGGGGTACGATATTCCGTCGCTGGGTCGACAGTCCATCGGACCTCGATGTCGTACTCTTCCAGAGAACTGACTCACTGCCTCAATACGATGGTCCGTCGCTGGGTAAATGGTCCATCGTACGTCTTCATCATACTAATCCAGAGAGCAGGCTCACTAACTCAATGCGACAGTCACGGTCAATGGTCCCTCGCTTGTCTGACGGTCCATCGGCCTATACCGTCGTACCTGGGTGGCTTTTCTACTTTCTGTATTTTGGACATAACTTCCTTATCTAACACCAGATTTTGATGAAATTGATATCGATGGAAATATTATTCAATTTCTCATGTGATAGAAAGTGAAAATCTCAAAAAAATACCAAGTGTACAAAATGTATTTACATTTCAAAGCAAGTTCTAACATATTTGAGATGATTTCAAGCTAAGAAAAGACATGGGTATTACAATATCTCCCCCTTGAGAACATTCATCCTCAAATGAGATTGACTGAAAGGGCAAAAGATAAGTTGAACATGAACTAAACATGAATAACTGGAACATGATCTCATGACCTGACATGACTGACAAGCTGAACATAACCTACTGAACATGTTTATCTGATGCATGCGTAACTGATTCGTGAATACATAACTGAGTGTTCTGAGGAACTACATTTTCTAACAATGATAATGTATGTTTGATGCATAATTATATAACTTAACTGACGCATGAATGTATGAATGAATATTCAATGGTACTTCATACCAAGTTTGTGATGAACACTGAACATGAAACTGAGTAAGCTTCAGAAGAACTGTTACCTTGAGTTTGATCTGAGTTGTCGGGGAAGAGGTGAGGATACTTATTATGCATGTCTGTTTCTGATTCCCAAATACATCCCTTGATGGACTGATTTTGACTAGAGGGACTTCTTTGTTCCTCAATCTACATGTCTAGTATTCTAGGAGTTTAACTGGGATCTCTTCGTAAGATAGGCTATTCTAAGAATCTATGATCTGAATAGGGACTACAACTGGTGGGTCACCTATGCACTTCTTGAGCAAAGAGACATGGAAGACGGGATAAACTAAGTCTAGATCTAAATACAATTCGATCTCATAAGCTTTCTTACCAAAGAGACTAAGAATCTTGAAGGGACCGATATATCGGGGACTGAGCTTTCCTTTCTTTCCGAATCTCTTTACTCCCTTCATAGGATACATCTTTAGATAGACATGATCACCAATCTCCAACTCAATATCCTTTCTACGAACATCTGCATAAGACTTTTGTTACCTCTAAGCAGCCCAGAGTCTTTCTAATCAACTGGACTTTTTCTAAGGTGTCAAATACCAAGTCAAGGCCTATGATTGAGGCCTCACTAACTTTGAATTAACCGATTCGAGATCTACATCTACTAACATAAAGAGCTTCAAATGGAGCCATCCGAATACTGGAATGATAGTTGTTATTGTATGCAAACTCAATCAAAGGCAAATGAGCATCCCAACTACCCTTAAAATCAATTACACATGCCCTTAGTATATCTTCTAAAGTCTAAATGATCCTTTCTGCTTGACCATCTGTCTAAGGATGAAAGGTTGTACTGAGATGAACTTGGGTACCAAGACCCTTTTGGAATACTTTATAGAAGGAAGAAGTGAACTGGTATCTCTATCTGAGATAATAAACAATGGAATACTATGCAATCTGACTAACTCTCTACATATGATGTAGAGTTTGGCATAATCCTCGGTTGAATAAGAGGTATGAACTGGAAAGAAATAGGCTGATTTGGTCATTCTATATACGATGACCCAAACTCAATCATGCTGATAACTCTTTTGAGGCAAAACCATCATAAAGTCCATGTTCACTTATTCCCACTTCTAAGTAGGAATAATGAACTCCTGCATAGGATCACTAGGCTTCTGATACTCTATCTTAACCTGCTGAAATATAGAGCACTTAGCCACAAACTCTACAACATTACTCTTCATTCCACTCCACTAATAGATATCCCGTAAGTTGTGGTACATCTTAGTAGCCCTTGGTTGAATAGATTAGCACGAACCATGCGCTTATGCAAGAATTTTCTGCCTTACTTCATCTACGCCTAGAATACAGAGGTGACCTTGACAACGAAGAACACCATCTTCCCCTTGGGAGAAAACCTTTATTTTCTGATTATGTACTGACTTTTTCAAATTAACTAGGTTGGGATCTCTATCTTGCTTTTCTTTTACCTCAAAAAATAGAGATGATTCTGGACTACTCTGAACCAATACATCACCCTCTAAAGAATCGACTAAGCGAACGCCTAGTCTAGGAAGCTGATGGTCTTCCTGAGCTAAATTTTTCTTATTGTCTGCAACATGAGAAACACTACCCATAGATAGTTTGCTGAGAGCGTTGGCCACTACGTTGGCCTTGCCCAAATGATAAAGGACACTCATGTCATAATATTTCAAGAGCTCTAACCACCTTCTCTCATAAAGATTAAGTTCTTCCTGAGAGAAGACATACTAAAGACTTATGATCTATGAAGACATCTACATGAACACTGTATAGATAATGCCTCCAAATCTTCAAGGCAAAAGCTATGGCTGCTAGCTCAAGATCATGGGTAGGATAATTCTTATCATGGAATTTTAACTATCTGGAGACGTAGGCTATGACCTTACCATGATGCATGAAGACACAACCCAAACCTACTCTAGATGTATCACAATACACTACAAACTCATCTAAACCATCTAGAAGAGCTAAGACTGGATTTGAGGTGAGTTGAGTCTTCATCTCCTAAAAACTCTCGTTGTAAGGATCTGACCACTGAAACATGACTTTATTCTGAGTCAATCTAGACATAGGGGATGCAATAAAAGAAAATCCTAACAAACTGTCTGTAATAGCCAGCCAAACCTAAGAAACTCCTGATATCTAATAGAGAGATAAGGCGAGGCCAGTTGCTTACTACTTAGGTCTATTGAGGATCTACTCTAATGTCATCACCGAAAATTATATGACCAAGGAATGCTACTTACCTTAGCCAAAATTGTCATTGGCGAATAGCTGATGATCTCTGAGAGTCTAAAGTATTGTTCTAAGATAGTCTGCATGATCACGCTCACTACAGGAATAGACCATAATATCATCTATGAAGACTATGACAAACATGCCCAAGTACTACTTGAAAACGTGGTTCATCAAGTCCATCAAATCAACTGGGGCATTGGTAAGACCAAATGACATGACTATAAATTTGAAGTGACCATATCGAGTACGAAAAGTTGTTTTCGTAATGTCACATTCTATAACTCTGAGCTGATGATAGCCGAATCTAAGGTCTATCTAAGAGAAATAACTAGCACCCTGAAGTTGGTCAAACAATTCATCGATTCTAGGAAGAGGATACTTGTTCTTGACAGTGACTTTATTGAGCTGACAGTAATCAATGCACATTCTCAGAGAACTGTTTTTCTTATGCACGAATAAGACTGGTGCACCCCATGAGGAAATGTTGGGTTTGATGAATCCCTTATCTAAGAGATCCTTCAACTATTCTTTTAATTCTCTAAGTTCTAATGGTACCATTCTGTATAGCAAGATAGAGATAGGCTGAGTATCTGGAAGAAGATCAATGTCGAAGTCTATTTCCCTTTCGGGAGGAATTCTTGGAAGATCTTCGGGAAAGATATCTGAATTTTCATTTACAACTAGGACTGATTCAAGATTGGGAGTTTTGGAACAAGAGTCCTTAAATCATAAAAGATGATAGATACATCCCTTAGATATTATTTTCCTTGCTCAAAGGTAGGAAACAAGATGACCACTGAAAGCAGATACACTACCCTTCCATCTAGGACGGGTTCATTTAGCAATAGAAACTAGATTGTTTTATTTCTAAAGTCGACAATGGCATAGCAGTAATAAAGACAATCCATGCCAAGAATGACATCAAAATCTGTCATCTCTAATTCAACTAAGTCTGCTGAAGTGACCTATATACCCGCTGGGCTATAATGGTTTTACCCACTGGGGTAGAAACTGAAAAGGGCTTTGCTATAATTATGGGACTGATTCCAAAATCAACTGCTATATAAGGAGTAACAAAAGATAAGGATGCACCTAGATCTAGCAAAAGCGTAAACATGCATATCAAAAATCTGTAATGTACCAGTAACCACATCAAGAGAATTTTCCTAATCCTGTTGGGACTGAAGAGTATAAAAATGATTTGGGTGTGGCCCATTAGTAGCACTGGAGGTGTCACTCTATTGATTTGGGTGACCGGACTGAGCTGTGGACGATTCTGCTTATCCTGAGGACCTGGACAGTATCTAACTCTGTGGCCTGGCTAGCAACATCCGAAATAGATACCGCTACCCACTCTACAAATACCCTGATAATGCTTACCACAAGTATGACAAAGAGGATAGGTGTGGGCACTGCTAACACTATCTTGAGACTTAGAGCTTGGCACTCTATTTTTGTTACCATATCTAAACTTAAGAGCTGGAGCACTAGCTGAAGAAGGAGTTGGTACTGATGACTTAGGATGAAACTGAGTACAGGTTCATCCTCTAATTTAGGCAGAGAAAAGTTAAAACTACCTATCTTCGCTCTCTTATTCTACTTCTCCCTCGTCTTAATCTTTTGCTCCTCTTTCTCCTGAGCATGGGTTATAAGGCTGGCTAAGGTCCTGTCACTATTCAACATGGCAGATCTACACTCATTAACCATTCTATCATTCACCCCTGAAATGAACTGAATCATCCTAGCCCTGCTATCTGTAACCACATAAGGGGCATATCTGGCTAATTAAGTAAACTTAAGAGATTACTCTTTCACCGTCATGTTTCCGCGCCTGAGATTGATGAATTCTAGGACCTTAGATTCTTTAAGATCTAGGGGAAAGAATTTATCAAGGAATGCTGAAGCAAGCTCCTCCCAATCAACTTACTCTACATCATCTACCCTTTATAACTTCAACTACTTAAACCAAATGTGATCAACATCCTACAATTGACATGCAGCTAGTTCATTACTCTCAACAAGAGGCCACCCCATAATGTCTATCACTTTCTACACTTGATCCAGGAATTCCTGAGGGTCCTTATCTATCTTAGACTCAAGAAACTTTGGAGGATTTATTCGGGTGAAGTCCCAAATCCTAGTTGCAGCGGAATTGGCCCCTGGGTTGGCCGGAATGACAGTTGGTCATTCATTCTTAGCAACAACCGATTGAACAAGAGTAGTAAATGCGGTCCTGAACTTTACATGAGAAAATGATCGCCCAAAGGTTCTTTGGGTTGAGGGGCTGACTGATTTCTTCTCTAGGGAGGCATATTCTGAAATAAAGAGAAGAAGCAGATTATACTGAGATAATTACTTTAGATTATGCTCACTGGCATGACATGATTACGAAAAGATGGAAACTGTGCCTAAACATCTTATAGCCCCCTACACATAAATGTGACGCGCAACACACTCATGTACAAGACTCTACTAGATGTGGCTTTCAGACTTCCTAGGACTCTATTGAACCTGGATCTGATACCAAGTTTGCAATGCCTCTAATCAGGTACCCAGAACATTACACGGTGCTCATGACCCCGAAGAACCACAAGCTAACCCATGACTGATATATGTACCTATATACTATATAAAATACTGAATAATGTAGAAATATGAACTGAAGGGCCATAAGGTTCACATATTTGAAGTAAGAACATAACATCTGAGAAGGGGTATGAAATGCCCAAAACAACTAAAAATACTGGTCTGAAACATGATAGTCTAGAAAGCCTCTAACTAATTGAGTTTTCTGAGTAAGGAGTTGATGGGACATGTACCCAACTAACTCCAACTAATAAACTAATCAATGAGATAATAAATAAATAATTATGTCCTTGAAAGATGAGGACTCACTTCTAATTCTGACAGCTAAGACTAGAATGTACTTCTGCTCTGGAGCTTGTGTCTCCAAACCTATGGTATAAGACACCATAGCGCGAATGTATCATGACTTTGAATGTACCGGTATGCATGTGAGGTAGGATGAATGCATGAGATTCATATGCATAAACAATAATAATACCTAACTGACTATCATAAGTGTGAGAATACATGTATTATACATAATAACTGACACTAATATCATGAATACATAATTTCTGATTCTGAATATTGATAACATGACATACTGATAACTGATATAATCTGATAACTATTAATATGAGTGACTTTATCTGACAGTCCTAAATCTGATGGAACTATCTGAGTTCTGCACTGTATCTGAGTTGACTACATCTGATAGTCCTGAAATCTGAAGAACTATCTAAGTTCTTTAACTAAGACTGATACTGAAAGTATGAGAAGTAGTTATCAAACCGACATACCCCATATGCACTATAATAGCTGAACGTGGGTCCAATCTGTGCCCTATTTGGAAAAGTGTCAATACCGCACCACTGCTAAGGACAACATGTGAATAACTCTCATATAGCAGGTAACTCTAGTGAGAATGGTGGGAACCCTCATATAACAGGTTAATCCACCTCATCTAACCTCATATAGCTGGTTATAATGTCTCAACCTATGCTGGCTACATAATTATGCAATGCAAGGATTACTTTAAAGAATCACACCCTCATATAACAAGTGAGTTCCCATCTTTGGGTTCACTCAGTGCTAATTTCTACTTCCATCTGAATAGACACTAAACACGATTTATTGAACTGAACATGGACTGATTTACTAAATTCCATTGACTGACAAAATACTACTACCTGTGTTCATGAGATCATGGAGATTTCCTGAGTTATAAGATTGTCTAAAGTCTAAGGATCATATCTTGACTGAGAGTATTGTGAAAACATGACACGGTTCTAGGCACACAGCTAGTGTTTCGAGTACAAGTACCCCATGACTCGATGGAAGGAAACTGACAAGCTTAACTTACTTGAATTTATATTAATCACCATAATTCATTTATTGAAGCATTTCATCAAACATGTGATAGGCATAAAATTGTACATACATGGGGATTTCATGATATCATTCTAATTGGGCATTTTCCTTCATCTAGCCACTTAAACAAATACATGGTAGGCACGGAATACGTAGACAACATTATACAATAATTAAAAACCATGGTTCAATTCTAATTTCATCATTCTAGGGCTTAATCATAGGTTTGGATGAATCCATATCTATATTAATCAACCCACATAAAGTTTAATACCCAAACATGGAATAGGATCCATTTACTCATTATCAACATTAAAAAAAAGCAGCCCAATCATGAAATTCACAAGAAAATCCATAAATTGAATTTAGAAAAGAGATTCTTGGATTTCATGGATGAAAGGAGTCCATTAATGAACACTATGCATACCTGGATTGAGTTTCTTGATGTTATTGAACTTGAGGGATTTGAATCTATTAGTTCTTGGAGAAGATTTTGATATTGTTCTTGGGATTAATCTAGCGAGAAAAACCATAGTTTTGTTATTGAAATGGTGATGAACAAAGAGCTGAGTTCGGATATAATAAGGTATATATAGGTGGATGGTAAATGACCAAAATACCCCTGTTAAATGACTAAAAATAGCTGAAAGTTTTATGCAACGATGGGATACGATGGTCCATCACTTGATCGATGGTCCGTCGGACCCTTCTGTCGAACGGGACCAAAATTGGGACCAACTGCATTCATGCGATGGTCCACCGCTGGGTCGACGGTCTATCGGACCTCACCGTCGTACTCTTCCAGAGAACTGTCTCACTGTCTCAATGCAATGGTGGGGTACGACGATCCATCACTGGGTCGATGGTATGCCGAACCTCATCATCGTAATAATCCAGAGAGAAGGCTCAGTACCTCGATGTAACGGTCGTGGTCGACAGTCCGTCGCTTGTCCGACTGTTCGTCGGCCTGCACCATTGCACTTGGATAATTTTGCTGCCTTCTGTATTGTGGACATAACTTCCTCATATGACACCGTATTTTGATGAAATTGGTATAGATGGAAAGCTTATTCAATTTCCCACGTGATAGAAAGTGAAAATCTCAAAAATAATACCACGTGTACAAAATGGATTTGCATTTCAAAGCAAGTTCTAACATACTTGAGATGATTTAAATCTAAAAAAATACACGGGCATTACATTCCCCTACCCCCTCACTCTTGGATTCCCCTTTTGTTTCTCACTCCCGGCCTTCTTTTCCTTTTTTATTAATTACCACATCTTTTGGTATAATTCATTCACTTGGGAAGGTAATAATGGATGAAGAGCGACCTTTCGGCCATTCTTCTCAAGTGTATATCGATTGGACCTTCCATCATGTTTGGTCAACCTATTGTATTACCAAGGAATTCCTAACAACAAGTGACAGGCTTGCATTGGTATCACGTCCCAAAGCACCTCATCATGATAGTTGGCTTCCTTAAAACATATCACATATTTCCTTGTGACCTTTAACTCACCGCATTCATTAAACCATTGCAACTTGTAAGGACTAGTGTGAGTTGTAGTCGACAATTTCAAGAAGTTCACCATTACAACACTAACCACATTCGTACAAATTCCACTATTTATCACCATAGTGCACACACTTCCTTTCACAAGGCATTTAGTATGGAATAGATTCTCCCATTGTCTAGGATCATATATCGCCATACTAATCATGGCACGCCTCACTACAAAGTTTGGAACCACGCACTCCCCTTCTTGCAGATAAGCATCCTTACAATCATCATCATTATCATGTGGCTCCCTCTCGGCCGTCTCTCCATCTTGAGTATCGGCCTCACTCTCATCACCCTCAATACCCACTTCTTCACCAAGGAAATACAATCTACCTTCTTTTAGGATTACATTACGTCGGTTAGGGAATTCATTGGCTTTATGTCCCCAACCTTGGAACTTGAAGAATTGGAACCCTTTAGGATTAGGATACTAGTAAACTTCTTGCCTTGGAGGGATTTTATGGACCGTTTTGGGCTTGGGCAGCCTAGTAGTGGTGGGTTGGTCCTTGTTTTTAGACCAACCCAAAGAGGATTGAACCATATCCTTGACCTTCGACCAACCCAAGGTTAATTTTCCCTTTGATTTAAATGACGACCTCTCTTTAACTTCCCTTTCAATCTCAAGATCTGCTTGGAAAATACCTTCGACAGTATCAAGCTTGTGAATTGTCAAATGAGTGGAGATCTCTTTTTCAACTCAAACTTGAACCGAATGATGTCATGGCTAATTTGTTCCCCACGATGATCAAGTTTCAACATGAGTTGTTCAAACTTATCGTACTATACCATAACACTTCGATTCGCTTGCATCAAGTTGTACAATCTAGCAAGCAACTCATGATGATGGCTTTTGGGAAGATAACGCTTCCTTATGAAGTATCTCAACCAAAACCATTGTGGTGGTTTCCCCTCTACCAAATCGTTGCCGCATAACCTTCAAAATAAGCTATGGCATAGTATCTCTTCTTCTCTTCCGAGATATCATTCACCTGAAACACTTTATCAGACACTGACTCTTAGGCAAGATATACCTTGGGTTCACTATAACCCTTAATGATTTGTAGGATTAATTTGATGGTATTGATGCCTACGTCTCTCTCTTGGTGTCAGTTTCCCCTTTCTCCATACCCTCGATATCTTCTTGGATCAATATGCCCCCCTCTTATCTCCTCCTCCCTTATTTAAGAATAATCAAAGGCTCTATACCATTCATAATCCTCTCTACCATATTTCTCAAAGTAGACCGGATGGTTTTGGACATTTGAAACTCGATTTAGAGGGATTGGATTTTGTGAAGGTGATCTTTGGTTTAGTGGGGCTCGGAAGGGTGGGTTTGGATTTAGTGGAGGTATTGGATGCCCAAGTCCCTGTTGTGGAACTTGAGGAGTTTGGGAAGGGGTTGTTCTATTGGAGTCTCGGTTTAGGGGGTTTTGAGTGGTTTGACTTGCGGCATTTAGTGGATCTAGTGAAGGATTTCGCAATTGTGGCCATGTTTCGGGAGTAACGGTGGCGGAGGAATTTATATCATGTTAACTGGATGAACATATTGAGGAGTAGTATGGTGAGAGTCACTTTGACTCTCCACTTGTTCTAACCTCCCACTATGATGGCTCCCACTTTCGTACTCAACCTTTCAAGAGTTCGGGTCATTGCCTTAAGAGTGACCCTCATATTCTCCATTTCATTAGAATCCATGGTTTAAGACGTGGTTCCCTCCATTTTCAAGGTATCACCTACACAAGAAACAAACAAGTTAGTTTAAAACCCCTCTCCTCACTCATACTCTCTTGGTTCGCTCACACTCAAGCTCCACAAGTGTTGTAGATTGGCTAGTAACCTGTGATTCCTTAAGGTATGAGTATGCTCTTGTCTGGAATGGATTATTGTTTGAAACTCAAAGAATTTCTGTCGGAATAGTGTCAAGGAGTTACCAACATATTCAAATGACAAAAGCACACAAACAAATGATGACACGAATACAAGGCTTCAAAGGACTAACTGACAACCTAGTAGGAATGTACTAGCTTGCTAATGAGTTCTCAAGTCAATTAGAAGAAACTAAGAATCAATAATTAGAAACTAGAATATCCAAATTGAGCTTAATTAATGTTGTTAACAGTGATTAAGGTGATGTGGCAGCATGGTATTGGTCATGGTCCATACATTTTGTTCATCAACTTGAAGCCTTAATCTTCACAATTTTTATGATGGATGACTTTGCTTTTGGAGGGAAAGTAAAGTCTTGTAACTTCTTTAAGTCCAATCTCAAATGGCAAGAATTGACTTGTACCAATCTCGCAAAACAAGGTCCCTTAAAAGGTGGTAAAAGTTGTTGAAAAGTAGATGTCAAGACATGGAAGTGATGTGCTCAAGTCTTCTCACAAACAACTTTACACTTTATCCTTCAACTTTTTTTGGATCTATTTTACTCTTTTAAGTGTTTAAGACATGAGTTGAAGATAAAATCAAGATGATCACAACAACAACACCTTCAAGACACAAAAAAACACACCAACAATGGAAACTTTAACGTCCAAACACAAGCCACAACGCACGGCAAACTTCATGAACAACAACAAGTCACTTATCATTAAGCTCAACTTTAGATCTAGACACCTTGTGTGTTGATGAGAAAGAAACCAACACAAGAAACAAACTAAAGAAACCAACACAAGAAACAAACTAGACAAACAAAATTTTTGTAAATCTAACTACCAAATTTGACCAAGACAATAATACAACACAATTTTCTCGGCCAAGAACAAGATGGACAGATTACTCTTTTTTTCTGAAATTTTTCAGATTTCAGGAATTTTTTTCTTTTTTGTATTTTCTTAACTACCAAGCCCATGACTGATTTTGTTGGAACAAAATAAACCACAAGATTTGATACCAAATGATACAAAAATGAGTGTGTATCAAGAGAGTCAAGCCAACACAAGAGTAACAAGATGAACAACAACAATGCTAGTGAATTGAAATAGGCCACTCACGGGTTCACTAGACTTCAAGGCTTCACTAGACTTCAAGGTTTACAAAAAAATGACAAGATGATAGAGATTACAAGATTACAATAACAATAACAAGAGCAACAAAGTGGCAGCAATTATAGTGAATCAAAAATGGCCCCACACAGCTTCACGATGTTACCACACAAACAACAAGATTACAAAGTGAAAGATAGTAACTTGACATACAATATTCAAGAATTTAAGAACCCTAACAACATGAAAGGACCCTAAGACTAAAGAACATTAACACTAAGTTCTTACTTGGACCAAGAGGAACTCAATGACCTCAAGATCCTAGTTTCTAGACAAGATATAACCCAAGTGTCACTCCACTTGGGAATTTAGGTTTTGAGCTTTTCCAATGGAAGAGAGAAGTTCAAAATACTACAAGTCTTGTGTTCTCAAAAATATCATGAAGGAACTAACTAAAAAACTAGCCCTAATAAATGACTTATATAGTCAATTACAAAGGAGGGACAAAAGACCAAAATACTCTTGACATTAAGTGGGTGGGTTTGGGGTGTTTTTTTGGGCCTCTTCACACTTATAGGCCCTTAGATGGGCTCACAAGGGCCTCACACACAGCCAAGGATCTAAACAAGGCTTGGTCGTTGCAACTCATGCACTTGACTTCCTATGAAAGGTCACGAGCAACGAATTCCCGTATCACTCACTATCCATGTGGAGTTAGTGTTCCTCGTTAAAAACATTTACTAGTTCTATTAGTGAACTTTCCAATATAAGAGTACACTTTTCATTTTGGTTACTCTATTTTGCCCCACTATTTTTTCCCTTCATTTTCCATTCACACACACATTGAACGCAACATCTATGTTGCTAGGACTCTTTAGAAATGCATCTGCATGCGTCAGATCCTCTAAAAACAGTGCAGTTTGGAGGATCCGGCACACTTTTGAAGAGTCTAAGCAACATAGAATACGATAGTGTCCTGGAGACTTGAACTTCACAGTTTTCTAGACTTCCTAGAGAGCATGATAATTTATATCGATCAATTAACTATGCATAGATTACGAATTAGTTAGGTTCTGTGGGGCTCCACAACATCGATTCCGCTCCTTTCAGGTTTGTTTCATTCTAATAAGGTCCAAGTAATTTGTCTTCTTAGACAAACTAAGGTATTTTTTTTTTATAGTGTATTTAGCCAAAGTTTCAATATCACAGAAGGCAAGGAATGCTTACAAAGGAAGAGCTCGGTAATTGTTGACTGGACCAGTGAAACCAGTCTTGTCAAACTTGCTGGCATACTAATCCAACTCTTCCTCAGATAGCCAAGATGCAAGGGCAGCCGGCGCATCAGGGATAGCATCAAGGCCTTTGCCTTTAGGAAAATAAACTGGTGCAGGATCGCGGTATGTCAAAAGTTTCTTATGAAGAGCCTTAGCATCATATGGAGCAAATTCAGCTTCAATTTTGCCTGGTACCTGCAGGGTAAAACCATACTGAACTTTCTGCTGCTAAATTACCAATCAAAATTTAATGTCGGGAAACCTAAGGCCTTACAAACAAGGTGGTCTACGACCATTAGATCCCTGGAGAGAGAAGCAAACTCCAGTTTTTACCGCTAAATTACAAAACCAGGGGTGGACCCCAAATGAGTCCTGACTTTTCAACAACAAAAGCAAAAACGTACTCTTCCAATTCAAAATCAAAGTTGGGTAGACTAAGATGGAGTTTATTTTACGGTTAGTTTGTTGTTCCAAACATATCAATGAAGTATTTCCTCGACCTACTTTTGTCTTTCAGATTATCTGCTTTGAATGTGCTTTGCCTGCTGGGTGTAGTCTTTTGTTTATACATTTTACAAGGACTTGATATCACCAACATAATTTTGTTTATTTCTATTTTGATGTTTAATTAGAAAGATATCTAAAAGCAAGATAGGCTATTAAGTACATGTATATCACAGTGAATTTGATATGTCTATGATAACACAAGCATTAGTGGCTGTTTTCATGGCTCGAACCAGTGACCTATAGGTCACATAGAGACAACTTGAGGTGCGGCCCTTCCCCGAAGTATTGTTTGCATCAATAAGAGTTATTGTCGTGTGACCGAAAAAGCATAATGAGTAGCAATAAAGAACACAATGTGCATTCTAAACCATTAAATCAAATGACTAGTAATAAAGAACAGGTATATGATGAACCTCTTGGTGAAAATCCTACCTCCGCCACAACCTGAATACCGTGTGAAAAGAGCGTTTAATGCACCGTGCTGCATTAAACTTGCAAATACCTATCAAACATAATTGACAAATTAAAAAACACAGACAAGAATAACGAGAACCTGAAATCTCGGGATATAATGATCTTCCCCATATAAAGTCTTAAACCCCTCTACCAAATTCATGTGTGGGTTCCTTTGTAAAAAATGGACACTCAAATTCACCAACGCCTTAACTTTGTCTAGCCTAAAAAGGCATAAATGCCAAGAAATTATGGCACCCCAGTTATGAGCAACAACAAACACGTTATCTTTGTTTGGAGCTATGGCTTCAAGCAGTGCTACAAGATCACCCACAAGGTGAATGATGGTGAACGTTGAAACTTCGTTAACAGGTCCACCTGTAGTATCTCCATAACCACTTAAGTCAGGAGCCACGGCTCGGTAGCCACATTCGGCTAAGTAGACGATTTGCTGGCGCCATGAGTACCTATTGCGGAAGATCAGGGGTTAACTAGCACATAGTCACACAATCAAAGCAAATAGAGATAATGGTCAAAACCACATTTGACTCATCACTTTTTCGTGAGTTTCACACCTCAACTATCAGTTGCCCCACTTTTTACTGAGAACTAGCGAAAAAGTGATAGTTCAAATGTGCTTTTGGCCATTAACTCAAAAAAACTAATACAAGGATTTAACGAGGCTCAACCAAGTCTAGTCCTCGAGTCAAAAGCAGAAAAATGATGGTTATTTAACTATCAGAATAGCACAATCAAACAAATAGAGAAGAAGAACTAACACAAGGATTAACGAGGCTTGGACAAGCCAAGTCCCCCGGGAAAAAAGAAGAGAGAGTTTTGTACTATATAATAACAACAACATACCCACTATAATCCCACAAATGGAAGTCTAGGTAGGGTAAAGTGTACGCAAACCTTGCCTCTACCTCATAGAGATAGAGAAATTGTTTATCATGGACCCTCGGCTATCAAATTTTCTACTATGAATGAGAACAACTGTAGTATGACCAAATAAGAATCCTCTATTGCAATCTCCTTATAAAAATGTCAACATATGTTTCAAATAGACACGAGAATGTTTTCTTTCTTAAACCTACAATGTAGGTTACTCAAACCTACTTAAAAAAAGGTAGCTCGGAACAACAATGCTCCCGTTTCGTGAGGCGTCCCGAAAAAGGTTAGACCACAAGTGTCTATTACACGCAGCCTTATTTTGCATTTCTGCAAGAGGTTGTTCCCACAGCTTGTACACGTGACCTCCTGATAACATGAAAACAACTTTACCAGTTACTACCCGACACTCTTCCTAAAACTACTAGTAGAAAATGTAACATAATTGGGATTTACAAAAGTCAAGATTCAAGAAAACAATACCAGAGCTCAGGGAAACCATGTATGAAGAGGATTGTTGGACCTTCGCCTAATTCTGCTACATGCATATTTTTGCCATTCACAGCTACCATTTTGTGCTCTATCTTCTCCGTTTTGCTTCTCCTTTTTTCAATTCTGTATTCTCTTTTTCTGAGTGATCAATCTGGGGGGTTTTATATTAGCTTATTACTCCAACGTTCCGCATGTTGACTAACACCCCCCTAAGAAAATTTAATTAGAGTTGTATTTTACTAAACTAACATGTTTTGAAACTAAAGGAAAGCCTTAGAGTAACTAGTAAAGTTGTTGCTATGTGACCCGGCGGTTACGGGGTCAAACTTTTGAAACAACTTCTGTCAGAAATACAAGGTAATACTGTGTACAGTACACCCTAATGGTGGGGCCCTTTCACGGACCATGCGCATGACAGGAGGGTTCAAGCCTCGGAAATAATCTCTGGCAGAAATATAAGGTAAGACTACGTAAAAATACACCCTTGTGGTAGAGCCGTTCCCCGGACCTACATTCTTGTGGTGTTCCCTTCCTCGAAGCATACGCATGGCGAGAGGATTCAAGCCTTGAAAACAACCTCTGCCACAAATGCAAGGTAAGACTGCATACAAATACATCTTTGCAGTGGGGCCCTTCGCTAGACTTACACACTTATGGTGGGCCTTCCTCAAATCATGTGCATGGCAGGAGGATTCAAGCTTTGGAAACAACCTCTGACACAAATACAAGGTAAAACTGCGTACAAATCCCGAACCTACACCCTTGTGGTGGGGTCTTTCCTCAAACCATGTGCATGGCAGGAGGGTTCAAACCTTGGAAACAACCTTTGGCAGAAATACAACATAAGATTACATACAATACAATGTTTTGGTGGACCCTTCTCCAGACTATGCACATAGCGGGAGTTTTATTACACCGGACTGCTCCATTTTTAAACGTGTTTTAAAATTAAACTCTATGTTTTACTACTGCGATTACTTTATATACATCCTTCGTCCATCTTTATATATTCATGTTACTAAAAATAGATGTACAATAATACTTGTCCAGTTTAAAAGATCAATGGATAATTTACCCATTTGTACCCATTTTATCCTTTGATAATAAATACTATATATTAATTATCTAATACATTTTTTAAAATATTAAATTTTATATTCAAAGAATGATATAGTAAAATTACTTCTATTATCTATAATCTTCTAGAATGAACGAGTGTAGACATCTAAAATTTGTGGGACTCTTCAAGAAGAATCTAAATTCTGTTAGGGTTCTAGAAGTCTACTTTACCCTAAATCTCGCCTATTTAAAGGGGAACATATTTTCTGAAACAGGCATCTTGAATATCCCATAAACTGATGGGTATTAGTAAAAAGATCAGGATTTCCAATGGATCTCTAATATCCCACAAAATCATGGGATAATCATCCTATGTTCGAGAAATACGCCACTAACGGCCCTCGAATTACGGAGAAAATTGAGAGAAGAATCAAAGGAAGAACAGATTTATAACCACCTTGTTATCAATAAAATTGTTGTTTCTTCATATTTTTACTTGTGGTTGAAGTTTATTTTCCATGAAATAAATTATGTTCGGAAATAAATTGGCTCACCCAATGGGACCAAATCTGTCCTTCATCTCCTCTCATAATCAGATCTGCAAATCTATAGCCACCGCATAAAAATGGAAGATCTATTCGTATTTCAAGATACTTCGACAAGCATTGAAGTAGGAGGCATTTGTAGACATCTAAAATTTATTGGAGTAAGAATTCGAATTTTGTTAGAGTCATAGGAAGCTACTTTACCTTAAATCCCGCCTATTTAGGGTAACATATTCCCTGAAAGGCATCTTGAATATCCCATAACCATAAACTGATGGTTATTCATAAAAACATCAGGATTTCCAATATCCCACAAAATCATCGTGAATATCCCATAAACTAATAGGTATCCGTAAAAAGATCAGGATCTCAAATATCTCACAAAATCATTGGATGATCATTCTATGTCCGAGAAATACTCCACTAACGGACTTCGAATTATGGAGAAAATAGAGAGAAGAATTAAAGGAGGAACCACTCGTTTATCAATAAAATTGTTATTTCTTCATATTTTTATTTGTGGTTGAAGTTTATTTTTCATAAAATAAATAATGTTCGGAACAACGAGTAAAATGGAATATTTATTTTTATTATAAAGTCCAAGTAAAATAAAGCAGAGAAAATATTATGTGTAGCTGAGGCAGTATTGTCAATTTCACTATTTCACTTTTTAGTTTATTATCACTGATAGAGCATCAACATACTTCCAAGTTCTAAAAAGTATCAATACATTGAAATCAAACTAAGGCTTGTTCCGGTAAAATATTTGAATATATAATAAAGTGTTTTTATTAGATATTTTAAATTTAAATTCTGAAAAAAGTTTTCATGCGTATTCTTAAACCTCCATTATATTAATAAAATAACTATTTAAAATATGCCATCTCTTTCAATTATACATATTATTCTCCTTAAGTCGCAAAATTAATCAGGTTTGTTTCAGTTGAGGGTGAATTTTATATGTAGTTAACTTGAATCGTTGAGATCATACCCAAAAACTCGTTTAATATTTAAGTTGAAAGTGTCTAATTTTAGGTGCTAAATTAAAAATATATCGTAATTTAATTAACAATATTAATTTACTGACAAATTTAGGAAATTTTGGATGTTCCCCTTTCATGATGCAAATCTTTTGCACTAGAAAAGTCCAAAAGTGTCAACAATGTCTGAAGCTTCACATGGGGTTTGGCCTACACTGATGAAACAATAATAATGCTTCAAGTTTTAATAAACGGAATAGGGACAAATTTCGAATTATGATAAATGGTATATATATATATATATATATATATATATATATATATATATATATATATATATATATATATAGATAGATAGATAGATATATATATATTCGTATCATTTTATTAATATTAGAGGCATATCAGGGGCGGCTCAATAAATTTAGTTGCCTAAAGTCAACTCTTAAGAAAATATTCAAATACATTCAATAAAAGTAGCTTTTGTCTGCACCTCATACGTGTATGTGCATCTTTTGAGACGTGCGTGCATTTAATGTGTATTTCGTGTGCCATAAGTACATTTTGTTACTAATTGGTAAAAATATTTTCGAATCACATTGATATTATTGTTAAATATGTGCGTGTATACTATCATTGTGAATTATTTTCTAGCTTAAAAATGGTGGCTTCATAAAAGTTGAGACCTCAACTCATTGCTTTAGCCGCTTTATGCCGAGCCGGTCTTGGGATACATGTGTATTCAAAGTATGACAGAGGACATATACTTTTCATTTATCATAGTTTGAGGTATATCCGATTACATGAAATCAAACTAAGGCTTGTTCCGATTAAATATCTGAATGTATGATAAAGTATTTCTATTAAATATTTGTATAATATAAATTTTGAGAAAGCTTCTATGCGTATTTTTAAGCGTCCATTTCGTTGATAAAATAATTAATTAGAATATTTCACCTTCTTTAATTATACATACTAATCCCAACTATAAAACTAACCATGCTTCTTCAATTGAGGTTGATGTGTATAAGAAAAAAGGTGAGATATTTTATGTAGTTGCTTTAGATGGTTGAGACCACGAAAACTTTTTCAATTTGAGTTGAAAATATCTAATAATTAAGAACATTTATTTAGGTCCTAAATTAGAAACATGTTGGTAATTTGAGTGTCGAAATTAATTTACTAGATAAATTTTATATGTAGTTAACTTGAATGGTTGAGATCACACATAAATATTTTTTCAAATTTTGAGCTGAAATGTCCAATAAGATACATGAAATCAAACATACTTAATATCTTTACAACAATAGTAAAATTTCATAAGTGAGGTCTGATGAGCATAAGGTTAAAGTGTACCGTGTACGCAGACCTTACCACTACTTGTTTTAGCAACGATTATTATGATGGCTAAAAAGGACCATCAATTCACCTTAAGAGCACTCTTTTATAGCATAAAAAGTAATAACCATAACAATAATCACTTAGAAAGTTATTATTAGAAGAGTTATCAAAGTAACTCAAAACAAGTACAATCAAGCACAACACACTTTCTATACATCTGTCTCCATCGATCCAATCAAAGACGTCCATGCCATAGAGAGTCAGACTCGAATTGTGGTAGTGAGAAAAGAGTAAGTTTAGAACTTCTGAATGAAGTCATAGATGTGCTTGTTAATCTCATCTGGTTTTTCTTGGTTGACAAAGTGAGCTGCACATTCCACAACCACAACTTCCTCCAACAATGGAACGTCTTTCTTAAATCCGCCATTGTGTATGTACTCTTTAGCACCCGGTATATGATAAACCAAGTCAAATTCACCAACGATAAACTTGGTCGGAACTTTAGCTTGAGCCCCAGTCCATGGTGCTGTGAGTTCCGAGTCTCTGCATTTCATAAGACACAGAACTTTAGGATGTATGTAAAGTTTCGAGCAACTCCAGACTTCAAATCCCAAATATATATATACGTCAAAAATGACATTTTCTTGACTAAAGATACTAAGCCTTGCTAGCGTCTATGTATGAAGAAGTTGATCAAGATAGTCTAAAAGCAACTAATAGAATCTACGTTGCTCGGACTTTTTTGAAATGCTTCTGGATGCGTGTTGGATCCTCTAAAAATAGTGCATTTTGGAGGATCCGGCACAAGTGTGGCACCAGTTTTGAAGAGCCTGAGCAACATAGAGTACGATAGCGGTCATGAAGACATGACCTTCAGAGTTTTCTAGACTTCCTAGAGAGCATGATAATTTATTTTTTTGTTTTTATAATTTTTTTTTTTTTTTTTGCTAAGACATGCATCCATTTATTCTTCAATGGTGTTCCCCTATGATTTTTCAAAGAGTTGATCATTCTACTTAAATTGTGTAGACACCTAATTTTGTCCCTCCCCGATATCGTTTTTACCCATTTTTTTACTTTATCCTACCGTGTACCCTCGCTCATTTAATTATACCCCATAAAAAAACAATCAATTAACTATGCATCGATTACAAGTTAGTTAGGTTCTGTGCAGCTCCACCACAAAGATTCCGCCCCTTTCATGTTTGTTTCATTCTAATAAGGTCCACTTAATTTGTCTTCTAAGACAAACTAAGGTATTTTTTTTAAGAGTAAATGCACTGTTTCCACCCTGAACTATAAACGAAATTGTTGAGACACACCCCAACTTAAAGGGGGTCCTATTACCCCTGGACTAATTAAAACATTTTTGGCAACCTTAAGTGCGTACATAGGCACATACGTGTGCCTACATGGACTTTCAGTATGTTGATTCATGCAGTGTGCCACGCAGGCCTTAAGGTTGCTAAAAATACAGTTTTAACTAGTCCAAGGGTAATAGGACCCCTTTAAGTTGAAATATGTCTCAGCCATTTCGTTTATAGTTAAGGGTGGAAATAGTGCATTTTCTCTTTATAATCTATTTGGCCGAAGTTTCAATATCACCGAAGGCGAGGAACGCTTACAAGGGGAAGAGCTCAGTAATAGTTGACTGGACCAGTGAAACCAGTCTTCTCAAACTTGTTGGCACAGTAATCCAACTCTTCCTCAGAGAGCCAAGATGAAAGGGCAGCGGGAGCATCAGGGATAGCGTCGAGGCCTTTGCCTTTAGGAAAATAAAATGGTGCAGGATCACGGTATGTCAAAACTTGCTTAAGAACAGCCTTAGCACCATATCAGGCAAATTCAGCTTCAATTTCGCCCGGTACCTGCAATGTAAAATCATTGTGAACTTTCTGCTGCTGAAATAATTAAATCACAAGAAACCTACGCCCTTATCATACAAGGTGGTTTACGACCGTTAGATCCCTAGAAAGAGGAGCAAACTCCAGCTGTTACCTCTAATGACAAAGCCAGGGGCGGACCCCAAACGAGTGCTGACTTATCTACAACAGAGGCAAACATGTACTCTCTCAAGTCAAAGTCAGTTAGACTAAGATAGAGTTAATATTACGGTTATGCCAAAGAACGTTTGAATGGTATGCAACATGTTCCAAACAAATTAATGAGATATCACTAACGTAATGTTTGCAAGGTAAGAATTGTCAACAATAGACTCAACATGGTCCAGCCCATCCCCGAATGGCCAGGGCTGGAGCTAGACGGGTGGAAGGAGGTTCATCCGGATCTTCTTTGCCGGACAATCACGGGCAGTATATACAAGGCCAAAGTTTCTTTCTTGTGTATATATGGTACAATATGAATTCCTCGGTGAAAATTCTACCTCCGCCACAACCTGAATCCCGTGTGCATGGAGAGTTTAATGTGCCATGTTGCATTAAACTTGAAGAATACCCACCAAACATAAATGACAAATTAAACAGATACAAAGACAAGAATAACGAGAACCTGAAATCTCGGGATATAATGATCTTCCCCATATAAAGCCTTAAACCCCTCCACCAAATTCATGTGTGGGTTCCCTTGAAAAAAATGGACACTCAAATTCACCAACGCCTTAACTTTGTCTGGCCTAAAAAGGCATAAATGCCAAGCAATTATGGCACCCCAGTCATGAGCAACAACAAACACGTTATCTTCATTTGGATCTATGGCTTCAAGCAGTGCTACAAGATCACCCACAAGGTGAAAGATACTGAACTTTGAAGGTTCATTAAGGGGTGCACCTGTAGTATCTCCATAACCCCTTAAGTCTGGTTCCACGGCACGGTAGCCACGTTCAGCTAAGTAGACCATTTGGTGGCGCCATGAGTACCTGTAGAACACAAAGTATTACGGGTTGACCCAAGCCTAGTCCTAAAGGCGAAAACAAAGAGAGATTTTCACTATGAATGAGAGAAATTGTACAATAAGAAGAATCACCTAATTACAATCTCATTATACAAATCTCGGGTAGTTCCTAATTGTACAAGAAGTAAAAAGAACAGCCCAATGTAAAAAGCATCCCGCGTTCACGCAAGATTAGTTCAAGGAAGGGCCACATCCCAAGGGGTACAGTAGACAACCTAATACTCTAATGAAGCATCATTGGGTTGCTTCTATAGCTCGAATTTGTGATCAGTAGGTCACACAGAGACAACTTTAATGTTACTCAAGCCCTTTCAGAGTCCTACAACATGTGAATTCCCAAATCTTAAGATCATCAATTAACTAGCACACAGTCAAAGCAAAGAGAATAATAATAAAAAAAATAGCATAAGTATTTAACAAGATTCAACAAACCTAGTCAGAAGAATTGTACATTAGGGAAAAATTTCTAACTACAATTGTGGCACATTGTGGAATAACTAAGTACACAACCAAAACAACAACAACATACCCAGTGTATTCTCACCTATGGGTCCCACCTAGTGGGGTTTGGGGAGGGTAGAGTGTACGCAGACCATAGCACTACCTCAAGTGAAGTAGAGAGTTGTTTCCGATAGACCCCCGGAAAATAAATTATTCCGGAATTAGTTATCCGACTCTCAAGGAGGGATAAGAAAAACACTTCAATCCCAACATAACTAATTCTGAAATGAGTTATCTCATTTATTTTGTCCCAATCAAACATGGAATAAGCTGTTCTTCTAAATTAACCCCGGATTAGTTATCCTTATCACCTGTGGTAAGTTGACTTTCAATAACAAAATCAAAACAAATAGAAAACCAAAATTATACAACACAATAAACAAATATAAGTTTCCCAAACTTACTAAATCTAACATAACTAAGATCTTTTTTATGACCATGATGTTCGGACCAACTTTCATGCTCCTCCACTAAATCAACAGAATATCTACCACCTCCCACCAGCAACAGATATATAAACATAATTATGACTTACAAAATTCAAGATTCAAGAAAATAATGCCAGAGTTCAGGGAAGCCATGTATGAAGAGGACTATTGGACCTTGGCCTAATTCTGCTACATGCATGTTTATGCCATTTACAGCTACCATTTTGTGTTCTATCTTCTCCATTTGGCTTCTTTTTTTTTTTTTCTCTTTGTATTTTCTTGAGTCTTTTCTCTTTTGGAAACTTATGGGTTTTTGTTTATCTTTGTTTGATAGCAAAATGTGGACTACTGTGACATGTAACTAATATCAGACATAGATTCTGTTGTGGTTGTCATGTCAATATCACAATGAAGTGATATCATTGATAGTATAAATAATATTTTACTTCCTCCGTTTCATTTTATGTGTCGCCTTTTGATTGGGTACGGAGTTTAAGAAATGAGTGATGACTTTGTAAAGTTTACAAAATTATCCCTCTTAAAGTTTATTTTTTAATTGTCTTTTCTTACTAAGTGGAATCCAGTAAGGATAAAATGAGAATATTGTCATTAAATAGTTACTACCAAATAAGGAAAGATGACATTCTTTTTTAGACGAACTAAAAATAAAATGACGAAACATAAAATGAAATGGAGGGGGTAGGTTTTAGAAAGGCAGAATCCATTGGATATCGAACAAAGAATCATAAAGATCTTACGAACATTAGTTAGGGGCATTTACAAAAAATACTACTTCCTCCGTTTCGAGATAAATGAATTGTTAGATTTTGACACACAGATTAAGAAAAAAATATCAAAGACATAAATTTTTATTTTTACCCTTGAAATCTCTTTTACCCCCCCACAAAAAAAAAACTGCAGTCTTTTGCTTGTCAAATCATATGGGTAATTTAAAAAAAAAAAAATTCAACGGTTCACTTATTTTGAAACATCAATAAATGCTCCAACAATTAATTTATTCTGAAACAGAGAAAGTATAATATAATTGTCACTAATAATGGTGGAGTGGAGGTTGTGGAAGATTGTGTCTATTTCGGAGAATCAATTTGGTTTTATACCTAGTCGCTCCACGACTGAGGCAATTTGCCTTGTACGGAGACCGGTAGAGCAGTATAGAGAGAGGAAGAGGGATCTTCAGATGGTGTTTGTTGACTTGAAAAAACCGTATGACAAGGTTCCTAGGGAGGTTCTTTGGAGATGCTTGGAGGCTAGAGGGGTCCTGATGGCATACATCAGAGAGATTAAGAGCATGTATGAAGGGGTGAAGACTCGGGTAAGGACTGTGGGAGGAGATTCTGAACATTTCCAGGTCTTAACAGGGTTGCACCAGGGATAAACTCTTAGTCCATTTTTATTCGCATTGGTGATGGATGTGTTGTCATGGAATATACAAGGTGAGGTGCCTTGGTGTATGCTTTTCGCAGATGATATGGTTTTGATTGATGAGCCGTGACAAGGGGTTAATGATTAGTTGGAGGTTTGGAGACAAAGCCTGAAGTCAAAAGGTTTTCAGTTGAGCAGGAGCAAGACGGAGTACTTGGAATGCAAGTTCAGTGACTTGAGGCATGAGGAAGAGGTGGTAGTGAAGTTGGATTCTCAGGCGGTTTGCAAGAGGGATAGTTTTAAGTATCTCGGGTTTATGATTCAGGAGAATGGAGAGATAGATGAGGATGTATCTCATTGTATTGGGGCTGGTTGGATGAAATAGAGGTTCGCTTCAGGTATTTTATGCGATAAGAAGGTATCCCACAAGCTAAAAGGCAAATTCTACAGAATTGCAATTCTACCTTCTATGTTGTATGGAGCGGAGTGTTGGCCGGTTAAGAATTCTCATATCCAGAAGTTGAAAGTTGCTTAATGAGGATGTTCCGTTGAATGTGTGGGTTCACAAGAGCTGACAGGGTTAAGAATGATATTATTCTGGAGAAGGTTGATACGAGTACGATCACGTAGATGGACTTATGAGGGTGTACGTTAGACCCAAGCCTTGGTGTGATCAATGAAGTGCAAAGGAGTACCTAAATGGACACCAAAACAGTCCACTGCATACACTAAAAGGGCCAAATCAGTCCACTACATATACTATAGGGGTGCTCTTTCACTAAGGGGCCTTCTAGTTATTTTACCTATTATTTGTAATACACTATAAATAGAATAATGTAGGGTTTCATTAGGGATATTTTTATGATTATTATTAGTTTATAACACTTGAAACATTTTCTCTCTAAGGAGAGAAGACCATCAACCCAAAATTATATCTAGGAAAATCAACTTGAGTGTTGAATCGCTCGTGTTGGATTCAATCTTGGAAATGTTAGATGCTTGGGATATCGGGGTCACTCTTGTTCCAATGTAAGAGTTAGGTATTTGATGTGAGTGATGTTAAAGGTTCAAGAGTGGAATAGGCTTTTGGCTTGTTTATATTATACCTTTAATTTGTCTAACTATCTATCCTTTTTGTTTCTTTGTAACCGTGTAGTAGTGTTGATGTTGTAGCCGTGTGCTTGTGTTGTTAATGTGGAATCCAAAATTAGTCTATTTTTCATCTTGTTCTTGTTGTGTTGCTACTGTGTTGGTGTTATTATGCCATTGTGCCTTGTATTCTTCTTGTTGGTAGCGAATCCGAGAGGGGTCACCAAAAGAGTTCCTTGGTTTCTTGTATAGTGGACTGATTTTGATGTTTGTTTTGTGTTTCCTTGTCTTTCTTGTATCATTGGCATTAGAGAATGGCTATATCTTGTTCCTACAAGATCAATCTTGGACTTGCTTGTTAGAAAATTCAAAAGAAAAAGTTGAAATCTGAAAATTCCAAAAAGAAGCAAATCTGTCCATTTTTGTGTCTTGGCCAAAATTTTTCTTGTTTTAAGTCTAGATCTAGGAGTCATTTTATTTGTTTTGTTGTTTCTAGTGTTATCTTATTCATATCTAACACTAAAGATGTCTATATCTAGATTTGAGCTTTAATTGTTGATGTTGTTGTGAACCTAAACTTTGGCCATGTGATTGTTGTTGGTATTGTTATTGCGATTCAAAGCTTGGACGTGTGGTGTGTTGTTGGTTCAAGGTTTGAATGTGTATGGTGGTTATTATGTTGTATTTTTAAGCTTGAAAAGGTTTTGTTCATGTTTGGAGTCTAACTTGAACCTTAGAACTTCAAGATTAAAAAAAATATGTTTTTGGTGTTCTTCACATCTTCATCTATTGTTGAAGAAAAGATGGATGTTTGATCTTGAAAGTTGAAGAAAGAGAGTGTGTATTTTTTTAGTCTTGAAATACATATTTTCAAAATTTAAGACCTCTCAAGATTTTTACAACCAATTCCAACCACTCAAGGACTTTAACAACCACTTTTCCAACAACCTTTCATGATTTAAGGACCATGTCTTGAGGAGAAAAGTCAAGTCTTGTTTTTGAATTTGAGAGAGAATTTCAAGACTTCTTTTCTTTCCTTAACCAATTCCCACCAATTTCAAATTACAATTGGACCAAGACTTGAATTAGAAAATAAAATTTGATAACAACGAACCAATACGTGGCTGCCACATCACGTTTCTACTATTCACCGATAATTTTTAAGCTCAAATTTTAGATTTCTTAGTTTTATTTTATTGTTTCCTAGTTCCGTTTGTTGTTTTGAACACTAATTAACAAATTAGTAATCTCCTACTAGATTGTAAGTTAGTTGTAGAGTCCATTTGTTTGTGTCTACGTTTGTTGTGTGCTTTTATTTTTTGTGAATTCGTTGTATCTTGTTGGTTCAAGTCCGTAAACAAATTTTTTTTGAGTCAAATCAAACGAAAATCTATTCCGAACAAGAGTAGACTCGACCCTCAATTACTCGCAAAGTACAAGCCGACTTACAACATTTGAGAAACCAAGTGTGAGGTAAAAATCTAGAGTGAGAGTGTGATGAGGCATTTTAGAGCTAACACGTTTTTTGTTTTATTGTTAGTTGTTGTGTTTTCTTTTAGGTACCATGGCGGCCACAAATCTCGATACCACGTTTGACCGCATCACTGACAATATTGAAGACATAAAAACGCACGTTGAAAGGCTACACCAATTGGTATCCACACTTATCCTAATAAATCCAAAACCTAAGATCCAAGCACCTTGCGGTGAGAGATTCCCACTGGAAGTTGCTGCCCAAACTTTTGAAGGACTTTCACACCAAGGTAAATATGAACATACTCATGAACGTCAAGGAAAAATAGCTAACTCTTATAATTTGGTACATGTGAATGATGAACATATGACTAATAAGCCGTTGAGTTTGAGTAGTAGCTTACCTACATATGAGTATATTGATTGCTTACCACTTTTGGATGATGTACATGTTGTGCGAGTGGATACACTAGTTGATTCTATAGATGACCGAATCGACTCTTCTAGTAAGATGAATTTGTGTCCACCTAGTGTTGAAGCTATTGTGTTAAATGAAAGTACATCGTCATATGAAAATTGTGTTGATCAACTTTTGTGTAAAACTTTCCCACCACTTGAGAATATATGTGATGTGATTAATGAATCTCAAGTGAGTGAAGAGTTTGAAGATGTTGGTCAAGGACAAAGGAGTGAACTTGTGAGCCTATGTTGTTGTAAAGATTCTAATATTTGTTTGGCTCATAGGGTTAATCATGTTCTTGAAATATCTTTGAAAAATGATTTTGCTTGTACTCCTTTGCATGACAACCCACCCGTGCTTGACAAATATGGTGACTTGAATTGTGATTCCTTTGATGTTAATAGTGGTTTCTATCTACCGAGGACCATAGGAAAAATGTGTCATTGTCTCTTTGGGTGTTGCTCATATCCGTGCATCCATGTTTGAAACACTTGTATTTAAGTTATGTGAACCACACCTTGAGGATTCCAAGTTGTATTTTTGTTTGTGGAAGTGTCCAAGGATGTTAAAAACTTTTTGTCACCTTCATGGGGTTAGACAAGTTGAAGTTTCTTGTGGGACTCTTGGGAGCGTGCTTCACATCATTTGTAGAAGGAAGCCGAGTTCTTTGGAAAAATACTTGCCTTGGATTGGATTGTTGCATGGTAGTTTATCTATTCTCCCTATTGGTATGACTCCCTTGATTGAATGTCTTCCCTCGATAAGTGGTTGGAAGGAGATAGGTCCAACGTGCTTGTAATGACCCTTTCTTTCGTTGTGTATTCCAACTTGTGAATACATCTTAGACATGAATTGTATATTTGGTGCCTTTCTTCACTACCTATATGAATATGATGATATTCATGATATTGTTGGATATACATCGTATGAGAGGCGTAGTCTTGATTTTTGTCCCTTAATTCTTAATGTTCATCCGAGCCCTTTCGTTTGTGATGTTGTACAAAAGGTTTTCATAATTAACACAAAAGATCCTTGGTTGTACTTCACGTGTGTAAAACCATGGCATGATAGTGCTAATTGTTTATTTTGCTAACCCTAACCCTCATGCCATGAGGATGTGTACTTGTTTGTTTCCTCTTTGATTTTGCAAGGTACGAATTCGAGGTCGAATCCTTTTCAAGAAGGGGAGGATGATACAAGTGTGATCACGTAGATGGACTTATGAGGGTGTACGTTATACCTAAGGCTTTGTGTGTGTAATGAAGTGCAAAGGAGCACCTAAATGGACACCAAAACAGTCCACTACATATACTAGAGGGGTTCCCCTTCACTAAGAGGCCTTCTAGTCATTTTACCTATTATTTTTAATACACTATAGATAGAATAATGTAGGGTTTCATTAGGTATATTTTGATGAATATTATGAGTTTATAACGCTTGAAAAATTTCTTCTCTAAGGAGAGAAGACCACCGACCCAAATTGTAACTAGGAAAATCAACTCGATTGTGGAATCGCTCGTGTTTGATTCAAGTTTGGAAATGTTGGATTCTTGGGAGATCGGGGTAACTCTTGTGCCAACGTAAGAGTTAGGTATTTGATGTGTGTAATGTTAAAGGTTCAAGAGTGGAATAGGTTTTTGGGTTGTTAATATTATACCTTCAATTTGTGTAACTATCTATCCTTTTGTTTCTTTGTAATCATGTAGTAGTGTTGATGTTGTAACCTTGTGTTTGTGTTGTTAATGTGGAATCCAAAATTATTCTATTGTTCATCTTTCTCTTGTTGTGTTGTTACTGTTTTGATGTTATTATGCCATTGTGCCTTGTATTCTTCTTGTTGGTAGCGAATCTGAGAGGGGTCACCAAAAGTGATCCTCGGTTTCTTTTCTAGTGGACTGATTTTGGTGTTTGTTTTATGTTTCCTTGTCTTTCTTGTATCAAAGGTAAGGTGGGAGTGGTATCTGTGGAGGAAAAAATGCAGGAAGTGGGGTTGAGATGGTTTGGTCATGTGATGAGGAGGGTACGGATGCTCCAGTTCGTAGGTGTGAGAGGTTGGCCTTTGAAGATTTCAAGCGGGGTAGTGGTAGACTGAAGAAATGCTAGAGAGAAGTGATTAAGCATGACATGGAGCAGTTACAGCTAACTAAGGACATGACCCTGGATAGGAAGGTATGGAGGGAAAATATTAGGATAGAGGGCTAAGGGTGTGGATGAGTCGTAGCAAGTAATTAGGTGAACTTTGGTGTTCTTTGTTTGGCAATGTACAATCTTCTGTAGATGTCGTACTTATGTTATTTTATCATGTTCCTTGCTTTTGTATACTGACTTTAATCTTGAGCCGGGGGTCTATCGGAAACAGCTTCTCTACCTCTTTAGAGGTAGTGGTATGGACTGCGTACACTTTACCCTCCCCAGACCCCACTTGGTCGGAATATATTGGGTTTGTTGTTGTTGTTGTTGTTGTAATTGTTACTAAAAAAAAATATAATTTAGCGACAATTAAGTTATTGTCGTTAACTAGTTACTGCTAAGTATCTTTTTTGGTGTTAATGTTTGTTATGATTAAATATCTAAACACATGATAAAGTATTTATTGAATTATTTTTATTCAAATTTTTTAAAAGCTTTTCTATAATTTAACTAGTTGAACATATCAGTTCTTTTAACCATACATTTAAGCCTCATCAGTTAGTCGTAAAATTGAGGTTTGGAGGTCGATGTGTATAATTTTAAAAAGTGATATATTTTATATAGTTAACTTATATATAATAGATGCTTTAAAATGCATAAATAAATTTTGAAAGTATCTAATATTTAATAGAAACACTTGTTCATATGCTAAAGTTGTAACATATATATTCTTGCTTGAGTATTTAAATAAATTTAAGAAATTAGCGATCTCTTTCGTATTTAAAAATGATGAAATATTTCCTTTAGAATATCTTCTGGATTAGAAAAAGTACAAGAAGTCAAAAACTATTCATTATTTCTGGAGCTTCACATGGTTTTTTGGTGTACACGATGGAGCATTAATGATCCTTTAACATTTAAAAAATATGGACATAAAAAAAATAACATAAATATATAGATTCAAAAAAAAAAAAAAAAACATATTGAGAGTTGATTATGTATTTTTACAAAGAAAAAATATATTTTTATTGGATGTAATATATATATTGATAAATTCAAAATTGAAAATAATGGATTGAGAGGTAATTATGTATCTTTACAAAGAAAAAAAATATATATTTTCGTTGAATGTACTATGAGCTAATTATATATCTCGATATAATCAAAATCGAATTTTTTAGTAATTATGTAAATATCAAAATTTTCTGTAATTAAACTCCAAATTATTGGGTATGTTGTTTGATCTTTTTTTAATTTGTTTAGGATCATATGCTAAGGTCGAAAGCAATCACTTAGTGGAAAAGAAAATGATGGAATAATGACATAGTAAAAATATTTTACGTGAGAAAGAAGCGATTTTCCTTATTATTTGTTTAATTTTGAAATATTTGTTAAGTAAATAAAGATACGACTCTGAATCTTTTTTATATAATTTATTCGAAGAGGTATGGCCGACATAATAGATATAATATCTATATCTATATCTACATCTATATCTATATCTATGTCTACATCTATATCTATATCTATAATGTATATCTATAATATATCTATATCTATATCTATATCTATATCTATAATCTATATCTATATCTATATCTATATCTATATCTATAATCTATATAATCTATTTAATATATTAAAAATGCGAACGACCTTAAAAATGTTGTTTGAACTTTTTATCCTTCATTAAAATACTCCACTTTAGACAAAATCGTCTTTTTACTTTTTTTTCTAATTATTATTTATTAAATTAAAATTTCTACAATATATTAATTTTAATTACCATAAAAATTATGGGATCCGTACTTAAAATATACTCCTAACATATATGAGAGTACAAGTCCTACCATATATAGATCCTAAAAAATATGAAAATAAATTACAATTAAAAGTGTTTTTCCTTATTAAATACGTATGCAAAGTATCAAAACCAGAAGAGACAATTGAGAGTCAAAATATTAATACTCGATCACACAAACGTGGGTAAGGGTTAAAAATTCCTATTTTTGTTTTGATTTTAGGTTGCTCTTTGTTGTTCGCGGTTTTGATTTAATTTTTTTTTTTGTTGTTGTTGGTATCTTGCAGACGGACGAATGATGAAAATATCGACACATAAACATAGTTGACGAACAAATCATGAAGATGAAATAATTTTGAAGGTCTTCTTTTGTTTAATGGATGCTACTTATCAAGTAAGATATTTTTTTTTTTTTAAATTTAAGAAGTTGAAGAATATGAGACATGTAATTAAGGTTGAAGAGACTCCAATCATTCATTCTACCACAGCCTATATTGATTTATGGTTTATGAATTTGCTAATATGATTTGAAGACTCATGTCAAATCTGGTTAGAACTTGATGTCCTCTTGCAGACGGACGAATGATGAAAATATCGACACATAAACATAGTTGACGAACAAATCATGAAGATGAAATAATTTTGAAGGTCTTCTTTTGTTTAATGGATGCTACTTATCAAGTAAGATTTTTTTTTTTTTTTAAATTTAAGAAGTTGAAGAATATGAGACATGTAATTAAGGTTGAAGAGACTCCAATCATTCATTCTACCACAACCTATATTGATTTATGGTTTATGAATTTGCTAATATGATTTGAAGACTCAATGTCAAATCTGGTTAGAACTTGATGTCCTAATAAATATTTTGCTAGGCATATTCTATCACGATTTTTTTCCTCTTTTTTTCTTTTTCAGTCTAGAATTATTGCGCTGCTACTTGATCAAACTTCGGATATGTCTATCACTCTAAATATAAATTAATTATTTTTTTAAGTTACACGTAAAATTAATTTTCATTAGTATATAGAGATGCAAATAATTTCTCACATGTATATAAGTACTGGAAATTTTTTATCTATACAACTTTGATTTTGACGCCCCCACCCCACCCCACCCCCCTCCCTAAAAAGAAAACTAAATAGCTTTGATCAGTATGAATTTGAATAAAAAAATTTAATCTCAATAAGTATGGATATTACAAGTTTAAGGAATGAGTTGCTTTTGATTTAGTATTCAGGTAATTAATTATGCTATTGAAGTCTCTCTTGCACCATAAAAGGAGATTTAAGATAAAATAATTTTTCATATATATATCAACTTTCAGGGACATTATAAACTCAAGTCGATATTTGTAATGTTTGTTTCTTGGGCATAGAAATTTTTATACGATGATGTTGATAATGAGAAAATAGCTTGCAATAGTAAATTTGCTAGTTAGACGTAAGAAAGTAGGGTGAGAACTTAAGAGAAATATTTACATTGTAGATTAATTTACATACTACATATTAGATTTTTAGTTGTTTTCTTAATATGTAATTTTTGTTTCATCTTTTGTAAAATTGATTTTATGGGTTCTACTATTTATTTTTTATATTTGTGTTGGTGTTGTGATAAAATTATGATGTTGTTAACCTCTTAGCATAACCTTAAATAAGAGGGTACCAAGGATGTGAATTAATTTGATGCAATTAAGTCAATTATATTGAAAGAAGTCTTTTATCTCCACGAGGTATGACAAGATTTGCATTCACTTGTGACATTTCATGAGGTATATTGTTATTGTTGTACGCTTAATATATTTTTAGTCTTTCTTAATAAGTTTTTTTTTCAAGGTTAGAAGTTAATTAATTTGTAGTTTGGAGCTTCTACTAATATACATGTGCTCCTGTCATATTATTGGATATCAGCATCTTATTGAGTTGTATTATCGCTTTGAATTTATATAAAATATCAATGTTATTTGAGTTGTTTGTCATTCACTAAAAAACTATGTAATAAATATAGATTCTTCTATTGTCTTAAAACATATATAATAAAATCAACTTTGATTATAAGGAGAAAAGTTAGGGTTAATTACTTTAAGATCGAGGTATCGAATATTTACAAATTTCATTTCTTGTGCGGGCCACACCTAATTGATTTTTTCATTTTATTTTGCAGCATTTGGCGACTGATCTCATACAAATAAGAATTTTGATTATTCTTTGATATTATTATTATCATTATTATAATTATTATTATTATTATTATTATTATTATTATTTCTTTAATATATGATTTATCGTAAATAACCTTCCACCTATAAAAATAATAATTGTAGGGTAGAAATAAGTTATGTGTACATGTATATTAGTATTGTTTGAGACGTTAGATGTCCTTATAGGCCCTACAATGACTAAGAATTCACTTTGAACGTCCACCTTTTGTTTCTATTTATGTCCTCGATTGAATAAAAAATGTACTGCATAATATTGGTAAGACATTTTTTTGGTGTAATGCAATATGAGCTTTAGGAATACTTAAGTTTACCCCAATTTATTATGTTATGGGCGGGGACTCTGACTATTTGAGTAGTTAAGGATATGTTATAACTTTCTACAGTAAGAGTTGAGTTGATAATAATTTTTAAAGTTATGAAAAATATTTTTTAAGGAAATATTTTTAGAAAAAGAAGTTGTCTTTACTTACTTTTTTTTTGGTTCATTATGCAAGTGGGAAAACGTTTTTTTAAAAATATCTGTATATATTTAACAGAAATAATGAGAAGGAATGAGTTAAGGGAGGTGCGGAATTTTGAATATTTTTTAAAAAATAATTAAAAATTTAAAAATATATTTTTTTTTTGGGGGGGGGGGGGGTGTTGATAGGGGGCTAGGGGTCAAGGTATGGGGGTAAGAAAAAAGTTTAAAAAGTTTTAAAACAAAACACTTACCATGATTTAGACGTCAGTGTGTTTCTAACTAACAACAAATTAGGGATATTATTTTACGTATTGCTTTATCATAGCTACTAAGTAGCTTAGTCCTATACGTAGACGTAGAGGAGACTCTTGTATTGTATGTATTCACATGTAAATTGTATATCAATAATAAATTTGTCTGGGAAAAGTCCTTTTCAAAGATATTATTCTTTCTCTTATTTTTTCTTCTTTTACAAAATTTAAAATTGGGTAATGCTTTGATTTAGAGTTATCATGTACTTTTGTCATGTTCGCAATTATTTTTGCTTTGATTTGGCATCGACATAATATAAGTTCAATTTACAAGCGATTAGTTTTTCTCGCAACAACCCTTTCTTCTCATAGCGGTAGCTTTAGTGCACCGGACTGCCCTTTTGAAGGGGAGCCTTGGAGTAACTGGTAAAGTTGTTGCCATGTGACTAGGAGGTCACGGGTTCAAATCTTGAAAACAGCCTCCGGTAGAAATGCAAGGTAAGGCTGCGTACTATACACTCTTGTGGTGGGCCCTTTCCCGGACACCAAGTATAGCTATAGCTGCACCGGATTGCCCTTTTTTTATTTTTTCTTACTTATTTCACATCATAAGTTTTAAGTTCTCCGTTCAATATATTCTTAAATTACAATTAGCCGTAAGGAAAAGATGTACTGTATGACAAAGGTAAAAGTGAAGATCTAATATGTAATTACAATTAAATATATGTTATATTTATATTATTATATTAAAATGTGAAAGATCTTTGAGAATATTTTGAACTTTTTGCACTTCATTAAAAAACTTTGCAATAGACAAAATTATATATATATATATATATATATATATATATATATATATATATATATATATATATATATATATATATATATTAAAAGTGTGAAAACATTTAAAAAGGTGATTTGAATTTTTTGTCCTTCATTAAAAGACTTTCCTTTGAACCATGATTTTTTTATGACCATGATGTTCGAGCCAACTTTTATACATCTCGACTAAATCAACTGAATATCTACCACCTCCCACCAGCAACAGATATATAAACATAATTATGACTTACAAAATTCAAGAAAATAATACCAGAGCTCAGGGAAGCCATGTATGAAGAGGACTATTGGACCTTTGCCTAATTCTGCTACATGCATGTTTATGCCATTTACAGCTGCCATTTTGTTCTCTATCTTCACATGGTATGGCGAATACTAAATCGAAATCGAAATTTTTTATACTGCGGTATGGATGTTATGATATTTGATACGATATTTAGTAGAAATTTTAAAATTATTTTGATATTTGATACGGTATTTGTAAATACCAAAATACCGTATACCACACCGAAGTTTTTTAATAACATATAAAACCCATATATATATATATATATATATATATATATATATATATATATATATATATATATATATATATATATATATAGGATTATTAAATATATTTATATCTCATCCATTAGTCAATTGAACACAAAAGTAGTTTTTATTCAGAAATAAATTTTTTGGAAAGTTTATTATTTAGGAGTACTATGCTTAAGTTTAGTTATTGTTGTTCAAAGTTTGCATCTCGGACTATTCAATCATGATTGAAATGTTATTTTTGTGTAATTGATTAACAAAAATAGTTGTTAGCCTAACATGATTGAGACTTTTTTAAAATTTAAAGTTATAGTTTTTTATATGAATATATGTAATTAGTAATCAAATAAAGTATAGTTACCGAATTACCATATCGTAAAATACCGAAACTAAATTTAAAAATACCAAATCATACCGAACTAATGATATTGTTTTTTCAGATACCAAAAACTAAAATCACTGTACCAAAATTTAAAATACTGTACCGTACTATATCATACCCACCCCTAATTGTGACATGTAACTGTAACAAATGTCAGACTTGATTCTATTCTGGTTGACTGGTTGTGATGTCATTGTCACTATAAAGTGCTATCATTGACATATGGGTGTCAAGTGAGCCGGCTCGACCCGACCTGACTCGGTCCTCGTAACTAATTCGGTTCGGTTTGATCCTAACCGGTAAGTCCTAGGGCTTTAGGGTTCTGGGTCCAGGGCTGGTTATTTTTTAAAATGGGCCCAGCTAATTCGGCCCGGATCAAGCCCGGTCCAGGCTCGTCGGTTAACCGGTCCGGCCCGGCCCGAATAAATTTTTAAAAAAACAAAGATTTTGGCTTTTGGGCCAAACTAGCCGTTGGCCCAACGGCTATATAGCTATTTTTGGGTCCCAACAGCTAGTTTGGGCCCATTTATTAAAAAAAAAAAAAACTTTACAAAATATTTTTTAATCCCAAAAAAAAAAATCTATAAATACCCTACAACTTCAAATCATTTTTCATACAGTTTTTCACTCTCTCAAATCTCATTCTCTCTCAAATCTCAATTCTCAATTCTCAATTCTCAATTATTCAATATATTTAATTTTTTAAAGTGTTCACTTTAATTTTTTAATTTTTCGCTTACAAAGTACGAGCGGAAGTTTCTAAAGTCGCAATCTTCGGATACTTCCAAAATTTAGTATTATCGTTCCATCTCTTACGTTTAATTTTTATTTATTGTATTAATTGTTTAATATTTAATTTTATTATATTTGTGTATTTTAAATATTTTTAGTTTAATTTAATTTATATTATGGATAAATTAAGAAACCTCGCTACTAAAGATGTTAAAATTTTTTTGTCCTGAAAGAGGTAGTGGTAGTAAAAAGCGAATTACTAGCGGTAGAGGTAGTTTAAGTAGTAGATATACCCGTGTGTCTTCGCCTCCGGTATCGCTTGGTACACCTTTTAAGGAAGAAATAGGTGTAGGTGCTCACGATATGGATTATGTGGAAGCTCAGAAAAATTACGGTATAGAAGAAGAAAATGAAGTTGATGGGGTTAATTTGGACGAAGATAATGAAAATATTGCTGAGACAACCGCAGTAGGAGATGCTAACGTTAGATCTGAATCAGTTAATCTCCCTTCCCATCCTCCCAGTGCCCCAAAACCTCGTAAAAGAACTAGTATTGCATGGCAATTTTTTGAACGTATATCAGATATTGAGGTGCAATACAATATTTGTCAACAAATATATAAGCATAGAAGTGGAGGCAAGCAAGGGGTACGGGTACGTTAATGAGACATGTAGCTGAAGATCACAAAAGAGAGTTAAATATTGCAAAAGGTGGTGGGGATGTTGGTGGGTCAACGCAAACTAGAATGGACCCAGCAACCGGTCACGTAGCCAAGAAGCATAATAAATTGAGGGACCGGAAAGAAATAGCTAAAATGGTAGCTGTGGGTTGTTTGCCTTTTAATTTTCCTTCTTCTGATGCCTTTATTCGTTATATACAAGCAATTTATAATTCTATGTTTAACGGTATTCCTAGAACTACTTGTCGATCTGATATTTTTAGACTTCATTCACAATATTATTTTTATTTATCAACATTGTTAAAAAATATTCAATGTATATTGTCCCTAACTTCTGATCTTGGTCGTGCTGTAAATAAAAATGATTATTTAATCGTTACTTATCATTGGATGGATAGTAATTTCGTGATGTAAAAACGTATTCTTGCTTTTTTATATGATGAAGATCGTAAATATACTGGACAATTTATTGCTGATTCTATTGTTAAAATTACCGGATATTATGGTATCGAAAATAAAATTTTATGTATTACTTTTGATAATGCTTCTAACAACAACTCTGCTATAAAAAACTTAAAATCTACGCTATCTCCGCCCTTGCCTGAAATTTTTCATATTAAGTGTGCAAGTCATATATATAATTTAATTATAAAGGATGGTCTTGAGTTTTTTGAGTTTTATATTGAAAAAATTTGCCTTACTGTTGGTTTTATTCAAGGAAATAATCGTAGATCGAGAATTAGAGAATTTAAAGTTAATGTCAAGAAAATGGACTTACACCGATTTTGATGTCTGAGGAAATTGATACTAGATGGAATTGTACGTATGAATTTTTAAAAACTTGTTATAAATATAGAATTCCTATTACACTAGCTTTTAACCAACATTGCGATTCATTTGCTGATTCTGTTGATTGCATGCTACATAATTCTGATTGGGTTGTAATTAATGATCTTGTTAAGTTTTTAGAAAAAGTTTATGTAGCTACGGTTGAATTTTCCGGTGCTTATTATCCTACTGTTTGTAATATTTTGGCATATATAGCCGATATTTCTGGTTTGCTCAAAGAATATAAAAATAAAGAAGGTTATAAAGAAGCTGTTGGCGCCATGTTTACGAAATTTAAAAAGTATTTTTTTTCGATTCCCCCTATTTACTTGGTTGGTGTTGTGCTAAATCCGTGCATGCAATATAATAATATGTGTCACTTTAGTACTCTTATTTTTACTAACTTAGAAATAAATACTAATCATGATTCTGAACAAGTACGACCTGATTTGTGGACGGCTACGGCTGATGCAAAGGATTACATGAAAAATTATATAATCACTATGCTGATTTATTTGATTTAGCCGTACCTACAAATATCACTCCAACTGTCGCTCCTCATCCTCCCGAGGAGCCATAATCTTCTAAAGGCCGGCATATAGTATTTTTTTGATTCGTTTTATGATTTAAATTGTTGGAACAGTGTTGATGAGAGAACTTACACATCAACTTATCGGGAAGAGCTGAAATATTATCTTTGGACGGCATCAGAGGATCGTAGACGACGGATCAACACGTTGAATTGGTGGAGGAGTAATGAAACACAATATACTGTGCTTTCAAGATTAGCTAGAGATATCTTGAATGTTCCAATGTCAACCGTGGCATCAGAGAGCGCCTTTAGTCAGGGACGACAACAACTTGGAGACAACCGACAATCATTGGGAAACAATGCAATGAATATTCTAGTTTGCCTCAGAGATTGGATTAGAGTGGAAAGAAGAAACCAAGGAATGGAACCGGAGCCGAGCGCTGAGCTAAAACTTGAAGAAATTATGACTTCATGGGAGAACTCAGCAGAATCAAGTCCAATGCATGGTTTTGCCCCCGTTGACTTCGACTATCCTATGCAAGTTCCCATTAATATCAACATGAATGAGTTGGAAAAAATGATGCATAATTTATAGATTTTTCATTCATGTAAATTATAAATTTTGGATCATTTTGCAATCAATAAAATTTCCTAAATTCATTCACTCCTTAGTCCTTGCTTTTTATATTTTTTCATTTAACAATTTAAAATTTTAAATTGACTTTCTAGTTTTCTACTTTAAATTAAAAACTTACTTCTAATATATTATTAATTTACTACCAAATATTATTAATTTATTATATTAAGTAGCATATATTTTGTATATTTGTGCATATATCTTCTATAGAAGTGTAAATTTAACGTATACATATGTATATGTTTTATAAATAAGTATATCTATATATATTGTAATGTATATATAATGTAGTATATTTTATAAGTAGTGGTATATATACATTGAATGGGGCATATCCATAGAATAGAGTGTACATATGTGAATAGATCTTCTATAGACGTGTATATTTAACGTATACATGTGTATATGTTTTATAAATTAGTATATAACTATACAAATATATATTGTAATGTATATATATTATAGTATATTTCATTTAAAGTATTACATATACATAGAATAGAGTGTATGTATGTGAATAGATCTTCTATAGACGTGTATGTTTAACATATATATGTGTATATATATTTTATAAATTAGTATATAACTATACAAATATATATTGCAATGTATATATATATTGTAGTATATCTCATTTAAAGTATTACATATACATAGAATAGAGTGTATGTATGTGAATAGATCTTCTATAGACGTGTATATTTAATATATATATATATATGTGTGTATATGTTTTATAAATTAGTATAGAACTATACAAATATATATTGTAATGTATATATATTGTAGTGTATCTCATTTAAAGTATTACATATACATAGAATAGAGTGTATATATATGTGAATAGATCTTCTATAGACGTGTATATTTAACATATACATGTGTATATATTTTATAAATTAGTATATAACTATACAAATATATATTGTAATGTATATATATTGTAGTATATCTCATTTAAACTATTACATATACATAGAATACAGTGTATATATGTGAATAGATCTTCTATAGACGTGTATATTTAACTTATACATGTGTATATTTTTTATACATTAGTATATAACTATACAAATATATATTGTAATGTATATATATTGTAGTATAGTTGATTTAAAATATTACATATACATAGAATAGAGTGTATATATGTGAATAGATCTTCTATAGACGTGTATATTTAACTTATACATGTGTATATGTTTTATAAATTAGTATATAACTATACAACTATATATTGTAATGTATATATATTATAGTGTATTTTATTTAAAGTATTACATATACATAGATTAGAGTATATATATATGTGAATAAATCTTCTATTGACGTGCATATTTAACGTATACATGTGTATATATATAATTATATATATATTGTAGTATATTTTATTTAAACTTTAAAGTTTAAAGTAGTACATATATATTTGGATGGTGCCTATATATGTGTAATTGTGTATATATTTTTTAAATTATAATGTAGTATATACTATATATATAGTGTATATATATTGTTTAACGTATTTATAATATATATATATAGGTGGGTATATATAATGTATATTAAAAAAAAGTTTTTTTTTTTTATATTTTTGATCGTTTTTTTAATCGGGTTTGACCGGGTTTAGGTGGGTTTGACCGGGTTGGGTTAAGTGGGCCGGTTAAGGGTGGTTTTTGATTTTTTTACTGTTGGGCTCAGCCCGGCCTGACCCACTTAGACCCCAACCCGGACCCGAACCAGCCCTCAACCCGGTTAAATAACAGGGGCCGATTTTGGGTTGTCTCGGTCCAGCCCACTTGACAGCCATACATTGACAACATCAATAATATTTTACTTCCTCAATCCCATTTTGTGTCTTGCATTTTGATCGGGCACATAATTTAAGAAATTAGTGATAATTTTATAAAGTTTACAAAATTGTCTCTCTTAAAATTTATTTTTTAATTGTTTTTTCTTATTAAATTGGACCCAGTAAGAATAAAATGAGAATATTGTCATTAAATAGTTATCAAATAAGGACAGATGACATTTTTTTTAGACAAACTAAAAAGAAAATGATGACACATAAAATAAAACGGAGAAAGTAGATTTTAAAAAGGCTGAATACATTGGATACTTACCGACATTTGTTAGGGGCATTTACAAAAATTACTAGAATATAATTGTCACTAATAATTGCTACTAACAAAAAATATAATTTAACGATAATTAAGTTATTATCGTTAACTAGTTATCGCTACGTATCTTTTTTGGTGTTAATGTTTGTTTTGATTAAATATCTAAACACATGATAAAATTTTTATTGAATTATTTTTATTCAAATTGTGTAAAAGCTTTTCTATAATTTAACTAGTTGAACATATCAATTCTTTTAATCATACCTCGTAAAACTGAGGTTTGTCATGCATTAGGCCTTTAACTATACATATCAGCATCAGTTAATCATAAAACTAACTGATTGAGGTCGATGTGTATAATTAAAAAACGTGATATATTTTATATAGTTAACTTACATATATAATAGATGCTTAAAAATGCATACATAAATTTTGGAAGTATTTAATAGAGACACTTGTTCAGATGCTAAATTTGTAACATATTCTTGCTTAAGTGTTTCAATAAATTTATTGATGAATTTTAAAAATTATTGATTATTCCGTAACTAAAAATGATGCATATCTTTCCTTTAGAATATCTTTTGGATTAGAAAAAGTACAAAAACTGTGCATTATGTCTGGAGCTTCACATGGTTTTGGGTGAACACGATGGAGCATTAATGATCCTTAACATTTAAAAATGATGGATATAAAAAAGAAAAAATTACCTAAATAAATAACATAAGTTTCTAAACTTTTAAAAATCTCTCCACTTTTAAGAAAATTTCTTAAATCGTAACATTTTATACTTTTTGGTAAAGTTGAAATAACCCACTTCTCCTCTATGTATGCCGCAATTTGTGGTACAGTTTCTATCCAACTTCTCTATCTAATTCAAAACTTTCAATTAAGGTAATTTCCCCTAATAAAATCAGCTTCAATTTATTCTATTCCTTTTTTATTTTTCAAAAAAAAAAAAAATTTGCGCAGGTAAAGCTAAGTAAAATTTGAGTGTTTTGGTTGAGTAATTTCTTCGATTATACTTTTTTTTATGCTTTATTGTTTGAGTTATCATTATGAATAGAGATTCTGGACCTTCTTTTAGTCTTGCATTTTCTCAATTAGAAAGTATCAAAGAAGCTCAAGGAGTTGTAAACTTCATTCCTGGTAAATTTGACTATGAATTTGATGATTTTGATGAAAATAGATCAAAACATAGAAACGATCCCTAAATTATGAAGAAATTACGGCAAAAGCATCCTAAGAAGGACAAGAAAAAAGAAAGTGGTTCTAAGAAAAGAGGATCCAACAGTCCTGCAAGTAAAACTCCCACCAACAATCCTTAGGTAATTGCATGTTTAGATCTGTTGAATATTAGGCCAAGATACATATTTTGACTTGAATGATACATTTAGAAATTCATTGTTTATCTGGTTCTTTGTTGCCAATATTATATGTATCTTGTGATTTTTTTTTATATTGAAATTTATATAACAAAAGATACAAGTTTATAAGTATATAGATACATATTATGTTGACTTGTGTCTGTGAGTTATTGTTAATGCTTTAATATGTATTTATTGGTGTTTAAATTTTACTGAAAGTCTTATTATAAGAGATACGAGTTATAACTTCATAGATACATGTTGTGTTAACTTGTATCTGTGACTAACTGTTAATGCCTTAAAATGTATCTAGTGTTGTTTAATTGCTATTGAAAATCGTATTAAAAAAGATACAAGCTTATATCTACATACATGTTGTATTAACTTGCAGCTAAAGAATGATGTTCTTAAAGTTTTTGTATATATTGTATGTCTTAATGTAGAGTTATTGCAGCTCAACTAATTTTATCATTATTGTTTTTTTTTAGATAATACATAAATATGACCCTAAACTTGACATTAAATTATAAATTTGACCTTAAACTTTGACCGTGCACAAATGTGACCTTTAACTATTCAAAACTGCACAAATATGACCTCTGATCCTATGTGGCAAAACGCGTGATCAACACGCAAAACTGGGCGCGTCCAACTTAAAATCTAAGGGTATAATACATAAATATGACCCTAAACTTGACACCAAATTATAACTTTGACCTTAAACTTTGACAGTGCACAAATATGACCTTTAACTATTCAAAACTGCACAAATATGACCTTTAAATGTCTTTTCACTATTATTTTTTCATTATTTTTGGCTCAAAGATGAAAATGACATCTAATTTCTTTTGTTATTGCGGAAAAAGAGCAACATTGAAGATTTATTAATTAGGTGGGTATGTATATATATTATAAAGCAAAGGACAAATTTAAGTTATATAGTATAACTAAATATGATTTATTTAAATATTAAATTAAACATGAAACTATACTAATAATAAAAAATTATAGTTTTAATAAAATATTATTAAATTAACGTTATTAAGGACAGTAGTAGTAATATATTAAATTAACGTTATTAAAATGTTATTAAATTAACGTTATTAAAACGTTCTTAAATTAACGCAGGAGCGGGCCTATGTGGTTGCCATGGGGTTCACCCAAACCCCTCGGTAAAAAAATTACGTTGTACATATAAGGTAGAAAAGCTATATTTATGTACGTATATTAATGTTGAACCACATGAAACAAGGTACTTAGACAACCCAGTGGTGTTAATTGCTTTTCTTAGGCGCTTCCTTCAGCCTACTGCGCGGGTTCGATTCCTGCTAGTGGTTGTTTTTTTTTTAATAAAAAAAGCTAGGTGTTGCCGCTATAGAAATAAATAATAATAATAATAATAATAATAATAATAATAATAATAATAATAATAATAATAATAATAATAATAATAATAATAATAATAATAATAATAATAATAATAATAGCGACGTCGTTTTAGCACAAAAAGCAAAACTTTGATAGTGGACAAATATGACCTTTAACTATTCAAAACTGCACAAATATGACCTCCCTCCAAGTCAGCCCTTTTAACAATGTGTCACCGTGTGATTGGATTACCGTTCCACGTAAGCGCGAGTGAAACTCACACATGTGTTTGCAAAATCGGAGGTCATATTTGTTCAGGTTTTGAATAGTTAAAGGTCCTATTTGTGCACTATCAAAGTTTAAGGTCAAATTTATAATTTGATGTCAAGTTTAGGGTCATATTAATGTATTAATGTATTATTTCTTTTCTTTTTTCTTTTTTTTTTCTTTTTCTTTTTTTTTTTTTTTAGGAATTGATCAGTTACGTTATAAAGGAAATTTCAACTCATCCTCTTAGATTTGTAAGTTCATGCAATTTAAGATTTAAGGATGAAATTAAAGAAGTTATCGGCCAAGAAGTTTTACACTTATTTGAGAAGACTATTTTCGGATGTTATCTCAACATACCTCTTTTCAATTATTTTGGACAAATAACAAAATGTCTTCTTATGCTCGAGATCGAGCAACCAAATCAAGAAGAGATACATGTGTTTGTCAAAGGCCAGATTATTAGATTTTCCATCTATAAATTTGCTTTGATAACTGGCTTAAACTGTTTTGGTAATGTTAATTTCAAATATGAAGATTCTTCTCCGAGTTAGCTTATGGAAAGATATTTTCCACAATCAACGAATGGGGTTGATAAGGAGGCATTGGTGGAACATTTTCTGAAGGAATATTTTGACAACAAAGAGGATGCCCACCAGATGACAATCTTATACTTCATCCACACATTCATCAACTCACAGCTGAATGCTTCTCCTGTTCCATTGTCTGATGTCAAAATGGTTGAAAATGGAAAATATGAATTCTTTTCTTGGGGTAAAGTGTCTTTCTCCGGGCTGATGGCCTCACGTGGGCACAAATTTTTTGTTGAGAAGCAGTTTTATAAGTTGGGTGGTATCCCTCATGTTCTTAATGTGTGGATGTTCGAACACTGTTCAAATGTTGATACCAAAGTTGCTGTGAAAGAGGGTAATAACATACCTCGTATATTGAATTAGAAGGTTGTTGCAGTCCAACCTCAGTTTAATCAGTTTATGACCGAAATGTTTAGCAAGGTATGATACTGATTGAATTTTTTTTTTATACATTGCATTATAGTATTTTTAGTTTTAATCATAATAACTTTTAATGAATACATGTTTTGTACATAGTGTTCATATGCCAACATTGTTTCTAGTGCGGAGAAGTTTGAAAAACTTGATTTGCCGCCAACTAATTTTACATCTGATTACCTGATGCCATCATCAACTGAAAATTCAGATCAGAGGAGTTACAGAGTGAATTTACCCCAAGTTTTCGAAGATCATGACAATTTTGATGACTTCAGTACGACACCTCTATAATTTTTGATGAGGGAGTCGATACATGTATCTCGTACAGTATCCGCACCTCTGTCAAAGAGTGAAAAAGATGTTCCTTTAGGAAGAAGATCAGATAGTAAAGAAGAAAGGCAGATTCGGAACGCAAAAAATAAAAACAGACAACAGGTATTTCCATATCAACATCTATTATATTTTTCTCATAGTGAAAACGTTTCTATATCGTGTTATTTTTCATGCTTAACAAATACTGGCGAATCCAACAGATACAGAAGAAAAGAGTAAAGTGGATGCCGATTCTACATGCATAAATAGGAAAGAGCTTTTGGTTAAAGCGGACCTAGATTCGTTAGAGTCCGAAATAAAGACATATGTGAAGACATATGTAAGGATCTATATATTTTATTGTTGTATAAATTTTTGGTTTGTATGCATTTTAACTAATCAATTATGCATATTTATTAGATTGACCAAAAATTTAATGATTTAGAGCGTCTGATGAATGACAGATTCTCTGAAGTTTTGAAGTCATTGCAGCTGAAAAATGAGACTGTGGAGAAGGTAACATGCTTTAAAACAACACACATTTATTAACGACTATATTGAATTTATTCTTACTGCTCATCCTTATGTTGCAGGAAAAAGTTGCAAAACAAAGCCCGAAAGAGGGTCAACATTCAGATGATGTTGCTGACTTTGAAGACCATAGTAATCCCATCAGTCCACATTTTGTCTCAGAAAAAACAGAGAAAATGGAGGTGTCCATGATACATATTAACTATTTTAATTCTCTTGTAATGTGTATATATCTTAATGTTTACTTAATTTTCATAAGTACTAATTATATTGTTTTTCATTTTTTTAACTAATGTTGTATTGAATATTTTTATTCATTGATAAAAAATCTACGGGAAAATATTCTAAAACAGAGCCGGCAAGAAGATGATCCTTCGGATGATGTTTTTGATGTTGCAGGATGTACTAGTACTGATAGTCTAGTGAAAGAAACTGGCAATCAATTGAAATGGAGGAGGATAGAGCCAACCAAGCACCATCACCTTTCAAGAATGGTGAACAATATGAAAAGGTAATTAACATTCATTATGTGTTTTGTAATTAACATGACTATTTTGACATGCTTGAAATGATAAAATGTAAACTAAGACATATATGTAATAGGTTTGTGCCTATCTTATGCTACGAAATGAAAGATAAATATTTTTACTTTTTGTCTCTAACTTAACATTTAGGTATCTTGTACAATTTAATTAATTTAGTAGAAAGAATTTAATTCACTAAAAAAAAAATACAAACAGTTATGTAATTAATATTTCAGATTTAAAATAAAGTTGAGATACAAGTTAAAATAAAGTTGAGATACAACTTACAAGTTAAAATAAAGTTGAGATGCAAGTTACTACTTTTTGGTAAAGTTGACATACATAAATGGACATTATTGTTACTATTTTGGATTTAAAATAATTGAACTTTTTTGGTAAAATATTTGTTAATGTTTCAAATCATTTTCAGGATGATGGAAAACTGAGTGACATTGTTGTTGAAAAAATGCAACCGCTTGATAGTATTATTCCAGGTCGAGAACACGATATGACATTGAGAATTTACAAGCCTCCACCAACAACTCCAGACGAGGATATGATTAGTGACACCACAATTTTGTCTGTCTTTCCTACACAAAAAAAAGATGTGTCAGATGTTAAAAAGACATCTGCACCACGCTCAAGGAAGCCATCAAAGATTTACCGTTCTCCTTTTTGACTTATTTTGGATCAAGTTCTAAAGAAAAGAAAAAGTTGGCTTCTAAAGATAAAAAAAATACTCATTCGAAGGTTATGACATTACTGGGATTCACCAAATGTAGAGATGGAAATATTTGAAGGTCATTCGATGCTTAATATGTTAAGGGCATGCCATCACAGGGTATCGTCATACCCAAACTTGCAAGTCGTTCATATCGTATCTATTTCACAGCCCATCTCATTCAAAACATGCAAGTGACCAGCAAAGATTTATAACATCACAAGAGAGTCATCATTTTGAAATCTTAAGAAAACTTATGCAAGTACCCTCTTTTTGCAAGACTTAAATATGCGGTGATCATGTCAGTCATTCAATCACATGTAATTCTTCTCTTTTAATGCAAAGAGTATTGTTATAGTAAGAAAACTCCCTCTCATCATATCATAAACCATGCTAAACACCATGATGTTAAGGAACTTACCTTCAAACCTTAGTTCATGCATTCAAAATCACTCACAATACAAATAGACACTATGTTTCGTAACAAGAGAGGGAATTCATTGTTCGTGCTCCCAATTAAACTTTTCAAAACTATAAACGTATATACATAAGGGGCTATAATTCGATTTCCACGAAAAGGATTTCAACACAATATATATATATATATATATATATATATATATATATATAATATCAAAACGATTTCATGACATGCTTTTTAAATCAATATTCAAACTCTTAGTTTGCAACATGATTATAAACCCTTGCACTTGATAAAACGATAAAATCCATGCCCATGAAGTTTAAGGATAGTCACACATACCTTAGGTTGTTTATTTTGAAGATTGGAACCATAATCTTGACTCTTTTCTTGAAATCTTGAACTTAGAGGTTGAATTCTTGATTTTTGGGGAAGAGTCGTGTTTAGTTCTCGAGAGAAATTGAGTAATTTTGGGCATATAATGCCCTAATGACGAGTTAATCTACTGTTATCACAATTTGGGGTTATGGAGACGAGATTTCCCTTCGGAATTTAAATTCGCAACCGAAACCCATTTTGGAAACTCACCGCGACGCGCCAAGTGGCCCATCGCAAAATTCTACAAGTGAGGTCTGAGAAAGGTAAAGTGTACTTGACCTTACCACTAACAAGGAAAAAATGCAATAATTTTCAATAAAGTAAACCTGTTTTTAGCAACAATTATTATGACAAGCTAAAAATGACCATCAATTCACCTTAAGAGCACTCTTTTATAGCATAAAAAGAAATAACCATAAGAACAGAAGAGTTATCAAACTCAAAACAAGTACAATCAAGCACAACACACTTTCTATACATCTGTCTCCATCGATCCAATCAAAGACGTGCATGCCATAGAGAACGAGACTCGACTAGTGGTAGTGAGATTAAAACTTTTGAATGAAGTCATAGATGTGTTTGCTAATCTCATTTGGCCTTTCTTGGTTGACAAAGTGAGCTGCACCTTCCAAAATCACAACTTCCTCCAACAATGGAACATCTTTCTTAAATCCTCCATTGTGTATGTACTCTTTAGCACCCGGTATATGATAGACCAATTCGAGATCCCCAACGATAAACTTGGTTGGAACTTTAACTTGAGCCCCCGTCCATGGTGCTGTGAGTTCCCAGTCTCTGCATTTCATAAGACACAGAAATTTAGGATGTATGTACAGTTTCAGGCAACTCCAAACTTCAAATCCCAAATATATACGTCAAAAATGACATTTTCTTGACTAAAGATACTAAGCCTTGCTAGCGTCCATGTATGAAGAAGTTGATCAAGACAGTCTAAAAGCAACTAATAGGAACTATGTTGCTCGGACTCTTTAGAAATGCTCTTAATCTTAAATTGTTGAAACAAATGTGAACTATATAAGCATACCACTAACTTGTCGAACAAATGCACTCAAATGTACGATATCACAGTAAGGAGAGGAATGCTTACAAGGGAAGAGCTCGGTAATAGTTGATTGGACCAGTGAAACCAGTCTTCTCAAACTTGCTGGCATAGTAATCCAACTCTTCCTCAGACAGCCAAGATGAAAGGGCAGCGGGAGCATCAGGGATAACGTCAAGGCCTTTGCCTTCAGGAAAATAAAATGGTGCAGGATCACGGTATGTCAAAAATTTCTTAAGAACAGCCTTAGCACCATATGGAGTAAATTCAGCTTCAATTTTGCCCGGTACCTGCAGGGTAAAAACATAGTGAACTTTCTGCTGCTGAAATACCAATTAAAATTAAATCTTAACAAACCTACGCCCTTATCATACAAGGTGGTTTATGACCATTAGATCCCTAGAAAGAGGAGTAAACGTCAGCTGTTACCACTAAATGACTAAGATGGGGACGGACCCCAAACGAGTAATAACTTTTCAACAACAGAGGCGATGACGTACTCTTTCAAGTCAAAGTCACAGTCAGGTAGATGGAGTTAATATTACGGTTGTTCCAAAGAGAACTTTTGAATGGTATGCAACATGTTCCAAACAAATTAATAAGATAATTTCTTTATCTACTTTTGCTTTTCTGATCATCTGCTTCAAATTTGCTCTGAAGACTTGATATCACTAACATAATGTTTGCAAGGTAAGAATTGTCAACAATGGACTCAATATGGTCCAGCCCATCCACGAATGGCCAGGGCTAGAGCTAGACAGGCGGAAGTTTGCCGAAAAATCACACCGTATATACAAGGCCAAATTTTCTTTCTTATGTATGTATATATCGTAGAGGATGAATTCCTCGATGAAAATCCTACCTCTACCACAATCTGTTGTTCGTGATCTATAGGTCACACAGAGACAACCTTTTTGTTATTCACGCCCTTTCAGAATCTGTTGTTCTATGGAATACAGAGAAGAAGAAGAAAACACACGTAGGAGGATAAAAATATTCTACTTGTTTATTCATCCACATCTGAGAATATAAATAGACAAAAATACTCCTATTCTATTTCTAAATAGGAAACTAATAAAATCCTATTCTAACTTCAACTAGGATACTAATAAATCCTATTCTATATCAACTTAAATAACTGAATTTCAGAAATAAAAATACTAAACTAAAAAATAAAAATAACAGGAAATAACTCAATACTTCAACACTCCTCCTTGAGATGTTTGCTGGTAACTGCAAGTTGGTCACGAAGAGTTTCAAATCTGAATATGGGAAGAGCTTTGGTAAATATATCAACGAGTTGATCTTCCTTGGTCTCAGCAATTTCATTGACCATCTCAATACATTTCTTCACAAGGTTCTTCCAAATCACCTTGAGAATCTTGTCCTGTTGTAGCATCTTACAAGAGATGTTGAGATAATCAGAGTCCACAACACCTTTCACAAATCCAAGGTACTTGGGCATAAGCTCCTCACAGTTATCCATAATGAACACCCGCCATACATATAACTTGTGTTAACACCTAATTTTTGCCCTCCGCAACTAAACTTAATCCTGAGTTTCTTCAATTTTTAATAAAATCGAGATATTTATTTCCTCCGAATAAAAGTTTTGAAAGGCATATTTGTACGTGATTTTTTCACCTTAGGTAGCAATTATATATTATCATGCTCAATTATGTGATATTATACAATTGGATTACTTAAATGTTTACTCTATGGAATATCAGATTTTAATTAAAAATTATTTTAAAACTAAGCACACTAATTAAAATCTTGATTTGAAAATGATCTATTTCAAAAATGGCTTATTCGGAAAAATGCTTACTTAATTTTATCAAATCAAAGAAGCTCCGGATGAAGCTAGTTGCTAAATTCGTTTTCAATCTTGACTCAGTTTGGTCAATGTATTAAACTAGATTTAATTGAAGTTGATTTGGCTACAATTGCAATACAATTGGCCGTTTAATCTTTAATTAAGTCAAAGTTTAAATACAATTGACTAAAGTCTTTATCAATAGGCTATTTATTAAATAGTTTAAACCCAATCTTAATTGAGGCTATGTCTTAAATAATTCCATCAGCCCAACAACAATATTTACCTACCCACCAGCCATTTTAAAAGGAGCCCAATCCATACTAAACCAGCCCAGCCCAGCTCTTTAAAGACCCTTTTTCTTCCTCAAACATGAGAAACCCTCAACCAAAGCCAAACCTTAAACCACCGTCAACCCGACCTCGACCCCTTCTCCACCCGAATATGGAAACCCATGGTCGAACCAACCTTCTTTCAACATAAATCAAATTCCACATGACCTAAATATCTGCGAAATGACTCGACCCAACTGTACCCGCGCATTTCACGCATTCATAGTATGGGAAAACCCTTGGATCTTCTAGAAGCAAGCCTAGGTGTCTCAACCAATGTCCATATTCCGCTAATCTCGGGTGCCATGGTACGAATTCGTACACATCTGGTCGTTTTTGATTGGTTTGGAATGGAATTTGTTTTACCCTTTTTCAATTGGTCCGTCTATTCCATTTTGTGGGAAAAATCCAAAGTTTTGGTATGGTGCAGGTTTGAAAACTAGACGGCGGGAGGGAAAGGATTTTCAAATCTTAAACCCTAGGGTTCCTTTTTTTTGGGATCCCGAAAATACCCTGGTTCAATCATCTATATAAGAGGTAATATGAGTCACTAACTAGGGGTTGGATTTTAGGAGGTTCCGAAATTGGGGACTAGAGGAATGAGAGGTCACCATATTCTATAAGTTTTGAAGTTTTGGGTCGAGAAAAAAGGGGGGGGGGTCTTCTTTTTTTTTTCTAGGAGATTTTTCTTTTCATTTTATTTCGTTTAGGGTGTTTTTTTGAAATTTTGAGGGGAGTCTTAAAGAGCAAAAATTTCACCAGTTGCCATTAAGGTTTTGAAGTGGAAAAATCCATTTTTAGAGCAAAAATCAGTACATGTCTTTTCTTAGTTGAGTAAACATGGAAACTGTGGAACTGTAGATTTAGCTAGAAAATTTTTTAAAGTTATCAATTTGAGTTGAAGTTTCCCGAAGGGCTGTTTGCCGGTGGTAGCAAATTTGACTGATAGATCGAGTCCTCGTTTTGCTGCCCTAGAGGAGGTGAACATACTTTTTTCCTTTTAAACTCATCACTTTCTGCTTCATCCCGTTTATCTTTTTCCCATATAAGTAGTTATGTGTTTGTCATGAATGAGGCTGGGTTCTATCTGCTGCATTTGGCTATGATGGCTTCAGGGGTTGTATTTTGACTGTTGTTGTGCCATTTCCCTGAAGCAGTGTTCAAGTCATAATTTTAATGTAACCCTGTTGAACATACTGTACTAAACTGATGTGGTGGTTTACCTGAGAGTTCGTGGCACGAATCAACGTATACCTCATCAAGGCTTTGATTTTCGCTTGAAATTTTCATCTTTTGCATCTAGAGTCTTGCTACGCTAGGCTGATTGTCGTTATAATCGTTTGATCCCTGATTTTAGCTTTTGTTTCGCTTTCCTTGTTTTTTCAAGCTTTTGCTTAAACCTTGAACTCGTTGTTTAGTTATTTATTCATTGTTGTTTATTTCACATGCTGCTTTGGCCATCCATTATTTACCTAGATGTTGCCATTTGTTTAATAAGAATAGAGTAAATTTCTTATCTTTAATCTTATGTTTTTTTAGCAGGTTGCATAGCTTAAGTTATGAGTAGGATGTTATTTCTTTTGTTGCATTACTCGGGGTATTTGGTTTATGATGTTATTTGACGTGTTGAACATATCGTATCTTGCCGTCTCATGTTTAAATCATTTTATTTTTGAGTCGAGGGTCTAGCAGAAACAACCTATTCAAGTTGCTATCCCTCTTGCTTCTGTATTTTTTATTCAATTTTGGGTTCATTTGCCTATAGCTCTAAGAGTTCTGTAAGGCAATTTTCAATCATCGAATGATGCGTGCGTGTTTTATTACCTTCTCTCCCTAAACCTGCGTGTATGTTCTTGTCTGCAGCTATCTGGCATGCCTAGGTACTATATATATAGTTCAAATAATAATAATAATAATAATAATAATAATAATAATAATAATAATAATAATAATAATAATAATAATAATAATAATAATAATAATAATAATAATAATAATAATAATAATAATAATAATAATAATAATAATAATAATAATAATAATAATAATAATAATAATAATAATAATAATAATAATAATAATAATAATAATAATAATAATAATAATAATAATAATAATAATAATAATAATAATAATAATAATAATAATAATAATAATAATAATAATAATAATAATAATAATAATAATAATAATAATAATAATAATAATAATAATAATAATAATAATAATAATAATAATAATAATAATAATAATAATAATAATAATAATAATAATAATAATAATAATAATAATAATAATAATAATAATAATAATAATAATAATAATAATAATAATAATAATAATAATAATAATAATAATAATAATAATAATAATAATAATAATAATAATAATAATAATAATAATAATAATAATAATAATAATAATAATAATAATAATAATAATAATAATAATAATAATAATAATAATAATAATAATAATAATAAAATAATAATAATAATAATAATAATAATAATAATAATAATAATAATAATAATAATAATAATAATAATAATAATAATAATAATAATAATAATAATAATAATAATAATAATAATAATAATAATAATAATAATAATAATAATAATAATAATAATAATAATAATAATAATAATAATAATAATAATAATAATAATAATAATAATAATAATAATAATAATAATAATAATAATAATAATAATAATAATAATAATAATAATAATAATAATAATAATAATAATAATAATAATAATAATAATAATAATAATAATAATAATAATAATAATAATAATAATAATAATAATAATAATAATAATAATAATAATAATAATAATAATAATAATAATAATAATAATAATAATAATAATAATAATAATAATAATAATAATAATAATAATAATAATAATAATAATAATAATAATAATAATAATAATAATAATAATAATAATAATAATAATAATAATAATAATAATAATAATAATAATAATAATAATAATAATAATAATAATAATAATAATAATAATAATAATAATAATAATAATAATAATAATAATAATAATAATAATAATAATAATAATAATAATAATAATAATAATAATAATAATAATAATAATAATAATAATAATAATAATAATAATAATAATAATAATAATAATAATAATAATAATAATAAAAGGAAAAGAAGTTGCAAATAGAATAAGTTTCTTTGTTTGATTTGGAAATCCAGTGACAAGTTTGGTTATCCTAAATCCTTTTAATAAAGTTGACATCATTATGCCTCAGTTGTTTGCCTTATATTATGAAGACTCCCTTTTGAAATTTGGGTTCCCTTAGTTACTTAACTAAAAATGGTTAGATGTGATGCAGTGGTTTCTCTTTGCTAAACTTTATTACAATATTTTTGCTTATATTTTGCCAAAGTGCATATTTTTTATACAGACTTGTGCTTATCCATTTCTAATCCTTATTTATTTATTTTGCATGCACTGTGCACTTTGAGTCCAAAACGGACTCATCTGCTCCCTAGCATTTTCTTCATAGGCCATCAGGGCCCGGCATCTTTATGAAAACCGCTTTGAAACAAAGCTCAAACATCGATCTTATGGCCTATTGTATGCGATGAGATGAAAAGAGAAGAACAGGCTAATAACTCATTTTGAAGCGGCTAAGAGATTCAATATCTCGCTTGTTGTTTTGTCCATTTATTCATTGTCGTCTTTATATATGTATTTACTTATTTATTTTCTTATCTATTCATTTGGGCTCGAAGCTAAGGTTGTACATAATACAGGTGGAGCAAGCTCAAGCTAAGGGCTCGAAAACATAGAATTAGGACAAGTGGAAGACAGGCTGAAAGCCCAATATCTAGATTAGGATAGGGTTGTCGATTTGGGTCTAATGGCTCAAGTCCTTATGCTTCTACCCTTTCCCTTTCCTTTTTGCTAATTTGTTTTATGTGTTTTATTGTGAACCTAGTTAAAATTCCTAACTAAGTCGCTAAAAACTAGTTTTGCATATACACCAAAATATTTCTTGCTTGACTTGGGGTTGGGAAAAAAGCTTGACTTGCTTACTTTTGTAAGAAGAATTGAAGCAAGTTAAGCAAGAAATTCATCAATTTGGGAGGTTGCATCTAAGGCACAATTTGAGCGCCGACGGATTTCACCAATATGAGAAGTGGACAAAGCTAAGAAGGCAAAGGCAGACGAAAGATCCTCCAGTAGCTAGTTTTTCTATTTCCCCTGCGTGGGAACTTATCCTTTTTCATGTTATTTGCCTTTTTCCCCAAAGACTGTATCCCTCTTTTGTTATTTTTTGTATGCATTTATGCCCTTTTCGTGTCTATATAAGTTAGGGGATAACGGATTGACTTTAGGGAAGCATATACTTTCTTCAAAAATCCTTAGTCCTGAACCTTTGTCTCAAAAAGGGTCACCCCAGTTAGGATACACATTATTATAATGTTTTGTGTGCTTATGGTGTTTGTTTGGATCAAAGGTAAGTTTATCCGCTATGCTCCTATGGATGAATTTGTCTAGGACTCAAAGAATTCTATATGGTTATTTTCTGTCAAATATTTTGCATTACTTATCACATACGGAAACTAAGACATCTGCCTTTGAGTTGTTTTACTTTATAGATAATAGAAATTACTCCATGTTGATATAAGCTGGTAGAACATCCCCACTTCACCCGATCAAAAGTGCACAAAATCTCATCCCCTGACAATCATTCAAAAATGACAGGAAATGACAAGGAAAACGCCCTGACTATTCGGGACAAAGTGATAGCGGAACAGAATGAGATGATTGCGGAACTTGCAAGAAAGTTAGAAATGCTTCAGGAAGAAGTAAATCACACTTGGGATTTGGCTAACTTGGACATCACCGTCAATTCCCCCTCTCCAGAGAGACATGAGAATCCACTCCAAATCCCTCCCCTCAGCACACCTATTCTCGGGGATCAACCGAATAACGTATCATCCGTCTTCTCTCCTCCATTTGTCCAAAATACTAATCATGAAAATAAACCAGATGCCTATCATCCACAAAATCCATCTGTAACCCCACAAAACCCGTCTTCAAATCCATTTCCAAATCCTCAAAACACATTTCCAAATCCGCAAGATTCACTCCCAAATCCACAAAATACGTCAAACCTACCTTTGAATCCACCAAATTCATTTCCAAATCTGCAAAATCCTTCTCAAATTCCGCCAAACTACTCACAAAGTCCACATAGCCTTCCCAATTTCCAAAACGTCCCCCCCACTTACCAACCAAATTCCTTTCATCCATAAAATCAAGCCTCCCTTCCAAATCCCCTTCAGGCCATTGTATCCCCTGATACCTATGAACCCCTTCCTAATCCTGAGATGGACCATTACGAGGAGAAGGAGAAAGAGTAGAGGACCGAACATGAAAGGAATTTGATAGCTATGAAGGAAGCGATCATGAGGATCAAAGAGTCTCATGGATCCAGGGACCACGATGGTTTGGGGTATGACAAATTATGTATTCACCCGGGAGTAGACCTACCAGATGGGTACAAAGTCCCTAAGTTTGAAATATTTGATGGTACCAAAAACCCAATGGCCCATCTGAGAAGCTACTGTAAGCAACTGGTAGGGTTAGGGAAGAGCAAGGCATTATTGATGGGCCTATTCAGCCGAGGTCTTAGCAGTAAAGCCTTAGAGTGGTTCATGTCTCAGGAGCCAAAAAAATGGACTGGTTGGAAAGTATTGTCCAAGGGTTTACTAGATTGAATCAAACAGAAGAGTGACGAGAGTTTTTGAGCAATTCCTTTTGTTGGAGGAAGGAAGCTGCCAAAGTGCAATCTCCCATGTCTGAGGAAGAAATGGTATTTGTTTTCTCTCATGCATAGGAAGGAGAATTTTATACCAGGATGGTATCCGCAGTTTGAGAAATTTTTGCAGATTTAGTAATGATTGGGGAATCATTAGAGGAAGGCATCCGAACAGGAAAAATTGCCAAAACCCCAACATCATTTGAATCTTCTGCATTTTTAAAGAAGAGAAGAGAGGACGCTAATGCAGTCTCTACTAATTCGGTTGATAAGTTAAGGAGCAAATTCAAGCCTAGGAATATTGTTTCCTCATCATCGTCATCAAGTTTTCAGCCTTTATTATACACTCAACCCCAGTTCCAAGTTCCATAGCCAAATTATCAGCCTTATACTCAAGCTACTTTTCCAAATAACCAAATAAATGTCCAAACATCTCCAAATTATCATCAAGAACCTCCTCCCATAAATCAGAAGTATTATAACCCTCCACGTCCAAAATTCAAAAAGAAACCTCCCCAAAACTTCACGTTGCCAGTTGAAAGTCGTACCCAGCTCTTTGGAATATTGATGAAAGCTGGTTATTTGCAACTGATCCAGCCAAAGCCTATCGATCCCAACTACCAATTTTATCATCTCAATCAATATTATGCCTATCATTCAGGAGTAGTAGGTCACAGTACCGAGGATTGTATTAACTTGAAACATAAGATCAAAGATTTGATCGATTAGAAGGTCATCACACTTCAGTTGCCAACACCAAATATTAATAATGATCCGTTGCCTAACCATGGGGGGCCTATATTTAACATGATTGAAATAGAGGGTGAATGGGTGTTTAGAAAGGCCATCGCTAAGTTAAATTCAGAAGGACTCATAAGAACGGAGGAGGTGTAAAAGATAGAGAAAGTTGCGGCCACCTTAAGTAAGAATTTGGAAGGAATTATCAAGCCTGTTATGGTCCCAGAAAAAGCTTTTAAGCATGGAATAGAGTACCAACCAAGAAAGGAAGATGATATCAAAGATAATTCAAAGGAGAGTCTATTTAGGCCCTTGCCGCTCTTGTACCAGTCATTTCCCATACATGATATGTCAAATGATAATGGTATTGGGGATGGGATAGGAGATATGTTCGAAGGATGAAATGCTCTACTAGATAATTTCCCAAAGTCCGGTGGGATGGAGAATGTTACAAATGGAGAGGCTTTACAAAATTGGACTTCCACTCCGCTCCTAATTCGTCGCCCGTCATAGTAGATGAAAGGGCAATTACTAATAGTTTTTAAAATTGGTGCTGATCCAGAGGAGTCCCCGTGATCTACCCTTTTATGTCAGAAATTTTTGTTTCATTTTTTACAATTTTCAAAGGCATGGTCCAACATTTGTGTGGTCATAAGCCATAGTTTTTATTTATTTTTTCAAAAGGCCTCCCTTTATTTAAGAAGTTATTTTTTAAATATGATTATCTAGCATGGTTTATTTTGGTAGTAATAATTTAAAAATCTGCGAATGTCATGTCATGTCAAGGGTTAGACGAACAAGGCAATGGAAATAATCCTACCTGAGATGGATGGTCAAGAGTGGACCAAACTAATCAATTATGATGCAGTAAAGAGATATCGTGCTTGAAAGATGTTATAGTTTTGTTTCTTTGCTTATTTGTAATCGCCTTTATAATAGTATCAATTTTATGATGTGTAATCGCCTAGAATCCTTTCCCTTTATATATAAACTACGTTTGACCTGAATTCCCAAGAAAGGGATATGTAGGCAGATTATGTAGGCTTCGGTCAACCCCTTAGGATAATTTATCCTTTCCTCTTATGTACGTTTGACTTGAATTCCTAAGAAAGGGATACGTAGGCGGCCTATGTCGGCTTCGGTCAACCCGTTAGGATAATTTATCCTTTTCTCTTATTTATGAACTATGTGATGACCTGAATTCCCAACAAAAGGGATACGTAGGCGGCCTATGTAGGTTTCGATCAACCCATTAGATTTTCTTTGTATATCCCTAGCATAGTCCTGAACTACGTTTGATCTGATTCCTGCTTCAATGGGATATGTAAGCGCCCAAATGACTTGGTCATATAACCCCAGGAAAATAGAAAATGGGGCAGAATTTTTGAGAAGGAATCTCAAAAATTCACAAGAGAAGATCGACGTCCAACAAAGAGAATGAAGATCAACAAAGACTTCAAATCCAGTCGGATTGGTATCATCTCAAACAACTTTAAACTGGGGCAGAAATTTTGAGAAGGACCTCAAAATTTTCACCAAATGTCGGAACGTATTCCAAATTCCCCAGCACCAGAGGCTAAAGTCAAGCTTTGGAAGCCACTAACTGTAACAAAGTCTGGGTAGACTCAATTTTTGGCTATGATAGAAGTACTTGAAGAAACCCTCCAACAATGGTCATGAGTTTTGGAAACCATCCGTCGAATATATTCAAAACCACAAGGAAGACATTCGTTGAGATGATACATGACATGACTGGCAGAGAATTTCTAAAAGTTTTACAGAAGTTTTCAAAATTATTTTCAAAAATTTAAGACTATTTTCCAAAAATCTTACGACTCACTTATTTAGTATTTGCCTAGACATCATTTGGGATGAAGTGTCATGGTAGAAGCCCCGATATGGTGGAATGACCAAGAGATGTCAAGGAGAAAATCAAGGATCGAAGGAGGTCAACATAGAGTAATTTCATTCAAACTAATCATTTTTTTGTGGATGCAGGGTGTAATATACAAAATGAGGGTGTCTTTCAAAAATCCCCGAGCAAAGTGGGAGCCACAATAGAGGACTAATACCCAAGAATAGTGTTTTAGGGCAGCCCTAAAAATTGGTTTAATGCCCATTTATTGAGCACCTTTTGATTTGTCCATCTCATTACTTGAGAACGTAGACGACAAACAAAAGCTCTGTCTTCTTTACACATATCGTATTCATAAGTTTCCTTAAAATAGACGCTAGTAAAAGAGACATTTTGTCTACTAATCGTCTACCTTGAGTACAGGTACATGTAGAAAGCAGGACGCTGACAAATAAAATCAAGTAAAATTACACATCATAGCCGCAAGGCGTTGCCACAAAGGCTATTGCATATCATCGCCACAATGGCTATTGCATATCATCGCCACAAGGGCTATTGCATATCATCGGCATAATGGCTATTGCATATCATTACCACAATGGCTATTGCATATCATCGCCACAATGGCTATTGCATATTATCGCCATAATGGCTATTGTATGTCATCGCCACAAGGGCTATTGCATATCATCGCCACAATGGCTATTGTATATCATCGACACAAGGGCTATTACATATCATCGCCACAATGTCTATTGAATATCATTGCCATAATGGCTATTGGATATCATCACCACAAGGGTCATTGCATATCATCGCCATAATTGATATTGCATATCATCGCCACAAGGGCTATTGCAAATCATCGCCACAATGGCTATTGTATATCTTCCCCACAATTGCTATTACATATCATCGCCATAATAGCTATTGCATATCATTGCCACAAGGGCTATTGCATATCATTGCCACAATGGCTATTGCATATCATCACCACAAGGGCTATTGCATATCATCTCCACAAGGGCTATTGCATATCATCGCCATAATGGCTATTGTATATCATCGCCACAAGGGCTATTGCATATCATCGCCACAAGGGCTATTGCATATCATCTCCACAAGGGCTATTGCATATCATCGTCGCAAAGTCCATCTCATACCATCGATGTTGACACACTAGACAAAAATGCTGGAGTTGAGGATATCTCCTTATTTCACGAATCAGCATATGAATGCATCGAGGGTACACAATTTGAAGGGACGTATTTAAGTTGCTATCCAAGGATGAATGATAAATAAGGTTTACTGGAAATTGACAATGTAAGGGATTATCCATAAGTCATATTATTTGAAATAGGATGGTGTGCAAGATCACCTATGAGTTGATAGCCTGTAGGTCATCCATAAGCCACAACAATATCCTAACCGGATAGTGTGCAAGATCTCCCAAAAATCGATAGTTCAAAGATTATCCTTAAGTCACACCTAAATCTTTACTGGAGAATATGCAATATTATCAAATTGATACATCCAAGGGTTCTCTATAATCCGCGTCATATCCAAGATCGATTATGTGCAGGATTACCCAAAGACCAATAATTTGAGAGATTATCTATAAGTCATATTGTATCCAAGGTCGGATGATGTGTAGGAACACCTGAAAGCTAGCGATTAGAGGGATATCTGTAAACCATCTCTTATCCAAAGTCTGATAATGTGCAGGGTTACCTAAAAGCTAGAAATTAAAGGATATCTGTAAGTCGCCTCGTATCCAATATCAAATAATACGCCAGATTATCCAAAGATTGATAATTTAAGAAAAATTTATAAATCGATCATTGGCTATAATCGGAAAGGTTATCATTCCACATACAACAAGTGATATAGGTAACCAAAAGGGTTGCCACTCCAGCACAAGATTACACGGTTGTAGAGACCGTTCTGCATAAAGTATCGCTGGTGTCCAAAAGGGCCACCCCACATTGAAGACAAATTCAACTGACAAATGTCATAATTATACAACAACCAAGAGGGTTATTGTGTTTGTTGTTTCCAGTTATTTCATTCCAAACAGATACATGAAGAGATGACTCCGCTTTTCAGGCCACAACTCACACGGAGATATGGTAAATGACTACCTACATCTTTCATGAATTATGTTAGTACTAACACTTTTTGATTGAGAAATTGTCGAGAGCATCCGAAAGGATGAAAATGTCAAATCAAAACCACAGGTGCGGACAACTCTAAAAAGGATGCAGCACGACGTGGAGCTCTTTCTCAGCAGCAAAATGGGACATAGTATGGAGAGGGATGTTAAACCCTCTAGATGCGAGGAAAATGATGATCACCACCACCATCTAACCACTCCTCTATTAGAAGGCATATGAATATTTTGGGATATTCTTTTCTCACCTTTACCTCTGGGATGTTTGTTAACTCATACTGAGGGGAACTTTCTTTTTCTTTTTCTTTCAAATTCGGGTGGCACACACTTAGAGTTTTGGAAATTATGTCCGGGTAAGTTCTTACCTATGGATGTGAAGAGCTCCCGTTAATGGTTAAAAGGTTACAAGCCTCTTTTCTCCAACTCGATTGACTTGTCACCCATTTTAAGTCAAAGATCGTCTGAAATAAAAGACTATCTTTTCTACCGATTGAGTTGAACTACAAGCAGTCTGATTTTCTGAGTCTTGGGGATATGTAGGCTGGAAGCTATGAAGAAAACTCGACTGCATTCCAATCTCCCCCCTAATCCCTTTATTCCCCAGTTTCTCGATTTTATCAAAAACTCTAAAATTGAGATTACTTGTGAATTTTTTTAAAATCACGTTTACAATCAAGCTTTATGAACTACAAGTGGCCTGAATTCTCATAAAACCTGAGATATGTAAGAAACCCGATACCGAGGTTCGGCGATAACTCCATGAAACTTGTGTGAAAAACCAACCTCTCTTAGACACAAATTCGTGGTCAGACAAAATTAGGAACATCAACCTCCCTTTGCCCAGTATTACTTGAATCAGTGCAGTTGTTGATACCTAATTTTTGCCCTATGCAACTAAACTTAATCCTGAGCGGGTAAACAGGAAAGAGTACAAGCTATCTCGGAAGGAGGCTAAGTCAGCAGTCACGTGTCACGCCCCAAATCCTATTAAGGCGGACTGGCACCCGTTGCCGGTAAGGCTCGGGAGAACCAACCTGTAGCAATACATTACCTATGAACATTATAAGTTACTTTTATACTAAACATGCCCTCAAAAGATAAATGGAACTAGCAAGCCAAAAGATGTTGTATGACTAGGCCGTTGGAGCCACAATGTCTACGATACGATACATAACCATACTATACTTTACATAGTCTACAAAGCCTCTAGACAAGAAACATTATCTTATATGGGTCGGGACAGGCCCCGCCTCATGATAAGATACTATACAATGCAAAAAGATATGATAAGACTCAAAGCCCCGAAGCAACCTGGAGCTCAGTGACTGCAGTTGATATCCTGTACTCTTACTGGGGAGGTTTATTAGCTTCTGCACCTGCAGCATGGAATGCAGGTCCCCCAACAGGGACGTCAGTACGAAATAATGTACTGAATATGTAAGGCAACATGTACTATATATGAGATAAAAGCTCAAATGAAACCATACACTGCTGTAGGGTAAAAGACCACCTTTATGAATATTGTGGAGTCATGCATCTTATAACAATTATGTTACTTTACTCTTATCACTTGTATAATCTGTGCACATCATGTAATACAAATGACCAGCTGATCAGTGGTAAATCTATATCAGGATCGACCCATGCTAGGCTTTCCTTTCACCCCTGGGATACCCCCTGTAATACTGGGATTGACCCATGCTAGGTGATTCTTTCACCCCTGGGATACCACCCAACAGAAGCAACTGTATACATATATCTTCTTATTACCTTTGAGATGAATCTTTGGTGGTTGTAACATTTGAGCTATAAGACTATAAGCATGATAAATGACAAGTATGTGACCATGTAACATCATATCACAATGAAAAGAGTGGGTTATACAATTAGTGAAACATGTAGGAGATAAACAATGTATGAACTTTATTTAGCTGAAAAGAAGACTCATATGTCATGGTATCCAATGTATGTATGCAGCAGTGACAATGCTCGAATATGGACACACAAATACATGTGAAAGAGTGGAGTGGTTATATCGAAGTTTGTAAAGATCTCTATGTGCCAATAAAGACTTTGGATTCCATGCCAAATAATAAGAGATCGAATAGCCTTACATACCTCGACATATCAACTTGTTTTTACCTCGAAATGACTTATTTTCATCCAACTATTTATCTACAATATCATGTTTTAAAGCTAGTATTAGCAGCTAATCAATGCATCTGGACAGCCCAATCTCACAAAACACAACACTTTGGCAATAAACGTATAACCATCGACTCAATGGTGTTATTCCGACTTTCTCAATTCTAACTGTCTTCAACCAGTACACATTATCATATACATGATGTACACAGCCTATATCAGCTCTACAACATGCTGGCAACAGTCCATAACTACAACACAGAACCATTTTACCAAACGCTCAACTAAGAAGCACAACATCTCGTCGTCTCCCTACATTTCGTCGTTAACAATTCATACTTGTCCCAACTTTGAACCAGATGCTCCCAACATATATATACATCAAATAAACCTTAACACAGTCACAAAATAGCTCAAAACACAGGGGGTGAAACGTGAAACATCAGCCCCCTCATCAAAACAGTCCAATACCATTTTGGAAGCACATAAGATCATATAAGGATACTTGTTTCCAAAGAACTAGCAAAACAGTCCAGCAACCTTGGCAACCATATACACACTATAACATATTAATAACCTCAACTTTATATCATATCAAAGTCAAAAATCAGGGTAAGAATCGTTCCAAAGCCAAGAAAATCAAACAACAACTTTCAGGACACAAGCTGTCCAGAAATTCCTGCACAGAACACCAGCCAACTTATCTTGTTTTCCATGGAAAATTCATATCAAGTATATGGTTATTTTTACATACCTTAACTCCCAAGGTGTAGTTCTAATTCAAGAACTCAAAAAGTAGCCTTTGGTTGCCTTCCAAGGTGAAGAAATGCCAAGAGAAACTTAGAGAGAAAAGCTGAAAGTTTTGGTCTTCTACTAGTTACCCTAAGGAGCTCGGTTTTGGTCCCTTTTTAAGGAGGCCTTAGGCCGACTTTCTCTTGATATTTACAACTGATTAAGTCAAGTTGGTCAATTAATAATATTCCCCTTTCACTTGGGCCTTGTGGATCTCTAAATCAATGGGCTTTAGTGGCCCATTTTCCTTGATCTTTCTTGCACTTTGTTTGGGCCCAATTTTGCTAGTAGTGAGTGAATGTAGTTGGGCCTATTATATAAAAATCTTGGGCTGAACATCTTGGCCCAATATAATGCTAAACCATTGGCTTTAATAGCCTCCCTAACTTGGGCTTCGTTTGTCGCAAGACTTGGAAAGTTTCGGCGTTAAGCCTTGTCTTCGTTCCCCTTTCTTTTTACTAACGTCTAGACTTCAAGTGAGTTTACTTATGAATGAATTATTCTCCCTCATGTATATATATATATATTTTTTAAGCCAACCACACAGGTGACTCACCTGCTAGCTTCCTAAGTTCCATAAGCACGTCAATGATTTTCTCCGTTTAAGGCCACAGTCTCTAAATAGACTTCCATATAGTGCCCCAATCTAACACTTGAACACTTGAAAAAAAGTTTTGGTAGTAATTAAATCAAGTCGTATGTCATTTTATGTGAACATTACTAGTACATGTAAAATGTGGGGTGTTACATCCTCCCCCCCTTAGGAACATTCGTCCCGAATGTTAACATAATTGTATAGTCTAGGCAGGTTTGAATTTCTGGTCACACAACTGTTAATAACATAACTAGTATTCAAACACATACCTATTAATGTTCCTCCTCTGTATCTTTTGGTCCCTCCTTGTCTTCAAATAGATGAGGGTATTTGGATGTCATTACTTCCTCCGGTTCCCACGTTATTTCTTCTACTTGGTTGTTTCTCCAGAGTACCTTTACTGATGCAATTTCTTTGTTCCTTAACTTTTTAATTTGGCGATCTAGAATAGCAACCGGTACCTCTTCATAAGTAAGATCCTCTGTGACCTGTACATCTTCTATAGGAGTGATACGAGAGGGGTCACCTATGCATTTTCGAAGCATTGACACATGAAACACTGGATGAACCATTGAAAGTTCCTGGGGTAGCTCTAATTCATATGCAACTTGTCCGACCCTCTTAGTAATCTTATATGGCCCTATGTAACGTGGGCTTAGTTTCCCTTTCTTACCAAATCTCATAACTCCTTTCATCGGTGATACCTTTAAAAATACCCAATATCCAATAGAGAATTCCAGCCCTCTTCTCCGCATATCTGCATATGATTTATGACGACTTTGGGCTGTTTTTAGCCGTTGTTGTATCACCTTAACTTTTTCCATGGCTTGTTGGACTAAATCTGGCCCGAGCAAGGTGGTTTCACCCACTTCGAACCAACCAATTGGTGACCTACATTTCCTCCCATACAAAGCTTCGTAAGGCGCCATTTTGATGCTCGAATGGTAGCTGTTATTATAGGCAAATTCAATAAGGGGCAAGTGTTCTACCCAGCTACCTTTAAAATCTAATGCACAGGTTCGCAACATATCCTCAAGTGTTTGAATAGTACGCTCTGCCTGGCCGTCTGTTTGGGGATGGAAGGCTGTACTCAAATTCACTTGCGTCCCTAAACTCCTTTGAAAGGACTTCCAAAATTTTGCCGTGAATTGAGCTCCTCGATCAGATATAATAGAGAGTGGGACACCATGTAGCCTAACTATCTCTTTGAGGTATAATTTGGCATATTCTTCAGCTGTATAATCACTTCTAACTGGCAGGAAGTGCGCTGACTTCGTGAGTCTATCAACTATCACCCATATGGAGTCAAACTTATTAACTGAACGAGGCAAACCAGTTACAAAATCCATATTAGTCATATCCCACTTCCAAGTTGGAATCTCTATACATTGCATGTAACCACCTGGCTTTTGGTGCTCTACTTTGACTTGTTGACAAGTAGGACATTGAGCCACAAACTCTGCAAGGTCCTTTTTCATGCCTCCCCACCAAAACACTCCCTTTAGGTCATGATACATCTTAGTAGATCCTGGGTGGATGGAATATCTTGAATGATGGGCTTCTTCCATTATTCTCTTTCTGAGTCTGTTAACATCAGGAACACACAATCTATTTTGGCAATGAAGTACTCCATCTTGTGTAAGCCTAAACTCCTTCATTATACCTTGACTTACTTTCTCCTTAAGGCATTGTAGAATAGGATCATAATACTGTTTTTCTTTCACTTCCCTTATCAATGAAGAATCGGCAGCATTATGTACAATAATGTCCTTTCTTGGAGTTTCGAGTAGACGAACACCCAGATTGGCTAGTTGACGCAGATCCTTAGCCATGCCTTGCTTTACCCCTTTCTGATCACTGGTACCCATGAGTGTCTTACGACTTAGAGCATCAGCCACCACATTTGCTTTCCCTGGATGGTATAATATATCAATATCATAATCCTTTATTAACTCTAGCCACCTCCGCTGCCTCAAATTTAGATCTTTCTGCTTGAAAATATACTGTAAACTCTTATGATCTGTATATATGTCCACGTGCACCCCATACAAATAGTGGCGCCATATCTTTAAAGCAAATACAACCGCTGCTAGCTCAAGATCATGTGTTGGGTAGTTTTTCTCGTGTGGTCTCAATTGTCTCGAGGCATAAGCAATCACCTTACCATGTTGTGTTAGTACACACCCCAAACCAACTCCGGAAGCATCACAATACACTGCATATCCCTCTGAGCCTTCTGGAAGCACTAGCACAGGTGCTGAGGTTAGCCTGCTTTTCAACTCTTGAAAGCTCCTTTCACATGCATCATTCCATTGGAATTTGGTTTCCTTGTGAGTTAGCTTAGTAAGAGGTGCAGACATAGAAGAAAAACCTTCAACAAACCTTCTGTAATAACCTGCCAATCCAAGGAAGCTTCGAACTTCTGTAGGTGTCGTTGGCCTTGGCCAATCTTTCACAGCCTCTATCTTTTGTGAATCCACCCTTATTCCTTCATCCGATACAATATGGCCCAAAAATGCCACTGATTTTAACCAAAATTCACATTTGGAAAACTTAGCATACAACCGGCGATCACGGAGAACTTGTAGTACTAGTCGTAAATGATTTGCGTGGTCCTTTTCTGACCTTGAATACACCAGAATATCATCTATAAATACTATCACGAACACATCCAGGAAAGGCTTGAATACCCTATTCATCAAATCCATAAACACTGCTGGTGCATTCGTTAGCCCAAACGACATAACAAGAAATTCAAAGTGACCATATCTGGTTCGGAAAGCTGTCTTACGTATATCTTTTTCCTGCACTCTCACCTGATGATAACCTGATCTCAAATCGATCTTTGAAAAGTATTTAGCACCCTGTAACTGATCAAACAAGTCATCAATCCTGGGGAGGGGATATTTATTCTTAACTGTCACCCTATTCAGTTGTCGGTAGTCAATACACATCCTCAATGTGCCATCCTTTTTACGCACAAATAAAACCCGTGCACCCCAAGGGGACACACTAGGTCTTATAAAACCCTTTTCTAACAAGTCTTTCAGTTGCTCCTTTAATTCACGTAATTCTGCCGGGGCCATTCTATATGGAGGAATAGAGATAGGCTCGGTGCCTGGTAATAAGTCAATACCAAAATCTATTTCTCGTTCTGGAGGCAAACCAGGGAGTTCCTCAGGAAAGACATCAATAAATTCATTCACTATTGGAACAGACTGGATAGTTGGTGATTCTGCCTCCATGTCTCTCACTCTAACGAGATGACATATATATCCCTTTGATATCATTTTTCTGGCTTTAAAATAAGAGATAAACCTCCCTTTTGGTGCCCCAATATTGCCTTCCCATTCAAGGACTGCTTCATTTGGAAAGTGAAAGTACATCCTCTTGGTTCGGCAGTCAACGGTGGCATAGCAAGAAGCCAACCAATCCATACCCATTATAACATCAAATTCTACCATTTCTAACTCGATAAGATCAGCTAATGTATCTCGGTCGCAGACAGTCACTATGCAATCACAATAGACTCTTCTAACTATAATTGACTCCCCAGTTGGTGTAGACACCGCAAGTGGTTTATTCAATAATTTAGGTGTTCTACCAAGCTTTCCAGCAACTAATGGAGTAATATATGACAATGTAGAACCAGGGTCAATTAATGCATACACTTTATGTGAGAAGATGGACAATGTACCTATAACCACATCGGGTGAAGCTTCCAGGTTCTGTCGAGTCCCTAGAGCATATGTGCGATTTTGGGCCACGCTGGAACTAGCTGCCCCTCTAATACCTCTGCCGCGACCTATGGTAAATTGCTCACCTCTACCTGATGGAGGCACTGATGATGATGATACAACAGCTGATCTAGTAGGTTGTGCCATATCACCCCTGCGTCTTCTTGGGCAATCTTTTATTACATGCCCTGGCATACCACACCAATAACAAACATCCGTTCCCCTGCGACACGCACCTATATGATATCTCCCACATTGTCTACAAGGCTGCCTAGGAGGCATTTGCTGGCTTCCCGAATATCCTGTTGTCCGTGTACCTTGGCCCTCACTTCTCTGCCCAAATTGATCATTTCTAGACCCTTGAAGTGGTGGTGGAGCACTAGCTGTAGAGTAAGAGGATGATGGCCTGGGTGGCCTATGAGAAAATCGTGGCCTAAACTCACCCTGGGGTGGTGTAAACTGTCCTGTAGATCTGGCCCTCTTGAATTGCCCCCTTTCTATTTCTTGTGCCCTCCTTCTTTGTCTCTGATCCTCCAGTTTCTGTGCAAAAGCTTGCATCCTCGCTATATCCATGTCTTTATTTAAAGAGGCAATGGTACAATCTCTAACCAAATATGAATCCAACCTATCGACATACCGATGGACTCTATCTGCCATAGTAGGAACAACATTAGGAGCGTACCTGGCCAGAGAATTAAATTTAAGACTATATTCCCTCACGCTCATATTCCCCTGATGGAGGTTCAGGAACTGATCTGCACGGGCCTCTCGGATCTCTAATGGCAAGTAATGATCAAGAAAGTCCATTTTGAACTCCTCCCAAGTAGTTGGAGATGTATCTATGCCTTTGGAATGCTTCCAGGCTTCGTACCACAGTATAGCCACACCCTTCAATCTATATATTGCCAACTCAGCAGCTTCCGAACCACTTACATGCATAACATCTAAGGTGCGTTGGATCTGATCAATAAAATCTTGTGGATCTTCATTTGGATCTGTCCCAGTGAATGATGGGGGGTCTAAGTTGAGGAAATCACGTATTCTCGTACTGGCTGCCCTACCTGCACCAACTGCACCTGCAACTGGGCCTTCTTGTCTTTGACCTTGGCCAGCAACTATACAAGTCAACAGTTGAACTGCATTTCTCAAATCCTGCACAGAAGCATCAACAGGTGGTTCTCGGGGGTTTTCACTACTTCCTGGTGCATCAACAGATGGAGGGGTTGGAGATGTCTGTGATAGAGACTCATCTAGAGCCTCACTCTGTCGTTTCGCCCGATTGGGTATACCAACTACCACTTCTACTTCCTTTCCTTTACCTTTACTCTTCCTTGTCTCTGGCATACTTACTGTACAAAATAATTCAGGGATTAGACATGGTACACTTATAATATTTGGCTCTATGGCACGATCTAAAGAATGAAAAGAAGTGATAACTCCTAAATGCCACGTAGCCTCTTGTTTATAAATGTGGTGCACAACACATCGATAAACATGATTCTACATAGACACGGCTTTGTAGACTCCCTAGGACAAACCGCTCTGATACCACTTCTGTCACGCCCCAAATCCTATTAAGGCGGACTGGCACCCGTTGCCGGTAAGGCTCGGGAGAACCAACCTGTAGCAATACATTACCTATGAACATTATAAGTTACTTTTATACTAAACATGCCCTCAAAAGATAAATGGAACTAGCAAGCCAAAAGATGTTGTATGACTAAGCCGTTGGAGCCACAATGTCTACGATACGATACATAACCATACTATACTTTACATAGTCTACAAAGCCTCTAGACAAGAAACATTATCTTATATGGGTCGGGACAGGCCCCGCCTCATGATAAGATACTATACAATGCAAAAAGATATGATAAGACTCAAAGCCCCGAAGCAACCTGGAGCTCAGTGACTGCAGTTGATATCCTGTACTCTTACTGGGGAGGTTTATTAGCTTCTGCACCTGCAGCATGGAATGCAGGTCCCCCAACAGGGACGTCAGTACGAAATAATGTACTGAATATGTAAGGCAACATGTACTATATATGAGATAAAAGCTCAAATGAAACCATACACTGCTGTAGGGTAAAAGACCACCTTTATGAATATTGTGGAGTCATGCATCTTATAACAATTATGTTACTTTACTCTTATCACTTGTATAATCTGTGCACATCATGTAATACAAATGACCAGCTGATCAGTGGTAAATCTATATCAGGATCGACCCATGCTAGGCTTTCCTTTCACCCCTGGGATACCCCCTGTAATACTGGGATTGACCCATGCTAGGTGATTCTTTCACCCCTGGGATACCACCCAACAGAAGCAACTGTATACATATATCTTCTTATTACCTTTGAGATGAATCTTTGGTGGTTGTAACATTTGAGCTATAAGACTATAAGCATGATAAATGACAAGTATGTGACCATGTAACATCATATCACAATGAAAAGAGTGGGTTATACAATTAGTGAAACATGTAGGAGATAAACAATGTATGAACTTTATTTAGCTGAAAAGAAGACTCATATGTCATGGTATCCAATGTATGTATGCAGCAGTGACAATGCTCGAATATGGACACACAAATACATGTGAAAGAGTGGAGTGGTTATATCGAAGTTTGTAAAGATCTCTATGTGCCAATAAAGACTTTGGATTCCATGCCAAATAATAAGAGATCGAATAGCCTTACATACCTCGACATATCAACTTGTTTTTACCTCGAAATGACTTCTTTTCTTCCAACTATTTATCTACAATATCATGTTTTAAAGCTAGTATTAGCAGCTAATCAATGCATCTGGACAGCCCAATCTCACAAAACACAACACTTTGGCAATAAACGTATAACCATCGACTCAATGGTGTTATTCCGACTTTCTCAATTCTAACTGTCTTCAACCAGTACACATTATCATATACATGATGTACACAGCCTATATCAGCTCTACAACATGCTGGCAACAGTCCATAACTACAACACAGAACCATTTTACCAAACGCTCAACTAAGAAGCACAACATCTCGTCGTCTCCCTACATTTCGTCGTTAACAATTCATACTTGTCCCAACTTTGAACCAGATGCTCCCAACATATATATACATCAAATAAACCTTAACACAGTCACAAAATAGCTCAAAACACAGGGGGTGAAACGTGAAACATCAGCCCCCTCATCAAAACAGTCCAATACCATTTTGGAAGCACATAAGATCATATAAGGATACTTGTTTCCAAAGAACTAGCAAAACAGTCCAGCAACCTTGGCAACCATATACACACTATAACATATTAATAACCTCAACTTTATATCATATCAAAGTCAAAAATCAGGGTAAGAATCGTTCCAAAGCCAAGAAAATCAAACAACAACTTTCAGGACACAAGCTGTCCAGAAATTCCTGCACAGAACACCAGCCAACTTATCTTGTTTTCCATGGAAAATTCATATCAAGTATATGGTTATTTTTACATACCTTAACTCCCAAGGTGTAGTTCTAATTCAAGAACTCAAAAAGTAGCCTTTGGTTGCCTTCCAAGGTGAAGAAATGCCAAGAGAAACTTAGAGAGAAAAGCTGAAAGTTTTGGTCTTCTACTAGTTACCCTAAGGAGCTCGGTTTTGGTCCCTTTTTAAGGAGGCCTTAGGCCGACTTTCTCTTGATATTTACAACTGATTAAGTCAAGTTGGTCAATTAATAATATTCCCCTTTCACTTGGGCCTTGTGGATCTCTAAATCAATGGGCTTTAGTGGCCCATTTTCCTTGATCTTTCTTGCACTTTGTTTGGGCCCAATTTTGCTAGTAGTGAGTGAATGTAGTTGGGCCTATTATATAAAAATCTTGGGCTGAACATCTTGGCCCAATATAATGCTAAACCATTGGCTTTAATAGCCTCCCTAACTTGGGCTTCGTTTGTCGCAAGACTTGGAAAGTTTCGGCGTTAAGCCTTGTCTTCGTTCCCCTTTCTTTTTACTAACGTCTAGACTTCAAGTGAGTTTACTTATGAATGAATTATTCTCCCTCATGTATATATATATATATTTTTTAAGCCAACCACACAGGTGACTCACCTGCTAGCTTCCTAAGTTCCATAAGCACGTCAATGATTTTCTCCGTTTAAGGCCACAGTCTCTAAATAGACTTCCATATAGTGCCCCAATCTAACACTTGAACACTTGAAAAAAAGTTTTGGTAGTAATTAAATCAAGTCGTATGTCATTTTATGTGAAAATTACTAGTACATGTAAAATGTGGGGTGTTACATCACGGCAGCTAAGACGGCTGAGTTTGAGAGCCTGTATGCGGGGTTACAGGGGAAAGGAGGGGAGAAAAAGTTGTTTAGACTCGCTAAGGCTAGGGAGAGGAAGGGTCGTGACATCGATCAGGTGAGGTGCATTAAGGGAGAGGATGGCAGAGTGTTGATGGAGGACAGCCATATTAAGAATAGATGGAAGTCGTACTTTCATAGGCTCTTGAATGATGAAGGGGATAGAGCTATTGTGTTAGGGGAACTGGAGCATTCAGAGGAGTGTCGGGAGTTTAGTTATTGTAGACATTTTAGGGTAGAAGAGGTTAGAGAGGCTGTTTGCAGGATGCGGAGGGGTAGGGCGACGGGGCCGGATGAGATACCGGTGGAGTTTTGGAAGTACGTTGGAGAGGCTGGGGTAAGGTGGTTGATTGGTCTATTTAACGAAATCTTCAAGACGGCAAAGATGCCCGAGGCATGGAGGTGGAGTACCATGATCCCTCTTTATAAGAATAAGAGTGACATCCAGTGTTGCAATAACTATAGGGGGATTAAGTTATTGAGTCACTCTATGAAGATTTGGGAGAGAGTGGTCGAGGGGAGGCTGAGATGGATAGTGTCTATTTCGGAAAATCAGTTTGGATTTATGCCTGGGCGCTCGACGACGGAGGCAATTCACCTGGTACAGAGGCTGGTGGAACAGTATAGGGAAAGGAAGAAGGACCTGTACATGGTGTTTATCGACCAAGAGAAGGCTTACGACAAAGTTCCCAGGGAGGTGCTTTGGAGATGCTTGGAGGTGAGTCGAGTCCCGATGGCTTATATCAGAGCAGTTAAAGATATGTATGATGGAGCGAACACTCAGGTAAGGACGGCGGGAGGAGAGTCAGAGCATTTCACTGTCTTGACAGGATTGCATCAGGGATCTACTCTTAGTCCTTTTTTGTTTACTTTGGTGATGGATGTATTGACGCGGCGTATTCAAGGGGAAGTGCCTTGGTGTATGCTTTTTGCAGACGATGTAGTTCTGATTGACGAGACCCGAAAGGGTGTGAATGACAAATTAGAGGTCTGGAGACAAACTCTTGAGTCTAAAGGGTTCAGGTTGAGCAGAAGCAAGACAGAGTATTTGGAATGCAAGTTTAATGACGTGAGGTTGGAGGACGAGGTGGTCGTGAAGCTGGAATCGCAGGAGGTATGTAAGAGGGATAGTTTCAAGTATCTCGGGTCTGTGATACAGGGTAATGGTGAGATTGACGAGGATGTCTCACACCGTATCGGGGCGGGATAGTTAAAGTGGAAGCTCGCGACGGGGGTGTTGTGTGATAAGAAGGTGCCGCCCAAGCTTAAAGACAAATTCTACAGGATGGTAGTCCGTCCGTCCATGTTGTATGGAGCGGAGTGTTGGCCAGTTAAGAACTCCCACATCCAAAAAATGAAGGTGGCGGAAATGCGGATGTTGCGCTGGATGTGTGGGATGACTCGAGGGGATAGAGTTAGGAATGAGACTATCAGGGAGAAGGTTGGTGTGGCTCCAGTGGAGTGCAAGATGCGGGAAGTCCGATTGAGTTGGTTTGGATACGTGAAGAGGAGGGACACGGATGCCCCGGTTCGTAGGTGTGAGAGGCTAGAGTTGGATGGTTTTAGGCGGGGTAGGGGAGGCCGAAGAAGTACTGGGGTGAGGTGATTAGGCGGGATATGGAGCAGCTACAGCTCACCGAGGACATGACCCTAGATAGGAAGGTCTGGAGGGTGCGAATTAGGGCATAAAACTAGGGCCAGTTTGGGGCTTTAGGGTAGGGAAGTATTTGGTGGGGGTTTTATTCCTGTTATTCTTCCTATTCTTATTTTTATTCCTATTTTCTATTCTTCTTCTTGTTATGCTTTCGGTGTTCCATGTTTTATTACGAATCTGGGTGCTTTCCGATGTTTCTTATTACTTATGGGTGCCATATTTACGTTATGAAATCCTGTTCTGTGCGTTACTTTATATTTGTGTGGTGTCTCGTGTCTTGAGCCGGGGGTCTATCGGAAAAAACCTTTCTACTTCTTCAGAGGTAGAGGTATGGACTGCGTACATCTTACCCCCCCAGACCCCACTAGGTGGGAATACACTGGGTTTGTTGTTGTTGTTGTATTTCCTCGGAATAAGTGTTTTGAAAGGTATATTTGTACGTGATTTTATCACTTAGGTAGCAATTATATATTATCATGCTCAATTATGCGATATTATATAATTGGATTACTTAAATGTTTACTCTATGGAATATTGGATTTTAATTAAAAATTATTTTGAAACTAAGCACACTAGTTAAAATCTTGATTTGAAAATGATCTATTTCAAAAATGGCTTATTCGGAAAAATGCTTACTTAATTTTATCTAATCAAGAAGCTCGAGATTAAGCTAGTTGCTAATTTTTTTTTGCAATCTTGACTCAATTTGGTCAATGTATTAAACTAGATTTAATTGAAGTTGATTTGGCTACAATTGCAATACAATTGGCCGGTTAATCTTTAATTAAGTCAAAGTTTAAATATAATTGACTAAAGTCTTTATCAATAGGCTATTTATTAAATAGTTTAAACCTAATCCTAATTGAGGCTATGTCTTAAATAATTCCATCAGCCCAATAGTTAGCAAAGACTGATTGCATTAGGATAAGCAGGTTTCCCTTTGAACTTTCTGTAGTGAACATGCATCGGATGCACTTGGTTAATTGGTAGATTTGATATCTTTGAATTGTCGAGTTTTAATATACACTAGACAACACATGTCATACATCCAGTCTTTTACTATTTATGGTTATTATGGTTTTGTTCTTTTCAGCCATGAACATGTCCCGATTTCATGAAAGCTTAGAAAATAGGCCTTTATTAACATTTCCTTGAAACGGCTTCCAGTTCGCCCTAACATAGGTGATTTCTAGATGTTCAATCCTATAGATTAAACTATTTGGACAAATCTGCCAAATTTAGATAATCATTAAAAGACTTTTCACCCTAAGCTTATCCTTGTTTACTAAACATTGTCTACATCAAGAGAATGGGTTGGGTAATTGACAATGTTGAGCCTGTCATACACAACTTTGTTTGATATCTTTGAACCTAGCTCTTGGGACTTCTAGTCTTCTAGGTAGAGTTACCGCCATTAGGGGAACCAAATCGAACTGCGATCCAAACCAAACCGATTAAAAACATTGATATTTGGCTAGGTTTGGGTTTGGTTTTGAATTTTAAAAAATTGATACTAATTTGTTTTGGTTTTACTCTAAAATACCTAACAAAATAACCAAATCGAACCGATATATATATATATATATATATATATATCGGTTCGATTTGGTATATATTATAATTATTTATGTATTATTCATAAATACAATATAAATATTTGTTATATCTTATATTTTAATCATGATTTAACTTTAGTCATAACACATTAAGTTATTTTTTTATCTAGTTGATGGTATCTTATTAGATTCTAAGTGAATTTTGCACTTTGAATGACAAATGGTACACATTGTGAAAATAATATCTTGTTGTATATTGAAATTTATAGCCGAGATTCATTTGACTACAGAAAATCATTAATTTTAACTTTCTTTTTGAACCTTGTTGAGCAAGAAGTTTATGTGTTCATCTTTTGGGGGGTTTACATATCATTCTGTTAAATGTAGTTTTAAATGATTTTTCAGAAGCATTCAATGATGTTGTTCATAGCTTTGCCGAAGTATAACACTCAGTTGACATCTCAGTTCCAAGGTTGAGATACAACACTCGGTTAACATCTCATATGTTAGATTGGATTTGTTTTTTTAATTTTCAAGTTTTATCATTAGCTAAAGTTATAAATCAAAAAAATTGAACTAAATTGACAAGAACCAAACCGACGATTATTTTTTTGTTTGGTTGGGTTTGGTTTTAGAAATTTAAAAACCGACTAAGTTAGTTTGGTTATGATTTTGACCAATAATTGACCCTAATCGACCCATGAACACCCCTAACCGCCATGCTGAATTGTCCTAGGCCTTAAACCCATTCCCTTGGATGTCCTTTCCACTCCTTCTCTAGATAGGCCTTTTGTAAGTGAATCCGACACATTATCCTTTGAATTTACATAGTCAAGAGTGATAATTCCACTAGAGAGAAGTTCTCTAACAATATTATGTCTCCATCTTATGTGACGATATTTACCACTATACATTATGATCCTTACCCTACTTATTGCTGCTTAGCTATCACAGTGTATAAATACTGGTGCCACTAGTTTGTGCCAATAAGAAATATTTTTCAAGAAATTTCAGAGTCATTCTGCTTCTTCAATGGCTTTATCCAATGCTATAAATTCAGATTCCATTATAGAGTGAGCAATACAAGTCTGTTTAGATGATTTTTAAACTAATGATCCTCCACCGATAGTTAATACATATCCACTTGTGAATTTTACTTTGTTTGATCTGATGATCCAATTTGCATCACTATATCCTTCAAGTACCATGAGATATTTATTATAATATAAGACATAGACTTGAGCATATTTAAGATACCCCAAAACTCTTTTCATTGTCATCTAATGAGTTTTGTTGGGATTACTCATGTACCGACTCAACTTACTAATAACACATGCTATGTCTGGTTGTGTACAATTTATTATATACATTAAATAACCCAATACTCTTGCATACGCCAATTGTGAGTCACTTTCACCTCCATTCTTTCAAAGTGCAAAGCCTACATCCAATGGAGTCTTGGAAATACCGAATTCAATATACTTTAATTTGTCAAGTACCATTTCGATATAATAAGACTGTAACCTTTGTAGAGTTCTATGAATTCTTATTCCTAAGATCACATCCGAAACTCTAAGGTCTTTCATATCAAACTTTCTCTCAAACTTTCATTTTGTAGCATTTATGTCAGAAATGTCTCTAATGATGGTCAACATATCATCCACATACAAACAAACAATGACTTGGTGATTTGGTGTGTCTTTAATGTAAACACATTTATCACATTCATTTATATTGAACCCGTTTTCAACATAGTTTGGTTAAACTTTGCATGCCACTATTTAGGTGCTTGCTTTAGTCCACACAATGACTTAATAAGCTTACACACCTTATTCTTTTTTTCTGGAACCACAAAACCCTCAGGCTGTTTTATGTAAATTTCTTCCTCCAATTCTTCATTTAGGAATGTTGTTTTTACACCCATTTGATGGATTTCAAGACCATATACTGCTTCCAAGGCAATCAACATTTGAATCGATGCTATCCTTGTTACTGGCGAGTATGTATCAAAGTAATCAAGGCCTTCCTTTTTTTTGAAGCCTTTTACTACAAGTCTTGCCTTGTATTTGTCAATAGTACCATCTACTTTCATTTTTCTTTTGAAGATCCATCTAGAGCCTAATGATTTATTTTTCTTGAGGAAGATCAAGCAAGTCCCACATATGGTTACTTAAGATGGAATCAATCTCACTATTGACTGCCTCTTTACAAAAGGATGAGTCCGACGCCGACATCGCTTCGTTAAACGTTTGAGGCTCATTTGTTAAGAAAAATGTTACAAAATTTGAGCCAAATGACGTTGAAGTTCTTTGACGTGTACTATATCTTGGATTCTCTTTATTATGTATTTTCTCACTTGGTTCATCTCGAGGTTGTTTAGACCCCCCATTAGACTGTTTATGCCTAGTTTTATACGGATAAATATTTTCAAAGAATCAACATTATCTTATTTAATTATCATATTTTCATTAATATTCGAATGTTTGGATTTATGAACCAAAACCAACATGCGTTGCTACTTTTATCATATCCTATGAACACGCAGTCCACCGGCTTAAGTCCTATCTTGGCCCTTTTAGGCATAGGAACTTGGACCTTTGCTAGACACCCCTACACTTTGAAATATTTCAAGTTGGGTTTCCTTCCTTTCCATTTTTCATAAGAAATTGATTGTGTCTTACTATGGGAAACTCTATTGAGTATTCAGTTGGCTGTAGGGATAGCCCTACCTCCCGCCCCAAGCTTTACGGTAAACCTAAACTTATAAGTAAGGCATTCATCATTTTCTTCAAAGTTTGATTTTTTGTTTCCATAATTCCATTAGATTAAGGTGAATACAGGGTCGTAGTTTGATGGACAGTTTCATTTTCTACACATATTTTGGCAAAGGGAGATTCATATTCTCCGCCTCTATCACTTCTTATAGTTTTAATCTTTTTCTCTAACTGATTTTAACTTTAGTTTTATATTGCCTAAATGCATCTATTGCTTCATCCTTAGTATTTATCAAGTAGACCTAATAATATCTAGTGCAATCGTCAATAAAAGTTATGAAATACTTTTTCCTACCTCGTGATGGTGTTGACTTCATATCACAAATGTCTGTATGGATTAAGTCTAAGGGATTGGAATACCTTTCAACAGACTTAGATGAATGCTTAGCATACTTTGATTCCACACAAGTTTGACACTTTGATTTATTGCACTCAAAGTTTGGTAAAACTTCTAAGTTAATCAGTTTATGCAATAGTTTGTAATTAACATGGCCTAATCGTTCATGCCATAAATCATAATACTCAAGCAAGCAAGAAGAAGCTGAAATTTTATTAATTTCAACATTCATTACATTCATTTTGAATAGGCCCTCATTGAGGTGGACTTTTCCTACATATATTTCTCCTTTAATAAGAATAATTTTTACGGAAGCAAATACACATTTGAATCCATTTTTGTCTAGAAGTGATACAAAAATCAAGTTCTTTCGTAACTCTGGAACATACAAAATAATGTTAAGTGTCAACACTTTTCCGGAAGTCATCTTCAAGCACACCTTTCCTATTCCTTCTACTTTTGCAGTAGCGGAGTTTGCCATGTAGATCTTTTCTTTTACTTAAGCCAGAGAGAACGTTGAAAACAACTCCTTGTTAGCATAAACATGGCGTGTGGCACCAGAATCCATCCACCATTCATGAGGATTTCCCACCAAGTTGAATTCAAAAAGCATATCTTATTTCTTAGACTCCGCCAGATTTGCTTGGTCCTTCTTATTTTCTTTCTTTGGGGCACAACAATCCGTAGACTTGTGGCCAATCTTGCCACAGTTGAAGCACTTTCTCTTGAATTTATTCTTGGGTTTATTGCTTTTATTTCTAGATTTCTTTCGCTTCTTAGAGTTGTTTTGGTCATCTTCTATAGTGTTTGCTCCATTTATTGTAGAATTTCCTCTTGATTTTCTTTCTGCAACCTTATTATCTTCTTTAATGCGTAGTCGTACAATCAGATCTTCAACTGATATCTCCTTTCATTTGTATTTCAAATAGTTCTTGAAGTCTTTCCATATTGGTGGTAGCTTCTATATTATTGCTACTACTTAAAATGCTTCATTCAAAATCAAACCTACAATAAAGGTTATGTGAATATTAAGACCATTTTTAAATAGTTCGATAAAGATATTTGTCAGAAACATACCTTCTGCAAGTAGATCATGGATAATCACTTGCAGTTCCTCCACTTGGGAAACAAAAGTCTTGTTGTCTATCATTTTATACTCCAGGAATCTTGCAATGAAGAACTTTTTAGTTCCTGCATCATCTATATTGTACTTTCGTTCTAACGCTCCCCATAACTCTTTTGTTGTCTTTGTTCCACTATACACATTGTAAAGGTCATCTTGGAGACAACTCAAGATGTAGTTCCTACAAAGAAAATCTAGTGTTTCCAAGCCTCTACAATCACGAAGAGCTCTTGTTCAGAGGTTCCCTCGGGCACCTCCGGAGCTTTCTCAAACATGAACCTTTGAACACAGAGTGGTGAGGTAGAATAATATTTTCTGCTGCCACCTGTCAATACCTGCAAACTTTTCAGGTTTCTCCGCTGGTGCCATTGCCGGTGGAGCATTTGTGTGACTTGTTGTGGCAATACTCGTTGTCCCTACAGCTGTTGCAGCGTCATACATTTACTATCAGTCGTTATTTTCCTGTCACCACAAGATGGTACCTTTAGTATATCGAAATACTTATTAAAATGTTGCAATGTTGCAGTAACTTTAAACACCTCTTGTTTTTAGTTTAACGATGAAGTTTTCATGACTTTCAATCTTCAACCGAGTGATCTTTAACTTGTGATGAAGATTTCATGTCTTCAAATCACTAGTTAAGTTTAAACGGCGTAGAACGCTTAAAGCTTTAACCTCCAAAAATCAAGCTATACAAATTTCAAAAAATTATTCTTTAAGATTGTTATTTTCAACGTTTTCGAGTACCAGAGTCTATATATATATGCAACAACAACTTCAGCACAAGTTAAAGTCTAAGAAAATAACACTTATGAAGTTCCTTAACACCTTCAACACAAGATTATGAATAATCTATCCAAGAAGTATGTTAATTTTCAGAAAAAAAATGAAACAAAATTGTTAAGGACAAGTCCCCCGATTTCATGGAGTGTCCTTAAGGAATAATTCCCCTCGCTATACCCGAGGTTATGGAATCTTCCTCCAAGGATAAAATTCCAATCCAAACAATAGTTGTACCTCAAATTGTTGGATTCATCGAACTCACTCAACAACTTAATGATCACATAGAATTTTTGAATGGAAGAAGAGGGTTTTTACTGTTAAAAATTATGTCTATACCTAAGGATACATCTGGTACTTATAGCCTTAAATGTGTCCTTTCAAAAAGGATGCATTGGTTCAGCAGAAAGGCACCTATTCAGCAGCAGCCACGTCCTTGCGCCCAGTCTGTGCTAGACTTGCGGCCGTAGGTGATGTTTTTCAAATGATGCGCTTTGGATTTGGAAAATGATACGTTGCGTATGCGTTTGCATGTGCTCGCACTTGAAGAAATTTCACTTGTAAACAAGTTTCAAATAAAATTCATCTAAAAAATTAGATCTCATTGATTGATCATTTTCCAAATCCAAATCTGAAGTCAAAGCTGAAGCCGAGCGAGCGATGATGGTGTGAGGCACCACCTTGTTCTTTCCCTACTATCTATGTGGAGTTAGTGTTCCTTATTAAAAACACTCCAAAGTTTCCTTCTCCCACCAATGTGGAAGAATTAGTGAACTTTCCAATTTGAGAGTACACTTTCTAATTTGGTGTCTCTCTTTCCCTCCACCATTTTTCCTCCATTTCTCATTCACATATACACCTTGAACCCAACAATTTTGAGGTTTGCAATGCTTGGCAAAATAATATTTTATGCCTTACTTGTTTTTACAGTTTTGGAGCTTGGCCTAAGAATATCTTGAAATATATTCAGCTGTTTAGTTAACTTAATTGGGACAATCACATAATTTCAATTAGTGGCGTGGAAGTAATGGAATGGATGAACCTATTTTGTAATGACAATGACATAAACGAGATAAACTTTAAATGGATGGCATAATGAGCCATTTCTGATAGTTCGATGGCATATTTTAACCTTTTTCTGTAATTTTAATTTATGATGTGGACCTCTAGTAAGATGACACATGGCAAAACTATTTTTGAAAAACCACCGTTAACACGTAATGGCTTGGATGAACTTATTTTGTAACGGCAATAACGAGCCAAACTTTCAACAGATGACATATATTAGTCATTTCTAATAGTTCGATGGCATATTTGAGCCTTTTCCCTGAAAACAATCTCTAAGAAAATTATTATTAGAAGAGTTATCAAACTCAAAATAAGTACAATCAATCACAACACACTTTCTATACATCTGTCTCCATCAATCCAATCAAAGACGTCCATGCCATAGATAATCAGACTCAACTTGTGGTAGTGATAAAAGAGAGTTTAAAACTTTTGAATGAAGTCATAGATATGCTGGTTAATCTCATCTGGCCTTTCTTGGTTGACAAAGTGAACTGCACCTTCCAAAACCACAACTTCCTCCAACAATGGAACATCTTTCTTAAATTCGCCATTGTGTATGTACTCTTTAGTACCCAGTGCATGATAAACCAAGTCAAATTCACCAACGATAAACTTGGTTTGAACTTTAACTTCAGCCCCCCGTCCATGGTGCTGTGAGTTCCTAGTCTCTGCATTCATAAGATATAGAACTTTAGGATGTATGTAAAGTTTCGGTCAAAAATGTCATTTTCTTGACTAAAGATACTAAGCCCGGCTAGCGTCCATGTATGAAGAAGTTGATCAAGTGATACGAGAACGATCTACGAAGTGCTAAAATAGTCCACAACACAAGGAGAAATTGAGAGCAAGATAGAGACAAGTCATTGCAACAACACAAATACATGAGATAAAGAAGACAATATACAAAAATACAAAGTGAAATGAGATAAGGGATAGGCAAGATGACATAAGATCTTACGAAACAATGAGAACCACACGTGTATTGAACGAAGAGACCCTCAAAGTCGTAATAATCAAACACCAATCTTCTTACAGTGACCGGTAAGGGAATCAACTCACCTCAAGAATCACCATTTCTAAATAAATGTCAATTTTGGCTTTTCCCAAGCCCTAAACTACAATAGCTTTTCCAAGCCCTAACTAAGACTACACTAAGGTGTTCTACTCTCAAAGAGTGGACTTTCAATGTTTCAATATTTCATCATTCATAAAAACTAGTAAGAAAAGACCTAAAAGAGACTATATATAGCCTAGCTTATTACATGTCAAAATGACCAAGACACCCTTACTAACCAAGGGGTGACCTTGGTGTGTTGGAAAACACTATGAATTGTCCAAAATATTCTTAAGGCTAAGTGACCAAAATGGCCTTAATGAAGGGAGCCAAAACCGTGAACCAACAAAGTGTGGTCCAACCCAAGAGTCCTCAAGTCTTCAAGGGTCCAAGCAATCTTCCACACTCGAGTTTGTCCAATGGCATGCTCATAACGACCCCTCCAAGCATGATTCTGTGCCCTCCATACGACCAAACCTTGATTCTTCACATAGTGAATTTGAAGGATATCACTGAAAGCTAAGGTGTCCATTTGACTTGTATTATCAAGACAGTCTAAAAGCAACTAAAAGAATTTATGTTGCTCGGACTCTTTAGAAATGCTTCTGGATGCGTGTCGGATCCTCAAAAAAAGTGTATTTTGGAGGAACCGGCGCAAGTGTGGCAACAGTTTTGAAGAGTCTGAGCAACATGGAGTACGATAGTGTTCATGAAGACTAGTCTCTAACTAGAACTAGAAGTCACTTGACAAAGATCAAATCCAATGCGACTGTAAAAGCAACAACTAAAACCTTAAACCCAAATAGTCGAAACAAATGTGAACTATATAAGCATACCACGAATGGATCGAACAAATGCACTCAAATGTACGATATCACAGAAAGCGAGGAACACTTACAAGGGAAGAGCTCGGTAATAGTTGATTGGACCAGTGAAACCAGTCTTCTCAAACTTGCTGGCATAATAATCCAACTCTTCCTCAGACAGCCAAGATGAAAGGGTAGCTGGAGCATCAAGGATAGCGTCAAGACCTTTGCCTTAAGGAAAATAAAATGGTCCAGGATTGCAGAATGTCAAAAATTTCTTAAGAACAGCCTTAGCACCATATGAAGCAAATTCAGCTTCAATTTCGCCCGGTACCTGCAGAGTTAAATCTTAGTGAACTTTCTGCTGCTCAAATTACCAATCAAAATTAAATCTCAAGAGACCTACGCTCTTATTATAAAAGGTAGTGTATGACCATTAGATCCCTAAAAAGACGAGCAAACTCCAACTGTTACCGCTAAAGGACAAAGCTGGGGACTCAATCCAAAGGAGTGATAGCTTTTCAACAACAGAGGCAAAGACGTACTCTTTCAAGTCAAAGTCAAAGTCAGGTAGACTAAGATGGAGTTAATATTACAGTTGTTCCAAGGAAAACTTTTGAATGGTATGCAACATGTTCCAAACAAATTAATGAGATAATTTCTTGATCTACTTTTGCTTTTCCGATCATGTGCTTCAAATTTGCTCTTAAGACTTGATATCACTAACATAGTGTTTGCAAGGTAGACTCAATATGGTCGAGCCCATCACCGAATGGCCAGGGCTGGAGCTAGACGGGCGGAAGAACATTCATCCGGATCTTCTTTGTAGGACAATCACACCGTATATACAAGGCTAAAGTTTCTTTCTTGTGTATATATGGTGGATGATAAATTCCTCGGTTAAAATCCTACTTCCACCACAACCTGAATCCCATGTGCATGGAGAGTTTAATCCACCGTGCTGCATTAAACTTGTAGAATAGCTATCAAACACAAATGACAAATTAAACAGATACACAGACAAGAACAAAGAGAACCTAAAATCTCGAGATATAATGAACTTCCCCATATAAAGCTTTGGACACCTCCAAATTCATGTGTGGGTTCCTTGGTAAAAAGTGGACACTCAAATTCACCAACGCCTTAACTTTGTCGGGCCTAAAAAGGCATAAATGCCAAGCAATTATGGTACCCCAGTCATGAGAAACAACAAACACGTTATCTTCATTTGGATCTATGGCTTCAAGCAGTGCGATAACTTTGAAATGTCATTAACGGGTGCACTTGTAGTATCTCCATAACCCCTTAAATCTGGTGCCACAACATGGTAGCCACGTTCGGCTAAATAGACCATTTGGTGACGCCATGTGTACCTGTTATGGAAGATCTTGAGTTAACTATCATAGAGCCAAAGCAAATAGAGAAGAGAAAAGAACACAAAGTATTAGGGTTGACCCAAGCCTAGTCCTAAAGACAAAATCAAAGAGAGATTTTCACTCGGAATACAATACGAAGAACCTCATAATTACAATCTCATTATACAAATCTCGTGTAGTTCCTAATCCTTCAAGAAGTAAAAAGATCAGTCCAATGCAAAAAGCATCCCGCATTCACGCAGTGTCCAAGGAAGCGCCACATCCCAAGGGGTATAATGTAGACAGCCAAACCTAATGAAGCATCATTGGGTTGCTTCTATCACTTGAATCCGTGATCTATAGGTCTCACAGAGAACTTCATTGTTACTCAAGCCCTTTCAGAATCCTACGACAAGTGAATTCTCAATTTCATCATACAAAGCTTTAGTAGTTCCAAATACGATTGTGTCACATTATGGATTAACTAGTACAGAATCGAAACAACAACAACAACATAGTCTTTAATTCTTTAAGTTAAACAAATTTCCTATAATGGTATTAATTGACCATCACCTGTGGTAAGTTGACTTTCAAAAACACAATCAAACCAAATAGAGAAAAAAAAATATATAACACAATAATTTAATGAGATTCGATCAACATTAGTTCTAATAAACATGACAATGGCTTTCTTAAGCCTATAGCAAAAAATAAGTTTCCCAAACCTACTAAATCTAACATAATTAAGATTTTTTATGACCATGGTGTTCGGGCCAACTTTCATGCACCTTGACTAAATTCACGAGATACCTGTCACCTCCCTCCTCCCACCAGCAACACATATTAACATAATTAGGACTTACAAAATTCAAGATTCAAGAAAATAATACCAGAGTTCAGGGAAGCCATGTATGAAGAGGATTGTTGGACCTTGGCCTAATTCTGCTACATGCATATTAATGCCATTTACATCTACCATTAAGAGCTCCACCACAAAAGTGTATTATTCACGGGTTTAAGTCTTGAAAATAATCTCTGATAGAAATGCAAGATAAAACTGCATACAATACACTTTTGTGGTGGGGCTCTTCTCCGAACCATGCGTCTAGCGGAAGCTTTAATTAGTGCATCGGACGATCCTTTTTTAACATGTTTTGAAACTCTAAGTTTGACTACTGCTATTACTTTATATACATCCTTCGTCCATCTTTACATGTTCATACTATTAAAAATAAATGTCTAACAATATTTGTCCAGTTTGAAAAATCAACAGGTAATTTACTTGTTTGTATTCATTTAATCCTTAATAATAAATATTCTTCATTATATATATATATATATATATATATATATATATATTAAATTTATTATATTCAAAGAGTTATATAGTAAAACTATGTCTATTATTTGTTGTTTTTTGTAACTCTTTTAATTTGCTAGAATGAACAAGAAAAATGAAATATTTATTTTGTTATAAGGATCAAGTAAAATAAAATGAGAAAATATTATAAGTATCTGTAGCAAATATGCGGGGATGATATTTATGGTTGTCATTTAGCTTCACTAAGAGCTTTTTGTCTGTTATCATTGATAGTGCATTAATAATACTTCGGCTCAATACATTGAAATCGAACTAATGCTTGTTTTGATAAAATATCAGTAACATATGATAGTGTTTTTGTCAGATATTTTAAATTTAATTGCTGAAAAAGTTTTTGTATAATTTTAAATGTGTAAAATAACTACTTAAAATATATCAACTTTTTTAGTTATATATATTATAAACATATAATTTTATCCTCCCAAAGAATTAATTTTTACTTATTTATCTCTCCCTGTCCTATTCCCAACCTATCCCCTACACCACCTAATCCACCCACACTCCCAACATCCCTCTGCACACACCCACTTACGCACTTTAATAATTCAACACACACAATCACACAAGTAATAGACCCATCCTTTCCACTCACAATTCCACTCATTTTAACACATACCCTCAAATACGGAGAAACACACACGGGCTTCCATTTTTTTCATCCCAATAATCCTCCACTTTGATTGACAAGAAAATGCATACACACAAAAATAATGAGAAACGAGATAGAGGAAAGAGAGATAAACGGAGGGAGATAGAAAAACCGGCAAGGGAAAAATAGAGAGAAGGGAGGGACGTGACAGAGAGAGGAGGGATCAAGAGAGAAGTAAAAAAGGGAGGGAGTGCACGGAGAGAGAGAAGCAGACAAATTTGATGGTTGTCGGTAAGTTTCTCGTCGGAAATCTGCTGGATTCGCCACCGGTAAACACTGCCATCACCGTCCATTGTTGTTCCGGCAAGACCCACCGGCAGACGGTCCCGTTTCCTTCCCAAAATGTATCCGGATTCGGGTTGGTGATTGTATTTTGCTTGAATTTCGGTTATCATTGTCTCGGGATTCATTTTTTCTTCGTGGGTTTGCGTTCAAATCTGTTTGGGTCGCATCTTTTTAGATATCGAGTTGGTCTAATTCGTTGTTTGAGGTTCTTTATTCGAGGATTTTGAGTTCGGATTTTATTATCGCACTATTATCAATGAAATCCGTTCTTGTGAGGTCCAATTCTCAACTCTCCTTGTTTTTTACTATCTCAACGTGGTTGATGATGTGATTAGTGATGTGTTTGAAGTGTATTTGAGCTTTTATAATTATTATGACTTGATTGATCGATTTCATCTCGAAATTAGTTAATCATTGATTAAGAATGGAAATCGGGGAGGGATTGATCATGAAAACATGAATGTGGATATATCTGATTTATTTTTGATAGTTTGGATCGCAACGAGTATTGATGTTTGTCGAAGCCGATAGTATCATGTTTTAGGCCGAAATAAATAGGCAAATCTTAGTTGGGTAGGCAGACGGTAGGAATCAATATTGTTGGGTGATTGAATGTTTGTTGAATAATTTTGTTGCACAGAGTTGAAATTGTATTCATTTTCACTGGGGAATACCTCGAGGAAATTGTATTTATTTACCGGGGGAATGTCCCAAGGTATTATGTACGCGAAGAATGTTAGTGATCAAAACCTGGAACACCAGGTAAAGCTTAGTCTAGGACTAATTTAGAATAGAATTTACATTTTTTGCATTTTTCTATTTTTTGGGTTCCATAATTTGGGTTGTACATTATGTTGTTTTGAATTTCTGTTTGATTTTGTTTGTTTGTTTATTTTGTCGGTTTATACACTTCATAAGGTCGTACTAGCCGATATATTTAATGAAGCGATCGTGGTCGAACCACGGGATCGGGGAGTGCCTAACACCTTCTCCTTGATCAATAAAATCCCTTAACTAGAATCTCAATTCGTGGACCAGTTCTGAGAGACGAGTCATTTTGAAAAAGGATTTTTCAAATGTAACTTGGCACACTCAATTTACGCCAAGTGGCGAATCTGAGTCTAAATGTAAAAAGTTTTTTTCGAAATAAAATTTCCATCTTTTGTCACTTAATAATAAATATTCTTTCAAACTTAAAATTAATCTTTTTGAAAAAAAAGGGATGTGACAGTTTGGCGACTCTGTTGGGGAGTTTTCAGAATTAGAGCTTTATTTTGAGTTGTATTGGCTTAGTTTAGCCCTATAGGTGTATAAACATTTTGTGTATTGTCCTATGTTTTATTGTTTTATCATTGGTGTTCACTTACATGTTACGTATTTACGGTATTTCTTTTATGTGTTACCATTTCATATCTGGCATCATATGCATTACCCCGAGTCAATTCTTTCACAACAAGTCCAGAGTACACATCATGTACATGAACTCTAGTTCAGTCACCCTTATTTTAGGAGGGAGATTCATCGGATGTATGGAGTAGGTGGAAAGCAATCGCAACCACTATCGGCCATATGCTCCCCTGAATAGCCTTATTAGTGGACCCTAGCCTAGGTCAACCTTTAGATCATGCTTATCTGCATCATATTGAGATCTAGCGGGATCCACTTTGGTCCTTTGTAGGAGACTCACCCTTGAAGCATCCCTACGTACTAATTGTTGTATTTTTGAGGATAATATGGTCATTTGACGGACTAATTTAGGGAAAAGCATGTGCTATAATTAAAGGGAAGTGTGTAGGCAACGAAAGATTGAAAAAAAAGAAGAAGAGAAAAGTGAGGAAAACAAGGGATTTTCATTTTTTTTATAGAGTTCTTTATGACTTTTATTTTCTCAATTAAAAAAAATCATCATAATTTTTTTTCTTTAGTATGCATTCATAATATGAAAATATCAAAAAAAAAATAAAATAGAAACTTTTTATAAAAGAAAATTCAAAAAACGATAGAAGTTTTGTATATTTTGTATAATGAAAATACCAAAACAAATTGTTCTTTCATAGTTTTTGGTGTCATTTTTATGTGATGTGTCAAAGTGAAAAAAAAATGTTGATATTTTCATCGTTTGTAGTTGGCCGTGTCTCTCAAGTCAAGATTTAGTTTGTTATTTAATACTTAATTGTTCAATCTGGACGAACTGTACTCACCTGATTCTCCTTTCACAGGAGTGAGTACGTAGGCAGCCCTTCTAGGATTCGGTGATCTTATTCAAAAAATTTAAAAAGATTTTCTCCACTCTTTATTAGAGTATGTATCATATATATCTCGAAAATAAAACCACAAAAGAATTTTCTTTTAATAGTTTCAAGTTTCATTTTCGTATGAAATTTAAAATTGAAAATCCAATAAGATTTTTCTTTGGTAATTAGAAGTTTCATTTTGTATAGGAATATGAAAATTTTTAAAATCACACTTCATTTAGAGTAGGTGTCACATACATCTCTAAAAAAAAAACCACAAAAAGATTTTTCTTAATAGTTTCAAATTTTATTTTCGTATGAATTTTAAAATTGAAAACCCGAAAAGGGTTTTCTTTGGTAATCATAGATTTCATTTTGGATAGGAATCTGAAAAATTCAAAAAGATTTTCTTCACTCTTCATTTAGAGTAGGTGTCATATACATCTCTAAATAAAAATCACAAAAAGATTTTCCTTTAATAGTTTCAAGTTTCATTTTCGTATGGAATTCAAAATTGAAAACCCGGAAATGTTTTCATTGGAAATCATAAGTTTCATTTTGTATAGGAAGCTGAAAAATTCAAAAAGATTTTCATCAATTCTTTTGACAATTTGTTATTTTCTTTTCTTATAAAAGTTTCAAGGAAAAGAAAAAGAAAGAGAGTTGATCGGCCATTTTTTCACCAAACTTCACGAACAATGCTCCCCTAACTCTCCTCCTTTGGGAGTGAGATACGTAGGCTCCATTCTTGGATTTGGAGATTTTTTAAAGGAATTTTTTTTTTTGAGAAAGTGTTGAATTCTAATACATTTGTTATCTCTGGTTCAGTTAGTTTAAGGCGGTCGGTTTGTGGCTGGTCCACCACATCACACCAAGCCTAAGGAAGATTTAGTATTGTCCAACAAGGATATAGAGAGTGACATCATGGATCAGACAAAGATTCATAAAAATAAGAATTTAAAGCAAGAGATTGTGAGACTAAGACAACAAATGATAGAAATACACTGAGCTTGGGCTAGTGGGTTGCATCCTTTTGTATTCCCCATTATTGACACCGTAAATATGCTGAGTCTTCCATCACAATTGTGAAGTCGATTTCCTACTATTGTTGATGCACCTCAATATGCCTCAGAATTCACTCCAAGAAAAAAGAATCCCAATACTTCCATCACAATTCTTCAGCTATTCAATGTAAATCTCCCACATTGATAGCACCACCTATCATTTGTGATTTTGCTGCTCAAGCCTCTACTGAGGCTTCCACATTGGTTATCCGTGCAATGGCTGTGCTTCCCCAGGCCTCTAGTGAATACATGTGTAATACTCTTGATGATCAATGCTATATTCTTGTGCCCACATCAATGTTAATTGTACCACCAAAATTTCTTAACAATAATCCTAGGGATAATTTTACACCAATTGAGGAGTCATATGCCTGTTTATTACAGAGATTGAGAGAGTTGTGCATGATCACTCCTCTTCTTGGGTGTACTCCTAATCCACATTCAAGAAATTTTCATCCTTATGTACGTTATGCATATCATTTTGATGTTCAGGGTCATAGTACAGTAGATACCCTGATGGTTTCTACCATAGTTCTGGAAAAAAGAGTATTGATTCGGGCACTGCTGACACTGACCGTAGGTTTAGGGACTGGAGCCCTGTCTTTGTTGTAGTCTCTGAATTTTGACAATGGAGCACTTGCTGAGGATGGAGCTGGGACTAAAGATTTCAGGCAGAACTAAGAATGATTTTCACCTTTTGACTTAGGCTGAGCGAAGTTGAAACTAACTGTTCTTACTCTCTTGTTATCCCTCTCCTTCTCTCTATTATTAGCCTTCTCTATCTGTTGAGCATGGATCATGAGCCTAGATATGTCCATCTCCTTAATCAGCATTGTGGTCCTACACTCTTTGACCATACTGTTAGACACCCTAGACACAAACTTATTCATCCTGGATCTGCTATCTGCCACCACATGATGAGCGTATCTAGCTAGTTAAGTAAACTTGAGAGAATACTCTTTCATTTTCATATTTCCCTGCTTCAGATTTATAAACTCTAAATCCTTCACTTCTCTCAACTCCAATGGGAAGAACCTATCCAAAAAAGTAGTAGCAGACTCCTTCCATTTTTGGGCCATGTATCTGCAGCCCTTTATGCTTTCCACTATTTAAACCATGAACGAGCCACATCCTACAACGGATATGCGGAAAACTAAACACTCTCACTAACAATCACCCCCACAATATATATAACCTTCTGCACCTGATCAAGAAAGTCCTAAGGTTCCTCATCTGACTTGGACCTAATAAAAAATAGATGGTTCATTTGGGTGAAGTTTGAAATCCCAATTGCAAAAGTATAGGCCACTGGGTTGGCTGGATAGCAGCTGTTTGTTCATTCTGGGCTATCACAGAATGAGATTGGGTGGTGAAAATTGTTCTAAATTCAGCGTGGGAGAAATATTAGTCCGAGGGATCTGGCTGGATGGGCTGAGATGCTGGCTGGTCTCCTATTCCTCTCTCCTTAGTCTATTTTGAAGGCATGTTCTGTAAACGAAAGGGGAAAGGATTTTACTGAAATTTTTACATGGAGCTCATACTCGCTCGCACAACAGGAATACTAAAAGAATGAAAACTTTTCCTAAAATACCTCGTAGCCTTCCATCCATAATTGTAGCGCGCTATACACCCATGCACAATACTCTACTCTATGCAGCTTTTAAACTTCCTAGGACTGTTGAATATTAGGCTCTAATACCAAGTTTGTAATGCCCTAAGAATGTACCCCGAATGCTACACGCTGCTATCAACCCCGAAGGACCAATATCTAACCCGTGAATGGTATCTGCTGTGAGGAATTAATAATAGCAATACGATAATAACAATATAAATGCAATAATTGCACAAATCTTCCATAAGGTTCAAATCTAAAATGAATACTAGAAATCAATATTGAAACTGAACATCTTTCTGAAAATACTCTAGTCTGAAAAACCTCTAACTGTCTGAATGGGGAGTTAATGGGGCAGGCCACCAACTAACTCCAACTACTGAAATAAACTGAGTACTAATACAACTGAAATAATAAATCTTTCCTTGAACTATGAGGACTCACCACTAATTCTATTGCTGATAGATTGGGCTGCTAAGTACGGTCAAGAGCCCGTGCATCCGAATCTATGATATAAGATATCATAATGCAAAAGAAGAGTATGCATCAATACTTCAAATGTACTGGTATGCTAAGTGAGGTAGGCTGATATGCATGGGCTCATATGCATAAATAATAACTGACTAAATAACATGAACATAACTGAAAGAGGGTACATGCATGAATGCATAAAACTGTAACTGAGATCATGGTAACACCGAATACTGAGTTTTGAATCACTGTTTTACCGTTATCTGAGTTTATTGATATTGTATTACTGATAACTAAATGATTGTATCTGATAGTCCTGGTTTATGAAACTGTGCTGAGTTTTGTACTGAGTTGAGCAACTGTGTTTGACAACCCTAATTTATGTAGAACTCGACTGATTTCTACACTGAGACTGGATCATGATACTGAGACTGTGGGAGGTAATCATCTAACCGACATGCCTCTTTCAGAACTGATTGGGGTCCAACTTATAACCCTAGCTAGAAGAGTGTCAATACCATGCCAGGGGTAAAGACAAGTTAAGTCACCCTCATTTGGCAGGTGCTCTGAATGAGAATGGTAGTACCCTAAACTGGCAGGTTAAAACACCTCGTCAACCCTTAACTGGCAGGTTAAAACACCTCGTCAACCCTTAACTGGCAGGTTAATGTCCCAAACTACGCTAACTAAATAGTTCTAGAACATAGGGACTACTTCTAAGGATAACAACCTCTGCTGGCTGGTAAGTCCCTATCCTTGGGTTCACTCGGTGCGAAATCCTACTCCGAACTGAATAAACACTGGACTGATTACTAAACGGTTTTAGGTTGGATTAAGCTATTACTAATCATGTTAACTTACTGAACCGAACTGAGTTCACTGAGTTTTGAATTAATTAGTAACTATGTTCTAAACTGATTACTGACTGAGTTCTAGACTGATTACTAACTGAGTTCTGGACTAATTACTGACTGAGTTCTGAACTAATTATTGACTAAGTTCTAAACTAATTACTGAGTAACTGATCATGATACTACCGAGTCTATTCTGTAACTACTATAGCTCTAAGTAAACATCTAGATTGTCCGGTATTAAATACTACCAGGACTCGATTACATAGATTATAGGACATAGCATAAATCTTGACACATGATAACTAATTTACTTGATCCCCATTCATTTATTGAGGTATTTTGACAAACACTTGCATAACATAAAACTTGCATAAATGCTAACATGATGAAATTTCACTATTCAACTCACGTGAACAATCCATCAAATATTTGGAGGGCATATTATATGCAAATAATACTAAACAACATCTGGGCATTACAATTGAAAATACCAAATTAATAGTCTAATGGTTTTAGCATGAATTCAGATGACACAATACATATAATAAATAATTTCATATGAATCTTGCAACTAATCATGGATTAGGAACCCCATTAACATGATAATTATGAACACATTGAAATACAACCATGAAATTCATCAAACTCATTAAATTGTAGTTTAAAAACAGTTTCCTGAACTCCAAGGGTAGAAGGAAACCCTTGGATGAACACTTGACATACCTTAATGCTTGAATTCTTGAAGATTGATGGTGAAATCCTTGGGATTTGAATCTTGAATTGAAAGCCCTGGGTTTGTGCTTGATTGATTTTGAGAGAAAATAGTGTAATTTTGCTTTGTGAGGGATGAATTTCATGTTTTAGGGGATGATTCGAAATAGGAAAAATATCCCAAATACCTTTCTAGAAGCTGTTTTAATTATAGAAAAATGTGCCTAGTGATTGGAAACTGATGCACCGCATCGATGGGGGCGACGCTATGGCTGATATGTTGCATCGAGTCTATATCAGCTCACTAGAAATTGACATTGGGAGCTGAAAAAATATTTATCAATGCGATAGGCAATGCGACGCATCGATATCGCGTTGATTCACTGGTTTGGACTCCCAAAGTTGAATCAAATCAAGTCCAAAAAATCTGAAACTTGTCCTAAAACAACTACTAATTTTCCTCATCATGAATCAACTTAAAAAATGATATTTAAAGGTCATAAAGGTTGTGAAAAAGAATCGTCAACTTATAAAGACTAAAATAACTCTAAGTATGAATACTTAGTTAAAATGAGAATTTAATTTATGTCCAGGACCTTCCTGGAAAATGGAATCTACTTTATGTTCAGGATTCTCCTGGAAAATGGGAATTTACCTTCTATTCAGGTCCCTTTTGGAAAATAAAAATTTACATTATGTTTAGGACCCTTCTAGAAAATAGGAACTTACCTTATGTTTAGGACCCTCCTGGAAAATGAGAATTTACCTTCTGGTCAAAACGAATTTACTTTATGTTTAGGACCCTCCTGTAAAATAGGACTTTACTTTCCGTTCAGGACCCTTCTAAAAAATGGGGTTTTATTTTTAGAAAAATAGAATCATTCATTACCATAAATCTTCAAGATAATTTATGTTCTAGTTTTTCTTTTGATTTAGATTTGAGGAGTCAGCCTAGAGAACAGAGTAAAGAATTGTAAGTCAGGAGCCCGCCAAGAAAACTGGGTGAAAAATTATAAGTCAGGAGCCCGCTGAAGAATAGGGTGAAGAAGTTGAAAGTCAGAAGTCTTCCTGAAGAATAAGGTGAAGAAATAACAAGTTAGGAGGCCGCCTGAAGAATGGGGTAAAGAAATAGCAAGTCAGGAGCCCGCCTGAAGAATAGGGTGATGAAATTACAAGTCAGGAGTCCGCCTGAAGAATAAGATGAAGAATTTAAATTCAGGATCAAGTTCAGAAATACCACCTGCAGAACATGACCAATTTTGAGTTTATCTCTAACACCAAATTTTGTATGGGGAAAGAATCTATTCCAAAGTTTAACCCCCCAAAAATAAGATCTTTTGTCACTTTTAAGAGCATCGGAGACTCAATACAAAAATCCAGAGATGCTGCATAGATAGGAATTTTTTAATGTCATTTATCTTTTAACTTGTAATTTTATTTTGATGTAATGATAGGGCTGCAGACCAGAACATCGTTAGGACCTCACTCGACTCTCCAACTCAGTATAGTCCATCTCCTTGTCAATTTTGAAACTATATGTAACTTGATTCCCACTTAATCTGGGATAGGTAGGACAACCAAAGTCAAGATTCCATTACACTCCCTCTCTCTTCACCGTTCTTTTGAATAATGGTCAGTCAAAAATTTTGTCTCGTTGTCTACTTCTTTGTCTGAAAACACTTTATGTTTACATCCAAAGAAGGGCATAATGTAAACACGTAATTTTTTCCTCACTAAAAATTCATTTTGTACTTATTTACCTCTCCTTACCCTACCCCTACCTATTCCCTACCCCCACCTAATCCACCCACTCCCAACAACCCTCTCCCCACACCCACTTTCACACTCTAATGAAATATACACAATAACACACATCAACAGACCCATCTTTTCCACTCAGAATTTCACTCATTTAACACATATACCCTCACACACTCACATATAGAGAAACACACACGGGATTTTATTTTTTTCATCCCAATAATCCTTCACTTTGGTTGACAAGAAAATACATACCCACAAAAATGAGAAATGAGAGAAAAAAAAAGAAATGAACCGAGGGAGATAAAAAAATTGGCAAAGGAAAAATAGAGAGAAGGAAAGGGCATAATGGATTTTGTTATCGTATTATTATCAATGAATTCCATTCTTGTGAGGTCCAATTCTCAACTTTACTTGTTTTTTATTATCTTAACGTGGTTGATTATTTGATTAGTGGTGTGTTTGAAGTGTATTTGAGCATTTATAGTTATTATGGATTGATTATTATTTTATATCAAAATTAGTTAATCAATGATTAAGGATGGAAAGCAGGGAGGGATTTATCTTGAAAACGTGAATGTGGATATATTTAATTTATTATTGATAGTTTGAATCACAACATGTATTGTTGTTTGTCGAACCCGATAGTATAATGTTTTACACCGAAATACATAGGCAAATCTTAGTTGGGTAGGCAAACTATAGGAATCAATATTGTTGAGTGATTGAATGTTTAATGAAAGATTTTGTTGCACAACGTTAAAATTGTATTCACTTTCACCAGGGAATGCCTCGATAAAATTGTATTTATTCATCATGGAATGCCTCGAGGTATTATGTATGTGAAGGATGTTCGTGATCAAGACCCGAAACATCGGGTTGTATAATTCAGACTGTACATTATTTTGTTTGGTTTTGTTTGTTTGTTTTGTTGGTTTATACACTTCATAAGGTAGTACTAGTCGATATACTCCATGAAGAGACAGTGGTAGAACCACGGGATCAAGTGGTGCCTAACACCTTTCCCTCGGTCAACAAAATTCCTTAACTGGAATATCTATTCTTGGACCAGTTTTGATAGTCAAATCATTTTGAAAAAGGATTTTTCAAAGGTGGCTTGGCACACATGATTCATGCCAAGTGTCGTCTTTGAGTCTAATTATAAAAAATCCTTTTCGAAACAAAATTTTCATCTTTTGTCATTTAATAATAAAAACCCTTTCAAACTTAAAATTAATTTTTTTGGTAAAAAAGGGGTGTGACATATATTAGTCTCCTTTAGTCGCAAAACTAATCATGTTTGTTTCAGTTGAGGGTAAAAATTAATCACGTTTATTTTAGTTGAGGGGGAATTTTATATATAGTTAACTGAGATCATTGCGATCATACATAAAAACTGTTTAAATATTTGAGTCGAAAGTGTCTAATAAGAACACGTGTTTAGGTGTTAAATTTAAAACATATCGTAATTTGAATGTCGAGATTAATTTACTTGTTATGAAATAAAGAATAAATACAACAAGAATAGAGAGAGAAGAGGGAGATATTATTATTTTTCTTGAGAGGTTTTGGGGGTGAATTACAATGCAGAAAAATCCCTTTATTTATTGGTAAAGTAGACATTCACTATTTGGTAATATATTTATAACAGTCCACCTTGAATATCTAACTGATAAAAAATATGTCTCGTTAAACCCTTACTAGAAAAAAATCAGTGGAAAAAATATCTACTGAAGAAAAAAGAGTACACATCTCTAACAATATGCATAAAGGTTGCCTTATTAAAAACCTTACAAAGAAAATTCAGTGGAACAAATCAACTATGTGGGTGCTGGGTGCTGAGATTACTGAGTACTAAGATGTATTATGATCTTGTGCACCATAATGAGAATATCCTTAATTGGAGGAGATATGGTGAGTAAATCAACTACATTGTCACTTGAACGAATCGGTTGCACGTTAATATCACCATTCTTTTGTAGCTAGTCTGTATAGAAAAGCTTGGGTGAAATGTGCTTCACTTTATCTCCTTGAGTCCTCCATTATGTTGTGTTGTGCATGCTGCATTATCTTCATTAAAAAAGTTATGGGAACTTTTTCACATTTCAAATCATATTTTTCGCGAATGAGATGTATCATGGACCTCAACCACACACACTTGGCTTGCTTTATGAATAGATATTATCTTAGCATGGTTCAATAAAGTGGTTATGATAGGCTACCTTTTATATCTCTAAGATATGACAGTACCCTACATATGAACACATAGTTTATTTGAGATCGAGCTTTATACGTGTCAAATAATTACCCAACATCATAACAAACAAGATTGGCACTACAATCTTTTGAATAAAATAAGCTTATATATCTGATCTCATGCTGATGTCTCTTAGTAGGAGCAGAACTATTCTTCGCCAACAAATTGATCAAAAGATTATATCAGGCCTTGTAGTATTTATAAGATACATGATTGCACCAATTGCACTAAGATGTAATACTTCATAACCAGTTCAAATTGACATATTTCTCATTTCAACAAATAATATATTTCTTTTGAAAACTCTCCAAGAGTTCCAATAATTTTCATGCTATAAATTTATGCAATATGAAGATTATAGATAAGTTTTTCAAAAACCTTTTATATGCTTCAAACATTTTGAATCCTTAAAAGTTTTCATATAAATTTTGTCAAGTCACAATATTCAGTATTTCATGTGTGACATCTTCAAGTGTTTTGACAGCAAATCAAATAAGTTTTATGCTTATCAAGATGCATCCTTTCACGTCACTTGAGAAATATTTCTATGTCTTCATGCTTAGATAAACGTAGGATTGAGATCCTCATGATCTTTCACAATATTGCTTCAATATTGTATCAAAGACATAGATAATATATCATTTTGTATTGGTTCACAATGTGACATAACATTTTGAGATCTCATCATTACATTATTTTCAGGTACCTGAACCTCTCAAAGGTTTCATGAAGTGTTATGTCGTAGGCTCTTAAAACGCACATTGCTTTCTTATTATGATTATTTTCTCCTTATCCTTTTCAAGAATTAATTCATTTGGAACCGATTGGTCTATCACGCTTCACGCATGCATAGACCTTGTCCATGAGGGATGTAAAATAGGAGCACTTGCAGCTTAAATATGATATGTTTTTGGCATTTGACTTGAATTATCTTGGTAATTCCTAACATATTTCATAATTGCTTATAATCTCCCTTTTATGTTAGGAAAACTAACATACATCCTCCATCTTATTTGAGGAACCTATCATTATGCATTATGGTATATTTATTTATCAAATACCACACATCAAAACTACTAGTGTAACACCTCGATGCGCTGAACCAGAATACTACACGGTGCTCATGACCCCGAGGGACTACAAGCTAACCCATGACTAATATTTGTACCTGTATACTGCAAATCATGATATAATAATGCCGAATACATAGAACTGTAAAGCCATAAGGTTCAACTGAATAAAATCATGTGGGTGAAAATACCTAAAACAACTTAATCTGAAAGCTAAGTCTGAACGTAAATCTGAACGTAAATCTGAAAGCCTCTAAACTATCTGAATAAGGAGTTGAAGGAACATGTCTCCAACTAACTTCATAAAAATAAACTAAAGAAAGAAATAAATGTATCAAATCATATTGTCCTTGAATCAATGAGGACTCACTGTGTCTCTACGACTGGAATGCTACCACTACTGTCGGGCTGGCGTTCGTGTCTCGGAACCTATGGTGTAAGATTAAAAGAAAGCACCATAGCGCAAATGCGTCAGTACAACTGGAGTACTGAGTATACGAGGAAGGTAGGCAGAACATAAAGGGTTTCATGCATGAACAACACTGACTGAGTAATATAAACGATGGAGTGCAAACACACATATATAGAAACTGGGACCATGAATACATGATAGCATGACCTGTAAGATAATACATGGTTTACTGATAACTTTAATGACTGATACTAACCTGATAACATGGATGACTGTATCTGGCAGTCCTGTATATACTAAAATCAAAAAAACACCTTGAGTTCTTTTATTAAGACTGATAATGAAATTGTGGGAAGTAGTGTTTTAACTGAGATGCCCCATGTATGGTGTTTTGGCTAAGCTAGGGTCCAATCTCCTCCCCGAATGGAGAGGTGTCAATACCGCACCATGGGTAAGGACAGAGTATGAGTGACCCTTATCTGGCAGGTACTCAATGAGAATGGTGAGAACCCTAAGATGATGGGTTAATTCACCTCATCAAGCCTAATCTGACGGGTTAAGATGTCTCAACCTACGCTAGCTACGTTGTTCTGGAATAGAAGGATGACTACTAAGAATCACACCCTAAACTGGCAGGTGAGTTCCTATCCTTGGGTTCACTCGGTGGTAACCTTTACTCCCATCTGGAGGGACTGGACATGAATAACTGACTATGCATGACTTAATCTTATTGAATTCCATTGAATAGTGGAATGTTACTGATATCTGACAATTGACTAAGATAATGAGGTTTTCCTGAGTCATATGACAGACTGAAGTCTATGGAATCATAGCTTGAGTTAGGATATTGTGAAACATGACATAGATCTTGGCACACAGTTATAGTTTTCGGGTACAAGTACCCCCAGGATTCGATAAGAGGAAATTGACACACATGACATGACTTGATCACAAGATTTGAGTCCACAATTCACAATATCATAAGTAAAGCTTTCATAATAAGAATAATTATCAACAAACTATCACATGATCGGGAATGCACACACCATGTATATTCTTACATGGCTCCAATAACATGGTCATTCCATATCGCAACAATATCATGAGCCTCTCGAACAACTTCTTCAATTCAAGACAATGGCAACGGGGATCACGCTAAACATAAACTTAGAACATAGAATAGTCATTTAGGACTTATTATGTCATAAAAGCATGATTTCTATTCCCTTAGGTATTTTCACAAACACCTTACATGCACATCTTAGACATAGGTGCATTCATCAAGATTACAAATATTCAACAACCAATTTCACATATTTATACGTTAAATACCACCATATCCTCACAATAAACAGACAAAGATCCTATCTTAGGCATCATCAAACTCCAACCATATGAACATCAGCCACCAATAACATAAACATCATAATAAAAAATTTACAATATATTTCTTGAGCTTCATGAACGAAAGGAGTCCATGAATCAACTCACGCAAACCTTAGAAGGATTATTCTTGATGATTGATGGAGGAATTTCCTTGAAATCAGTTCTTCAAGCTTAGTTACAAATACCTAGTTGTTTTTCTCTTTTAGTGCTCTTGGATGGTGAGCTTTGAGATGATAATAGGGTTGTAATATGCTTAGAAGCCTTATATTTCGTAGGGTTAAGTTTAGGGATGTTGGAAAGATAATTTGATTCTCTACAATTTAGTGGGTCTAAATCAGACAAAATACCACATTAACATTGAGATATACTCATTCAAAAATGACCCTTGCAAAATCTAACACTTAAACTTGATGGATTAAAAAACTCGTAGCTTGTATTACCTTAAGTGACTCATATGAACATGCTTAATGCATCATAAGCTATCCTATCACTAGGATATTCATTGTAAGTCATGTACTCAAGTATGAATCACAGGATAGGATATTTTATATGTAGAAATACTTATTCACTTCCTAGCTTAGAAACATGCGGGGTATTACAATACCTCCCCCTTAGGAATATTCGTCTTCAAATGAGAATTTATTGAGAAGGGATACAAGACAATAAAACCTGAATTAAATAGGAAGAACTGCAACTTAATCTTATGAATGACATGCTAAACATACTGAACACGTGCATATCTGATGCACGAACAACTAACACATGAATGCATGACTGAGTATGAAACCATTAATAGGTACCAAGTTTATACTGGAAACATGAACATGAAACGGAATAAAATTAAGGAGAATTGTTAGCTTGAGCTTGATATGAATTGATGGGAAAGAGGTGAGGATACTTGGTATGCATATCTACTTCTTCTTCCCAAGTAGCTCCCTCATGAGACTGATTTCGCCAAAGAACCTTGACTAGAGGGACTTCTTTGTTACTTAATCTATGAGTCTGATAATCTATGATTTTGACTGGAATCTCTTCATAACAGAGGTTGTTCTGAATGTCGATGCTCTGAATAGGGACAACAAATGTTGGGTCACCTATGCACTTCTTTAGAAAAGAGACATGGAAGACTAGATGGACTGAGGCTAGATCTGAAGGCAACTCAAGCTCATAAGCTACCTTGCCAAAGAGACAAAGAATTCTGAAGGGATCGACATACTGGGAACTGAGTTTCCCTTTCTTGCCGAACCTCTTCACTCCCTTCATGGGAGAGATATTAAGATAGACATAGTCATTGACCTTAAAGTCGAGATCCTTTCTACACACATCTGCATAGGATTTCTATCAGCTCTAAGCATCCCGGAGTCTCTCTCTGATCAACTGAACTTTCTCTAAGTCATCTAATACTAAGTCAGGACCTATGATTGAGACCTCACTAATTTCAACCTAACCAATCGGAGATCTATATCTCCTACCATAGAGATCTTCCAATGGATCTATCTGATTACTAGAATGATAGCTATTATTGTATGCAAGCTCAATCAAAGGCAAGTGGTCGTCCCAAATTCCCTTGAAGTCAATTACATACGCCCTTAGCATATCTTTAAGAGTCTGAATGGTCCTCTTTGCTTGACCATCTGTCTGAGGATGAAATATTATGCTGGGATGGACTTGGGTAACGAGACCCTTTTAGAACACTTTCCAATAGTGAGAAGTGAACTGGGCATCTCTGTCTGAGATGATAGATAGTGGAACACCGTATAACCTGACTAACTACCTGATATTGAGTTTGGCATAATCCTCAGTGGAATAAGAAGTACGAACAGGAAGGAAATGAGCTGACTTAGTCATTCTATCTATAATGACCCAGACTGAATCATGCTAATGATGAGTTTTAGGCAAACCCATCACAAAGTACATGTTAAATTCTTCCCACTTCCAAGTAGGAATGGTGAACTCTTGCATGGAACCACTAGCTTATCGATGCTCTATCTTAACCTGCTGACATGTAGAACACTTAGCCACAAACACTGTAACATCTCTCTTTATCCCACTCCACCAATAGATCTCCCGCATATCGCAGTACATTTTATTGGCCTACTGGATGAATAGAGTATCGCACACCATGTGCTTCTGCAAGAATTTGCTGCCTCAATTCATCTACACCTAGAACACATAGAAGACCCTGACAATGAAGAACGCCATCTCCCCCTTGGGTGAAAACCTCAGACTATCAAATTTTGAACTGACTCTTTGAGCTTGACAAGGCTTGGATCCCTGTCTTGTTTCTCTTTCACCTCAGAAACTAGAGATGACTCTAAACTACTATGAACACATACACCACCCTTTGAAGAATCGACTAAGCGAACGCCTAGTCTGGCAAGTTGATGGATCTCCTGAGCCATCTTTTTCTTACTATCCTCAACATAAGAAATACTAACCATGGATAGTTGACTGAGAGCACCGGCCACAACATTGGCCTTGCCCGAATGATAAAGAATACTCATGTCACAATCCTTCAAGAGCTCTAACAACTTTCTCTGGCGAAGGTTAATATCTTTCTAGGAAAAGACATACTGGAGGATTTTATGGCCTGTGAAAACATCTACATGAACTCCATAGAGATAATGCCTCCAAATCTTCAAGGAAAAAACTACCGCTACTAACTTAAGATCAGGAGTAGGATAATTCTTCTCATGTGGCTTTAACTGTCTGGAGGCGTAAGCTATGACCTTACCATGCTGCATGAGCACGCAACCTAAACCCACTATGGATACATCACAATAGACTACAAAACCGTCTGAACCATTTGGAATAGCTAGAACTAGAGCTGAGGTGAGTTGAGTCTTCAAATCTTGAAATCTCTTCTCGTATGAATCTGACCATTGAAACAAAATATTCTTCTAAGTCAATCTGGACTTGGGAGACGTAATAGAAGAAAATCCCTCAACAAACCATCTGTAATAGCCAGCCAAACCCAAGAAACTCCTAATATCTGATGAAGATACGGGTCTGGGCCAGTTTCATACTGCCTCATTTTTCTGAGGATCTACTATAATGCCATCACCGGAAACAATATGGCCAAGGAATGCTACTGATCTTAGCAAAAATTCGCACTTGCTGAACTTAGCAAATAACTAGTCATCCCTGAGAGTCTGAAGAACAATCGTGAGATGGTCTGCATGATTGCGCTCTATGCGAGAATAGATCAGAATATCATCTATAAAGATAATGACAAATATGTACAAGTACTTCTTGAACACACGATTCATCAAATCTATAAAAACTATAGGGGAATTGGTAAGACCAAATGACATGACTAAAAATTTGAAGTGACCATACTGAGTACGGAAAGCTATCTTCAAAATGTCACATTCTGTAACTCTAAGCTGATGATAGGCTGATCTGAGGTCTATCTTGGAGAAGTTACTGGCACCCTGAAGTTGGTCAAATAGATCATCAATCCTAGGAAGAGGATATCTGTTCTTGACCATGACCTTGTTGAGTTGACGGTAATCAACATACATCCTGAGAGAATCGTCTTTCTTGCGCGCGAATAATACTGGCGTACCCAATGGGGAAATGCTAGGTCTGATAAATTCCTTATCGAAGAGATCCTTCAACTGATGTTTTAGTTCCTAGAGTTTTGTTGGTGCCATTTTTTTATGGAGGAATAGAAATAGGTTGAGTATCTGGAAGAAGGTCTATGCCAAAGTCTATTTCCTTTTCTGAAGGAATGCCTGGAAGATCTTCAAGAAAGATATTTGGCTGGGAGATTCAGAATTAGAATCTTTAACATGTACGAGATGATACACACACCCCTTATAAATTATTTTCCTTTCCCAAATGTAGGAAAAAATTTGACCCCTGAATGCTGAAATGCTACCCTTTCACTTTAGGGCGGGCTCATTCGGGAATTGAAACTGAACTATCCTATTTCTGCAGCCGACTATGACATAGAAGGAATGAAGATAATCCATACCGAGAATGACATCAAAATTAGTCATCTCTAACTCCACTAAATCTGCTGACATGGATTTCTGAGATATCATAATTGGGCAGTTCCTGTATACCCGCTGGGCTATGATGGTTTTACCCACTGGGGTAGAGACTAAGAAAGGCTCTGCTAGGACTTTGGGACTGATTGCGAAATTGCCTGCTATGTATGGAGTAACAAAAGACAAATATGCACCTGGGTCTAGCAAATCTTAAACATGAAAATGGAAAATCTCTAATGGACCAGTAACAACATCAGGAGAATTTTCCTGATCCTGCCGGGACTGAAGATCATAGAGTCTGTTTGGGTGTTGCCCACTGGTAGCACTGGAAATGACACCCTACTGGTTCAGGTGACTAGACTGAGTTGTAGAATGATTTTGCTGACCCTGAAGACTTGAATGCAGACACTCCCTAATCCTGTGGCCTGGCTTGCCATAACCAAAATCGACATCACTACCGACTCTGCAAATGCCCTTGTGGTTCTTACCATAAGTCTGACAAAGGGTATTCGTTCGGGCACGGCTAACACTTCCCTGAGATTTAGAGCCTTTCTTTTAGTGTCTATAGCCGTCTCTGAACTTCAGTACTATAGCACTGACAGAGTAAGGAGCTGGAACGGCTGACTTGGAGCGAAACTATGAACGATTTCCTCCATCTGACTTGGGGTGAGCAAATTTGAAGTTACCTGACCTTGCTCTCTTGTTGTGCCTCTCCCTTGTCTTAAACTTTTACTCTTCTACTTGTTGGGCATGGGTCATAAGTCTAGCTACGGTCATATCACCGATTAGTATTGCAAACCTACACTCATTTACCACACTATTGTTGACCCCTAACATAAACTTGCTTGTCTTAGCTCTATTGTCTGAAACCACACGAGGAGCATACCTGGCCAGATGAGTAAATATGAGAGAATAATCCCTAACCGTCATATTCCCTTGTCTAAGGTTGATGGACTTAAGAACTTTGGCTTTCCTGAGCTCTTAGGGAAAAAATCTGTCTAAGAAGGCCATGACAAATTCCTCCAACTCAATAGGGCTGTATCATCTAACCTCTCAGACTTCCACTATTTGTACCAATCATGAGAAACATCCGGTAAATGGTAGGCAGCTAACTCAGTACTCTCAATAGAAGTAACACCCATGATGTGAATGACCTTTTGGAATTGGTCAATGAACTCCTGAGGGTCCTCATCAGACTTAGACCCATGCAAAGATGGAGGGTTCATCCAGGTGAAGTCCTGAACCCTACCTACTTTTTGATGGCAACTAGATTTGCCGAAATGAATGGTTGCCATTCATTCTGTGAAGCCTTGGACTGACCAAGTGTGGCAAATATGGCTCTAAACTCTGCATGGGAAATATGTTCGCCCAAAGGATCTTCGGGCTGAGGAGCTGGGTGGTTTCTTCCCTTTAAGGCCATGGTCTTGAATGAGAGACGAATGGATTAGACTGAGAGTTTAACTTTTGATTATACTCACTAGCATGACATGAATAATGAAGAAAAGGGACTGTTCCTAAAACACCTTATAGCCTTCCGCACATAATGTGGTGCGAAACACACCCACGTACAAGACTCTACTAGATGTGGCTTTTAGACTTCCTAGGACTCTATTGAACATTAGGCTCTGATACCAAGTTTGTAACACCCCAATTCTCTGAACCGAAATGCTATATAGTGCTCATGACCCTGAGGGACCACAAGCTAACCCATGACTGATATCTGTACCTATATACTGCAAATTATGATATAATAATGTGGAATACATAGAATTTTAAGGCAACAAGGTTCAACTGAATAAAATCATGTGGGTGAAAATACCCAAAACAACTCAATCTGAAATCTAAGTCTGAACGTAAATCTAAAAGTAAATCTGAAAGCCTCTAAACTATCTGAATAAGGAGTTAAAGGAACATATCTCCAACTAACTTTGTAAAACTAAATTAAAGAAATAAATAAATTTATCAAATCATATTATCCTCAAATTAATAAGGACTCACTATGTCTCTGCAACTGGAATACTCCCACTACTAATGGGCTGGAGTTTATGTCTCGGAACCTATGGTGTAACATGAAAAGAAAGCACCATAGAGCAAATGCGTCAGTATAACTGGAGTACTGAGTATACGAGGAAGGTAGGCTGCACATAAAGGGTTTCATGCATGAACAAAAGTGACTGACTAACATGAACGTGGGAGTGCAACCACAAATATATAGAAACTGGGACCGTGAATAAGTGATAGCATGACCTGTAAGCTGATACATAGTTTACTGATAACTGTCATGACTGATACTAAAACTAATAACATGGACGACTGTATCTGACAGTCCTGTATATACTAAAATCTAAAGATCGCCCTGAGTTCTTTTATTGAGACTGATACTGAAACTGTGGGAAGTACTGTTTAACCGACATGCCCCATGTATGCTGTTATGCCTAAGCTGGGGTCTAATATTTGCCTCGACTGGAGGGGTGTCAATACCGTGTAATGAGTAAGGGCAGCCTACGAGAGACCTTTATCTAGTAGGTACTCAATAAGAATGGTTGGAACCCTAAACTGACAGGTTAAGCCCCCTCATCAACCCTAATCTGACGTTTTAAGATGTCTCAACCTATGCTGGCTACGTAGTTCTGGAACATAGGGATAACTACTAAGAATCACACTTTGAACTGGCGGGTGAGTTCCCATCCTTAGGTTTACTCGGTGCTAACCTCTACTCCCATCTGGAGGGACTGGATATAAATAACTGATTGTACATGACTTAATCTTACTGAATTCCATTGACTGGCGGAATGTTACTGATATCTGACAACTGACTAAGATCATAAGGTTTTCTTGAGTCACATGACTGACTGAAGTCTACAGAATTATATCTTGAGTTCAGATATCGTGAAACATGACCTGGCTCTAAGCATACAGCTATAATTTTTGGGTACAAGTAACCCCAGGACTCGATAGAAGGAAACTGACACACATGACATGACTTGATCACAAGATTTGAGTCCACAATTCACAATATCATAAGTAAGGTTTTCATCAAAAGAATGATTCTCAACAAACTATCACATGATCAGGAATGCACACAACATGTATTTACTTGCATGTCTTTAATAACATGGTCATTCCATATCGCAACAATATCATGAGCATCTCGTACATCTTCTTCAATTCAAGATAATAACAACAGGGATTACGTTGAACATAAACTTAGAACATGGAATAGTCATTTAGAACTTATTATGTCATAAAAGCATGATTTCTATTACCTTGGATATTTTCACAAACACCTTACATGCATATCTTAGGCATAGGTGGATTCATCAAGATTACAAATATTCAACCACTAATTTCACATATTTATACGTTAAATACCACCATATCCTCACAATAAACATACAAAGATCCCATATTAGGCATCATCAAACTCCAACCACCAACAACATAAACATCATAATAAAAAATTTAGAAAATGGTTCTTTTCGTTGAGTCCATGAATCAACTCACGCATACCTTAAAATGAAGATTCTTAATGATTGACGGAGGAATTTCCTTGAAATCGGATCATCGAGATTAGTTACACAACCCTAGTTGTTTTTCTCTTTTATTGCTCTTGGATGATGAGCTTTGAGATGATAATAGGGTTGTAATATGTTTAGAAGCTATATATTTCATAGGGTTAAGTTTAGGGACATGTAGGGAGTGTTAAAAGACTTAACTACCCTTAAAATAACTCAAAACGGAGCGTTTTTGGCATCTAGAACTGACTTAGGCGGCGCCCAAGTGATTGCCTAAGCTAGGTTGGGCGGCGCCTAACCAATCGCCTATGTTTGGTTGGGCGGCGCCTAACCAATCACCTATCCTTACTGTCTCTCACAAAAATGGTCATAACCTTTTGCTCGGGTATTGGATTAAGACGAAATTGGTATCGTTGGAAAGATAATTCAATTCTCTACAATTTGGTGGGTCTAAATAAGACAAAATACCACAATAACACCAAGTAATACTCATTCAAATATGACCCTTGCAAAATTGAACACTAAAACTTGATGGATTCAAAAACTCTTAGCTTGTATTACCTTAAGTGACTCATATGAACATGCTTAATGCATCACAAGCTATCTTATTACTAGGATATTCATTGTAAGTCATTTACTCAAGTATGAATCACAAGATAGGAGATTTCATACGTAGGAATACTTATTCACTCCCTAGCTTAGAAAGATGTGGGGTATTACAACTAGATGGAATCATTGATTCCTGACCTTGAACCAATTGAGAGGGAAGTATGAATCATAATTTTTGTTCTAATGCAAAAAAGTGTTATTGTATGCAATACATCATACTTTAGACCTACACATGTGGGTTTATTCTCATAAATAATGATTCAACTATTTATCGAAGGCATTTAACACCAACTTCATTAGCATTATCAAGATGAATTGCCTTGATTACACAATCTCAAAACTACGCTCTTAACACAATTTTATTGAGCAAGCAACTTTATGAATGACAAATTACTGGTTGACAGTAAATGTACATGCTTGTGATCATCTTATTGATGCATCTTTTCAACATATCACATGATAGGTGAACGGGCCCATAATCACCTTTTATAATTTTCAGATTTTAAGGGATCGATCCCAACATTAATTGGTCCAACCAACTTATTGTGAGAACAAGAAACATTAAAAGTAATGAAGAATTTTCTAATTCTGCAATATATATTAAATACTCAGTATGCACATCTTTGAGATGGCTCAATCGTTTATGTCAATTTGATGAACTTTTATTTATGCAAACTCTATGTTTACTATGACATATACCTTTTTACTTTAGTAAATTTCAAATTTACTATTACATGAATAAATTTTAGATTTGCTACTTTAGAAGTAGATTTCAAAATAACTCTTCTCAATTATTCTGCCTCTTTCGGAGGTAAGTTGTGATACCATCACAATCAAGTGCACATTTACATTAATAAGCTTCTGATTCTCCAGGAATGGAATATAATTGAGCCTTAAGCCTATCACATTATGATAGCTTATAAACTCTTTCATGATATTGCTACTTCAGGAGCAAATATATTTTATAAAATATAAAATAAATAAAACAAAAATAGAGAGCGAAGAGGGAGATACTATTATTTCTCTTGAGAGGTTTTTGGGGTGAATTACAATGCAGGAAAACCCTTTATAGGGGAAAACTAACCTTGGGATTTCTAACATTTCCTTGAATAGACACATTCACTATATATGATAATATATTTACAACATTACTGGCAATTTTAAGAAATTGTCGATGTTCCCCTTTCTTGAAGAAAATCTTTTGCCTTAGAAAAGTCCAAAGACTGTCAATTATATCTGCAGCTTCACATGGTGTTTGGCCTACACGGGGCTTGCTTTTCTGCTAAGAATAAATGTTTGGACGCAAAACGTCAAACTCTTATTGTTGGAAGATGCATCAGTGCATATCTCATAGCAACTCACTAATTTTTTTTCATCTGTCCATACAATACAATAAAATAAATATATAATGAAATTAATACAATTTTCGTAAGTATAAATCAGTGTAAAACAACGACAACAATAAGTGAGGATTGAAAAGATAGTGTACGTAAACCTTATCACAATGCCATGGAGGTAATCAGTATAGAATACAATAATTGAGGTCTAAGAAGATAGAGTATATGTAGGCCTGATAACTACCTCGTGGAGGTAAACAATATAAAATAACAAACAACAACATGTAAGGTATGGAAAACATAGATGGTACACAGATCTTACAACTGTAGAGATTACCACTACATGATAGAGGTAGAATGGTTTTCGAAAAAAATTTGGCTCAAGTGTAAATCAATATAACATGTTTTTTTATATAGAATGAGCAATATTAACGAAAAAAATGATATACCAAAATTCCTCGGAAAAGCCAAACTGGATGCTAGAAATATCAAGAGAAGACATGAGTAGGACCTGAGCAAAGTCATTGGAGAGATTTTGATTTGTGTGTTGCACTATAATGGTATATTTGGGTGGTATTTATGATTTTTCGTGATAGCTTTAAATGGAAAAAAATTATAGGGAATCAATTATTTATGATAAAATTATATATTATGAAATTAAATTTACATTTTTTAAAAGAAAAAGAAAAAAGATAAGAAAAAGGAAATGATCAATATATTCACGTATATAGGAGTCTTTTACGACATACTTTTCTTAATCTTTTACTTCCCATATATAGGAGTCTTTCAATAATACAAAACTTTTCACATATTCCCGTAGTACCTACAAATCAAAATTTCCCATATATCTATTTGCATTTGTTTAGGAGTCTTTTAATATATTTTAGGAGTTTGTACCATATAATTTTTCATATATTTAGTAGAGTAAATATTCAATACTTTTAAAAAGTGAAAAGACGATTCTATCTAACGAAAAAACTTTAGAGAATGGCAAAAAGTTCATATCACTTTTTCTAAGATATTCATACTTTTAATATATTATATAGATAGATTATAGATTATAAATTAGTGTAGACCCAAACTATTGACTTTAAAAATAATTACTTTTGGCGGCATTTTTTTAGTGGCAATATAGACCTGAGTTGAGACCCTGGCCGCGACAGCCATCCCGAACCATAAGGGCCCGGACGCTCCTTTCCATTCGGCGATCATGCACAACACTCATACAATGAAAAGAAATATAGAAGAAAATATAATATGGAATCATGGTCAATCTCATAAATCAACTAAGCTGTTTGAAAAGGAAATTCTTAACAATTAAACATGACACCCATATGCGAAATCTCTAACAATTCAACAACTACCATATCTCTAAAACAAAACTGGAACAAGGTCCCAGTCGAGCCATAAACCATAATAAGATAATGCAGTATGATAACCAAACCTTCCGAAATAGAGAAGGCTTACCAACTGCAACTTCAAACAAACAATCTAGTGCTTAGAAGGACCCCGGGACTGTGCCTCAGATCCTGAAATATTAGGGTCAATACAGATGCACTAATATGTGAAACAACTCAAAATAACATGTTTTTATATAAATTAGATGAGAGCATTTCGGGAAAAATTACACATAACTTAAATAAAACACATCGGCATAATTTAGAGTTTCAAAAACCTTCTTGCAATCATGACTCAACACTTTGTTACTCTTCCAAGCTAATCGGTACACCCTACAATTTGTAATTTCATAAGTTATATGAAATTCGCTCTTGACTCTGTGCCCAAGCCTCCAATCCAAGTGTACTGGAAGAATTGGAGTTTAATAAGTTGGTATGCTCCCTTATAAGCATATCGTGGCATCACCCGTACATAACGTCCACATTATTCTCCTTTAGGGATAATACTCGTATTGGCAACTAAGATTTTCAACAATGAGCCCTTATACTCAAACGCATTTTTTGGGTAACCAATTAGCTCTCTTAAGCCCAAATTTTAATTCTTCGAAGTCATGCCTCATACTTTCAAAACGATCAATACTTTTTTCTATTAAGGGAAGGTCATCACCGGGTGTCGTCATGCCCTGACTTGCAAGTCAATATTATATCAAATCCACAGCCCATCATATTCAAAACATACACATACTACCCAAGATTCATAAAATCACAATAGAGTCATCAATTTGAAATCTCAAGAGCATATTTGCATACACCCTTTTTTGTTGGCACACGTTAAGGACAAAACCTCTCAGTGCACGTTAAATAACGGTTTGCTAATGTGCACCAAGCAGCGATAGCAAGAAGATGAGCAGCTACTCGACCACCAGTGCAAGCACCATAGGAACCCCAAGGAAAAATGATTACCCCAAACTCCGGTATTCCACACACGCTCCGATGAAGCAAAGTAGCCGGCATAATGGAGAAGATATGACCAAAGCAAACTCGATATTGGAAGGAGAAGTGTTACATAAGGAGAATGAGGTGGAATGCTCAAATGCAGCTCAGAAACTTCAGTTCTCAGCTATGTTGCAAGCTACAGAACCTATGGAGGAGGATTTAAAGCAGACCAAATCGACTCCAACTGGTAATCGCCAAGTCCAGGTGTAATACCCCGTAAAATCCTAAGTCTAAAGTTTAGCTCAGTAGGCTTTTCAAGCTCCTAGATTTAGAAAATTTTGCCAAGTGTTAAACACTTAGTCTCATTTTAGACCACTAAACTTTGAGAATTTATTTGACGACCTTCCTGACCTTTTTTTTTTGGATTTTGATGTTTCATTGCCATGGGGCAAGGTCGTAGTATATCTCAGGTAAGTTTCGGAATTTTTTGGATAGCGTAAGGGCATGTTTGGATTTACAAAATAGTAGCTCAACAATGATATTGCAAGGCGTTGCCAGGAAACTCCACCATTATTTCCAAGCGTCGCCCTTGAAACTGCACTACTATTTCCAGGCATATCCTTGCAAGTCCGGTGCTTGCCTAGTTTTCAGCATTTCACCTCCGTGTCTTGGGGGATATTTTTGTTATTTTTCATTGATATATATACTTAAAAACACGAGATTAAGCCTCCATTATACCAAAATATAACCTCTTTTCTCAAAATCCTCTCAAGAACAAGATAGGGTTTCAATTAGGGGATTCAAGTTCAAGCAAATTCTGCCATCAAATTCCAAGAATCTTTCCGTCAATCTTCATTAAATCAAGAGCTAAGGTATGTGAGTATTCATCCACGAATTCCTTTCATTCGTGGAGCCTAGGAATTATGTTTTGAATAATATATTATGATTTGGTTGTTGTGATTGCTCATGTTCATGTTAATAATTGTTATTCATGTTTATGGATGGTGTCTTGATGACTTCTCATGAAGTATGTGAGTTGTTAATTGCAAACCTATGAATTTGGGTAGTTTTAGAGTGCAAGTTGATAAAGACATATCTGTTCAAAGTTGTTCATGTAAGATGTTTGATAAAATGCCTAGAATGGTAGAAACAATGCATTATAGATTGCTAATGAATTATATGATAAATTCATGCTAGTCTATTATAGTCAAAAGGCTCACATGTTGTTGTTGTGCAATATATGTATTAATTAAATGTACATAATGACTGAATGATGGTTTTATAGTGTGACCATATGCATTCCATGCTATGTACAAGATTAAGATCAAGAAATACCACATGAGTTATTCCCTAATTATTACAATGTGAACTAAATGTTACATGTTTGCCATTTCCTTATGCTTAAACGGTGTTCATGTTATTGTTATGAAAAGTACTTGCTGTTGGATTGTCCATGATATTAGAACATGAAGTTGATGACTTGATTACAAGAATTCCCATTCATATTAGATAATTATGATGACCCTAGACTTCATGAAATCCCTCAGTCATGTATCATGGATTGTTATTAATGGTCATGTACTCAAGAAGGTCAAGTTATGTCAGTTTCCTTCCATCGTGTCCTGGGGGTACTTGTACCCAAAAAATATAGTTATATGCCTAGAGCCATGTCATGTTATCACGATACTCTCAGTCAAACCATGATCTATAGAATTCAGTCAGTCATGTGACTCAGGAAACCTCAAAAATCTCAATAGTCTTAGTAGTTCAGTAATCTTAGTACTCAGTAATCTCAGCACCCAGTAACTTCAGTAATCTTTGTAATTCAGTACTCTAAAAAATCTCATGAACTTAGTACTCAGTAAGATCAATAATTGCATGAACTCAGTTAGCTATTAGTTATCAGTAGCATTCTGTTAGTTACGAAACTCAGTAAACTCCAAATCAGTCCAGTTCAGTTAATTAGTTCAGTGTATTTCAAATGGGAGTAGAAATAGCACCGAGTTAACCCAAGGATGGGAACTCACCTACCAGATTAGGGTGTGATTCTTAGCAGTCATCCTTGTGTTCCAGAATTATGTAGCCAGCGTAGGTTGAGAGATCTTTACTTTTCAAATTAGGGTTGATGAGGTGATTTGACCTATCAGATTAGGGTCTCACCGTTCTCATTAGAGTAACCTCCGAAATAAGGGTCACTCACAGCTTATCCTTACCAGTGGCGTGGTGTTGAAACCCTTATAGTCAGGGAGAGATTGGACCCCAACTTAGCTATATACATTACAGGGGCATGTCTGTTAGATAAATACTTCCCATAGTCTCACTTACAGTCTCAATCTATGTAAAAGAACTCAAATAGTTCTTCAGATTTCAGGACTATCAGATATAGTCAACTAAAAAATAGCACGAAACTCAGATAATTTCTTCAGATCTAGGACTATTAGATACAGTCACTCATGTTATCAGTTATATCAATTCCCAGAACTCATGTTATCAGTCAACGCAATTATTATAATTCACGATATCAGTATTTAGCTTTAGGACTGTAAGATATAGTCAACTAGACCAGTTTTTCATAATTCGAACTATGAGAAATAGTCATTTATCTATTTAGTATCTCAATAGCAGTACACTCATGTTATCAATATTCAGACTCAGTAGTCAGTATCTTCACGAGTTCAGTTACAGTTATGTATGCATATATGTATTCTCATGTTTATGGTAGTCATCCATCTAGTATTATTCATGCATATAAACCTTATTGCATTTAGTGTACCTCACTTTCATACCAGTACATTCAAAGTACTGATGAATTTGTGCTATGGTGTCTTATACCATAGGCTTATAAGCACGAGCTCCAGATCAGCAGTAGTATTCCAGTGTTCAGAGTTGCAATGAGTCCTTCTTATTCGAGGACTATATGATTATTAATTTATTTATTATTTCTATTCAGTTGGGAGATGGAGTTAGTTGGAGACATGTTCCTTCAACTCCTTATTCAGTACAGTTAGAGGCTTTCAGACTATAGTATGTCAGACAGTTATTTTAGATTTGTTTTGGTATTATTATACCATTTTCAGACATCGTGTTATCAGACGTTTATTTAGTTTGAACCTTATGGCCTTCAGTTCATGTTTAGGTACTTATATTTATATATTATGCAGTGTACAGGTACAGATATCAGTCATGGGTTAGCTTGTGGTCCTTCGAGGTCATGAGCACCATGTAGTGTTCCAGTTCAAAAAAATTGAGGCATTACAGCAGGAAGGTATGAAGCTTACTTACATCCCTCCGATGGTTAAGGGTGGACGAAAATAGTGAAAATAAACCACACGGAGGTTGAGGAGGAGTGTGATAAATGGGAAAATGCACTAATAGGCTGTGTAGTTAGAGGAACAACAAGCTTCAAGGATATGCTGAAGTTTGTCTACAGCATATGGAATTTTGTCACTACACCGCGAGTATACTCCCATGATGAAGGCCATTTTGTGTTCTTATTTGAAAATCAGGCTGGCAAGAATGGAATCCTATAAAATGGGTCATATGCGTATAATAATCATCCTATGGTGTTATGGAATTGGGCGAAGGACATTCGATTCAAAGATGAGATGCTACGTTTTATGCTGCTTTGGGTTGTTCTCCCTGGGCTTCCTATATACTACTAGGCAGAGGATAGCCTCAGCAGAATAGCAAGTTATATTGGTAACGTATATGTGCTGATAGATTAATTGTGGAGGTTGAAAGAATTTCATACGTCGGGATGCTTATCGAAGTAGATATCACTCAAGAGCTGCCTGAGGAGATGTATATTGAAAAGCATAATGGTACGATTCATACATAGGCTATAGAATTTGAGTAGGCACCAAAATTATGCAAGGATTTTATGCATATAGGTCACACAATGGGAAAGTGCAAAGAAGTAACCAAGGAGGAAGAACCACCGAAGGTTATGACTCGACCCAAAGCTCGAAGGAGGAAAATCAACCCAACATGGATCCCAAAAGCCATGAATAAAGACCAGGGTCAGAAGGACCCAAGTAAACAGACAGAATAAAATCAAGGTGAAGAGGGACAATAGCTAAATGGGAAAGAGATTATGGTGGATCATGTTGGTTCCTTTCCTACTCTACACCAAGCTTATCAGAAGAGTCCTAAGAGCACAGGTAGTGTAATGCAACACTTGACATCTCAAAGAAAGGAGAAACGCCAACCATCTATTCCTACTGATAGGGCTAAAGTACCTGACCTGACAGAAGGTACATGATATTTAGCTCATGGAATGTAAAAGGACTTAATAAGACCTTTAAATAGATGGAAGTAGATCCTTCTTACAAATTAATAAGGTAGATATCATTCAATGTTTGGAAATAAAAGCAAAAAATGCATAAAAAGTTTAGAATTCATTTGGCCAGGAATAAAAGGTATATGCTGAGTATCCTACAATAGAAAATGGAAGAATATGGGTATGTTGGAAACCGGGGAATGTGGATGTTACAATCTTGGAAACTTCAGCAAAACTGGTACATTGTGCATTTTAAGATAAGAACTCCTCTTTAACATGCTGGATGACATTTTTGTATGGGTTCAACACACCTACAGTAAGAAGAACTCTATGGGATCACCTGAGACACATAGGAGTAAATTGCCAAAATCCATGGGTGGTGCTGGGTGACTTTAATGCTATTTTATCTCATGATGATAGGATTAATGGTGAACTAGTTACTCTATAGGAACTGGTAGGCTTTCAACAATGTATAGATGATATTGGGATAGGACCTTTTCCTAGTAAGGGCCATATATACACTTGGTGTAATAAGAGAGATCACCAGGCAAGAATTTATAGTCATATTGACTGGGCATTAGGTAACCACTTATGGTTCATACATTATAACCATGTAGAGGCAGAGTATAAAGAATTTAGGTGCTCGGATCACACACCTATAATCCTCAGTACTGACCTCTCAGTGATATAGGTGAGAAGACCTTTCAGGTTGTTGAATGTAGTGATGCAGAAGGAAGATTTTAAAGTCCTGGAAAGAGCAATATGGCAACAAAAAGTACTAGGCTACAAGATGAATAGTATATGGAGGAAATTATATAACATAGCTGGACAAGACAAAGGATTGCAGAAGGAAATGAGTGTTGTAGACAAAAGAGTAGATGAATACAAGTCCAGACTGAACAAAGTTCAGAAAAGGTTAAAGAGTGACTTATTCAACCAGGAACTCATTAGTGAAGAGAGACAAATACTACACAACATAGAGTACTAATCCTAAAGTAGAAGTTAAAGGCATTCTGGATCAAGCAAGGGGACAGGAACTTAAAATACTTCTTTGCCTACCTGAAGACAAGACAATCTAGGAATAGAATATCCTCAATCACCACTGAACAGGTAGTGAAGCTGACAGACCCACAGCTCATCCAATAGGAATTTGTGAATTCTTTTAAATCATTGATTGGACAGGCAACAGATACATTACAAGGGTTGGACATCATAATAGCCAGATATGGGGCCTGCTTAACTATTGCACAACAACAAGAACTCCTTATACCTGTAAAAGGAACAGATGTGACAAAAGTTGTAAAGGATATATAAGTTGATAAGAGTCCTGGAATTAATGGATTCAATGTTGAATTCTGCAAAACACACTAGGAATAATAGGTACTAAGGTTACAAAAGGTATAACACAATTCTTTAAGAATGCTAAATTGTTAAAGGGAGTTAATATAACCAATATGACACTGGTGCCAAAAGTTCAGAATGCTACTTATGTCAAAGAATACAGACCAATTGCCTGCTGCACAACATTATACAAGATGATCTCAAAACTTATTACAAATAAGTTGAAGTTTGTGGTGGATCATGTTGTGAGCCCTTCACAATAAGCTTTCATTAGTGGTACGAATATCCTTGATAAGGTGATGATTGAACATGAAATAGTCAAAGTATTCTCACAGAAAGGGGTATCACCTAGGTGCACAATTAAGGTGGATATAAGGAAGGCATATAACTCAGTGAAGTGGCCTTTCTTAAATATTGTAGTACTGGATTTTTGATTGCCAACTCAGATGGTTATCTTGATAATGGAATGTGTGACAACAGTTCACTATACTCTGTTGATTAATGGAGGACAGACCACAGTATTCTGAACAAAGAAAAGGCTAAGACAAGGGGACCCCTTGTCCCCCTTGTTTTTTTTTCTTAGTATGGAATACTTGCATACAACCTTGCAGCATCTAAGGCATAATCCCTAGTTTAATTAGCATCCTAGATGTGACAAGATGAGTATTATCCATATATGTTTTGCTATTTATCTCCTCATGAGCAGTAGAGCAGATGAAATATCCATAAAACTGATGTTTGAGGCCTTTTATCACTTCTCTGTTGTATCTGGCTTGTAAGAAAATATAGAAAAAATATCTTTATATATCGTAGGAGTTACTTCAGAATTTAAACAGCAGATGTTAAAGGATTTGCAGTTAGCTCCAGGTGACCTTCCTTTCAAGTATATAAGGGTCCTATTGTCTACTAGAAAACTTACTGTATCTCAGTGTATGCCTTTAGTGGAGAGGGTGATTGACAGAATCAAGTGTTGGTCTTCAAATTTGTTAGCTTATAGTGGTAGATTACAACTGGTGAAGAATGTAGTATTCGAGATGCAGACATATTGGGCACAAATCTTCCTACTACCCAAGAAGATCACAAATATGGTCACAACTGTGTGTAGAACATTCCTTTGGATTGGAAGTAATAATTGCTCAAGGAAAGCTTTAGTTGCTTGGGCAACTATTTGTCAACGTAAAAATATAGGAGGGATGAATGTTATAGATGTGACATATTATAATAGAGATGCAATTTGCAAGCTCTTGTGGGCAGTGGAGCCGAAACAAGACAGACTATGGGTCAGATGGATCTATAGTTACTATATTAAAGGACACAGGATGGACATAATGTGCATTCCAAATCAAGCTAGCTGGCTAATGAAGAAAGTTCTTGATGAAAGAAAGTGGCTGTCAGGTACAACAAGATTTCATCAAGAACTAAAAGAAATGACTGATCATAAAGGATTCAGCATCAGGAAGGCTTATCAATACATGAGACCACAATACCAGAAGGTTAATTGGCACAAAGTGGCCTTGGTGAAAGGGATGATTCCCAAAGATCAATTCATTCTGTGGTTGAGTTTACATAATAGACTTGCAACTGTGGATAGAGTCAGTAAATGGGGTATTCAAGTGAAGCAAGAGTGTGTGCTATGTACAATAGCAGGGGAGGAAACATTTGAGCATCTATTCTTTAAATGCAATTACTCTAAAACTAATTGGAGCTCCATTCGACATTGTCTAGGATATCAGCAGAGCACAAAGGATTGGCTGTATGACATTCAGAACCTAATACACCGACTGTCCAACAGCAGACCAAGAGATAGCATATTTGGATTCTATTTAGTAGTAGCACTGTATCACATATGGGCAGAAATAAATGCTAGAAGATTTACTACTCAAAAAAGGGATATTAGACAAAGAGACAGAAGCATTGCCATTCAGTTATTTGTAGCAGGTCAAACACATAGAAAATGGAAAGGATATTTAGATAGCTTAACAGGTTATCTAATTTAAATTTAGATAACTAGCAGATTGATTAGAAAATAGTTCTATTGTGACCTGGAGCTGAGTCAAAAAAGTCCAGTTGGTTTGTAATGCATATTTTTTTGTTGAATGGAAAAGTTAACAGTTTACCAAACAAAAAATATGTGGTGGTCATGTCGATTTATTCAATCAGATACAATTGTTTTCCTTTACAACAAGAGCGTAGTTATAGCAAGAAAATCTCTCTCATGATATATAAATCATGGCAAAGGCCATGACATTGAGAATTTCACTTTCGAATATTAATGCATGCAATCCAAATCATTCACAATGAAAATATAAATTTTAGTTCGCAATAAGAGAGGGAATTCACACTCATGATCTCAAACAACCTTACAAAACACACGAAATCACACACATATATATAGTTATAGTTCATTTTCTAGGAAAAGTGATTCAAGAGAACATATATTTTCATTAAAACAATCCTATGATGCATAGTTTTCGAAAACAATGTCAAATACTTCATTATAAATCATAATTGGGGATCTTTAATCTTGATAAAACATTTAAACTTATGCCCAAGATTTTTAGAGTAGACCCTCATACCTTAAGTTCCTTGATTTGAAGAATGGAATCCTAATCATGAAACATTTCTTGATAGTCTTGACTTAGAAGATGAATCTTTTATCTTTGGGAGGAAAGTTAGGGTTTTGTTTCGAAGAAATTTGAGTGGTTTTGGGCATAATATGCCCTAAAGATGTTTCAATTTCATGTTATGGCTGAGATATGATAAGGTAAAAGACTGAAATGCCTTCCTAAAGACGAAAATTAACAATCATGAACTGGACACCCAACTCGATTAGCAACGCGATGCGTTGAGATCGCGTCAGGATTCTTTTTACTCATCCAACTGTGCCTCCGACGCGATTAGCTATGCGATGCGACATGTCGAGATTGAGTCAGGCTTCTATTTTTCCCATCCAAACATGCCTCCAATGTTGTCTGAAAAATCTAAAAATTCTCCGAGACAAACCCTTTACACTCCTTAACATGAATCAACTTAAAAATCCCTGTCTCGAAGTCAAATAGATCAATTTGGAAATCATTAAAGTTTAAGATCTTAAACTATGGCTAACTCCTCTTAACACTTAGAAAATTTTCAGATGGTTAACTCTTTAAGCAAGCCACTGAGTGAGGTATTAAGTCAAGAATGCCACGGGGTATTACTTGTCAAAAGGGATTTTTCATGATGGAAAGAATACAATACAAGATTTTATAAAGAGTATTGATTTATTTTAATTAATGACTTGGACTTCTATTCATAGGCCACGTGGCAAAGCTATTTTTGGAAACCCACCACTAAAAAGTAATGGCATGAATGAGCTGGTTTTGTAACGGCGATAACATGAATGAACCAAACTTTTAACTGATGGCATAAATTAGCGATTTCTAATAGTTTAATGACATATTTGAGCATTTTCCTTTTGCGTTAAACATTACTGCATTGGATTAAATACAAGTAAATCTCATTTGCATTAAATATTGCCATATTGCATTAAATATTGCCGCAAACACATTTATCGGCAATTAACTAAATGTTATTACATTTAGAGTCGCTAAAGTCTTTAGTGACATTTACCAAACACTAGTATAGATCCATACTATTGACACTAAAAATAATTATCTTCGGTGGCAATTTTTTAGCAGGAATTGTTATTGCTAGTAAAGTAAGGTCTGATGAGGGTAAAGTGGACACAGACCTTACCACTACCTGTTTTAGAAACAATTATTATGATGGCTAAAAATGACCATCAATTCACCATAAAAGCAATCTCTTATAGCAAAAAAAGTGATAACCATAAGAACAATCTCTTTGAAAGTAATTATTAGAAGAGTTATCAAACTCAAAATAGGTACAATCAAGCACAACACACTTTCTATACATCTGTCTTCAGAACATTTGAATGAAGTCATAGATGTGCTTGTTAATCTCATCTGGCCTTTCTTTGTTGACAAAGTGAGCTGCTCCTTCTACAGCCACAACTTCCTCCAGCAATTGAACATCTTTCTTAAATCTGTCATTGTGTATGTACTCTTTGGCACCTGGTATACGATAAACCAAGTCGAATTCACCAACGATGAACTTGGTTGGAACTTTAACTTGAGCCCCTGTCAATGGTGCTGTGAGTTCCTAGTTTCTGCATTTCATAAGACAAAATTTTAGGATGTATGTAAAGTTTTGGGCATGTCCATACTTTAAATCCCAAATATATTAAAGTAGGCAAGCCTTACTCCCTAGTGATGCATTTTGAAGCCGTATGGGTCTGGGCCCAAAGTGGATAATATTACTAGTGGGTTGGGGAGTTACAGGGTCTCTCTGGCCTTCGTGGTTCGAGATGCTCATTCCATCTAGGGTCCCAGCTTGGGTCATGACATATATATACACGTCAAAAATCTCATGTTCTTGACTAAAGATACTAAGCCCTGCTATTGTCCATGTATGAAGATCAGGTCATGACATATATATACACGTCAAAAATGTCATTTTGTTGACTAAAGATACTAAGAGCTCGGCCAATGCTACACAAATCCTCCATCAGTTTTTCCTATTTTCATCAATAGTACAGTTTAGATTGAGTTGGTCACAATCAGTATTTGAAAAACAAATGTACGACCGCTTACCTTCTTTGTTTTCACTGTGCACGACAATGCTACATCAAGTGGGGTAAGATTTTCATTGTTAAATGATATCTTTATTGCTCTAGGATGGTTTATTAATTCAGGCACATGGTTACTAGAGGCAGCAAGCAAATGGAGAGGAGTGTTGTCGTCGCTATCTGGCTCGTCAACTAGGCAGTTGCACTTGTTAGTTTAATAAGAAGTGGACTATATTGTTTGGATTGATAATACGACAACCTGAAGAGGATTTTGGTCACTGTTGTTAAGCATATCCCAACAATCAGGGCACGGATTTAATAGCTTATTTATCATGTATACATAACTGTAATACCCCATAAAATCCTAAGTCCGAAATTCAGCTTGTTTAGTTCTTAAATCTCTTTAAAAGATTCAACACTCACAAAATTTTGGCAAGTATTCAAACACTTAGCCTATTTCAAACCTCCAAACTTTAGGAATTTATTTGATGACCTTACTAACCTCTTTTTTTTGGATTCTCAAGTTGCATTGCGATTAGGGAAGTCAAGATTACATCCCAGGTAAGTTTCCGAATTTTTGGAGTAGTGTAAGGGCACGTTTAGGTGCCCAAAACAGTGGCACCATGCGATTAGCATGCGTCACATGCTCTATAGCATGCTCCAGAAATTTTGAGCATTTCAGGGTCAACTTCAAATGATCATAACATCCTGTAGATATTTGAATATGATAGCTTATATATATAAATGGAAAGAACTTTGATTCCTCTTTCTAATTCAATTGTTTTAATCCAATTTGAACATCAGAGTAAAAAGTTATGATCAATTTATTTCAGCCTATCAGACAGTCAACAGAGGGACAACTGGGTCTTTCTCTCTTTCTTTAGGGGCATTTTGGTCATCTTCCACCCCTATATATACCCCTTAACACGGAATTAAACCTCATTTTTAGAAAAATATACTTCTTTTCTCTAATTTCTCTCAAGAACAATATGAGGGGTTTTAATTGAGGATCCAAATTCAAGAATTTTCTCCATCAATATTCATAAAATCAAGAATTAAGATATGCGTAGTGTTTATCCATGTATTCCTTTCATCCATGGAGCTCAAGAATCAAGTTTTAAATTATGTTTTGTGAATACTTTATTGTGGTATGATTATGTTCATGTTGATGGTTGTTCTATGGTTTCGAGTTGGGATTTTTATGTATTTTCATGAAGCTATATTAGTATGTAAGTTGAATCTATGAAATTAGTTATTTATGATATCTATATTTTTGGATGTTGATAATCAAGATGTTGATGTTGAATGATTCCCAAGTTGGAATATTTATGTGTTATTATGAATCTATGACACCATGTGAGTTGAAAACATGTAAAACTTGGTTGTTCATGATGAAAAATCTTATGGTTTCACCTATGCCTAAATTGTGCATGCAAGGTGTTTGATGAAATGCCTAGAATAATAGTAATAATGTCTTGATGACTTAAGAGTACCAAGTAACAAGCCCATTCTCTATGCTTTATGATTCTACATGAATTCCATGTTATTGATGTATTGTGGTGGTGATATGTAGTGGACATGATGTCGAACTTACAAAAGTACTTCCATGTTGAATGTATCCCCTCCCATGTATGAAATGTTGAGAACCATGTGTAGTATTGAATCCCCTACTTATGATATTGTTAATTGTGGACTCTATTCCTATGAACAAGTCAGTCATGTGTGTCAGTTTCTTTCCATCGAGTCCTGGGGGTGCTTGTACCAAAAAAATATAGTTGTGTGCCTAGAGCCATGTCATGTTTTCACGATATCAATAGTCAATCCATGTTCCATAGAATAATGTTATGATAGTTTTAGTCTCATAATCATGTATGTGTTCTCATGCTCATGTTAGTCGTTAGTACAGTTTATGTATATGAACCCTTTGCATACAGCCTACCTCACTCGTATACTCAGTACATTCAGTTGTACTGTGGCATTTGAGCTATGGTAATTTCTCTTATGTTACACTATAGGTTCAGAGGCACGAGCTTCGGAGCAGCAGTACTTGACCAATTCCAGATTTTAGTGTCAGTGGTGAGTCCTCATCATGCGATGACATATTTTGGCTTGTAATTTCAGTACTCAATTTTATTTTATTATTTTATTTCAGTTTTCTAGATTGAGTTAGTTGGGGCCATGTCCCATTCAACTCCTTATTCAGGTAGTTAGAGGCTTTCAGATGAATACAGTATCTTTATATTTAGACTTCATTATTTTTAGTTGTTTTAGTATTATGATACCCCTTTTAGATATTATGTTTCATTCAGTATTGAACCTTATGGCCTTATTGTATTACGTATTCCGTATTTATGATCTATATTATGTAGTTTATAGGTACAGATATCAGTCATGGGTTATCTTGTGGTCCTTTGGGGTCATGGGCACCATTCAGCATTCCGATTAACAGAATCAGGACGTTACAAACTTGGTATCAAAGCCTAAGGTTCAACAGTATCCTAGAAAGTCTGAAAGCCGTATCAAGTAGAGTCTTGTAAAAGGTTGTATTGTGCACCACATTCATGTGCAAGAGGATATGAGATATTTTAGGAACAGTTTTCCCCTCTTTCAGTATTCATGTCGTGCGATTTAACATAATCTCAATTTGAACATTCAGTTTAATCTTCTTCTTTCATGTTTCCAGAATATGCCTACCAAAAGAAAGAGTGTGAATCAGATAGCCCCTTATCCCAAAATTCCTTTGGGCGAGCATGTTTCCCATGCTGAGTAAAGAGCTGCATTTACTGATCTTGCGCAGTTAGTTGCTGCTCAGAATGAGCTTCCAGCTAAAGTTTAGGCCAACCCAGTGGCCAACTCTGCGGCAGCTATGATTTAAGACTTCACACAAATGAATCCTCCATTATTCACAGGGTCTAAGTTCGATAAGGATCCACAGGATTTCCTTGACTAGGTTTAGACAGTCACGGATATCATGGGGTTACTTTTTATTAGAGTACCGATTTAGCCACATACTAGTTATAGGATGTTGCTTATACTTGGTACAAATAGTGGAAGTCTGAGAGGTTAGGAGATGCAGGTCCGATTGAGTGGGAGGAATATGTCATGACTTTCTTAGAAAGATTCTTTTCCCAAGAGCTGAGGGAGGAAAAAGCTCTTGAGTTTATCAACCTCAGGTAGGGAATCATAAAGGTGAATAAGTATTCCTAAAAGTTTACTCAATTAGCTAGATAAGCTCATCATGTGGTGGTAGACAACCGATCTAGAAAAAAGTAAGTTCGTTTCAGGAGTGAACGATAATTTGATAAATGAGGGAAGGTCTGCTATGCTTAACAGCGACATGACCATATCCAGACTCATGACTCATGCTCAGAAGATTGAGGAGAATAAGATCAAGATAAGGGAGAAGCAGAGTAAGAAAGCCAGGATAGGTAGCTTTAATTTTAGACAGCCCAAATTAGAAGGAGGAAACCATTTGCAGTCTCGTCCTAAATCATCAGCTCCAGTTCCTTCTTCAGATAGTGCTCCAGATGCTAAGTTCAGAGAGGGAAACAGGGATAGAGCGCTAGGCTCTAAAGAATAGGGCAGTGTTAGAAGTGCCCAAACCAATCCCCTTTGTCAGACTTGTGGTAAGAACCACAAGGGTATTGGTATTGTTTCGGTTGTGGAAAGCCAAGATATAGGGTCAAGGATTGTCCTCAGTCAGGTTAGTAAAGTCATCTTTGTTATTCAACTCAGTTAGATCACCTGAACCAGTAGGGTGACCCCTTCAGTGCTACTAGCGGGCAGTTTCCTAATCGTCTTTATGCTCGTCAGACTCGGCAGGATCAGGAAAGTTCTCCTGATGTGTATATTGTCATGTTATATATATTTCATGTTCATCATTATTCTTTGCTATATCTAGGAGATCCTTTGGGTTTTATCACTCCTTAAATAGTAGTCGATTTCGGAGTCAGCCTTGAGATTTTAGCAGATCCATTCTCAGTCTCTACCTTAATAGGTAAATCCATCATAGCCAGATGGGTATACATGAACTGTATGGTTATGATATTTCAGAAGGTCACCTCAGTAGATTTAGTCAAATTAGAGATTGTAGATTTTGATATCATTCTCGGCATATATTGGCTTCATTCATGTTATGCCATGATCGACTACAGAAATAGAATAGTTCAGTTCCAGTTTCAAAATGAACCCATCCTTGAATAGAAGGGTAGTACTTCATCTTTCAGGGGTAAACTTGTTTCTTACCTTCGGGCTAGTAAAATGATATCTAAGGGATGTATTTATCATCTCGTTCATGTCAAGGACTCTAGTACTGAGACTCCTATCCTTGATTCAGTCCCCATCATGAATGAATATTCGGATGTCTTTTTGAAAGATATTCCAGGAATTCCTCTCAAAAGGGATATAGACTTCAGCATAGATCTTCTTCCAGACACACAGCCTATATCTGTTATGCTATAAAAATGGAACCATCATAGCTCAGAGAGTTAAAGGATTAGTTGAAGGATCTCATAGACAAGGGATTCATCAGACCAAGTGTGTCCCGGTAGGGTGCATTAGTCTTATTTGTGCGAAAGAAAGACGATTCTCTCTAAATGTGCATAGATTATTGTCAGCTCAACAAAGTTATGATCAAGAACAAATATCCTCTTCCCAAAATTGATAACTTGTTTAACCAACTTTAAGGTTCCAGTTATTTCTCCAAGATAGACCTCAGATCTAGATATCATCAGCTCTGAGTTAGGGAATGTGACATCCTGAAGACAGCTTTTCATACTTGGTATGGTCACTTTGAACTCCTAGTTATGTTCTTTGGTCTTACCAAATACCCCTGCATCTTTCACGGACTTGATGAACCGTTTGTTCAAGCAATACTTGGACATGTTCATCATAGTCTTTATATATGATTTGGTCTATTCCTACACTGAGCGCGATTATGCAGACTATCTCAGAACAGTACTTCAGATCTCTCAAAGATCATCAGCTATTCTCCAAATTTAGTAAGTGTGAGTTTTGGCTAAGGTTAGTAGAATTCCTTGGCCATATCATTTTGGGTGATCGAATTAGAGTAGATCCTCAAAAGACTAAAGCAGTAAGAAACTGGCCTTGCCCTATCTCTCCATCAGATATCAGGAGTTTCTTGGGTTTTCATGGCTATTACAGATGGTTTGTTGAAAGATTTTCTTCTAGTACATCCTCTATGTCTAGATTAACACAGAAAAAGGTAAAGTTTCAGTGGTCAAATTCATGCAAGAAGAGTTTTCAGGAGTTGAAAACTCGACTCCCTTCAGCTCTAGTTTTAGCACTTCCCGATGGTTCCTATGGGTTTATAGTATATTGTGATTCATCCAGAGTAGGTTTGGGTTGTGTCCTCATGTAGTATGGTAAATTCATAGCCTACGCCTTCGGACGATTAAAGCCCCATGAGAAGAATTATTCTACTCATGATCTTGAGTTAGAAGCAGTAGTATTTGCCCTGAAGATTTGGAGGCATTATCTATACAGAGTTCATGTAGATGTCTTCACAGATCATAAGATCCTCCAGTATGTCTTTTCTCAAAAATATCTCAATCTTCGTCAGAGAAGGTGGTTAGAGCTCTTGAAGGATTATGACATTAGTGTTATTTACCATCCATGAAAAGCCAATGTTGTAGCCGACACTCTTAGTATCCTATCAATGGGTAGTGTTACTCATGTTGAGTATAGTAAGAAAAATTTAGCTTAGGAAGTCCATCAGCTTGCTAGACTAGGCATTCATTTAGTCGATTCTTCAGAAGGTAGTGTTTGTGTCCAGCATAGTTCAGAATCATCTCTAGTTTCTGAGGTGAAAGAAAAGCAAGATAGAGATTCCAGCTTAGTCAAGTTGAAAGAGTTAATCAAGGATCAGAAAGTAGAGGTTTTCTCCTAAGGGGGAGATGGTTTTCTTTATTGTCAGGGTCGTCTTTGTGTTGTAGGTGTAGATAACTTAAGGCATGGAATTCTTGCCAAAGCACATGGTACACTCTACTTTATTCATCCAGGGGCCACTAAGATGTATTGATACTTGCGGGAGATCTATTAGTGGAGCGGGATAAAGAGAGATATTGCAGAGTTTGTGGCTAAGTGCTCTACATGTCAGTAGGTTAAGATTAATCATCAGAGCGTAGTGCTCCCATGCAGGAGTTCATTATTCCTACCTGGAAGTAGGAAGAAGTAAACATGGACTTCATGATAGGTTTGCCTCGTACTCATAGTCAGCATGATTCAGTTTGGGTCATTGTAGACAGGATAACCAAATTAGCTCATTTCCTTCCAGTCCTTACCTCATATCAGCCGAGGATTATCCCAAACTCTATATCAGAGAGTTGGTTAGGTTACATGGTATTCCTTTATCTATTATCTCCGATAGGGGTACCCAATTCACCTCTTACTTCTGGAAATATTTCCAAAAGGGTCTTGGCACCCAAGTCTATCTCAGTACGGCATTTTATCCTCAGACATATGGTCAAGAAGAAAGGACAATTCAGGCTCTAGAAGATATGCTAAGGGCGTGTGCCATTGATTTCAAGGGGAGTTGGGATGACCACTTACCTTTGATTGAATTTTCATACAACAATAGTTATCACTTCAGATTCACATGGATCCATTCGAATCTCTCTATGGTAGGAGATACAGATCTCGTGTTGGCTGGTTCGAAGCTAGTGAGGCCTCAGTCATAGGGCATGATTTAGTATTTGATGCTTTATAGAAATTTTAGTTTATTAGAGGAAGACTCAGGCAGATCAGAGCCGACAGAAGTCTTATACAGATATTTATAGAAAGGATCTCGAGTTTGAGATGGTTACTTTGTATATCTCAAGATCTCTCCCATGAAGGGAGTGGAGAGATTTGGAAAAAAACGGAAAGCTCAGTCCCTGTATGTTGGTCCCTTTAAGATTCTCAGTTGCTTTTGAAAAGTAGATTATGAGCTTGAACTGCCTTCAAATTTAGCCACAATTCATCTAGTCTTCCATGTCTCTTTGCTCAAGAAGTGCATAGGTGACCCATCAGTTGTAGTTCCCATTCAGATCTTAGATGTTCAAAACAGCCTCTCCTATGAGGAGATACAAATTGAAATCCTAGACTATCAGACTCATAGATTAAGGAACAAAGAAGTCCCTCTAGTCAAAGTTCTTTGGCAAAATTAGTCCGTTCAGGGAGCCACTTGGGAAGAAGAAGCAGACATGTGAACCAAGTACCCTCATCTCTTTTCCACTATTTCAGATTCCGCTCAAGGTATTAATTTTCCTAAAGCCTACTCAGTTTCATGTTCAAGTTTTCATTACAAACCTGGTATCTTCTAGTATTGCTTATTCAGTCATGTGCCCATGTGTCAGTTTAGACATGCATTCATGTATCAGTTCAGTCAGATAATCATGCATCAGTCATGCATTCATGAATTCAGCTCACCAGTCATGCATCAGATATGTATGTTCAGTTATGCTATATTCAGTTTAGCATTCATGTTATTTCATAAATTATGTGTTGGTTGAGCATAATCTGTATACGCGGCGTCTTATCTTTTCTTCCCTTTCAGTCAGTCTCATTCGAGGATGAACGTTCCCAAGGGGGAGATATTGTAATACCCCATAAAATCCTAAGTCCGAAATTCAGTTCGTTTAGCTCTTAAAGCTCTTTAAAATATTGAATATTAAAAAATTTTGGCAAGTATTCCAACACTTAGCCTATTTGAAACCTCCGAACTTTAGGGATTTATTTGATGACTTCCCAACCTTTGTTTTTGAATTTTCAAGTTGTGTTGCTATCGGGGAAGTCAAGAGTACATCCCAAGTAAGTTTTGGACTTTTTGGAGTAGAGTAAGGGCATGTTTGGGTGCCCAAAATAGTGGCACCATGCGATTAGCATGCGTCGCATGCTCTATACCATGCTCCAAAAATTTTCAGCATTATAGGGTCAAATTCAAACGATCATAACTTCCTGTATTTATTTAACTGTGAAATATGCTATATATATATATATGGAAAGCTCTTTGAGTCCTCTTTCCAATTCAATTCGTTTCATCCAATTTGAACATTGGGGTAAACAGTTATGATCAATTCACTTCAGCCTATCAGACCATCAACAGAGGGACAGCTGTGTCTTTCTCTCTTTCTTTAGGGCATTTTGGTCCTCTTCCACCCCTATATATACCCCTTAACACAGAATTAAGCCTCATTTTCAGAAAAATATACTCCTTTTCTCTAACTTCTCTCAAGAAAAATAAGAGGGGTTTTCAATTGAGGATCCAAATTCAAGAATTTTCTTCGTCAATCTTCGTAAAATCAAGAATTAAGGTATGCGTAGTGTTCATCCATGGATTCCTTTCATCCATTGACCTCAAAAATCAAGTTTTAAATTATGTATTGTGAATACTTTGTTGTGGTATGATTATGTTCATGTTGATGTTTGTTGTATGGTTTCAAGTTGTCATTTTAATGTATTTTCATGAAGCTATATTAGTATGTAAGTTGAAATATATGAAATTAGTTGTTTATGATATCGATATTGTTGGATGTTGATAATCAAGTTGTTGATGTTGAATGATTCCCAAGTTGGAATCTTTATGTACTATTATGAATCTATGACACCATGTGCATTGAAAACATGTAAAACTCGGTTTTTCATGATGTAAAATCTTATGGTTTCACCTATGCCTAAATTGTGTGTGGAAGGTGTTCGATGAAATGCCTAGAATAATAATAATCATGTTTTCATGACTTAAGAGTACCAAGTAACAAGTGAATGTTCTATGCTTTATAATTCTACATGAATTCCTTGTTATTGATGTTTTATGGTGGTGATATGTAGTGAACATGATGTTGAAGTTAGGAAAGCACTTCCACGTTGAATGTATCCCCTCCCACGTATGAAATGTTGAGAACAATGTGTATTATTGAATCCCCTACTTATGATATTGTGAATTGTGGACTCTATTGCTATGAACAAGTCAGTCATGTGCGTCAGTTTCTTTCCATCGAGTCCTGGGGTACTTGTACCTAAAAAATATAGTTGTATGCCTAAAGTCATGTCATGTTTTCACAATATCCACAGTCAAGTCATGTTCCATAGAACTAAGTCAGTCATGTGACTCCAGAAAAATGTAGTAACTCAATATTCTCAGAAATCTCATGAACTCGATCAGTCGTAAGTAGTATTTCATCAGTCAACGAAACTCAATAACTCATCTCAGTATTCATGTTTAGTGTCTATTCATATGGGAGTATGATTTAGCACCGAGTGAACCTAGGATGGGAATCCACACTGCTAGATTGAGGGTGAGATTCCTAGAAGCAATCCTTGCATTCCAAAACTATGTAGCCAGCATTGAGACATCAGTACTACTAACTTAAGAGTTGATGAGGGAGATACTTGACGTTCTCTTATGGGGACACTGCCTGAGGGTCACTCACAGCTTGTCTTTACCTGTGGCACGGTATTGGCACTCTTCTAATTAGGGTACATATTGGATCCCGATTTAGATATTGAAGCACATTTGCGGCATGTCGGTTAGATGAATTCTCCCATAGTTACAGTTTCAGTATCAGTCTCAGTAAAAAATTTGGATAGTTTATCATAATATCAGGACTGTCAGATACAGTCAACTCAGATACAGTAGGGAACTCATCTAGTTGCACCAGCATCAGACTCTCAGTTTCAGTCTTGTAATCATGTATGTATTCTCATGTTCATATTAGTCAGTTAGTATAGTTCATGTATATGAAACCTTTGCATATAGCCTACCTCACTAATATACTCAGTACATTCAGTTGTACTAATGCATTTCTGTTGTGGGGCTTTCTCTTATGTTACACCATAGGTTCAGAGGCATGAGCTTCGAAGTCCTCATCATGCGAGGATATATTTTGGCTTGTCATTTCAGTACTCAATTTTATTTTATTATTTTATTTCAGTTTTCAAGACAAAGTTAGTTGGGGACATGTCCTATTCAACTCCTTATTCAGACATTTAAAGGTTTTCAGATGATTACAGTATCTTCAAATTTAGAGTTCAGTATTTTCAGTTGTTCGGGTATTGTGATACCCCTTTCAGATATTATGTTTCATTCAGTATTGAACCTTATGGCCTTACAGTATTACGTATTCCGCATTTATGCTCTATATTATACAATGTACAGGTACAGATATCAATCATGGGTTAGCTTGTGGTCCTTCGGGGTCATGGCCACCATGTAGCGCTCCGATTACTAGAATCGGGGCGTTACAGTAACCTTCACTGGATGCAATGTGAATTGCTTTCGTCCAGTCATTTTCACTACCATCCAAAAGGTACACTAAAGATTTTTTCCAACCTAGCATATCAGAAACTACATCCGCAAATCCTAATTTAACGACATAGTGTAGTGAATTCCAACCCCATAAGTCAGGTTTCTCGCATAAAGGCTTATTCCATCGCCATAGTGATCTAATGCAATATGGATCTGCCAACATGATAAATGCATAAATAAGGGTTTAGATCTTCTTGCAAATCTAGTTTCACAATAGACATTACGAAATTACGAGCAGAAATTGCAGATAAATGTTTTTTAGAGCGGTTGCATAAGAAGTGATCTTAATGCTACATAAGTTGATTATAAATTGATGAGGCTAATGAAGGATCCTAGTGAGACAATCGACATGATTAATCCAAATTCATGTAGATGATGTTAATTATGGGAAAGTCAACAGAAGTTAGATGTCGATACTGCAAATAACAAAAAATTTATACCTTTATGTTCCTGAATCACTGCTGCATGCAGAGGCGTTCTATTAGATGGACCCGTAGCATAAGTTGGTTTCTTTCAGAACTCCAAGATGTTAATCAAACCATCATGAAAACCAGATTTAGCCACCAGAAAGAATGGCGTCTCCTGTGCATGTTTAGGTGGAAATTTGAATTCAAAATATTCTTTCGCCAAGAGCTTAACCACATCTAGATGTTGGCCCTCACAGCCTTGTGCAAAGCTGTATCTCCACAAGCATCCATCATCCTCGTGAGTTTCATGTTATTGTTATGATCTTCTATATATGCAAACAACACAAGTACTAGTTCAGTATGCCCTTAATTAGCTGCTATGTGAAGAGCGGTTTCATTTTTCATGTTTTGACAGCATAACATTGCCATAGTTATCTTATGGACTTCTGCTGCAAAATGTGAGTGCCCATAGAGGGATGTGACATGGAGGACCGTGTTGACCTTCGGAGTGACTTGGTAGCCGTTTTACTCATCCCTTTTCAGATGATCAACAAGCAGAAAATTGGCATCTTCGATATTGCCTCTCATCGCAGCAATATACAGGGTAGGATCCATTCCTTCTGATTTGGCGTTTTATCCAAAATCTCCCAATGATAATCCCGTAAGTCCTTTGCTTTCTATGATGAAACATTATTATATATAGGAAAAACTAATTAGATTCTTAATGAATCTCAAGGAAGAAAGAGATCTGGTGCTTGCCTTGATCACAAGAAAGGGATTTTTTTTTATGTTTTCGTATTTCGCATTCTTGTCAAAACAACCCACTCTGATCGCACATATAGCTTACTCAAAAGTAAGGCATGTCTAATAAATGAAATAAAAAAAAACCATGAACATATCTATCACTCAAGAACATTATACAAAAAGGTTGAAGAAAGAGTCTCTATGTAAGTTATGTAAGAAGTTACAGATCATAAGGCCTATTCTTTCACCAAAGCAACGTTACTTCCTACTAACACGCAATATTATCTATAGTATCTTGCTTTTGATTCATGGAATATGGGTACTTCTTATTAACATGCAATAGTAGCTTGATCTTATAGCATCTTTATCAACTTCCAACACCAAATTGCATGACTAACACATAAGGCAACTGGGACATACTCAACCTACAAGTTAAGAAAGGAACCGAAAAAAAAGATAAAAGAGTAAAACAAGAGAATATCATCATAGGTTGCTTCTTAGGCACAAAAGTGAATGTCATTTCTCCAAAAGAACAGATTTCAGCATAAAGCATCATAGCTATGCGTAGGGATGGGGGAAGGGCCCCACCATAAGGGTGTATTGTACACAACCTTACCTTGCAGTTTTGCCAGAGTCTGTTTTCAAGGATTGAACCCGTGACCTCTTGGTCACTTGAAAACAACTTTACCAGTTACTCCAAGGTCACATAGAGCTATGCGTAGGGTTGGGGGAAGAGGGTCAGACCACAAGGGTCTATTGCACCGGGCTGCCCTTCTATCATTTCAATTGCTTAGTGTTCGAAAAAAAGTCATGACAAGAAGATCTTAAATAGTTAAAAGATGTTTTTATTCATGTTTGTTTTTCTTTACAAATTCCTTTCATCTAATCAAAGCAAATAATAAGTTCCTTTCTTTTGATCAAAGGCAAAGATATGCACGGTGTTCAGATAAATCTATATAATGTTTCATCCAGAAAAAGCAAAGAACTCACAAGACTATTATAATTAGGAGATTTTGGATAAATTCGCATAGCTAATAAAAGAAATGAAAATGGATCCAACCTTGTACAATGTTGCAGTGCAAGGCAATATTAGTAATGGTAATTTTTCACTTGCTGAATATCTGAAAAGGAATGAAGAAAATGAGTATCGAGTCACTCCAACAGGCAAAACAATGTTACATGTGGCGGCACATTATGGCCGCTCCCATTTTGCGGCAGAAGTCCTTAAGATTAGTCCGGCATTCTTATGCTATCAGAACAAGAAGAATTAGACTGCACTTCATATAGCAGCTAATGAAGGCCACATCGAAGTAATCCACTTGCTACTTAGTATAACTAAGAATCATAAGGAGATACTCATGAGGATGACAGATGAGAATGGAGATACAGAGCTGCCTAAGGTTGTGCAGAGCTAACATCAAGATGTAGCCAGACTATTGGTGAAAGAAGATCCTGAGTTCGAATTTCCATCCAACAAGGCTCGGGAGACATTGTTGTATCTGGCAGCTGAGTTTGGTTTTCGTGAAGCTTTGACTGAAATCTTGAACTCCTGCAAGCAACCAACTTCTTCTGTAGGTCCATTAAATTGAACACCTCTGCATGCAGAAGTAATTCAGGAACACACTGGTATGTACTTTTTTTTTTTTACCGTTACTAGCACCATATTAACATCTCTTTTAAATTTTTGTTACTATATGTTGTTTCTTGTACTTTGACTATCATGTTATTTTGTTGTAGTACTGTTCTATTTTGGACATTTCTTCTTGAGCTGAGAGTCTTTCGGAAACAGCCTCTCTACCAGTGAGGTAGTGGTAAGATTTGTGTACACTCTACCCTTTCCCAGACCGACTTAGAGACTACACTGGGGAGTCTAAATTTGTGTTGATTAACTCCTTTTCATCATCATATTTGAGATATGCATCCAGAATGCTGATGCAATGGAATAAATCATTGTGTGAGGAACTTAATGTGGGGGGCTAGAATTTGCTCTACTTTGTCGCTCTTTTAGGATTGAAAGAAGTAGTTTCTGATATGCTCGGGTGGGAAAAATCCTTGGCCTACCTTCCAGCAGGCAGTGAAAATGACTGGACGACAGCAATTCACATTGCAGCCGGTGTAGGTAAGTTAGACATTTTACATGAGCTATTAAATCACTGCCCTAATTGTTGGGAAATGCTCGACAGCAATGGATGAAATTCTCTTCACAAAGCCATATTATACAGTCAAGCAAATGTGATCAGTTACTTACTGAAGCCTAGAAAGTGGGATAAGCTTGTCGAGGATCCAGACAACGATGGCAACACTACTCACCATTTGCTTGCTTCGTTTAATTTTTGGGGATACGTGCAATTGGAATTAAAATATCATCCCCGAACAAAGAAGATGTCATAAAACAAGGAAAACTAGACTCCTTTTGACATAGCAGTGTCTTGCACAGAGTGGACGGTAGACAAGGATAGAATTGCGCCCAGTTTGTATCATGATTTCTTAAATTCCATTGCTCAATTGGGACGACGTTCACCCAGGCTGAACCAGATGGATCGGCAGAAGATAATTTTCAACCAAGCTAAGGAACGCGACATAAACATCAAAGGTATCTTGTGAGCAGCTCAAATGCAACTAGTTGTGGCTACTTTATTTGTCACAGTCACTTTGCAGCTGGGTTGACATTACCAGGAGGATTTGAAAGCAATGACAATGGACCTAATAAGGGGATGGCAATCCTAATAAGAAAATCAGCATTTCATGCATTTTTTATTACGGATGCAATCGCCTTTGCATGCTCCGCTGGTGCTATATTCAGCTACTTCTATATGGCAACAATCCTCGTGCAATGTCCTTTTAGGATTTGGGTTATTTGTGGTTTCTCAGTAAAGTTGGAGCTAGGCCGCAGCTCATTGCAATGTCAGCAGTTGTCATTGTTTTTGTAACAGGTATGTATGCTACTTTAGCACATTTAGTTGGTCTCGCAGTTACTATCTGTGCCATCGGTTGCATCTCTTTCATCATGTACTGGGCAGTGCTGAGGCCAGTATGCTGAATAAAAGTTGTAAAAAAATAATTTGTAAGTACAAAAAAAGTATTTTTGACATATATATGCCGTGTATTTTCTATATACACCATATAAATTTTTGACAAAGGATGCTCAATTGACTACCCTTTACTGTGTGTGAATCATGTATCTTCTTGAAAGAGAAGTGCAGAGACACACAAGTGGCAAGTCCACATTCTGCACCTCGACTAATTCCATGAGGTATTTACGATCTAACCCCACCCTCCAAACCCCCGAACCCCAACACATGTACTGTGTAACTCTCAACTGATTGGAAGAAATCACTTAATGTTTTTGCCTTTGCCGGTATTAGCAATATCTCTTGGTTGATACTAGGATATCTCATGATTGATCTTCCGTATCTCAATATCTCATTATTGGTGATTTAGTTTCTATTTAAGAGAAGAATACAATTCTTTATTACTTGATTCTTTACTTATTTGGTTTACTCTCTTGTATATATATACACACACATCAATAAAATTGAAACACAACTTCTCTCTGGCAGTAATATTCATATGGTATGAAGAGCCTAAAAGCTTCATAGCATTTTTTTCTTCCATGAGAATTTGTGTTTTTTTCCCTCTGCCAAGATAATGGTCCTAAGCAATACCTCCACTGATAACACCTCAGCCACACCTCCAAACAATTCCTCCACTGAGAACACTTCCACCATACCTTCTCAGGTGGCTGCACGAAGTTCTCCCACAATTCTCACTATGAATAACAATGAGCAGTTGACCAGTATAACGTTGTTGCTCAGGCACCTCTAAAGCTCAACAATGCGAACTACCAGTCATGGAAATACAAATGGGAAACCATCGTATGAATTTATTCACTTCAAGCCACCAAGTTCAACAACCACTCTTTTTCATATATCGGAAGACTATCTTATCAGAAGTGCCATTGTTGCCTTTTTATCTTCTAATATTGTTCCTTTTGTTATTGATGCCAAGTTGTCGTATGCTCTCTGGAAAAATCTGGTGGCAACCTATGAAAATCCATCGCGTGCCCGTATCATGAGTCTTAGAGAATCCCTAAGCAACATGAAAAAGGGTAACCTCTCTATCACCTCATACTTGAAGAAGATCAAACAAATCTGCAACACTTTAGCCTCGGTTGGCACTTAAATTTTGAGGGATGAGCTCTTTCTTCATGCTCTTTATGGACTTCCAGCAGAATATAACAGTATCACTGCAGCTCTGTGTGCCCAAGAAACTACAGTCATATTTGAAGAGCTTCATGAGAAGCTCCTTGATTTTGAGCAAAATCTTGTTCACTCATCTTCCTCTACTATGGTTCCAATTACAGCAAACTTTGCTGCTAAACCATCGCCTCACAACGATCGTTCTCGTCCCAATTATGCTTCACGTCCAGGAAATAACTCAAATCAATTTGCTGCTAACAATACAAGGGCTCAATTTGATGGTAAAAACAACCACAGGAATCGTCCTCATGTTACTTGCCAGCTCTGTGATAAGACTGGTCATCAAGTGAAGTAGTGCCGAAAATTATTAGCAATTCTTTCTTTAGTTAATGGATCTCAATCAGATGGACACACAAGAAATAATGCTCAACCTCATACACAACATCCACGTGCTAACTATGTGTAATACCCCGCAAAATATTCTAGTCGTAAAGGCTCGTTTAAGCTAGCCAAGAGAAGCTTAGCACTTAAATATTTGGCTAAGTGTTGAATTTTTTTTTCATTTCCATAAACTTCTGAACTTCGAGGAATTATTTTAGGGCCTTCCCGATATCCGTTTTTCAATTTTCAAGTTGTGTTGCAAAGAAGAAAGTCAGTAGAACATTTTGGATGCATTCTGGGTGCATTTTCGGTGCATTTCAGTGGCATAGCTCACTAGTTTGAAATGCTCACGCATTCCGGCTCATTTTAGGTTCCAATTTCATGGTCAACTTCAAACAATCATTTCCTGTATATAACGAATTGGGAGATCTGCTATATCAAATGAAAGATCTTTTAGTCTTCTTTCAATGCAATTAGTTTCATCCAAATTGAACATTGTAGTAAAACGTTATGCCTAATTTACTTCAGCATATCAAACCAGTGAGAGACAAATTTGACTTTATTTGTTTCCTTAGGGGTATTTTAGTCCTTTCAGCCCTATAAATGCCCCTTAACATGGAATTTATCATACTTTCAACCAAAATACACATATTTTTCATAAAACTCTCAAGAACAAACCCTTCTTAGTCCTAAAACAAATTATGATCCCTCAAAATTCAACCGTAGGAATTCAAAGATAATTTAAGATTCGGAATTCCCATTGCGAGAGGTACAAGGAGAACCTATTCATCTTAAGAATAGAGTTCTAAATCAAGAGTTTATCCAAATTGATAAACTTTAGGTATGCAAGTGTTGATTCTTGGGTTCCTTCCACTCAAGATGCTCAAGAAACCTTTTTCCTAAATTCAAATATTGTGTGTTTTATGAATTTTTATCATTTATGTGGTTTGGAAATTGAGTCTCTTGATGTTCTTGAAATTAAATTTATGTGTTGGTGATCAAAACTCAAGCTTTGACTCTAATATGTGTTGATCTTGTGGTGTTCATGATAAAGCCTTTTCAAGAAGCATGTTTAGTGATGTAATCATGTTAATTTGTGTAATGAATTGTTGTAAGGCCAAGATGAGTAAAGTGTGATGTTGTTATGTGCTAACTGATGTTGGAAACAATCATATTTTCTATGGATGTTAAATCATGATCATATCATGTTGAAATCCTTGATTGGTGAATTGGTTGATGTAGTCACGATATCTAGAAGTAGTAAAATGTTGAATAACCTTAAAGTGCTCCCCATATGTTTGATAAAATGCTTGTGTGAAGGAATTAAAGTCATTGTAGTATTTTAAGTATAAAATCCCCAATTTTGTGATAAGTAATATGTGTCAAGATGGATGTAGTATTCATGATTGAATTCAAGAGTGTTCATTATTAGAACTTTGATTGGGTTTCTAATCCACGATTAGGTACAAGATTTATGTGAAACTAATAATTATATGCGTATTATTATATGAATGTATGTTGGAGCCTTGAATTTGTGAACTTGGTGTTGAGATTGTGATACTTATGTGTTGATTGGTATTGGGTGCAAATACTATGCCTTTCAAGTGTTTGATAAAATGCTTATGTGAAGCAAATAAAGTCATTTTAGTATGTTGATTAGGAATTTTCCAAAGATGTATCAACTAATGCAGGACAAGTGTATGTTGAAATACTTTAGTGAATGATTTATGACATGTTAGCACGAAATCCTCAATTGTGTGCACTTGAATAAATGTTATATATTTATTGCAAGATCTTGTGGAATGAGTTAAAAAGTATTGGCTTGCAATTCCTATACAAATACATGTTGGTATTTCCAAGTGATTGAAGTGATGTTTTATTGAGTATATGGTGAGTCTATTATTATGATGTTGATGTTGGTCATGAATTCAAAGAGTCAAGTACCGTCAATTTCCTTCAATCGATTCCTGGGGTTACTTGAACCCAAAAAATATAGTTGTGTGCCGAGAGCCAAGTCAGTCTCAAGATAATCTAGGATGTGTTATGATCAATAGATCTCAGTCAGTAACTGAATAGTAAGAAAACTCAGCAATTTCAGTATTTAGTCTAGTCAAGCTCAGTTCATATCTCAGCAGTATTCAGTATCCAGTCAAGATTTCAGTAAATCTCAGTAAGTTACAAAAGTCAGTCGAATTCAGATAGAAAGCAGAATTTAGAAGTATTCCATCAGATAACGAAACCAAATAAATACAATCAGATCAGTCAAGTAAGAAAATCAGTATAAGATTCAGCTCATTCTAAGTTCAAGTTTAGTTAAGAATCAGTTTAGAAACTTTCAGTTGGGAGTTGGAACTAGCACCGAGCGAGTACATGATGGCGACTTCCCCATTAAAGACGTAGAGTCATTAGCAGTAATACCTGTACTCCAGAACTGTGTAGCCAGTGCAAAACAAGGAGTGACCCGCTAGATAAAGGATTGACTACCTGCAGGACTCCGCATAGTCGTAGGCTTGACATTCTCTTAAGGGTCACATGTTAGAGAGGCTTGAACAGAGAGATCTTTACCCGTGGCATGGTATTGACACCCTTCCAGCTGGGGTTATAGGTTAGACCCTACCAAACTCGGGGCATGTCTATTAAGTGAGAACTCCTATAGTTACAGTTTCAGTTTTAGATTCAGACTCAGTCAAGATCTCATAAAGTCTCTCCAGATTCAGGACTGTCAGATATGGTCATATAAATTCAGAAAAGAACCTAGATAGTTCCATTGATTCGTGGACCACTTGCTAGATAGGCCTGGTCTCACCTAAAGTTATTCAGTATCAGTACTTATAGAGATCACCCGTTAGAAAAGCTCGATCTCAGTATCAAATTTAGTTAAGTATTCTCAGTATCAGCTCCAGAGATCACCCGATAGATAAGCCTGATATCAATATTAATAAGTCACTATCATTATCCGAAGATTCAAAGATCATATGCTAGATAGGTTTGATCTCAAATTCATCCAGTCGATATCAGTAAGCCCAGAAATTAGTTATTCAGTATGGCAGAGTTAGTAAACTTAGCTATCAGTTTCATTAGATTTCGATACTCAGAATTTTAGTATGTTCAAAGATTTCAGTTTGACAGTATATTCAATATCAGTTATCAGATTTAGTCCTAGTGTGCTCAGTGACAGTATGCATAGTATGTTTAGTAATTATAGCTTTCCTATGTATGCTAATACAACTCTTGTATATCAGTCAGTTAAGTAATTGTTCATGCATAAGCCCTTGCATTTAGCCTTACCTCATTTGCATACTCAGTACATTCTGATGTACTGACATATTTACGCTTAGGTTTTGTCATATTATTTGACACCATAAGTTCAGAGGCACGAGATCTAGAGTTTTCTTAGAACTTTAATTCCTATCAGCAGCAGTGAGTCCTCATCTTTAGAGGATCATTATTATTTTAGTACACTGTTATATTATGTTTATCTTATTTGACGGAGTTAGTTGGGGACATGTCCCATTAACTCCATACTTCAGATAGCTAGAGGATTTTTAGACAGATGTATAACTTTTAAGATTTTATTTATTTTAGATATTTGAACCTTATGAAAATTTTCCACCAGTTTTCTGCATATATTTTATTATATTATGAAGTGACCAGGTACAGATATCAAAAGAGGGTTAGCTTATGATCTTTCGAGATCATGAGCACCATGTGGCATTCCAATTACAAAAAATTAAGGTGTTACAAACATGGTATCAGAGCCTAAGGTTCAGTAGTATCCTAGGAAGTCTGAAAAGTGCCATCTAGTAGAGTCTTGTCATTGGTGTATTGCACGCCACATTTATGTACAGGAGGCTATAAGATGTTTTAGAAAAAGTTTCCCTTCTTTCATGTCAAAGATCGTGTTGTAGAAACTTATGCAGACTCTTGTCATGATCCATTCATGTCAGCTTTACCTTACTTTCAAGGTAACAGATAAACTGAAGCCCAAAGTCCTTTATATGGAACTTTCTCACATAGACCCCTAGAGCAAGTTTCGGGATAGTGCTACCTGAATTTCAGCAGAGTATGTTTCATGGGGTTAGTTGTATAAGAAGTGAATCAGTAGGCTAGAAACAATGTATGCAAGAATCTAAGTATAGTAACCCAAAGATTTTATGTGTTGTTGATGGGGATATTTCAGATCCCAAATCAGATTGTGCATTGGTGAGCCTTGTATGCTCTAAAAGGTCTGTTTATTTTCAGATATTTATCTTTATTAATGTTTTGGTCTACTAGGGGCCTTGTCCCAGTTTTCAGACAATTTTTTTTAGTCCATAGTAGAGATTTCGCAGACTGAGTCAGACATTATCATTCAGATATATTTTGGATTTTTGTTTTCAGTATTATGATCACATTCAGATTGACCATGTTTACGTAATATATTTCTATTTCCACATTATCTTTTATTAGATGAATGTTGTGCATGATTACCAGATAGAGAAGGGTGTTCCGGGCCTGCATGGTTGAAAATGCTCGTCACAGCTAAGGACCCGATTCGGGCTGTGACATCGAGTAACTTCTCTCATAATATATCCACAACATCGGATTTAGGAAGTACCTCTCACGAAGCTGCCACCAGCAATAATTCTTCATTAAACGAGCCTACGCAATCCAGTGCATCCTTTCAGGTATGATTTCTGCTACTTCTAGTTCCTCCATTGTTTGTTCTGCCCCTATACCGAATCATCCTATGGTTACCTGTTCTAAAAACAATATTAGTAAGCCAATTCAAAGACTTTGTCTTAGCTCTACCTTAACTCCTAAACTAGAATTATTCCCCGCTGCACAACCTTCAAAATTGCAACCCAATGCCCTCAAATTCCATTTGCAAACCCAAGCCTATCAAATCATCTCTTTGCTCTAGTTCAATACCCAAACCTATTGAGCTTAGTAATGTTAACCAAGCATTAAAAATCCTAAATAGCATGCATTAATGAATAATGAACTATTTAAACTTAGGGGTCAAGGCATATGGTCTCTTGTACCAATCAATTCTAAAGCGAAACCCGTCGGGTCTAAGTGGGTTTTTAATGTTAAATACAACTCAGATGGAAGTATTAGCCATTATAAAGCTCGACTTGTTGCTAAAGGTTTCTTTCAGCATACAAATGTTGATTATGGTGAAACATATTCTTCAGTAGCAAAGCATACCAGAGTGAGTGTTATTCTCTCATTGGTTGCCTCATTTGATTGGACACTTTGTTAACTAGATGTAAACAATGCCTTCTTTCATGGCACTTTAACTGAGGAAGTTCATATGTCTCAGCCTCCCGGGTTTGTGAATGAAACATATTGTCACGACCCAAGCTGGGGCCCTAGCCGTGACGATCATCCCGAATCGTGAAGGCCCGGAACACCCATCTCTATCTGGAAATCATGCACAACATTCATAAAATAAAAGATAATGTACAAATAAAATTTTAATATAGAAACATGGTCAATATGAATATGATCATAATACAAAAACTAAAATCTGAAAATGTATCTAAATAAAAATGTCTGATTTAGTTTGCGAAATCTCTACTTTGAACTAAATAAAACTGTCTGAAAATTGGGACAAGGCCCTCAGTAGACCAAAACATGACTAAAGATAAATATTTAAAATAAATAGGCCTTCTAGATCATAGAAGGCTCACCACTGCACAAACTGATCTGCGATCTGAAATATCTACTGTTTACCTAGACCCCTAGACTAAGTCTCAGATGCTGAAATGAGGGGGTCAGCACAAATGTACTGGCACGCAAAGCAATCCAAAATAGTGTATTTGTATACGTAAAAGGTAGATGAGAGAAATTTGACCAAACATCATGCATAAAATATTTTCCAAAACACATGGGCATCATTTTGAACATCTAAGACATTCATGTCAAAATAGTTTCTGATCTTTGTATTACTTCTGAGTTAGGTGGCACTCCCTTACAATTCTGATATTCCACTGGCTGTATGGAATCCTCCATGGGCTCGGTGGGGAAGTCTCCAACCCAAGTGTGCCAAGAGAGTTGGAGTTTCTGATTATGAAACGCCATGCGACACTAGGCTAGCATAATATAAGATATACCTAGATCGAAAAATCACTGTTTCAGGCAGTGAGTATCTAGACTCATGCCTTCTTCGGGGAACCACCTAACATCTCTTTCTGCCCAATTTCTAACCATTTCTAAACATGAAACACTCTAATAACAAAATCTGTAAATCTAATTTCAAACATGTATTCTATTTTGTTCTGAATTTATCATGGAATTTTCTGAGTTGGTGTTGTAACCCAAGACTTGCAAGTTCTATTTCCGAGCCATAATGCAATAAGCATGATCTTTCATAAAAATGTAGTTTCAGACCACCCAAACATATAATTTTGCATAAAAGATTTCATGTTCCAAAACTCAAGTCAAAACCATGAAAAAACTTTCATAAAACATATTGTTGTCATGTTGTTTTGGCAAAACCATGCACTCTTTCTTTATATGTATGTTCAACATTAACAACCCGATCTTTCGTGTTCAAAAATCATATTCCAAACATAAAAAAAGTCAAAGTATTTCATATCATGCTTTTCAAAATGCATTCAAAATAATTTATATCATACGAAGATGGGAAAAACTCATAACAAGAGAGGGATTCATTATAATTCATGCTCTCAATTGTATAATCATTCTTGAACACATACATACATATATACATAATTTCAATAAATTTTGGGAAAGGTATAAAGACCAAAATAATACCATCAAAACTTCCAAAACATGATTATATTCATAAATTTCAAAACCCCATTCTTAAAATATAAATTCTATGCCCATAAGATTTTAGGAAAACCCCACGTACCTCAAAATAGGAAGACAATAGGTTCTTATTGAAGCTTATGACCTGGGGATTCCAAATTTGCGATCAATTTTGAAAACCTATGGATGAATCTTGAACTACTTGGGTTTTTATTTTGAAACCCTTAAGAGAGTTCTTGAGAAAATTTGATGAATGTGGGTGTATTTTGGCTTTCTAGGGATTGAATCTCGTGTTTAAGATGAGAGGTGGATGAAAAATACCTAAAATGCCCTTAATGATTCAGAGAAGCCTGAAAAATCGTCCTGGGGCGATCTACCAGGCAGCGCCTGCCTAAGACCACCGCTATAGGCTAGGCGTCGCCTGCCCTATCACGGGCTCCCTTCCAGGCCGAGTGATCCAGCTGGTGGTGCGGCCTAATCACCCGGTGCTACTGGAATGGTTAACAAAACTCGCCCTTATGTTCGTCTAAAAATTTTGAAAATCATCTGAGAAGTGCTACAACCTTACCCCATCGCAACGCAACAAGAAAATCTAAAAATGGAGGTCAGGAAGATTGAAAATAAAATCCCCAAAGATCAAGAGTTAATAATGAGACAAAATCTCTTTCACCCTTATAATATTTTCAAGTTTTCAAGACTAAGAGCACACTACTAGAAGCTACAATAGGCATGGCTTTTATGGGTATTTACATTATCTACCCCTTGGGATCATTCGTCCTCGAATGATATCACGGTGTGTTGAAGTCTTAAAGGTACGAAATAACACGGGAATGATATTTTCTCTAAGGAACAATACACTGATATGAAACATGACTATAAGACTAGAACCACTGATATTCTGAATTCTTATACTGGACATGCATATCTGATGCATGGAATACACGACTGAAGCTACTCATAAGATGAATCCTAATAATGAACATGCATTTCTAATGCATGGATCTGTGACTGAGTTGTCCTCATGAACTCAGGACTGAGTACACTGATAAGCTGAACACTTTTTCTATTGAACATACATTTCTAATGCATGCATATCTGACTGAACTGGCATACGAATGTATGACTGAATACACAATAATACTGGTGCGAAGGTTGTAATAAGAATCTATGCATGCTCAATTCACAAAGATACTCAAAAATTTGAGGCGATGCACTAGACACCTATGAATTGAATCATAACTGAACATCTAGAATCTGAATCTAGTACATGACGCATGAACTGAGCCGTACTCGCAACTACTAGTATCCTCTATCTTGGAATAGTAATATATGTGAGATTTTTTGGTAGCATGATTAAATGAAAAGACGAGAAAAGAAGTCATGCAAATCTGACTGCTGAACTGATTTGTTGGCCACATAGATTGAACTATACTGGAAACTTTTACTCAATCTGGAGTATCTTATCAACATTCTTCCTAAAGAAGTCCTATTAGCATTAGGTAGTAAAAGATCTTGGGCATGAGTCATACAAGATATCCGACTATAGGATCCTAATATTGACATTACTCTGTAGCCTGGAATATAGGCATATAACTCAAAAATCAGGATAGAATTACCAGGCCTTACTCAATGTGACTTCTTACTTTCAAGATTAGCACACTCCTCGAATACTCCCCTAACTATACTATTTCCCATAGATACCATATTCATTCGATTCAACATATTTGTTCTCGTATTGCCATTTATAAATTTTTCTACTAATGTCTATAGTAACTTAAATCCTCTTCACCGTGATCAGGCCTAACTCCAACTCACAAAAAACTACATGTCATTCCGCGATACAAGTCTAAACCATAAGATTCAACCTTCTATATCTCTTAAAAGATCACACCCTAAACCTATCATGCCTTACCACTTGAATGGCTAACTCTAAACTATTACTACGAATTTGCTAGCGCATATAGTGTTCCTTTACAAAAATTCCAACATGTTATTCAAGCCTATCTTTATTACCACATATGAACTTCAAAGCAAACACTTATAAAGTCACATTTCACATATTCTACTAACCATCTATTGATATAGCTCCCACACGTTTCCCCAAGAACATACTCACACACACCTTTCAGCTAACCCTCACATGCATCAAAGACTTGTCCCAAACCTTACTTTACACTTATGGTCTTATATAAAACAAAAATACTATGATCTTTCATCAACAAGAAACATTTACTCATCACCACTACCATCACATAAATATGAGTCACTAAAGATTAGAACATAAGATCTTGAAGCATGGAAAGACGTTATATGAAACTTGACACTTAACTGAGGCCTGAAGAATAGCAAATCAACATCTGGGATTTATCAATGAAAAAATTTGAATTAGGGAATACATGGCTATGAACTATATTTCGCCCATCATAAAAAGTATAGCATGAATTATAGGAATTGAGCACACTATAAAGCTTGAATACATGAGTTATGAGCTGCATGACCTCAATTTAGAGTTCATAACATATGGAATGTCATTACGACTGCTAAATGAACTGGAGTACCTCATTTAGGAATCTGGAAGAGCTCGTGATTCTCTATTATACACATGAACATGAATTATGATCATGGAACTGAAATGTGAGATATGAGTAGGTATTAGGATAACTGAAAAGTACTGAGACAGAAATGGGTTGAGCCTCAGCCTTCCCTCTTGATGTTCTATGTCATACTGACATCACTACTAGAATCTAAGGGCCGGACTTGGTTACTTGTTCTATCATCTCCCCTTTGGCTTTAAGCCACCGTCTTATGTTTGGGAGATCCTTTACTAGACTTTAAACTTAACTGCACTCAACGCACTCTACTGTCTGAAATATTACAATACGGAAAATTAATAGAACTTAACCCGAAAGACCACACATAAAAGTGGAAAGCCCACTGCTAATACTACCTTCTGAGATACACTCTATATTTTGATAGCCCCAATAGTCGTAGTATAATGCTTGCACACTTATTTCTATCGGTTAAACCTTCAAAACTCAAACTTAGATTCTAACACTTAACATGGATATCACCAAGCCTTTGATAAACCATACCACTTGTGACATAGTGTACCAATATTGTGACTCCAAACTTATGTATCATTACTATGAGAATCAAGATCATATAAAAAAAGATCAACACTATCAATTAAAACTCTTTAACCTGGCTATTTAGAACCCATATAACATCTACTAGTCTTTCTCCATCTAGCAACTCAATGGTAATACTAGCCACAACTCGAAAGAACCTTAGGGATACTTGCACACCATACCTACAACATTATACTTCATTACGAATCAACCTAAACTTAAGACATTTCATACATTGTTCAAGTTTATTAGATCACTCTCATATAACTAGCATCATTAAACAATAAATTATCACATCCACCTTCATGGACTTCAACTGTTCAAAACGTAATGTCTAGTGCTAAACATAATTTTACAACCCAAGCTTAGGCATGATTCTCACTTGGAAACCTTGAAATAAACATCAAGAAACACTAGTACACTAGAACTTCAGAACAACAATAATCAATCTTGACCTTACGGTCTTCCTTATCGTAGCTCATTAGCCCATACTATTTCAACACATCACGCCTACTAAGTTGAAAGCATACATCATTAACTCATCCCACTATTTTTACCACCACATTCTACATTAAATTCAAGACTATAGTCCAGTACCAATCATCTATCACCACTAAATAATGCAACATAATATGCTAGTCCATAAGATTGGGACATACTATCCAAACGCCTAAAAAATTACTACATACCTTATCACGAGTAGTAATAGTTTACAACTACCAACAGAAAGAAGGTCAAGGGGTAAAGTCACATAATAAATATGATCAACCTAAATATTATATTATAACCTCATAAAATCTTATCTACTTATATGATTTCCTCACATCACACTTACTTACCAAAGGGTACATTTAGTCTACCTTCAAATTTCAACAACAACCTTAAGTCTATAATTATAATTTACTGGCTAACTAGCCATTTTCATACTTTAGGTAGACAACAATTCACCTTGACCAATAACTCCTTCCCTACCTTCTACTACACTAACACAAGGACATATCACTTCATTACCAAATCAATCTTATGCATAAAGTTTCGGCTATACATATATTCAACCACACAAGAACAACAATTTCAACGACAGGTGGCTAGTGAATCAAAATAGGACTCACACGGCTTCACTAGACTTTGATTTTGTGTTTGTAACAAGAAAACAAAATGAATGGACAAGGCAACTATGTTAGTGAATAGAAAGAGCCCCACACGGCTTCACTAGACTTTTAGTTTCTACAATACAATGATAACAAGATTACAAGAGATAGAAACTTGACACATAATAATCAATAATCTAGGAATACACATATTTCTCTGTACAAATGAAAATCTGAGTCTAATATTTCCTCCATGGACTACCATACAATCAACAAATGTTACTACCACATTAGTCTATCACTATAATATGGTAAATCATCCTCAATCAATTATTATTCAACTAAAATATTTATTTACACAAAAGTCACCCTCACTCTACTTCTAACTTTGTGACTTCACATCACCAACTTCTTGGTCCATTATCATTACCAATTGGTCATGACAACAATACTTTAACTCATACTACTATTTGGGCGGAAATATAGTTCCAACATTCTACTATACATCATTCTCTCTTAAGTATGATATATGCAATAAATTATTATTATTACTATTTTGAAAGGGCCGAATACACATAATACAACAGGCTAAAAAGCACGTTTTCATCAATATCAAGGTTCACACTCGCATCAATAAACTTTGAAGCAAATGAATTCTCAAGTCCTTGCACAATTTTTAAAATCTTCTATGACTTAATTGGACAGGACTATATCATGTAGATTCTAAACTTTTTGCACTTCAATCACCCCAATAATGGGACATGTCTGAGAACATCAGAGTAAGGAAAGAATTTGGGATGACTTTTACTTTTGTATGGGCGACACCATCGCACGAATAAGAGTATGAAAGAGGAACATTCTAACTCTATTGCACGAACTAGAACATGAAGAAGGAGGGACATTCCTAAATTCCTAGTACCCTCCTTTCTATAAGTATGGAGCGCTACACACCCATAAACAAGACTTTACCCGATGCAATTTCGCAAACACCCTGTAATATGAACCGTGCTCTGATACCAAGTTTGTCATGAACCAAACTGGGGCCCTAGCCGTGATGAGCATCCCAAACCATGAAGGCCTGAAACACCCTTCTCTATCTGGTAATCATGCACAATATTCATAAAACAAAAGATAATGAAAAAATAAAATTATAATACAGAAACATGGTCAATCTGAATATAATCATAATACTAAAACTGAAATCCAAAAATGTATCTGAATAAAAATATCTGACTCAGTCTGCAAAATCTCTACTATGAACTAAACAAAACTGTCTGAAAACTGGGACAAGGCCCCCAGTAGACCAAAACATAACTAAAGACAAATATTTGAAAATATACAGGCCTTCTGGATCATAGAAGGATCACCACTGCACAATTTGATTTGCAATCTGAAATATCTACTATTTACCTGGACCCCTATACTAAGCCTCAGAACTTGAAAGAAGGGGGGTCAGCACAAATGTACTGGCATGCGAAGCAATCTAAAATAGTGTATTTGTATATGCATAATGTAAATGAGAAAAATTTAACTAAACATCATGCATAAAATAGTTTCCAAGACATTCTTGTCAAAATAATTTCTGATCTTTGTATTACTTCTGAGTTAGGTGGCACTCCCCTACAATTTTGATATTGGATGGGACCTATATAATCCTCCATTGACTTGGCGAGGAAGCCCAAGTGTTCCACAAGAGTTGGATTATCTGATTCTGATACGCTATACGAAACAAGGCCAGTGTAATATAAGATATACCCAGATCTACAAATCACAGTTTTGGGCAGTGAGCATCTGGACTCATGCCTTATTCAAGGAACCACCTAATATCTCTTTATGCCCAATTTTTAACCGTTTCTAATCATGCAACATTCTAATCACAAAATCTATAAATCTGATTTCAAACTTGCATTCTATCTTGTTCTGAATTTATCATGGAATTTTCTGAGTTGGTGTCGTCACACCAGACTTGCAAGTTCTATTTCTGAGCCATAATGCAATAAACATCACCTTTTATAAAAATGTAGTTTCAAACCACCCAAACATATAATTTTGAATAAGGTATTTCATGTTTCAAAACTCAAGTCTAAACCTTGCAAAAACCTTTATTAAACATATGGTGGTCATGTGCTTTTGGAAAAATCAGGCACTCTTTCATTATATGTATGTTCAACATTCAAAACCCTCTCTTTCATTTTCAAAAATCATATTCCAAACATAGCAAAAGTCAAAGTATTTCATGTCATGCTTTTCAAAACACATTCAAAACAATTTATATCATACGAAGATGGGAAAAACTCATAACAAAATACGGATTCATTATAATTCATGCTCTCAATTGAATAATCATTCTTGAACACATACATTAATATTTTATCCCATACTTGTGTTTTTACATTCTTAGCTTTATAAGTAATTAAGCTTCCTTCTTTATTAAATGCATTAACTATTATTGATGTTTTTAATTTATCCCATTTACTTTCTGGTAAACAATTATATCGACATAAATTAGTTCTGCTCCTGTATCTATCATAGGCGTATAATATCTACTGTAATATCCTTCTACTACTATCTTCACTAATACATATATTTTCATTTCATGTTAAAGTTCTTCTTAAGAAGAATTTCTCTCTGTTATATGTTATGGTTAATTGTGTATGTTCTATATTATATGGTTTTACTTGTTCTAGCCATTTTATTCCTAATATTATGTTCGTTTTTTGCATTTCTTCTTTTACTTCAAATTCTATTTTTCTTTCTAATTCCTATTATTATTTCTTTTTCTGCTATATTTTTAGTATTTATTAAACTTCTTGGTAGATCTGGGCATATATTATCATCAGTTTTTATTTCCTTATTTTTTACTAGATATTTTGCTATATAATTTTCTTCTTGTCCTGTATTTAAGAGTATTAAATACTCTTTTTCATTTACCTTTCCTGTTATGTAATATTGGTTTAAATTATCCGTTGAACTTGTTTCATAACTTATTCTTTTTGATGAGCTTGATGATTCTGGTTTTTCATAAGCTATTCTTTTTGTTGTACTTTTTCTACCATTTCTTATTTCTAGATCTTCTTCTATGTCTATATTTCTGTAACTATAATCATTATTTTCAATTGTTTTTACGAATTGTTCAAAAGGACTTTCTATTTGTATTTTATTAATTTTATTTTTTTCCCGTTATTTTATGTTTTGTTGTTAATACATATAGATTTTTACATCTTGCTGTAAATATTTTACTTCCTGGGGTTAGTTCTATTCCTGATATTTTCCAATATAATACTAATAATTTATCTATATTTTATCTATTATTGCTACTGAATAATTTGCAATTATTATAAATTTAAATTTTTGGTATATTAAATTTCCTTTAATCGCTATTATTATGTTTTTTTCTATAGGTCTTATAATACTATCATCTGCTAAATATAATTTTATTGGTTTATCTTTTCGTTCTCTAAAACATGTTTTTATTAATATTTCTGTACCTCCAAAGTGTACATATTTTATTGGGTCTCCTCTACTTTTTATATCATTTATTTTTTTATTAATTAACCTTTTTGTTACTAGTGGTATACTAGTTTTTCCTTTTTGCATATCTGCAGTCTATTACATGTTCCTTTTGGCTTACTACATAATATTCTTCCTTTTTCCTAGTAAATATATTTTTTATTATTGGTATTTTAAATATTTTTTCTACACTTAAGTCTAACTCTTTTCCTTTTATTTCATCAAATACATTGTTATCAAATATTATTTTTTGATCTGTTCCTTCGTCATTTAAATATTCATCTTTTGTTATTATTTTAATATCTTCTTTAGTCATTTGGTTTATTTGTATATCTTCTTCAGTCATTTAATTCGTCTAATTCACTTTATATTTCATCATCTTCTATTTCATTATCTGTTTCATTCTCTGAAATTTCATATATACTATCTTCGCTTTCTAATTCGTAATCTATATAATCTATCTGCATATATTCTGTATATTCTATTTTTATTTCTGATATTTGTTTATTTTTTTGGGTTTTTAGGTAATTTACAATCTCTAGCTAAATGTCCCAATTTTCCGCAATTATAACAAGTACATTTCTTTATAGATTTCTATTTCCTATATGGTCTTTTAGGTTTATAATTTTTTACATAATATCTTTTTCTTGGTTTCTTATACTTATTTTTTGATTTTTTGTGTTTCTTATATTTCATATATCTTTTTCTTTTCTTATAATATTTTTCTTCGCATCCAAATTGAGGTGGTATTTTATCTTTGCAACATGCTAAATTTCTTATTAATATCTTTTGATTTTTATTTCTTCTCTATATTTTTCACATAGGTTTCTATAGCATTGTTGTAAAAATTTTATTCTTGCTCCTAGAGTATCTACTATTTTTGCTTCTTCCCAACTCTTTATTATCTTTGAACTAAATGGTTCGGGTAATTTATCAAAATATAATTTTTTTTATTTCTTTACTTTCTTCTATATTATATGCTCCTTTATAATAATATTCTTTAAATGCGCAAGTATATTCATCTATATAACACATATTACATATTGCTAATTTTAACATTAAATTCCTATTTGTATCTTTTTCTTCATTTTGTTCTTCTTCTATTGTTGTCATACTACCAAATTCATCTTGCATAGCTGTTTCATATTTTTTAAATAATTCTATAGGTGTTAGTTTAGCTGTTGTTGATGATGTTCCTTCTGTAGGTTTATTAGCTCTTAATATCTTCTTGCTATTTTCAGTTAAATTTGAAAACTATAATTTCACTATTCTATTAGCGTTTTTTCTATATATTCTGGTGCATCTGTTATGTTTATATTATTATCTAATAATTGTTTTGTCATATATCCTATCCATAGTAGTATTTTTTTTCTGTATCTATTATACATTCTAAGTCGAAAAAGTTATAATTTTTATTAACTATTTGTTTTGGTGTCCATTTGTCATATTCATTCTTTAGATTATATCTTTTAAACTTGTTCTTATAATATGTAGATTTTCTTATTGCTGATGTTCTAGGTATTATATTTTTGTCTTCTTTTTTATCAAGAGTATTTATTTCTATGTTGATATTTTCTAAGTTTTCTTCATTAATTACTTCTTGTTTTTAATTGATTTCTAATTTTTTTGTATTTGTTAACATTTCTATATATGTTTACTATCTTCTGAATCATAATTATCTTTCTCTTCAACATCTATATTCTTTATTTCTAATTCCTTGTTTTTTATTTCTTTATTGTTTATTTCTAATTTTTCTTTAAATTGATTTATCTCGTTTAGTACTTTTTGTTCTTTATCTTTTTCTTCCTTTTATTTTTGTCTTTCTTCATACAATTTTTTTTAACATTTGTAGTTCTTTTTCTAATTTAGCAATCCTACTATTTTTAGTTTCTTCTATTTTTCGTATTTCTTCTGTAGTTTGTTTTTTTATTTTTCCTATTTCCCTTTTCCTATCTATTTCTTCATTTTCTCTTTCTATTCTTATCATAGCTGTCAATTTATTTTCCAATTTTAATTCTTCTTTTACTAACAGATATAAATGTTCACCTATTTTCTTATATCTTCTTCCTAGATTAGAAAATACTATTTTTATTTTTAATCCTTCGTGATTTTCATATATTTTTTCATCTATTATAAATTCTTCTTTGTTCATTTTATTGTAAATAGTTCATCTTGATATATATATATATATATATATATATATATATATATATATATATATATTCTAAACTATCTATTTGTGATTCTAATTTTGATATTTCATCTTTTTTGTGCATTTATTGAGTTTTCACTAACTTCGTCAAATATATTATAATGTAACTTTGTATTCTTATTTTTAATTCTTTACGTTTTTCAGAAATAATTTGTTTTAGTTCTTTGTATTTTTGTATTTTATTCAGTTAAAACATATTTATAATATTTTGGTGGATATCTAAATCTGATTTTATCATAATTAGGTGGTATGTGTCTCATTCTTCTAGATTTTAAATGCATTATTAATTTTTCTTCAATACTAGATATTAAGGTAATTAGGTAGGTTAATCTGTGGGTTTTCATTGTTTTATTTAGACTTATATATTCGGAATAATTACTAGTTAAAGATTCTTTAATTTTTCTAAAAGCTTCTCTGTTTTTAAATGGTCTTTTCATAATTAATCCAATCCAGTCTAAACTCAAAACATATACGCTACTGCTGTAGTTTTTAAATAACTGGGCTCTGAAACTATTTGTAGGGGGATGAGGATAACTAACTTGTGAAATAGATCCAGTTATGATTGACGGAAGTTGACCCTAAAATTGTGGCCTGAAATGTGCCCCATCTGCGCCCAAAATGCTGGAGCAGATGAAAGGCAGATCAAACCAGTGTAATTTGCGCCCGAACTGCACTCAATCTGTGCCTTAACTGTTGGACCAGATGTAAGGCAAAGTAAACTAGTGTGTTATGACCCAAAATGCGTCCAAACTACTGAAGCAATTTCAAATCAGGTAAAACCCGAATGGATGGATTACTCCACTTTGCAAGGTCATAATTCTTAGCTCAAGTATCGGATTTAGGTGATATTGGCACCATTGGAAATATATTTAGAAGACCTTTCATTCTATATATATTAGGCCTTAGGGGATTCTTGTGACCTCAATTCATATTGAAAAGTTTTCGCATACTAAAAGAGTAATCACCATACATAAGTTAACAAGGAATAATTCAGTTCGGGTCTATACACATATGAGCGATTGTCTAAAATTCTAGCCCGAAATGTGGGTTGTTACATTATCCCCCCTTGGTATCATTCTTCCCCGAATGATGACTCAAGACACAACAACTATTATTTCAAGAACTAAATGGATGGAAAAGAGTAATATAGGATTTTTACCTTCTAAATCATCTTCCATGGATTCAAAAAAATTCGGGTACCTCTGACACATATCATCTTCTGACTCCCAAGTAGCTTCCTCAGCTTTTTGATTCCTCCACATCACCTTAATTGAAGCTATTTCCTTACTCCTCAACTTTTGAACTTGGCAATCCAAAATGGCACTGAGTTCTTCTTCATACAACAAGGAGTCTGTCACATTGATCTCCTCTGAAGGCAACACTAGGGAATGATCTCCAATGCACTTTTTCAACATGGAGACATGGAACACTGGATGAATAGAAGCTAGGCTTGTAGGCAAATCTAACTCATAGGCAACCCCACCAATCTTCTTCACAACCTGGTACGGCCCTATGGACCGAGGACTAACCTTTCCTTTCTTTCCAAAATGCTTGACTCCCTTCAAAGGGGAGAATTTAAGAAACACCCAGTCACCAACCTCAAATTCTAACTCCATCGTTCTAACATCGGCATAAGATTTCTGATGACTCTGAGCTTCCTTGAGTCGTTCTGTAATGATTTTCACATCCTCCATCACTTGATGAACAAGATCAGGCCCAAATAAATGGGTCCCACCTACTTCATAACACCCTATCGATGACCTACATCTCCTCCCATACAATGCCTCAAACGGAGCCATTTTAATACAGGCATGGTAGCTATTATTGTAGGAAAACTCTATCAATGGAAAATAATATACCCAACTGCCTTTGAAGTCGATTATAAAAGATCTCAACATATCCTCAAGGGTCTGAATGGTACGCTCAGCTTGTCCATCCGTCTAAGGGTGGAAGGCAGTGCTCAGGTTCACTTGGGTACCTAAACCCCTCTAAAAAGATCACCAAAACTGCGAAGAGAATTGAGTACCTCAATTGGATATAATGGACATTGGTTCCCCATGCAATCGAACTATTTCTACAATGTGCAACTTGGCATAATCATCTCCCGAATAGTTAGTCCTTAAAGGCAGAAAGTGAGCTAACTTTATCATCCAATCTACAATCACCCAAATTGAGTCATAATGGTTTGGAGACCTTGGAAATCCATATTGATCATCTCCCATTTCCACAAAGGCAAGGTTATCTCTTGGGAAGTGCCACCTGGTCTCAAATGTTCGAATTTAACTTGTTTACAATTTAAATACTTAGGAACAAAATTAGAAACATCACGCTTCATAATATTCTACCAATATATTTCCTTAAGATCATGATACATTTTAGTAGAGCCTGGGTTAACAATATACCTCGAAGTGTGAGCTTTATCAAGTATTCTTTCCCGCAAGCTGTCCACATTTGACACACATAGCCTACCTTGATACCTTAAAATTCCGTCACCACCAATTTCAGAAGCCATTACCTTCTGTTGACCAACATCTTTCTTAATCTACATCAAAATAGGGTCTTCGACCTGTTTTTCCTTAACTTGACATAGGGAAGATTTAGCTATCTCCTAAAAAACCACTCCACCATCATCTTAATCCAAGAGTCGTACCCCAAGATTTGCAAGTCTATGAATATCTTTCACAATTTCTCTCTTCCCTTCATCAACATGAGATAGACTGCCCATAGATAATCGGCTGAGGGCGTAGACTACAATATTTGCTTTACTTGGATGAGAGTGAAGGCTCATGTCATAATCTTTCAAAAGCTATATCCAGTGCCTCTACCTGAGGTTTAATTCTTTCTGCGAGAAATATACTGCAAACTTTTATGGTCAGTGAAAATATCAACATGAACCCCATAAAGATAATGCCGCCAGATTCTAAGCGCAAACACCATAGCCACTAACTCCAAATCATGGGTAGGGTAATTGTTCTCATGAACTTTCAATTGCCTAGATGCATAATCTACCACCTTACCATGCTACATAAGGACATACCCAAGTCCCACTCGGGACGCATCACAGTATATAACAAAACCATCTGTACCTTCTGGAAGAGTCAACACAGGTGTAGTAGTCAATTTATCTTTCAACTTCTCAAAACTATTCTCACATGAGTCAGACCACACAAATTTCACCTTTTTCTGAGTCAACCTCATAAGTGGAGCAGCTATGGCAGAAAATGTTTCTACAAATCTTCTATAATATCCCGCCAAACCTAAGAATCTTCGAATATTGGTTTGAGTCGTGGGTCTAGGGTATTTTATTACTGCCTCAATCTTTTGGGGGTCAACCTTAATTCCCTCACTTGATGCAATATCCAAAGAACGCAATAGCGCTGAGACACCATTCGCACTTGGAAAATTTTGCAAACAACTTATGATGTTTGAGGGTCTGAAGAATGATTCGTAGGTGATTGGCATGGTCAACCTCACTTTTGGAATAAATCAAAATGTCATCAATAAAAACTATGACAAACAAATTTAAGAACTGGTGGAACACCCCATTCATTAGATCTATGGAGGCTGCAGGGACGTTAGTCAATCCGAAGGATATGACTAAGAATTCATAATGACCGTATCGGGTTCGAAAAGCTGTTTTAGGAATATCAGACTCTCTAACTTTCAAATGATGGTATCTCGAATGAAGGTCTATCTTTGAAAAACATTTAGCACCTTGAAATTGGTCAAAGAGATCATCGATCCTAGGAAGAGGATATTTATTTTTAACAGTGACCTTTTTTAGTTGACGGTAATCTATGCATATACGCAGGGAAAAAATCTTTCTTTCATACGAAGAGTACCAGTTCACCCTATGGAGAAATACTAGGACAAATAAAACCTTTGTCTAGAAGGTCTGATAGATGCTCTTTCAATTCTTTCAGTTTTTCAGGAGCCATTCTATAAAGCAGAATAGAAATAGGACTGGTATCTGGCAATAAATCAATACCAAAATCTATCTCCCTATCAGGTGGTATTCCTGGGAGATCATCTGGAAAGACTTCTCGAAACTCATTAACCATAGGGACAGATAGGAGTGAAGGACTCTCAACATTAGAATCTTTTACAGGAATAAGATGATATAAACAACCCTTGGAAATAATCTTATGGGCTCTGAGATAAGAGATGAATTTCCCTCTAGATGCTAAAGAATGTCCCTCCCATTTTATTCCTGGTTCATTCCGGAAAGAGAAAGTAACCTTTTGGGTTCTACAGCCTAACATGACATAACATGAATGGAGCCATTCCATCCCTAGGATAGCATCAAAATCAACCATGTCTAAGTCAACGAGTTTTTCCACAGTATCCCGGTCACAAACAGTCACCACATAATTTCTATAAACTCTCCTAACCACCACAGAATCTCCCACTGGAGTGGAAATAGAAAAAGGCTCAGCAATCACATCAAGCTTAAACCCAAAACCAATAGCTACATAACTAGTCACATAAGATAAGGTAGATCTAGGATCAAGCAATACATACACATCATGAGAGAAAATTTGTAATGTACCAGTGACCACATCTGGTGAGGCCTCTACCTCCTGGCGGTTTGATAATGTAACACCCTGGAAAACGGGTCCCGGAGCATGACACGGTTCTTGAGGCTACGAGTAGCCCCAAGCTAACCCTTTAATCCATTTTCATTCAGTTAAACACAAATCAATGGGGTTTCTATAAATAAACCTCAAATATCAACAGTGTAATCATCATCTAAGAATAAAAGAATAATAGAAAAATAACAAAATACGACTTATTAGTAAACTCCCAACATCTATACTAGTCTGACAAGAGTCTAAGAAAAACAATAAAACCTACGAGCCATTGAGACATGCCCCAATTGACTCGTACTCAGTTATCAAATGTAAATAATTCTATGAAACCAACATCAGACATCACGTCCTCGGAACATGAGGACTCTCCACAACAGCGGTAGAACAGCATGCCCGAAGAATCACTTTCGAACCTGGAACTGAGCACCTGAACCTACATTTTGAGAAAATGCAGTCCATATCCAAGGATATGGGTCAGTTGCATAGAAAGAAACTGAGTATGTGGGGGTGTATGCAGTTATATAAACATCATCATCATAAATATTTATAAGAAATTGCAGGATGTATGAAAGACTCACATAGCCCAAAGAAAATCATCATATTCAAGAGAGGATGAAATAAGTACAATAACACACGTGAGTCATCATATAATTTGTCAATCACTTTCAGTTCATCAAGAATATCAATTCTTATAATGTAAATATCATTTAAATCTTTCAAAAGAATAGCTTTCACAATTCTACTTTCAAATCACTTCACCATTCACCATAGACACAAGGAAACACACAGACACACACACTGGGAGATCCTATAATCGACATAAACCATGTGAGCTATATGGAGTCCAACGTACAACCCACGTTGGGCAGAGCCGTTCTATCGTTGCCATCAGAGTAGGACTATCGATATCAAATCCATAAAAATAAGTGATTACTATATAAATCAGCCACAAGCTCACTCCTACGGGGGCACGTAGTTCTAAGGAAGTAAGGTCTCTTTATACCTCCCACTCAGTGCTAAAGATTTCTCTCAGATTTAGCTCAGATCATTTCAAAGATAATCTACAACTAAACAATTTCAGTAATATATAAATATACATCGGGAGCCATCATGATTCCCATCAATCAAAATCAACCACGTTGTGGATTTCTTTCATACTCGAGTTTAAAACAACTCCATTAAGACCAAAAGGTAAAATCATTCAAAATATCTCAAATATTCAACATCAACGTGCTTATAACACACACTTTCTTAAAAAAACATAATTTCCAATTGGGATTCACGACCCAATATCAAAATCATGATAAATATCATTCAAGACTCATGCTTTATATCTCCAGACATGTAAATTCATCTTTCAAAATCATAAACATCAAGATTTCATAATAATCATCATAAGATATGGGTTCATTCTTCAAATTCGTAAAAATCAAATAAAAATCATGCCTTTGTAAAGAAAGTAATTTTGGCCACAAGAACGAAAGAGAGTTCTTGTTGAAAAACCCCACATACCTTGAATGATGAACTTTAGATCGATACTCATTTTTGAGATGTTAATCGTGCCTTTGAATGATGGTTCTTGGAGTTCTTGAACTAGGAACTTGGAATCTTGAATAAATTTGCAGAATTAATGGTGAACTTTGGAGGTTCTTGAAGTTGGATGTAGGAGCTTATGGTTTTATTTTTGAGGGAATTTGATGAAATATTACATATAATGCTTATAATAGGCTTTAATATAGGGTTTGGATGGATTTTGGGTGAGGGAGAATGACCAAAACGCCCCTAAAAATCAAATAATTCTCGAATCTATCCTTTGGTGGGCTGTTTTGATAGTCTGAAGTAGATCAACCATAATGTTTTACTTCGATATCCAAATTGGATGACACCAACTTCAATATAAAGAGGACTCTAATATCTTTCCGTTGATATATAGTATCTCACCCGGATTATTGTGTACGAGGAGTTATGATTGTTTGAAGTTGACCCAAAAATTCACTTTTGTTAGGCTAAAGTAGATCGACCATAACTTTTTGCTCCGATAGACAAATTGGATGAAACCAATTTAATTGGAAAGAGGACTCAAATATCTTTCTGTTGATATATAGTAGATTACCTAGAACATTATTTACAAGGACTTATGATTGTTTAAAGTTGGAGCAAACATACTCCAGGCCTCAGCACTTTTTCCTGCACGTTTTACTAAGCATTACTATTCATGGTTCGATCGCAATGATCATAACTCGTCGCTCGGGTGTCCATTTTGGATGATCCATATATCGTTGGAAACATTATATGATACTCTACACAATGGTGGATCATAATCTAAGACATTCCACACGAAAAATGAATAATTTATTCTAGAAGATAGAACCCAACACGTTTACGCACAAAATTTCAACGAAATATTTCTCGAGGTATTACATCATCCCCACCTTGGAAACATTCATCCTCGAATGACGCTAGAATGTAACACCCCATAAAAGTCATGCATGGATTAGCCTTTAATAGAGTGCCCTTAGACTTAAAAACTTGAAATATTTTCTAAGTAAAATGAGGACTTAGAGTCATTTTAGATGGCAATCTTAGGGATACAACTTTTCAACCTTCCCGACATCCATTTTTAGATTTTCAAGTTGATTTATGATCAGGCAAGCTCATAGTACATCTCGAATAAGTTTTGAAATTTTTCGGAATGCATAAGGCTGCGTTTGGATTTCAAAAAAAGTAGCAAAACGCATAGAATATTGCCCAGTTTTCAGCATTTCAGGGTCACCTTTAAATGCTCATAACTCCATGTATATAATGAAATGTGTGCGATATAATACATCCAACGAAAGCTCTTTGAGTCCTCTTTCAAATGCAGTTGGTTTCATCCAATTTCAGTATATGAGTAAAAGTTTATAATCGATTTACTCCAGCCTAACAAACTGTCAACTGAGGGACAGATTTGACCTTAATTGTTCCTTAGGGGTATTTTGGTCATCCTCCACCACTATATATACCACCAACACGGGATTTAATCCGTCAAACACCATAATACACATACTTTTCCCAAAATTGCTCAAGAACTCTCCCTAGGGTTTCAACATTAAAACCCAAGCAACTCAAGATTTAACCGTGGGTTCGTGAAACAAATTACGGATTTGGAATCCTCTCGACGTAGGCTTCGATAGACACCCAAAATTCGTGGAGAACAAGGTACGTGGGGTTTTTCCTAAATTCTCATGGGCATAGAAAAATAATGTTTTAGAATGGGGTTTTAAATTATGTATATATATTTATGTATAAGATGTTTTAACATCATTGTTTTGGTCTTTGGACCATCTCCAAAGCGATTTGACAGTTTATATACATATATGAATGAATGTGTTTCAATTTTGAACACATGAACTTGCTAAAGACATTTGACCACCAGGCGTTTGATGAAATTTCTGCATGAATTGAACTTTAAGTTTCGGAATATGATATCCTTTACATCAGTTACATATTTTGGTGGTCTAAACAATGTTTTGAATGAAAGCTCTTGCTTAATACATTATGGCTCAGAAAAATCATGACTTGCAATGTTTTGATATGATGATACCAATTCATACTAGTGCCATATCAGACTCAGACTAACAGACATTTCAGACTTTCATGATTTTAGACATTCAGAATGTTGCATGTAGAGAAAAAGTTAAAAATAGGCATACAAAGATGTCAGGTGGTTCCCCGAAGAGGGCTTGAGTTCAAGCGACTCATTGCCTAAAACCGTGGTTTGCCGACCCGGGTATACTATTATGTGCTGACTTAAATGTCCTGTGGCGTATCAGACTCAGACACTCCAACCCTTGCGGCACACTTGGGTTGGGGGCTTCCCCGCCGAGTCAATGGCGGATTCCATACAGCCCGTGGAATATCAGACTTGTAGGGGAATACCACCTAACTCAGAAGTAAACACAGATCATGATTTGAAATGAACAGACAAGTTACATGTTTTCAGAAAGTGCCCATGTATTTTTCAGAAAACAGTTTTATACATGATGTCTTGATGAAAAATTGCTTTCACTTAATATATATATATATATATATATATGTTCCATTATACTATTTTTCGATTGCTTCGCGTGCCAGTACTTTTGTACTGACCCCCCCTCCTTTCAGGTTCTGAGGCACAGTCTAGGGGTCCAGCTACTCAGCAGACATTCTCGGATTTGCAGACTTGATCTCACAGTGGTGAGCCTTCTATTATTTGGAAGGCCTAATTATGTCAGACATTATCTTATTTATTATGTTTTTGGTTTACTAGGGGTCTTGTCCCAGTTTCTTTTCAGACAGCTGTTTGTGTTCTTAGTAGAGATTTCGCAGAATGATGTCAGATAGTATTATTCAGAAATGTTGCAGAACTTGACCATGTCTTCCGTACTCAGTTTCAATTCCACATTTTATTATGATTACGAATGTTGTGCATGATAATCAGATAGAGAATGGGTGTTCCAGGCCTTCATGGTTCGGGATGCTCGTCACGGCTAGGGCCTAGGATCGGGTCGTGACATAGACATTCCAAGATTAGATAGGGAATAGAGCATACAGCTGAAACCATTCGTTAGACTCATCATTACATCGTTTCTCACTCCGAATGCATCATAGAATGCATAAATTATAGAAACTACAGCTGAGCACATAATAAATGACATCTTAACTGCTGCAACTTTTATCAAAAGTCGATGATTTAGGAAAGAACGGTACCTTCAGCTTGATCGTAGTTCGAAAAAAATAGGGGCGGATACTTGGATCGCATATCCACCTCTGCTTCCCTAGTTGCACCCTCAATAGATTGGTTTTGCCACAACACCTTGACCAAGGGAACTTCTTTGTTCCTTAGTCTTCGGACACTGAAATCAATAACTGGAATCTCATCAATAGAATAATTTTCTTGAATGTCAACACTCACAGAGGAATCCACTACCACAACATCGCTAATATGCTTTCTAAGCATGGATACATGGAATATTGGTTGAACAGAGGACAACTCGGAAGGCAACTCGACCTCATAAGCTACCTTACCAACACGGCTAAGAATTTTGTAAGGATCAACATAATAGGGAATAAGCTTCCCCTTCTTTCTGAATCTCTTCAACCCCTCATCGGTGAAATTTTCAGATACACTAGGTCACCAACTTAAAACTCTAGGTCTTTCCTTCTAACATCCGCATATGGCTTCTGATGACTCTGTGTAGTTTTCAACCTTTCCCTAATCAACTTATATTTTTCCATAGCCTCAAATACTGAATCAGGACCACTCACAGCCGCTTCACCCACCTCGAACCAACCTATGGGTGATCTACACTTCCTCCTATATAAGGCTTCAAACGGATCCATGCCTATACTAGAGTGGAAACTGTTATTGTAAGCAAACTCTATCAACGGTGAGTGATCATCCCAACTTCCCTTAAAGTCAACTGCACAAGCTCTCAACATATCCTTTAAGGTCTGCATGGTCTGCTTAGCCTGACCATCGGTTTGCAGATTAAAGCAGAACTCAAAAGCACTTGGGTACCAAGAACCTTTTGAAAAGCTTTCCAAAATTGCAAAGTGAACTGCATACCCCTATCCGAAATTATAGACAAGGGAGCTCCATGCAGTCTAACTAGCTCTTGGATATACAATCTAGCGTAATCCTCAGTACTATATGAAGTATGAACAGGCTAGAAATGAGAAGACTTAGTCAACCTATCAACCACAATCCAAATGGAATCATGATGGCGTCGGGAAGGAGATAAACCAATCACGAAGTCCATATTTATCTCTTCCCTATTCCAGGTGGGAATACTAAACTCTTGCATCAACCTTAACCTTTTGTCATGTTTCACACTTAGCTACAAATGCTGCTATATCATTCTTCATGCCAGTCCACCAATAGATTTGCCGCAAGTCTCGGTACATCTTGGTGGCACCAGGATGAATAGAATATCGCGCCCCATGCACTTCAGCCATAATCCTCTGTCTCAAATCATCAGCATTCGAGACACACAATATACCCTGCAATCTCAACACACCATCTCCCCCTTGGGAGAAAACCTCTACTTTTTGGTCCTTGACTGACCCCTTCAGTCTGACCAAACTAGCATCTAAGTATTGCTTTTCCTTCACTTCCGAAACCAAGGAGGATTCAGAACTACACTTAACCCCTATACTACCTTCAGCAGAGTCAAACAACCTAACCCCTCAATCTAGTCAAACAATGTACATCACGAGCCAACTCTTACTTACCTTCAACCACATGCGAAACACTACCCATGGACACTCTACTTAGGTCATCCACCACAACATTGGCCTTGCCCAGAAGGTACAACACACTCATATCATAGTCCTTTAATAATTCTAACTCGTCTCTGCCTAAGATTCAAATCTCTCTGGGTAAAACATACTGTAGACTCTTATGATTAGTGAAAACATCAATATAGACACCATACAAATAGTGTCTCCAGATTTTAAAAGCACACACAACAGCAACCCACTCAAAGTCATCGATGGGGTAATTTTTCTCATGGGGTTTCAACTGTCTAGAACCATAATCTATCACCTTACCCTTCTGCATCAATACATAACCCAAGCCAACTCTTAAAGCATCACAGTACACCACAAACCCATCAACACCATCTGGCAAAGTCAAAACAGGGGCTGAAGTGAGTCGAGTCTTCAACTCCTGAAACTCTTCTCACAAGATTAGGACCATAAAAACTTCACTTTCTTTTGGGTTAATAGATTCATATGAGACACTATAGAGGAGAAACCCCCAACAAAACGGTGTCAACAGGCAGCTAAACCCAATTTCTAACAGCTTCGATCTTTTGAGGATCAACTCTAATACCCTCGAAAGAAATGATATGACCCAGAAAAACAACTGACCTTAGCCAAAACTCACACTTACTAAACTTGGCAAACAACTTATGATCTCTAAGGGTTTTCAAGACAGTTCAAAGATGATCAAAATTTTCATCCTCACTACAAGATTACACCAGTATATCATCGATGAACACTATGATAAACATATCCAGATATGGTCTGAACACTCAATTCATGAGGTCCATGAAAGTTGCTGGGGCATTAGTTAACCCGAAAGACATAACGAGAAACTCAAAATGGCCATAACAAGTTTAGAAAATAGTTTTTGGGATGTCATAATCCCTAACTTTGTGTTGATAATAGCCGAAATGAAGGTTTATCTTTGGGAAATAACTTGCACCTTGCAATTGGTCAAACAAATCATCTATTTTTGGAAGGGTTACTTATTTTTTATGCTGACTTTATTCAGTTGGACGTAATCAATGCACATACGCAAAGAGCCATCTTTCTTTCTCACAAAAACACAAGAGCACCCAAAAGAGAAACACTGGGCCTTATGAATCCCTTATCTAGTAGATCTTTGAGTTGCTCTTTCAACTCCTTAAGTTCTACAGGGTCCATAGGTAAGGAGGAATAAAATTTGGCTGAGTATCGGGAAGAATATCAACCCCAAACTCTATCTCTCTAACAGGAGGTATCCCTACGAGATCATCTGGAAAGACATTAGAAAACTCATTGATGATGTTAACAGACTGGAGAGTTGGAGTCTCAAAGTTAGTGTCTTTGAATGTAACAAAATGGTAAATACACCCCTTAGAAATAAGCTTTCTAGCTTTGAGGTAAGAGATAAAATGACTCTTGGGTGACACAGTATTCCCAGACCACTCAAACACGGATGCACCCGAAAACTAAAACTTGACCACTCAGGTCCGACAATTAATAGAGGCATAAGAAGAATACAACCAGTCCATACCCAGAATCATATTAAAATCTACCATGTCTAACTCAATCAGATCAGCCAACAAGACTCTATGAAGAACGGTAATAGTATATTTTTTATACACTTTATGGGCAATAATTGAATCACCCACTGGGGTAGAAACTAGGATAGGCTCAGGAATAATCTCAGGACTCATTTCAACCGTGGATCCTCATCAGACTTGGACCCATAGAATTCTGGAGGATTTATCCGCATGGTCAGAGATCCTGGTAGCAGCTGAATCACCTCTCTGCTACTGTGGAGTCGGGGCCAGGTTATCCTGAACATTTGCAGTAACAGCTTGGGCCAGCACCTGAAAGGCTGCCCAAAATTCAGCATGAGAAACGTTTTCATTTAATGGGTCAGCGGGTTGAGTTTGCTGACCATCATTATTTCTTGTCGCTCGATGTGGAGGCATATTTCTAAAAGAGGAGAGCTCAAATCAATAGTAGAGAGAGAAACTTTAAGAACGATAGACTTCTGAATGAAAGAATCACACTTTTTCCTAAAATGTTATATAGCCTCATGCTCATAGAGTGGCACGCTACACACCGATGATCAAGACGCTACTTAAAGCATCTTGTCAGACTCCCTAGGACACCTTAAAATAATAGCCTCTGATACTAAGTTTAAAACGCCCCCAAAAATGGGTCCTGGAGCATCACACGGTGCTTGAGGCTACGAGTAGCCCAAGCTAACCCTTTGAGCCATTTTTATTCAGATCAACACAAATCAATGGTGTTTCCATAATTAATCCTCAAATATCAACAGAGTAATCATCATCTAAGAATAAAAGAATTTCAAAAAGATAACAAAATATGACTTGTTAGTCAACTCCCAACATCTATACTAGTCTGACAAGAGTCTAAGAAAATCAATAAAACCCGTGAGGCATTGAGACATACCCCAACTGACTCATACTCAGTTATCAAATATAAAAAATTCTATGAAACCAACATCAGACATCACATCCTCAGAACAGGAGGACTTACCACAACAGAGGATGAAGAACATCATGCCCAAAGAATCAGTGTCGAACTTGGAACTGAGTACCTAAACCTACATTCCGAGAAAATTAAGCCCACATCCAAAGATGTGGGTCAGTACCATAGAAAGGAGCCAAGTATGTGGGGGTGTATGCAGTTGTATAAACATCACCATCGTTAATATTTATAAGAAATATGCAGGATGTATGAAAGACTCACATAGCCCAAAGAAAATCATCATAATTATGAGAGGATGAAATAAGTACAATAACACATGTGAGTCATCATCTAATTTGTCAATCACTTTCAGTTCATTAAGAATATCAATTCTCATAATGTAAATATCATTTAAATCTTTCAAAAGAATAACTTTCACAATTCCACTTTCAAATCACTTCACCATTCACCATAGACACAAGGAAACACACACACATTAAGAGATCCTATAACCGACATAAACCATGTGAGCTACATGGAGTCCAACGTACAACCCACGTTGGGGAGAGCCGTCCTATCGTTTCCATCAGAATAGGACTATCGATATCAAATCCACACAAATAGTGATCACTATATAAATCAGCCTCAGGCTTATTACTATGGGGGAACGTAGTTCTAGGGAAGTAAGGTCACTTTATACCTCTCACTCGGTGCTAAGGATTTCTCTCGGACTTAGCTAAAATCATTTCAAAGACAATACATAACCAAATAATTTCAATAATATACAAATATACATCGGGAGCCATCATGCTTGAAATCTATCAAAATCAACCACGTTGTGGATTTCTTTCACACTCGAGTCCAAAACAACTCCATTAAGACCAAAAGGTCAAATCATTCAAAACATCTCAACTATTCAATATCAACGTGATTATAACATGCACTTTCCAAAAATAAAACACAATTTCCAATGGGGATTCATGACCCAAATATCAAAATAATGATAAATATCGTTCAAGATTCATGCTTTATATCTCCACACATGTAAATTCATATTTCAAAATCATAGACATTAAGATTTCATAATAATCATCATAAGATATGGGTTAATGCTTCAACTTCGTAAAAATCAAATAAAAATCATGCCTTGGTAAAGAAAATTAATTTTGGGCACAAGAACGAAAGAGAGTTCTTGTTGAAAAACCCCACATAGCTTGAATGATGAAATTTAGATCGATACTCATTTTTGAGATGTTAATAGTGCCTTTGAATGATGGTTCTTAAAGTTCTTGAACTTGGAACTTGGAATCTTGAATAAATTTGCAGAATTAATGGTGAACTTTGGAGGTTCTTGAAGTTGGATGTAGGAGCTTATGGTTTTCGTTTTGAGGAAATTTGATGAAATATAACATATAATGCTTCTAATAGGCTTTAATATAGGGTTTGGATGGATTTTGGGTGAGGATGAATGACCAAAACGCCCCTAAAAATCAAATAATTCTCAAGTCTGTCCTGTGGTGGACTTTTTTGATAGTCTGAAGTAGATCAACCATAACGCTTTACTCCAATATCCATATTGGATGAAAAAATTTTTATTATAAAGAGGAATCTCATATCTTTCTATTTATATATAGTATCTCACTCAGATCATTATGTACGAGGAGTTATGATTGTTTGAAGTTGACCCAAAAATTTACTTTTGATAGGCTGAAGTAGATCGACCATAACTTTTTGCTTGATAGACAAATTGGATGAAACCAATTTCATTGGAAAGAGGACTTGTAGAGCTTTATGTTGATATATAGTATATCACCCAGATCATTATGTACAAGGAGTTATGATCATTTAAAGTTGGAGCAAAAATACGCCAGGACTCAGTACTTTTTCCTCCACGTTTTACTGTTCTCTACTATTCAAGATTCGATCGGAATGTTCATAACTCGTCGCTCGGGTGTCCATTTTGGAAGATCAATAATCTTATTCAATACTCTACACAATGGTATGTCATAATCTAAGACATTCCGCACAAAAAATTTATAATTCATTCTTAAAGATAGAACCCAACACGGTTATGCACACAATTTCAATAAAATATTTCCCAGGGTATTACAGATAAGGCATACAACCGATTTGACTACTCCCGACAGTTAAAGTGGAGCCCTTCTAAGGCGGTGGTGGAGAAGAAGAATTTTCTTGAGATTTAGATCCCCCAACATTACCTATCGATGTCGGGTAATCCCTCTGAATATTATCTGGCTGGCCGCACAAATAACATACCATGGTGCCAAACTGACATATCCCTGGGTGGTGTTTTCTGCAAGTGTTACACCGTGGAGGAAAGCTAGAAGGCTGAGATACACTCCTCTATGACTGTGCACTCTGTACTCTCGGCCCTTGACTAGATTGAAAATTCTGAAATCGCTGACCAACTGGAGGTCTGGATACTAGAGCACTAGCTACGGTCTAAGAGTTACCCTAATTCTTCTTTTTCTGCCATCTACTTCCCCAATTACTACCCTATGGATGACTATGGTGCTCATCCATTTTTATGGCTCTCTTTGCCTATTTGTCCTTCTCCCTAGATTTAGCAATCTTATTTTTCTTCTCCTCTACCTATTGCATGTATACTGATAATCTAGCAAAGTCCATACCCCTGTTTAGTATGCACCCTAACATTCAAGCGCCAGATTATCCGAAAGGTCGGATGCAAATTTTCTCATTCAGGATCTCATATTACTAACTATCTCTGGTGCATAACGGGATAGTTGGTTGAACTTCAGAGTGTACTCCTAAACACTTATTTTTCCCTGCTTAATATTCATAAATTTTTCAGTTTTTGCCTCCCTCAACTTTAGAGGAAAGAATTGATCAAGAAAGGCTTCCACGAACTCATCCCATACCAAAGGCTCGACCTGCTTACTCTTAGAATTTTCCCACTCGTTATACCATTGGTTCGCTGTATCCTTGAGATGGTAAGATGCTAATTCAACCCTTTCTATCGCATCTACATGCATTACTATACTTTCTCCATTTAATCCAAAAATCCGGAGGATCCTCTCCTATATTGGTACCAGTAAATTTGGGTAGGTTTATTCTCATGAAATAACCCACCAAGTAGCCTCTGATGTGACAGATGCATACCCAGTATCCTCTGACCTCTGAGTCTGGGTGGCTACCAATTATGCAAGTATGTTAATAGACTTCCTGAATTCTTCATTAGACACCTTTCTTGCGCGAGGTTGAGTCCGGTTATTCCTCGTCCGGGAAGCTCTGGGTGCCCTATGTGGACTAGTCTCAGAAGGTGGAACTCCTGGAGTAACATCAATCTCCGGAGTCTAAGCTTTATTTTGGGTTCTCATCCCATGAGTGGCAGACCTTGTTAGTCGGGACATTAGTGTTAGCACGACGTGGAGGCATGGTTGTAATTTAAAATACAAAAGATCATTGATTAGAGGACATATTAGAGTCCAAAGCACGAACTAAATCACAAAGAGGGGAAACATTCCTAAATGCCTAGTACCATCCTATTTATAAGTATGGCACACTACACACCCATAAACAAGACTCTACCCAATGCAATTTTGCAGACAACCTGGGACCATGAACTGTGCTCTCATACAAAGTTTGGCACAACCCAAACCAAGACCCTAGTTGTGACGAGCATCCCGAACCATAGAGGCTCATACGCCCTTTTAACTTTAAATCATATACACCATTCATACACAATTTAAGAAAACTACAAAAAAGTATAACAAAACTGAATCATGGTCATAAGTCTGATATACATTCAATATTGGAAAATGAGATCCAAAACCATCTAGCAACATATGAAAACTGTCTGCTAAAATCTCTATTACATGATCGAATAACAACTATCTGAATTTTTTGGACAAGGCCCCAGTAGACCAAAACCAAACTCATGATAAATGTCTGAAAGTGAATAGGCCTTCTGTAACATATAATTCTCACAAGATGGACTTTGCACCTATTTATGAGAATTCTAATGCTTATCAGGACCCTTACACTGTGCCCTAGAATTTGGGAGGTAGGGAGAGGGGGTTCAATACAATTATACTGGTACGCAGAGAAAATCCAAAATAATCATTTATAATCAACATATATAAGAATAGTTTAAAAATATTCATAAATATATCATATGGTAAGAAATCACACGGGCATTTTAAAGGACTTTGTGAAAACATCTGAAATTTATGACACTCTTTGTATTACTTCTGAGGTAGGTGGTATACCCTACAGCTCTGTTATCCCACGGGATATATCGGATCTACCATTAACTCAGCAACCAAACCCCTAACCTAAGTTTGCCGCAAGGGTCGGAGTCTCTGCTCTATACGCTACAGGGAACTAGGCCAGTGTAAAAATCCCTCGTGGAGAAATAATGTACCTATATCGGCAAAACACAATTTCTGGCTATGAGTCACTTGAACTCAAGCCATATTCAGGCAACTACCTGACCCTCCTTATGTCCATCTTTAACTCTTTAAAATATGCATTCTCTGAATACATACTCTGAAAACCCTAACTCTATTATGGCATACAAACATAAGTTATCGCCATACCATTGACTTGCAAGTCTAATTATCTAAGCCATTTAAAGTATATTAGTATCTCTTCTTTCAAACCTAAAGTTTAGGACCACCATGTCAATAAATCGTTTCAAAGAATTCTTTTTTATGACCCATCTAAAACATGCAATAAACCCTCTTTGTCAACAATTCAATAAATGCAAGGTGGTTATGTCATATTGCACAACATATGAAATTCTTACTCTTAAATTAAGGATATAGTTAATTCAAGAAATTCCCTCTCATCATGTGTAAATCATGTTCAATATACCATGACATTGATAAAACCATTTTTCCAACCAGAATTCATGCAAGTCGTCATTCACAATAAGGTCATAGTTTTAATATATCACAAGAGAGTAATTTCATCATTCGTTCTCTCAAAACCTTAAATTTCAAGCATCATAAATATGTATATCGGTTTAATTCAATTTAAGGGGGGAAATACCTAAGGGTCAAAGCAACAAAGTTAGTCAAACATTTATAATGCCTAATGAAGTATGGTTTCCAAAACCCCTTTGTAAAATTCATACTTAGAGACTTAAACCATGTTCAAGTAATTTAATAGCCCATCTAGTTTATAAGATAAACCCCACGTACCTCAAATTAGGTAATTGATATATGATTCTTGAAGATCTCGGTCTAAGGATTCCGATTCTTGAATCACTTTCAAAATTCTACGGTTGAATTTTGAGAGATCTCGATTTGTATTTTCGGGACTTGGGAGCTTGGCTCTTGAGTAATTGGGAGAAAATGACCACATATTGGTCTTGTATGATCTTAGTTCCGTGTTTACGGTGTTGAGGGGTAGGGGAAAATACTAAAATGCATGTAAGAAATCAATCAAAGTCCCAGTTGTCCCTTAGTTGACAGTCTGATAGGCTGAAGTAAATTGGGCATACCTTCCTAGTCTGATGTTGAATTTTGATGAAACTAATTGAATTGGAAATAAGACTCAAAGATATTTCTTTTAATATATAGTATCCCTCCCAGTTCATTATATACAGTGAGTTATGATTGACGGAAGTTGACCCTAAAGCTGTGGCCTGAAATGTGCCCCATCTGCGCCCAAAATGCTGGAGCAGATGAAAAGCAGATCAAACCAGTGTAATTTGCACCTGTACTGTGCCCAATCTGTTCCTAAACTGCTGGAGCAGATGTAAGTCAAAGTAAACGAGTGTATTATGCCCCAAAATGCGTCCAAACTGCTTCCAATCTGCTGAAGCAGTTGCAAATCAGGTAAAACCCGAATGGATGGAGTACTCCACTTTGCAAGGTCATAACTCTTAGCTCGGGTATCGGATTTAGGTGAGATTGGCACAGTTGTAAATATATTTAGAAGGCCTTTCATTCTATAAATATTAGGCCTCCTAATTCATTGTATACAAGGAGTTATGAATGATGAAATTTTACCCAAGTTGGAGTGTCCACCAAAGCTTAATCAATGGAATTATTTTCAACTAGTCTTACAGTTAGGGGATTTTTGTGACTTCAAGTCATATTCAAAGGTTGATACGGGAAAGATACGGGGAAGCATGAAAAAAACACCAAATCAGTCCACTAATCTTAAGAATTCGACGACCAAGATGGAGACCACACTCGGATTCGCTACCAACAACAAGAATACAAGATACAAGAGTATACTTTAACACCAAAACAGCTACAAAACGTGATGAACAAGATGAACAACAATAATACAAGTTTTGTATTCAATGAAGACCCCCAAACAGTCCACTGCACAACATATACACGATTTGCAAGAAAATAAAGATAGATAGTGAGACCAACATTATTACAAGATTAAGAACCAAGTGTATTTCAACACTGACCCCTAATGAATGTAACAATCAAAACCACACTCTTACGGTGACCACCAAGGGAATGAACTCACCTCAAGATCTACCGTTTCCAAGCAAAGATCAATATTGGCTTTTCCAAGCCCTATGCTAAGGATGACTTTTCCAGGCCCTACAACTAAGGGTGTTACACTCTCAAAAGAGAGAAAATATGTCTTTCAATTCTTCATCATTCCAAATGTCGTGAAAATAAGACTTAAGGGGGCCTATTTATAATATATTACAAATGAAGATAAAAAGACCACTTTGCTCTTAATGAGAGGGGCGGCCATGGTGTGTAAATACACTATGCGTAATGTCCAAAATGCCCTTAATTAAGGTCCAAAACCATGAGTCCTCAACCTTAAATGCTCCTAGCAATCTTCCACATGCGAGATTAATGTGGGTTATTACATATGTAATGGACTAAAAAAACCTTATCTTTCATATGTAATTCAAGGCATTTAAAAACTTAAATAATTATGTATCACAAAGTAGGGTTTGGTCTTGAGATTGTTGGGAAGAAAATCAATCCCATATCAGAGAAATAGAGAAAACATTTCCAGTATTTAAAGTCAAAAATAAATCCATGAGGGCTTGTCCCAAAGAGGACAATATAATACTAGCATAGAGTTTGGGTAAAGTTACACGCGATCCCGACAAGTGGTCAGAGCCCAAGTTCGGGTGTGTCGGAGTAGTGGGATGCATGAAGTTCCTAGTATGACAACAAGACTGGAGATCTGTAGATGGTGTCTTGTGTCGAAAGTCCTCCTGGTGAGTGGTGGCCAGGCGGCGTGTTCCGTTGGGTGATAACGGCGGTACAAGATGTTTGGCAGATCATGTGAAGTGACCCAGTACGTAGTTGAGATCTACGGTTGATGCCTTGTGTCGAAATCCTTCTTGATAAAGAGTGGTCAAGCATCATGTCCCACTCATTTCGTAGTGGCAGTACAAGTGGCATGCTTTCGTTAAATGGATTATCGCTGAAGGGGAGGTCACAAGTTATATCGCTGAAGAAAAGGTCACAAGTTATATGACCTTGGTTTGAGGAGAGGATTGTTGGGATGAAAATCAATATCACATCGGAGAAATAGAGGAAGAATGTCCTATATTTAAGTGTGTCACCCAACTCCACTAGTATGAGGCCTTTTGGGAGGTGACCAAAAATAAATCCGTGAGGGCTTGGACCAAAGGGGACAATATCATACTAGAACGGAGTTTATGTGAAGTTCCCTATAGTCTCAAGAAGTGGTATCAGAGCCCAGGCTTGGCTGTGTCAGAGTGGTGGACTGCAGTTGGAGAGAAGTCCCGGTGTAATGATAAGACTGGAGATCTACAGGTGGTGCCTTGTGTCGAAAGTCTTCTTGGTGAGTGGTGGTCAGGCGGTGTGTCCTGTTGGGTGATAACGGCGGTATAAGATGTTTGGCAGATCATGTGAAGAGATCTAGTAGTTTAGATCTATGGTTAATGCCTCATGTCAAAAGTCTTCTTGACAAGTGATGGTCAAGCGGAGTGTCCCACTAGTTGGTAGTGGCGGTGTGGGGAGGTCACAAGTGATGTGGCAGGTGGTGCCTTATGTGAAAAGTCTTCCAAACTAGTGGTGGACAGGCGGCGTGTCCCATTACGCGATAACGACATTACAAGATGTTGTAAAAATCATATGAAGTGACCTAGTAGTTGAGATCTACGGTTGATACTTCGTGTCAAAAGTCTTCTTGATAAGTGATGGTCAAGCGGCATGTCCCACTTGTTGGTAGTGGCGGTACGGGAAGGTCACAAGTGATGTGGTATTGGTTTGAGGGGGGATTGTTGATATTGTTGGGAAGCAAATCAATTCCACATATAGAAATAGAGGAAGCATGTCCAATATTTAAAGTGTCACACAACTCCACTAGTATGAGGCCTTTTGGGGAGATACCCAAAAACAAATCTGTGAGGGCTTGGACCAAAGCGAACAATATCATACTAGTGCGAGTTGCATTTGGTCCCAATGGTATAGTATTGTAATACCCCGTAACTTATTCGAGCTGTTAAATGCCTTTTTAATCTTGCTTAGAGAACTTTAGCACTTAAAAATTTGGATAAGTGTTGAAACTTTATTCATTCCATAATCTTGCTAACTTCGATCAATTATTTCGTGACCTTCCTGACCTCCAAATTTTGATTTTCAAGTTGTGTTGCGATGGGGAAAGGTCCTAGTGCATCCCGAGTGAGTTTTGGAAGTTTCATAGTTTCCTAAGGTCTTGTTTTATTTCCCGAACTAGTAGCAAAAGGCTACAGGGCTGCACAGCGCCACCCTGGCTGGAGCCTTTTTGACCAGTTTTCAGCATTTTATGGTTAAATTCAAATAATCATAACTCCCTGTATATAATGAACCATGAGATCTTCTATATATCAAATGAAATCTGTTTGAGTCTTCTTTCCTATCCAATTGGTTTCATCCAATTTAAACATTGGAGTAAACAGTTATGGCCAATTTACATCAGTATATCAAACCAGTAACCGAGGGACAGATGTGACCTTAATTGCTTCCTTAAGGGAATTTTGGTCATCTTCCACACCAATATATACCCGTAACACGGAATTCAGCCTATGTCCATCCAAAATACATTTCTTTTTAAGAATTTTCTCAAGAACAACCCCCCTAACACCAAGACAAAGATCAAGATCTTCCAAAATTCAATCGTATAAATTCAAAGATAATTTAAGATTTTGAATCCCCATCGCGAGAGACACAAGGAGAACCTATCAATCTTACAAATAGAGTTTCGGAAGCAAGAGTTCATCTGGATTCATAAACTTGTTGTATGCAAGTGTTGATTCTTGGGTTTCTTTCACCCAAGAAGCTCAAGAACCCTTTTTCTTAAATTCAAAGATTTTGTTTCTATGACTTTTATGATTTATGTGGTTTGAAAATTTAGTTCTTGATGTTGTTAGAATTAAGTTCTGGTTTTGATGATAAAGACTCAAGTTTGGACCCTAGAATGTGTTGATCTTATTGTGTTCATGATAAAAACCTTTTTAGGAAGTATGTTGAATTATGTAATTTTGTTAATTAGTGTGATGAATTGTTGTAAGGCCAAGATGAGTGAAGTGTGATGTTGTTACATGTTGATTGGTGTTGAAATAATCATATTTTCTATGTGTGTTGAATCATCATCATATCATATTGGAATCTTTGTGTGATGAATTTGTTGATGGAGTCATGACATTTAGAAGTAGTAGTTGTTGAACAATTAAAGTATGCTCCCTACATGTTTGATAAAATTGCTTATAAGAAGAAAATATAATATGTTAAGTATGGATGTCATGTCGAGTTCTTGAACCACATGATTGGTGTATACTCTATGACTTGATTTAAGTATATTCACTTTGATTGGGTTTCTAATCCATGATTTAAGAACATGATTTAGGTGAGATAAATAATTATGAGTGTAGTACTATATGAATTCATCTTAAAGCCTTAGATGGTGATATTTATGTGTTGATTAACAATATATGCAATTACTATGCCTTTCAAGTAATTGGTAAATTATTCATGTGAATTAAATAAGAGAAATTATATTATGTAAATAAGAATACTAATTCATGACATTCAAGTGTTTTATAGAATGGTTATATGAAGGAAATACAGTTGTTTTAGTATGAGAAGAAGAAATCCTAAGTGTGATAAAATGCCTAAGAGAATAAATATTATGCATTATAGCTTAATTGTGACCCAAGTGGTAAATGTATGTTTTCACTTATGACTAAGAATAACTATCATGGTATTATGTGTATTATGAATGCTTCATGAGATAAGATTGGTGAAGGTATAAAATGTTTATATTCCTTTCCATTCATGAATAAGATTATGATAATCATATGCTTCGCAAAGTATCCCCAACGGTTGTGGTATAAATTTTTGACGTTGTTTATGTATTCAAAAAGTAATATGTTTTGTCAGTTTTCTTCTATCGAGTCCTGGGGATACTTGTACCCAAAAAATATAGCTAGGTTCCTAGAGTCGAGTCAGTCTCAAGATAATCTCATTCGTGCTATGATTAATAGATCTCAATCAACGACTGAACAGTAAGAAAACTCAGTATTCTTAGTATTAAGTCTAATCAAGATCAGTACTTAGTTCAGATCTCAATAGTATTTAGTATATAGTCAAGATTCAGTAAAGCTTAGTAAGATACATAATATCAATAGTATTGACATCCTTGAGCTCGCTCGGTGTTGATTTCTACTCCTAACTGAAAGACTCTGAATTGATTCTTAGTTGAACTTAGACTGAGCTACATCTTGTCAAAGATTATCTTACATGACTGATATGAATGAGTTTACTTGGTTCCGTAAATGACTGAACAGTAAGAAAACTCAGTAATCTTAGTATTAAGTCTAATCAAGCTCAGTACTTAGTTCAGATCTCAGTACTATTTAGTATATAGTCAAGGTTCAGTAAAGCTCAGTATGATACATAATATCAGTAGTATTCCGTCAGATACGGAACTAAGTAAACTCAGTCATATCAGTCATGTAAGATAATCTTTGAAAAGATGTAGCTCAGTCTAAGTTCAGCTACGAATCAATTCGGAGTCTTTCAGTTGGGAGTAGGAATCATCACCGAGAGATCTCAATGATGGGAACTCACCTACTAGTAGAGGGTATGATTCTTAGAAGCAATCATTGCTATCCAGAACTATGACGCCAGCATAGGTTGAGACATCATACCTGATAGTTGAGGGTAGATGAGGTTTCTTGACCTGTTAGATGAGGGCTCCACCATTCTCGTTTGACTACCTGATAGATGAGGGTCATATAAAGTTGTCTTTAGATGTGGTGTGGTGCTGACACCCTTCCAACTGGGGTACAATTTGGACCCCTACTTATCGAGATAGGGAATGTTGGTTAGATGAATGCTTCCCACATTTTCAGTTTCAGAATTAGTCTCAGATTATAGGAAAGAGCTCAGTTCAGTGTATAGAATTCAAGGCTGTTAGATATAGATGATCCACTTCTAGATAGGCCGATCTTAGATTCAGTTAATCAAGTATTATTATCCATGGATACAGAGACTACCTTCTAGATAGGTTTGATCTCAGATTCAGTCAATCATTCTTAATATTAGTAGATATGGAGACAACCCGTTAGATAGGGTTGCTATAAGTTTCAGTAGCTTTAGATACTCAAAATCTCAGTATGTTCAGAAATTCCAAAATTTCAGCATATTCAGTATCAGTTACCAGCGTTAGTATTATTATGCTCAGTGACAATATGCATAATATGATCATTAGTGATAGATTCTTTATGTATGATAATCTAGCTCTTGCATATCATTCAGTTAATTTATGTTCATGCATAATCCCTTACATTTAGACTTACCTTATTTGCATACTCAGTACATGCCAATGTAGTGACGCATTTGTGCTATGGTGTTTTTATTTTATTTGACACCACAAGTTTAGAGGCCCGAGATCCAAAGTATCCTTAGCAATTCAGATTCAGTTAGTAGCAGTAAATATAGCAGTGAGTCCTCATCTCTCAAGGACGATTATTATTTCAGTGCATTATTATTATATCCAGTTTATTTTATTAGATGGAGTTAGTTTGGGATATATCATATCAACTCCACAGTTTAGACAGTTAGAGGATTATCAGATAGTTGTATAAGTATTCAGATTGAAGATTTATGTATTTTAGATGTTTTGAACCATATGGCTAGTTTCCGCTAGTTTTCCGCATGTATTTTATTATATTATGCAGTGAACAAGTACAGATATCAGAAGAGGGTTAGCTTGTGGTTCTTCAGGATTACAAGCACCGTGTGATGTTCTGGTTATAGAAATTTGGGGTATTACAACTATATAATTACCCAGTATATTCCCCCAACCGTGGGGTTTGGGGAGGGTAAGTGTATAAAGTATGCATCACAAAGTGGGGTTTGGTATACTACATGTTGTTATTCTTTTCTTTTTCTCTATAAATCTCATCTGAAAAATGCAATACATCAAATATTGAGCTTCATCCCTTGATATTCAATGTTGGCTTTTTCTAGCTTTTCATTGGTTATTATTATATCTATTTCACTCCAAATTTTTCTCTTCTCACTAATATCTCCTGATATTCTTGAAATTCCTTCTTCCATTGGATATACATCAAACAACTATTTACAGGTAATTAACTTCTAGATGAAAAAAAACTTTTTGAGATAAGTATTTCAGCTCTAATACATAATTCAGCTCCCCTCCTATCTATTGCCAAAGTTTCTACGACACACTCCAACTTCACAAAGGTCCTATTACCCCACTGAACTCTTTTTTCACCCTTTTGTGCTGACTTGACACCTTTATTACAAGAGTATTTGAACATATAGATATAAATAATAGATGAAATAAATTTTCACTAACACATCATGCATAAAATATTTTCTGAAAACACATGGGCATCATTTGAAAATCATTAGTCATTCTTATCAAAATAGTTTCTGATCTTTGTATTACCTCTGAGTTAGGTGGCACTCCCCTACAATTTCTGATATTCCACGGGCTATATGGAATCCTCCATTGACTCGGCAGGGACGCCTCCAACCCGAGTATCCCACAAGGGTTGGAGTTTCTGATTCTAATATGCCATATAGCACTAGGACAACGTAATATAATATACCTGGATTGGCAAATCACAGTTTCGGGCAACGATTATCTGGACTCATTCCTTCTTCAGGGAACCACCTAGCATCTCTTTATGCCCAGTTTTAACCATATCTAATCATGCAACATTCTAAATCACAAAATCTGAAAATCTGATTTCAAACACGCATTTTATTCTGTTCTGAATTTATCATGGAATTATCTGAGTTGGTGTAGCCACACCAAGACTTGCAAGTCCTATTTCTGATCCATAACTCAATAAGCATGATCTTTCATAAAAATATTGTTTCAGACCGCCCAAACATGTAAGTTGTATAAGAGGTTTCATGTTCCGAAATTCAAATCAAAGCCATGCAAAAATTTTCATCAAACATATGGTGGTCATGTGCTTTTGGCAAAACCATGCACTCTTTCATTATATGTATTTTCAACATTCATCAACATAAACAACCCTCTCTCTTTTGAAAGCAAAATCATAATCAAAAAATCATTAGTCAAGGCATTTCATAGCATGCTTTTCAAGATGCAATCAAATGATTTCAGAGTGTATCATAAGTAAATGAAAATCATCACAAGAGAGGGACTTGTCATGAATCATGCTATCAATTCATATTTTTGAGGCTTAAACACATACATAAATATATATAACTTTCAAATCACTTAGGGGAAGGCCAAAATACCAAAACAATGTCATTAATGCTTCCAAAACATGAATATGTACTTAAATTTGAAAACCCCTTTCTTAGAACATGATTTGTATGCCCATGAGAATTTAGAAAAAAACCCGCGTACCTCTATTTAGATATTGAAAGGGTGATTCTTGATGTCAATGATTTGGGGATTCCAAATCTCCAATTTGTTTTGAAAACTTACGGTTAAATCTGGAGTTATGTGGGTTTTAATTTTGAAACCCTTATGGATGTTCTTGAGAAATTTTGAGGAAAGTGAGTGTAATTTGGAGTATTTGGGATTAAATCCCGTATTTGAGATGATTGGGGAATATAAAATTACCAAAATACCCTTAAAATCTTGGATGAGCTGAAAATTTTGGCTTGGGGCAATTAGCGATGCGTCACCCGCTTTGGAACACCACTCTAGGCCAGGCGTTGCCTGCTCTATCACGGTGGTCCTCCTAGGACAGGCGATCTGCCAGGCTACACCTGTAGATCGTGGGCACTCACTAGAATGGCACCCCAAATGTGCCATTATGCTCATATACAAATTTTAAAACTCACCCGAGATGTACTACAACCTTGCCCCATTGCAACACAATAAGCAACTCTAAAATCGGAGGTCGGCAGGGTTGAAAATAAAATCCCTGAATATTACGAGCTAAAAATGAGACTAAGACTCTTTGACACTTAGAATATTTTTAAGTTTATTATTCCATGCACATGCTAATAAGAGAGAACGCATTACACGAATTTTATGGGGCGTTACATTATCCCCCCTTGGGATCATTCTTCCCTAAATGATGATGTGGAAAATAGACAAGCACGATTTAAAGCAAACAAAGGCATAGAAAGAACAGGACAAGGATTGTACCTTCCATCACTTCATTCACCAGATCAAATAAATTTGGGTATCTATTTCTCATGTCATCCTCTGATTCCCAAGTTGCTTCTTCAACTTTCTGATTTCTCCACAACACTTTTATTGAAACAATCTCTTTGCTTCTCAGTATTCAGACCTGACTATCCAACAATGCAATAGATTCGTCCTTATATGATAAGGAGTCTGTCACTTTGATCTCTTCTACCGGAAACCTAAATAATGATCTCCAATTCACTCCTTCAGCAAGGATATATAAAATACTGGATAGACAGAACCCAAACTTATAGGCAATCCTAATTCATATGCAACTCACCTATCCTTATCACAATATGGTATGGTGCTATATAGCAAGGAATTATCTTACCTTTCTTCTTGAATCACCTAAATTACTTCATGGGAGTAACTTTAAAAAATACCCAATCTTTAACCTCAAACTCTAACTCTCTCCTCCTAACATCGGCATAGGATTTATGACGTCTTTAAGATGTGATAAGTCGTTCAATAATAAGCTTCACATCTTCCATTACCTAGTGAACAACACTAGGCCCAAACATCTGCATCTGACGTACTTCATACCATCCTATTAGAGACATACATCTCTTCCCATACAATGCCTTGAAAGGTACCATCTTAATACTGGAATGGAAGCTATTATTATACGTGAACTAGATCAGGGGAAAGTTCTCCACCCAACTACCTTTAAAATCAATAACACAATCCCTCAACATGTCCTTAAGGGTCTGAATGGTGCGCTTAGCTTGCCCATCCGTCTAAGGGTATAATTATGTACTTAAATTCACCTAAGTACCTTAAGCCTTCTAAAAACATCTCCAAAACTGGGAAGAGAACTGTGTTCCATGTTCAGATATGATTGACACAGGTTCCCATGCAAATGAAATATTTCTGCGATAAACATCTTAGCATAATCCTCTCCCAAATAGTTAGTCCTAACAGGCAAAAAGGGCGCTGACTTGGTCAGCCTATCTAAAATTACCCATATAGAATCATACTGGTCTTTGGACTTCAGAAGTACTATAATGAAGTCTATATTGATCATCTCCCACTTCTATAAAGGCAATTTTATCTCTTGAGAAGTACCACCTGGCCTCATATGTTCCACCTTGACTTGCTAACAATTCAAGCACTTGGCAACATAATTAGCCACATCACGTTTCATATTATTCCACCAATAAATGGTTTTTAAATCATTATACATTTTTGTAGAGCCTGGGTGAACAACATACCTCAATATGTGAGCCTCATCAATAATTCGCTTCCGCAGGCCATCTATATCTGGCAAACACAGTCTACCCCGGTATATCAAAACACCATCACCATAAATCTTAGAAGACATCACCTTCTGATGACACACATCATTCTTAATCTACATCAATATGGGATCTTTGGCCTGCTTTTCTTTGACTTTGGCACAAATGAATGATTTAGCTATCTCATGCACAACCACCCCTTCATCTTCGGAATCTAAGAGTCACACTCCCTGATTTGTAAGGCGGTAAATATCCTTCCCATCTATCTCTTCCGCTCTTCAACATGAGAAAGGCTGCCCTTAGAAAACCTGCTGAGAGCATCGGCTACCACAATTGTCTTTCCCAGATGATAGTGTAGGCTCATGTCGTAGTCTTTCAGAAGCTCTAGCCAACATCTTTGCTTTACGTTTAACTTATTTTATGAGAAAACATACTATAAACTCTTATGGTTAGTGAAAATATCAACATGCACTACGTATACGTAGTGCCGCCAGATCTTAAGCATAAATACCACATTTGAAAGTGATTTAAGATTCTGAATTCCCGTTGAGTTATGTGGGGTTTGAAAATGAACAGCCTTTCGTTCTTGTGCCCAAAATATTAGTTTTTCTTAAAGAATTTTGTAATTTCTAGTTGCATTATGCTTAGTTGATATATCTCAAGTTCAAGAGATTATGAGTTCGTCAAGTTTTGAATTATATGATATTTTATCTTTATTATGTTTTGAATTGAGAATTTATGAATAACTTGTGTATTCCTACCACAATTGAAGTTATGAATGGTTTTAAAGTAGAAGTCTTGAATTACTACTATCTTGAAGGTTAATATTACATGAATATGTATACATGCTTTAAGTCCAAGAATGAGTTGTTGATATTTCTTTAAGAGTCCCAAAAAGTGTATTGAGATTTTAAGATTAAGTTCTTAAAAGTTTTGAATTATTATATCCATATCAAGAATGAGTTGGTTTTAAGAATGTTATAATCTTAAGTTTTTCTCTAGAAAATTGCTTACCAATATTTGAATCAAGATTGATTGTTTGATATTGATTTAAGATAGGAATCCACACTATTTATGATATAAATCAAAGAGAAGCTTAATTTTGTCTTAGTGATAGACCCTTGAGTTATTTTAAGGTGGATTTCCTAAACTTTCTGAGCGTAAGTATGGGAGTAGTATTTAGCTCCGAGTTGGATATGATTACGAGGTCACATATCCTAGAACTACACGCCACCGTAGGATTGAGATTTATGGGCTTGAGGCCGAGATAGTGATCACTAAAGTTAAATTTAAGGTTCTATTCTGATGGCAAGGGTATAACAGCTCTCTCCAATGTGGGAAAGACGTTGGAATCTCCCTAACGTGGTTAAGATGTTGGACTCAATATGTCTCTCATTGTTTATGTCGGTTAGAAGAAACTCCCAAAGCAGTCCCTTACTCTAATTAAGATAAAACTATATATGTTGAAAGTTTGATTATTTTAAGATTTCCAAGTTTTAAATCTCCAAAATATCTTAAAGTCTTACGGTCTTAAAGATCTAACTCCATAAGATTACAAAGTTTCCCAATTCCAAGTCTTAAGTTATTTAGTTTCAAAGAAGTCATATACTCATCAATAAAGATGTATGAGTTTTGCAAAGATTGTTTAAATATTTTTTTTTACTTATCAGTTTTTGAGGATAAGGGAAGAATGTATGATTTGAGATTCGTCTAATGACTCAGCAGGTTTATATTACATGTTTCTTCATTCATGATTTATGAGAATTTTATTCAACCTATGTGAGTCATTTACAATATCATGCATGTTTTCTATAAAGATTTATTAATATTGTTTATTTAAATGCATACACCTCCATTTACTCAGTACTTTCCCAAAGTACTGATCCGCATACTCGTTTGTTCGCTACATTTTCTCATAATGTTGGTTCAGGTGCTCAGTCCTAGCAGCGTTAGTGATTTCGAGTGACTTTGTCTACATTCCTACAGTGGTGAGTCCTCATGGTTCGAAGACCTATTTTATAAACACTTAGTGTAGACACCTAATTTCATCCCTCCCCGATCAGTGGAGAGTTCTCCACCCAACTACCTTTAAAATCAATACCACAAGCCCTCAACATGTCCTTAAGGGTCTGAATGGTATGCTTATCTTGCCCATCCGTCTGAGGGTGGAATGTTGTACTTAAATTCAGCTGAGTACCTAAACCCTTCTGAAAAGATCTCTAAAACTAAAAAGAGAAGTATCTACCATGGTCGGATCTGATTGACACCGGTTCCTATGCAAATAAAATATTTTTGCGATAAATATGTTAGCATAATCCTCTCTCAAATAGTTAGTCCTGACAGGCAAAAAGGGCGCTAACTTGGTCAGCCTATCTAAAATTACCCATATAGAATCATAATGGTTTTGGGGCTTCAAAAGTCCTGTGATGAAGTCTATATTGATCATCTCCCACTTTCTTAAAGGCAATGTTATCTCTTGAGAAGTACCACCTAGCCTCATATGTTCCACCTTGACTTGCTAACAATTCAAACACTTGTTAACATAATTAGCCACATCACGCTACATATTATTCCACCAATAAATGGTTTTTAAATCATGATACATTTTTGTAGAGCCTGGGTGAACAACATACCTCAATGTGTGAGCCTCATCGATAATTCCCTTCCACAGGCCATCTATATCTAGAAAACATAGTCTACCCTGGTATATCAAAATACCATCACCACAAATCTCAGAAGACATCACCTTCTGATGACACACATCATTTTTAATCTGCATCAAGATGGGATCTTTGGCTTGCTTTTGTTTGACTTTGGCACAAAGGGATGATTTAGCTATCTCATGCACAACCACCCCTCCATCTTTGGAATCTAAGAGTCACACTCCCAGATTTGCAAGGTGGTGAATATATTTCACCATCTGTCTCTTACCCTCTTCAACATGAGAAAGGCTGCCCATAGAAAACCTGCTGAGAGCATCGACTACCATATTTGCCTTGCCCGGATGATAGTGCAGGCTCATGTCGTAGTCTTTCAGAAGCTCTAGCCAATGTCTTTGCTTTAGGTTTAACTCCTTATATGAGAAAATATACTACAAACTCTTATGGTTAATGAAAATATCAACATGCACTACATATACGTAGTGCTTCCATATCATAAGCATAAATACCACATTGGAAAGTGAATTAAGATTCCGAATTCCCATTGAGGTATGTGGGGTTCAAACAAGAACAGACTTTCATTCCTGTGCCCAAAATATTAATTTTTCTTAAAGAATTTTGTATTTTCAAGTTGTATTATGCTTAGTTGATATATCTCAAGTTCAATAGATTATGAGTTCATCAAGTTTTGAATTATATGATATTTTATCTATTTTATGTTGTGATTTGAAAATTTATGAATGACTTGTGTATTCCTACCATGATTGATGTTATAAATGGTTTTAAAGTTGAAGTCTTGAATTACTACTATCTTGAAGGTTAATGTTACTTGAATATGCATACATGCTTTAATTCCAAGAATGCGTTGTTGATATTTCCTTAAGATTCCCAAAAAGTGTATTGAGATTTTAAGATCAAGTTCTTGAAAGATTTGAATTATTATATCCATATCAAGAATGATTTGGTTTTAAGAATGTTATAATCTTAAGTTTTTCTCCAGAAAATTGCTTACCAATATTTGAATCAAGATTGATGGTTTGATATTTATTTAAGATAGGGATCCACACTATTTATGATATAAAGAAAAGAAAAGGTTAATTCGGTCTTCGTGATAGACCCTTGAGTTATTTTAAGGTGGATTTCCTAAACTTTCTGAGCATAAGTATGGGAGTAGTATTTAGCTCCGAGTTCAATATGATTACGAGGTCTCATATCCTAGAACTACATGCCACCGTAGGATTGGGATTTACGGGCCTGAGGCCGATAAAGTGATCACTAAAGTTAAATTTAAGGTTATATTCTGATGGCAAGGGTATAGTAGCTCTTCCCAACGTGAGCAAGACGTTGGAATCTCCCTAACGTGGGTAAGATATTGGACTCCATGTGACTCTCATGGTTTATGTCGGTAAGAATAAACTCCCAAAGCAGTCCCCTACTCTAATTAAGATAAAACTATATAAGTTGAAAGTTTGATTATTTTAAGATTTACAAGTTTTAAATCTCCAAAATATCTTAAAGTCTTACGGTCTTAAAGATCAAACTCCATAAGATTCCAAAGTTTCCCAATTCCAAGTCTTAAGTTATTTAGTTTCAAAGACGTCCTACACTCAACAATAAAGATGTATGAGTTTTACAAATTTTGTTTAAAGATTTTCTTTGACTTTTCAGTTTTTGAGGATAAGGGAAGAATGTAAGATTTGAGATTCGTATAATGACTCAGTAGGTTTATATTAAATGTTTCTTCATTCATGATTTATGAGAATTTCATTCAAGCTATGTGAGTCATTTACAATATCATGCATGTTTTCTAAAAAGATTTATTAATATCGTTTATTTAAATGCATACACCTCCTTATACTTAGTACATTCCCAAAGTACTGATCTACATACTTGTTTGTTTGCTACATTTTCTCATAATGTAGGTTCAGGTGCTCAGTCCTAGCAGCGTCAGTGATTTTGAGCGCCTTTCTCTATATTCCTACAGTGGTGAGTCCTCATGGTTCGAAGACCTATTTTCTAAACACTTAGTGTAGACACCTAATTTCATCTCTCCCCGATATCTGATTTACCCATTTTTACTTTATCCTATCGTGTACCCTCATCTACATGATAACACCTCCATAAAAATACAAAAAATAACAACTCTAAACAAAACATTAACAAATTAAATCTCTAATCTTATCCTAACAAACTTTGTTCTAAAATCCTACCCCTACCCCACACCATATACCCCCTTACCCCTATTGATTTCAGAATTATCAAGAAGACAAGAAAACACACTCAGAACAGTCCACAAATTCGATGATTCAAGGAAGATTTAGAGACCACACTCGGATTCAACAATAACAAGAAAAACGACGAGAGAAAGGTTGTGTTTTAGCACCAAAACAGCCAATCCAAAGTAAGATTAACAAAAAACCATATGAAGACAAGCTGAACAACAACAAGGATATAACAATGGAAACAAGTCACGGGTTACAATACTAGAACAAAAACACCAACAATTAGAACAAAGTAAATCTGGAGATATGTGGGTTTTTATTTTGAAACCCTTATGGATGTTCTTAAGAATTTTTGAGGAAAGTGAATGTAATTTGGAGTATTTGGGATTAAATCTTGTTTTTGAGATGATTGGGGAATATAATATTACCAAAATACCCTTAAAATCTTGGAGGAGCTGAAAATTTTGGCCTGGGGCAATTAGCCATGCGTCGCCGGCTTTGGAGCACCTCTCTAGGCCAGGCATCGCCTTCTTTATCACGGTGGTCCTCCTAGGCCAGGCGATCTACCAGGATACGCCTGCAGATCGCGGGCACTCATTGGAATGGCACCCCAAATATGCCCTTATGCTCTTCTAAATATTTTAAAACTCACCCGAGATGTACTACAACCTTTCCCCATTTCAACACAATAAGCAACTCTAAAATCGGAGGTCGGGAGGGTTGAAAAAAAAATCCCCGAATATTATGATCTAAAAATGAGACTAAGTCTCTTTGACACATGGAATATTTTTAAGTTTATTATTCCATGCACATGCTAATAAGAGACAACGCATTGCACGAATTTTATGGGGCGTTACATTATCCCCCCTTGGGATCATTCTTCCTTGAATGATGATGTGGAAATCATAGAAGCACGATTTCAAGCAAACAAAGGCATAGAAAGAAAATGACAAGGATTGTACCTTCCATCACTTTATTCACCAGATCAAATAAATTTGGGTATCTATCTCTCATGTCATCCTCTGATTCCCAAGTTGCTTCTTCAACTTTCTGATTTCTCCATAACACTTTAATTGTAACAATATTTTTGCTTCTCAGCATTCAGACCTGACGATCCAATAATGCAACAGATTCCTCCTTATATGATAAGGAGTCTGTCACTTCAATCTCTTCTACCAGCAATCAAAAGAATGATCTCCAATTTACTTCTTCAGCATGGATATATGAAATACCGGATAGACAGAACCCAAACTTATAGGCAACTCTAATTCATACATAACTCCACCTACCTACATCATTGCTTGCTAGTAGAATGTCATCTACATATAGCACAAGGATAATATTTCCCTCCACTGAACTTGAGATATATGCACTAATCAATGGTGTTTTTCTTAAAACTAAAAGAGGTTATTACCTGATCAAACTTTCGGTACCATAATTTCTGGGCTTTAGGAAACGCAACACCTTACTTAAAAGCTCAGAAACACTTCTAAAACATTCTCTCAACTATTCCTTTCCTTTAAACACCATACTTATTGATTCATCTTCTAATTCTCACATGGTCGTTGATATTTCCATCTACTAATGTCTAAAATGAGCTAAATTCCCTCACCATCTTCAAGCCTAACTCAAAATCACAAGGTATGACACATAACACCATAACATAACACCAGTTTGAATTCATGAATTCAACACACCCTGCATTTTCACGACTTCTCATTACCACTTCAACAACTACATTCAACCTCGTACTAGACATCCACTAACACACAATGCACCCATCCACATGTATACAAACATGATATCCAAGCCTATCTTCATAACCACCCATGCATTTCTAAACAAACACTTATATTCTCTAAACCTCCATCAACAACAGATTTCTTTCACTATGCTTAATAAAACATATATAAACTATTCTCAACTAACCAAATCATACAAAGGACTTTACATTAAAACTTTCCACTCATGGACTTACATAGAACAAACAAACAACAATCTTTTCCAATATGACATATTTCTTCTTTCCATCTACACAATCATTCATCATCACTGCGTTGATCTAAGTGAAGGTCACTGAAAGGTTGGAATATTGGGATTCGAAACATGAAGGAATACTAAGAATAACTTGACACCTTACTAAGGCCTGAGAAAAAGAGGATTCATGACATGGATTCATTAAATAGATCTAATCTGAGGACGTACCTGATATAAATCTAACTTTCACTGATCGTTAAGAGTATCGCATATGCACATGAGACATGAGCTGCATGACCTGAATTTTGGAATTCATAACTTACGAAATGTGACTCCAACTGTTGAACGAACTGGGAACTCATCATAATAGGAACCGGGAGAGTACATGATTTTCTATTATGCGCATGAACATAAATTATGATCATGGAACTATCACCTGACGCATGAGTAGATATTGGAATAACTAAAGTAAACTGCTAAGGTAAGAGTAGATTGAGCATCTTCTCCCTTGCAACTATTCTTACAACTTACTAGCACCCCTACTAGTCTGAAAGATTGACTTGGTTACTCATTCTATCATCTCCCCCTTAGATTTAAGCCATTACTCTAAGTCTATGAACCACTATATACACTTTGTTCTAAACCAAAATCACTTTACTCTAGAGTCTAGGATATAACAATGCACATAAATAGTAGAACTTAACCCGAATAACTACACCTAAATACGTAAAACCAACTTCTAATGCTACCTTCTGAGTTACACCCTACCTTTCTATGGCCCCAATAGTCATCATATAATACTCGAACAATTACTAACTTCGAATCTTCATGAGAATTCCCCCTAGATGGAGTGCACACCATCTAGTGCTTCAACTCTTATTTCTATTAGCTCAATCTTCAAAATTTCAAACTTAGATTCTACAGCTTAACTTGAATATCTCCAAACCTTTGATGAACCATACTATTTCTGTTATATCCTACCAATATCACACCTGTAAACTTATAGTTCTAAACCATGAGAATCAAAATCTTTAATCATAACTCCTTAACTTGGCTAGCTATCAAGAACAAAACAAACAACGTTAACACGAAGAGGCGTATTCAGAAACTAATTTACAATCTAGTAAAGAAGTACTAGCTTGTCGATTAGTTATTAGAGTCAACAAACGAAACTAGTAACCAACAATAAGAAACTAACAAAATCCAAAATTGATCCAAAATTTTTTGTGTGAATAGTAACAGTGACGTGGAAGTCACGTATTGGTTGTGGCCTAACAATTTTTTGATTTTCCAAAATTGAAAGTCTTGAACAATTGGTGATTTGGAATTGGTGGGAATTGTTTTTGAGGGAAACAAGTCTTGAAATACTATTCAAATTCAAAAGAATGGAAGACTTGACTTTTCGTACTAATTCCCTAAAACAAGGTCGTTAAAAAAGAAAAGTTGTTGAGAGGTGATTGACTAGTTGATGGTTGATTGCAAGTCTTACAAGACTAACAAGTTTTCACCTTTTTAAGATCTAGTAGTCACTTTATTCATCAAGTTATGAAGGTTGTAGGAACATTAAGAATATCTTCATCAACCACCAAGAACTCAACAATCAAAACGTCCACCTATAACAACAACAATGCCAACAAGTCACGGATAAGACCACAATGAACAACAACAATCGGCCACTCTTCAAGTTCACAACAACAACTCCAACAAGTTCAAGCTCAAGTATAGATTTTAGACTCAAAGTGTTAGTGAACAAGAAAGAAAACACTTAGAAACAACTAAACAAAAAAAAAATCTTGGCCAATACACAACAATAACACAATTTTCGGCCAAGAACACCAAATGGACAGTTTTGCAATTTTCTGGAAATTTCAGTTTTCAATCTTTTTTTTTTCTTTTTAATTTTCAACCAAGGGAGCCAAGGATTAAGATTGGTTTTGTAGGAACAAAACCAAAGATGGATTTGATACCAAATGATACTAGAATTATCAAGAAGAAAAGAAAACACACTCATAACAGTCCACAAATCTGAAGATTCAAGGACCGTTTAGAGACCACACTCGGATTCAACAATAACAACAACAATGACGAGATAAAAGGTGTGTTTTAACACTGAAACAGCCAATCCAAAGTAACATTAACAACAACAATATGAAAACAAGATGAACAACAGGGATATAACAATGACAATAAGTCACGGGTTACAATACTAGAACAAGAACACCAACGATTAAAAAAAAGTAATGATAGAAAGATAGACAAATGGAGATGTAATATTAACAACCCAAGAGTTTATTCCACTCTTGAACCTTTAATACCGTACACAACATAAACCTATCTCTTACGTGACCTCAAGGGAACCGAAATCCCCAAGCAACCAACGTTTCTAAGCAAGCTACCAACACAAGGATTCCACCTTGCAAGACACTCTTTGGTGCTCTCAAAACATATCATCACTGTCTAAATGACAAAATTACCTAATTTTTCTATTTATAGGCTAGGAAAACACTTATTACATAAATGACCAAAAGGCCCTTAATGAGCCCAAACAAAGGGGCTTGGCTTCTTGGACAGATTTGGAGTGTTGGGACTTGTTCTCTATACTTCAAAGCTTGTTCCTTGGTTAGGCAGCCCCACAAACTCGGGTCTTTCCTCACATCTTCATATCCTTGAGTGCGAAGATGCCTATTTGACCCGTGTCACCTACACCCCATATTTTTTTAACAAAGGAATAAGCATTGAGAAAAAGAGAGTGGGGCCACACAACACATGACCATGACAGATCACTCTCTATTGTTCTTTTCAATTTTACATATACACCACTAAAAAGAATTCACACGATGATACCTCACTAAAAATGGGAATTCCATCACCCTAACCATAGCAGACCTCACTCGCAGAAACACACAGAGATTCGTCCTCAAAAAAATATCACACACACTCACAACTCGCCAGAAAATAGATGACACACACAGAGTAAAAGGAGCCAGGAAAAGGTGAGAAATCGAGAGTGAGAAATGAAGGGAAATTGAGAGAGAAGAGAGGAAACCAGAGAGAGAGAGCTGCGAGAGAGATCATGAGAGAGAGGGAGAAAATCCAAGAGAGAGAAGAAGGGGAACCGATCCATGAGCCTCGATTTTGGCAAAACTTCGCCGGAGTACACTACCTCAATACCAACTAACCCACCAGAAAACCAGTCCCATCACTAAGGTTTCGAAATCAATAACTAAAAACCTTGAGAAATGACCCAAAATTGCATACTCAGGCGGGATCACATCGAGCTTAGTGTGAACAACTAGCGATCTCTCGCTGAAAATTCCATCGGTTCATCATCTATCACCCGCTTATCGAGAAAAGACCTAATCTGACTCCACTTCACTGTTCTAGCATGGATTTTATATTTGTTTTTGTCATCTTTGGTTTGGGTTAGTGAGAAATAAAAGTGGTTGGGTGGAATTCGACATCGATATTATCGAATTGGGGAGTTTCGTTGTTTTAGGTTCAAATCGAAGTTCTTTGGCATGGATTTCTTTAATATCGATGAGAACTAATTCTATTGAGGTCCATCTCTGTACTCATTCTCATTTATTTTTATTTGATGGATTGGGTTGTGATTATGTGGTGATTGTTGGATTTTTGTTGATATTATGATGTTATAATTATGTGTTTGATGATATGATTTCATTGATATGTGTAATGAGTCGGAGTAACTTTGAAGGTGTGATTGATAAAAAATAAAACTAGTGGGGGTAGGAATTAAAAAATCAAAAGGGGTGAATAAATCAATTTTGGTATAATGTCGTTTAGTTCGGAATGAGAATGGACTTTGTTGAAGCACAGTATTATCATGTTTAGGCCGACAATGGATAGGCAAAATATAAGTTTGTTAAGAAAATTTTATGGCGTGCGATCTTTGGATGATGAAAGTGTCTTGTTGAAATGTATTTGGTTTATGTTTTTGGATTGAAATGTACTCATTTGGCCGGGGAATATCCCAAAGATTGATGTATTTATTCACTGGGGAATGCCCCGATGTGTCATGTTGGCAAAGGTGGATCGTGATCAAGGCCCAAGGCATCGGGTAAAGCCTAAGAGCATAGTGTAGGATTATTGTAGGATTACGTTTTACTACTTTTCTTTTATTTTGGGTTATAATAATCGGAATGGACATTATATTTTTGGGGATTTGTTTTGTTTGTATATTTTGTGTGATTTGTGTGGTTTATATATTTGTAGTGTTAAAATTAGCTGATACACTTCACCAAGCGACCATGGTCTAACCACAGGATCGGGGGGTGCCTAACACCTTTCCCTCGGTCAACAGAATTCCTTAACCGGAATCTCTATTCGCAAACTAGTTTATAGAGTCAAATGGTTTTGAAAAGGATTTTCCAATGGTGACTTGGCACACCAGATTATGCCAAGTGGTGACTCTAATTTTGAATATAAAACTAACCCTTCTTTGAAACAAATCATTTTCTTTTGTCTTAATAAAAACTCTTTCGAACTTAAAACAAATTTTTTTGAGTTAAAAAATAGGGTTGTGACACTTAGTATTATTAATAGTTGTTGTAGCTCCTTTCATTTGAGTATGAGTCAGTTGGGGATCTGTCCCAATGGCTCTCTAGTTCTTGAGTAGTAGATGCTTTGTCAGACATGATTTTTAGTTGTGTTGGGACTTTTCAGCTTTTGATACTCGCACTATGTTTTCCAGTTAACTCAAATCTAATTTGATATATTATAACATTTTGCGTGGTTTGATATCCTAAAGTAAGTGTAGCAGGTTCAAAGAGTTAGCTTGGGGCTACTTGTTGCCTTAAGCACCGTGTAATATCTCGGGACTCGTTTAGGGCATTAAATAGATGCTTTACTCAAAAATATTTTAATACTATTTTTATCAAGGTTTTTTTAGGGGACACAGAGACATCACAATGTTAGTCACGTATTTGGATGAATTCAATAGTCACGTTTTTGGATGAATTCAATAACTTTGGTTCAAACTATGTTTTATATTTCAAATATTCACTTACTATAGCCGTTTGGACAATTTCCTTCATATATAATTAATAGCAAACATACCTAAAATAGTGAGGAAACCTATGAAACAGATAGTAACAGCAAGACCAAGTGAATGTGATAAAGTAGCAAACATACCTGTTGCGAATGCAATTACAACTACTAACATGGACAAGCACTAACAAATACTTGCCCAAACATAAAGCTTACTTACAATTTCTTTATGTTGAGGAAATCTACTATGACCTGCCATGAGGAAGTAGGTAAATATGGCAACAGCTGAGAATATGAAGGCAATGCCATTGGAAACAACAAATGCACGAAATGATGTTTTCCTTATAAGAATAGCCATTCCTTGATTAGGTCTATCAAAGGCGTTCTCAAAACCTCCTAGCAATCTGATACCAGCTGCGAAAGTGACTGTCATTATCAAAGTGGCCACAACAATATGGAATTGAGCTAATTTCATAATACTTTCAATTACTGTTTCATCTGCCCATGTAACGCCCTGCATTTCAGGCTAGAATAAAAACCATGACTCTGATGCATTGATAGTCCTAGAACCTTAAATCCTATGCCAATTTGGCATGTTTATGTAGTAAGTGAATCCATTTGAGCATGAATTTAGACCATAGAGGTCCTTCAACTCATGGACAAGTTGAAACTATATCAATCGATTAAGTTTTAGTGGACGTTGTAATTTGTGTCCGCTTTCATCGACCCTAACTCTCTGTATATGTTGAATTAGAGAGCCTACTATGTGTCAAATTATAGGTCTTCGAGTGAACTTTCCAACAATAACAATTTTCCTAATATCCGACACCCAAGCAAGAAGTTATGGCCTTTCAAAGTAGTATGCGTCACCTAACCAATTGCGTATGGCCACTGTAAAGCATATGCAGCGCCTACGTAAATATAGGCGATACCATAGGCAGCACCTATGTAAATATAGGTGATATCATATGCGGTGCCTATGTAAATATATACCATATCATATGCGGTGCATATCTTATAGTTTCAAGTGACTTAAACACTCCATTTTGGGGGCAAAATGGTCCTTTTCTCACCCTTATTCATCCATAAACACGAAATTCAGTCCCCAATTCTCCAAAATACATCCACATTCATATAAAAATTCTCAAGAACACTCCCAAGGGTTTTAAACTAAAAACCCAAATAAATCAAGATTTAACCGTGGGTTTTCAAAATTGATTAGAGATTCAAAATCCCCAATCCTCAGGCTTCAAGAAGCACCCATTATTTTCCAAAATAGAGGTACGCGGGGTTTTCCTAAATTTTCATGGGCATAGAAAATCATGTCTTAGAATGGGTTTTTTTGAATCTATGTATATATTCATGTATTAAATGTTTTAACATCATTGTTTTGGTCTTTTGAATTTCTCCAAAGTGATTTGAGAATATGAATGTATGAAACCATGAATTTAAGAATGAATTCTTGTTGAGAGCATGATTTTCGTTGAATTCCCTCTTATTATGAATTTTTCATATTTCTCATAGCATATGAATTATTTTGCAATGCATCCTTCAAAAGGACTATATGAAATAATTGAACTCTTGTTATGATCTAAAGGTGATTTTAAATAACTAAAGAGGGAATCTAGCATAAATGTTTAATGTTCATAATGCATGTAATGAAAGAGTGCATGGATTTGCTAAAGGCACTAGACCACCATAGGTTGATGAAATTTTTGCATGATTTTGACTTGAGTTTCGAAACACAAAATATTCTATATCAGTTGCATGTTTTTAGTGGTCTAAATTATGATTTAAATGAAAGGTTTAGCTTAATATATTATGGCTAAGGAATCATGACTTGCAAGTTTTGGTATGACAATACCAATTCAGACCAATGCCATATCAGACTCAGACTAATAGACATTTCAGCCTATCATGATTTTAGACATTCAGAATTTTACGTGTACAAAAAAGGTTTAAAAATGGATATACAGAGATGTTAGGTGGTTCCCTAAAGAGGGCTCGAGTTCAAGCAACTCATTGCCTAAAACCGTGGTTTGCGTAACCGGGTATATTATTATATGCAAACTTAAGTGTTGTATGGCATATCATATTCAGAAACTCCAACCCTTGCAGCATACTCGGGTTGGAGATTTCCCCGCAGATTCAATGGAGGATTCCATATCGCCCGTGGAATATCAGACTTGTAGGGGGTACCACCTAACTCAGAAGTAATACACAGATCAGAGTTTGAGATTTACAGATAGGTTACATATTTTCAAAAGGTGCCTATGTGTTTTTCAGAAACTGTTTTATGCATAATGTTTGATAAACATTTGCTCTCACATATTATATATATATATATATATATATATGTTCAATTACTCTATTTTGGATTCTTTCGCGTGCCAGTACAATTATGCTGACCCCTCTTCCTCCCAGGTACTAAGGCGCAGTCTAGAGGTCCAGATCCTCAGTAGAATCTATAGATAAGGTTTTCTTAGAGTTTAGTTGGTGATCCTTATTTTCTTTGGAAGGCCTAGTCATTAAGGTATTTTGTTTCAGTATGGCTTTTGTTCTGCTGGGGGGCCTTGTCCTAGTTATTTAGATAGTATGTCAGTAGAGATTTCGTAGACTATTGCTGATGTTTATTAAATATTGTTAGGCATGTTTTTAGGCCTTTAATTATTTTAAATTATGGACCATTTTTCTATATTATTGTGTCTATTCCATATTACTTTGATCATATGAATTATGTGCATGATTACCAGATAGATAAAGGGCGTTTTGGGCCTCTGGGTTCGAGAATGCTCGTCATGGCTAGGTCCCCATCTTAGGTCGTGATAAACTTGGTATCAAAGAACGGTTCATGGTTCCAAGGTGTCTGCAAAGTTGCTTCGGGTAGAGTCTTGTATATGGGTGTATAGCGTGCCACACTTATAAGTAAGAGGCTACAAGGCGTTTAGGAATGTCTCTCTTTCTTCATGTTCTAGTTCATGCTATAGAGTCAAAATATTCCTCCTTCATACTCTTATTCGTGCTATGGTGTCACCCATATAAAAAAAAAAGTTATCCTAATTTCTTCCTCACTCTGGTGTTTCTAGATATTCTTTGATTATCTAGAAGAAATTTTAGAAGTCCCACAAAGGACGGTAGAGGAGTTCCCTAGTGTAAAATTGTGTCCTCATTCTTATGAGGCAGTCAGTTAAAACAAGAGTAAGATGTGTATTCTTAAGTCATTGAATATTGTGTATCAATCTTCTATCTCTTGTAATCTTGATATCGTTATGTTGTTGAAAACAAAAGTCTAGTGAAGCCGTGTGAGGCCTATTTCTATTCACTAGCAACTTGTTGTTCATCTTGTTGTTCTTGTGTTTGTTGAAACTTTATTTCCACCCAAGTATTAGTATAAGTTAGGGTACCGGTGTCATGACCTGTTGGTAGTAAAATTAGACCAAGAAGTTTGTATACCCGGGTCGGCAGACCACGGTTTTAGGAAATGAGTCGCTTGAACTCAAGCCCTCTTCGGGGAACCACCTAACATCTTTGTATGCCCATTTTTAACCTTTTCTGTATATGCAACATTCTGAATGTCTAAAATTATGAAAGTCTGAAATGTCTGTTAGTCTAAGGCAGATATGGCATTAGTCTGAATTGGTATCATCATACCAAGACATTGTAAGTCATAATTTTTCTAAGCCATAATGTATTAAGCAAGAGCTTTCATTCGAAACATAGTTTAGACCACCAAAGCATGTAACTGATATAAAGGATTTCATATTTCGAAACTTAAAGTTCAATTCATGCAGAAATTTCATCAAACACCTGGTGGTCAAATGTCTTTATCAAGTTCATGTATTCAAAATTGAAACACATTCATTCATATATGTATATAAACTGTCAAATCGCTTTGGAGATGGTCAAAAGACCAAAACAATAATGTTAAAACATCTTATACATAAATATATATACATAATTTAAAACCCCATTTTAAAACATGATTTTTCTATGCCCATGAGAATTTAGGAAAACCCCGCGTACCTTGTTCTACATGAATTTTGGGTGTCTATCGAAGCCTACGTCGAGAGGATTCCAAATCTGTAATTTGTTTCACGAACCTGCGGTTAAATCTTGAGTTGCTTGGGTTTTAATGTTGAAACCCTAGGGAGAGTTCTTGAGCAAATTTGAAGAATATAATGATATTTTGGCTCTTTAGGGATTTAATCTTGTGTTTAAGTTGATAGGAGAATGAGTATTTACGGAAATGCCATTAAAATACGGATGGACTGAACATTTTGGCCGGGCGCGATCCATTAGACGGCGCGGGCTAATCACGCGCTGCCACTGGATAGAAATCCAAACAAGGCCTTAGGCTCGTCCAAAAATTCTGAATTTTCTCCGAGACGTACTACAACCTTGCCCCATCGTAACGCAACAAAAAAATCCAAAAATGAAGGTCGGGAAGGTCGAGAAGTTGTATCCCGAAGGTTGCCAGCTAAGAATGAGTCTAAGTCATTTCAACACTTAGAAGAATTTAAAACTTAAGTCTAAAGCTCTGAAATTACAGTCTAATACATGCATGACTTTTACGGGGCATTACATTATCCCCCTTGGGATCATTCGTCCCCGAATGATGACGCGGGAATAGTCACGCACGATTTCAAGCAGATTCATACATAGAAGGAAACATAAAGCAAGAATTGTACCTTCCAATTCGTTATTTGCTGGTTCAAATAGGCTTGGGTATCTCACTTTCATGTCATGCTCCGACTCCCAAGTTGCTACTTCAAATTTCTGATTTCGCCATAACACTTTAACTGAGACTATCTCTTTACTCCTCAATTTTCTCACTTGTCAATCTAGGATTTCCACGGGCTCTTCCTCGTAAGATAAGGAATCGCCCACCTTGATCTCATCAATGGGCACCACCAAAGAGTGATCTCCGATGCACTTCTTCAACATGGATATGTGGAATACTGGATGAATAAAACCCAAACTTGCAGGCAATTCTAATTCATACGCAACTCCACCTATTCTTCTTACAATCTGATACGGGCCTATATAGCGAGGACTTAGCTTACCCCTCTTCTCGAAATGCATAACTCCCTTCATGGGAGAAACTTTGAGGAAAACCCAATCTCCAATCTCAAACTCTAACTCTCTTCTTCTGACGTCGGCATAGGATTTCTGACGACTCTAAGCTGTCTTAAGTCGTTCCCTAATGAGTTTCATATCCTCTATTGCCTGATGAACAAGATCAGGCCCATACATCTGCATCTCCCCTACTTCATACCATCCTATTTGAGACCTACATCTCCTACCATACAATGCCTCAAAAGGTGCTATCTTAATACTAGAGTGGAAACTATTGTTATAGGCAAACTCTATCAGTGGCAAGTGATCAACCCAACAACCTTTAAAGTCAATCACACAGGCCCTCAACATGTCCTCCAGGGTCTGTATGGTGCGTTCATCTTGCCCATCAATCTGAGGGTGGAATGTTGTACTTAAGTTCACTTGGGTACCTAAACCTTTCTGAAACGATCTCCAAAACTGAGAAGAAAACTGAGTACCTCGGTCGGATATAATGGATACAGGCGCTCCATGCAAACGGACAATTTCTGCAATGAATAGCTTAGCATAATCTTCCCCCGAATAGTTAGTCCTAACAGGCAGAAAGTGAACTGACTTGGTCAGCCTATCTACAATCACCCATATAGAGTCATACTGATTTCGGGACTTCGAAAGTCCTGTAATAAAGTCCATATTGATCATTTGCCACTTCCACAAGGGCAACGCTATTTCTTGGGAAGTACCTCCTGGCCTCAAATATTCTACTTTCATTTGTTGGCAATTCAAGCACTTAGAAACAAAGTTAGCCACATCTCGCTTCATATTATTCCACCAAAACATAGCTTTCAAATCATGGTACATCTTAGTAGAACCAGGATGAACAACATACCTCGAGGTGTGAGCTTTATGAAGAATTATTTCTCGAAGCCCGTCGGCATTCGGAACACATAATCTACCCTGAAACCTCAAAATGCCATCACCACCAATTTCAAAAGACATCACCTTCTGTTGACCTACATCTTTCTTGATTTATATTAAGATGGAATTTTCAACCAGCTTCTCCTTCACTTCAGCACAAAGGGATGACTTAGCTAACTCATGAACAATTACCCCTTCATCTTCAGAATCTAACAGTTCCACTCCTAGATTCGCAAGGCGGTGAATATCCTTCACCATATCTTTCTTTTCTTCTTCTACATGAGAAAGGCTACCCATAGACAACCTGCTGAGGGCGTCGGCTACAATATTTGCCTTGCCCGGATGGTAATGCAGGCTCATATCATAGTCTTTCAGAAGTTCCAACCACCGCCTCTGCCTGAGATTTAATTCTTTCTACGATAAAACATACTGCAAACTCTTGTGATCAGTGAAGATATCAACATGAACACTATACAAGTAGTGCCGCCAAATCTTAACGGCAAACACCACAACCGCTAACTCCAAATCATGAGTAGGGTAGTTCCGCTTGTGCACCTTCAACTGCCTAGATTCATAAGCTACCACCTTACCATGTTGCATCAAAATGCAGCCAAGTCCCACAAGGGATGCATCACAGTAAACCACAAAACCAACAACACCCTCGGGAAGAGTCAAAACAGGTGCAGTGGTCAGTCTGTCTTTCAACTTCTCAAAACTATTTTCACATAAATCAGACCACACAAACTTTACCTTTTTCTGAGTTAGTTTAGTGAGTGGGTCCGCTATGGATGAAAAACTCTCTACGAACCTTCTGTAATAACCTGCCAAACCCAAAAGGCTCCGAATATCGATTGGAGTCATGGATCTGGGCCATTTCCTCACTGCCTCAACTTTCTGGGGGTCACTCAAATTCCGTCATTGGACACAATATGCCCTAAGAAGGCAATAACATCAAAACAGAACTCACACTTGGAAAATTTGGCATACAACCGATGATCCTAAGGGTCTGAAGAATGATTCGGAGGTGATCGGCATGATCCTCCTTACTATTAGAATAAATCAGAATATCATCAATAAATAGAAAGACAAACGAGTCAAGAAACTAACGGAAAACTCTGCTCATAAGATCCATGAATGTTGTAGGGGCATTAGTTAACCCACAGGACATGACAAGAAACTCATAGTGACCATATCGGGTTTGGAAAGCTATTTTGGGAATGTCTGACTTCCTAACTTTCAACTGATGATAGCCCGAACGAAGGTCTATTTTTGAAAAACATCTAGCACCCTGAAGCTAGTCAAAAAGATCATCAATCCTAGGAAGAGGATATTTGTTTTTAGTTGTGACCTTATTCAACTGACGGTAATCTATGCACATACGAAGGGAACCGTCTTTCTTACACACGAAAAGTATAGGTGCACCCCAAGGAGATACACTGGGTCATATAAATCCCTTATATAGGAGGTTTGCTAGCTGCACTTTCAACACTTTTAGCTCTGCGGGAGCCATTCTATATGGTGGAATAGAAATGGGATGGGTATCTGGCAACACATCAATACCAAACTCTATCTCCGTATCAGGGGGTATCCCTGGGAGATCTTTGGGAAAGGCTTCTGGAAATTCATTCACCACAGGGATAGACTGAAGAGGAGGATTTTTAACTTTAGAGTCCTTCACTCAAATAAAGTGATACAAGCAACCCTTAGAAATGAGTTTTCGGTCTCTGAGATAAGATATAAAGTGCCCTTTGGGTGCTTAAGAATGTCCCTCCCATTCTATCATTGGTTTATTCGGGAAAGAAAAGGTAACTCTACATGTCCTACAATCCAATATGGCATAGCATGAATAGAGACAATCCATCCCTAAGATAGCATCAAATGCAACCATATCCAACTCTATAAGGTCTGCCACCGTATCCCGACTACCAACAGTTACCACACAACCCCTATATACCCTTCTAGCAACAACAGAATCCCCCGCCAGGGGTAGAAACAGAAAAGGGTTCAGAAATCACACTGGGCACAAACCCAAAACCAATAGCCACATAAGTGGTCATATTGGATAAGGTAGATCCGGGATCAAGTAACACACAGACATCACGGGAAAAGATTTTTAACGTATTGGTAACAATATCGGGGAAGCTTTCGCCTCCTAGCAGTTGGTAAAGGCATATAACCGGTTGCGACTGTTCCCAGAAGCTGATATGGCGCACTTCTGAGATGGGGGTGGCACTGTGGAATTGCCTTGAAACTTTGCACCACCAGCACTCAAATGGACAGTCCCTCTAAAAGTGGCTTGACTGACCACATGAATAACATACAAGTGTGCCCAACTGACATTTCCCCGGATGATTCCTACCATAATTTTCACATCGGGGGTAAGTGCGATGCTGCTGAGCCACACTACCCTGTGACTGAGTATCTGGTGCTCTAGATCCATGAGGAGTCTGAAAGCTCTGAGTCTGTCTGTTTGTAGGGGGTCTGGGCGCTGGGGCACTGGCTTCTGACTGTGTATTATTCCAAAACCTCGTCTTCTTCAACCACCTATTTCCCTAGTTACCACTCTGGTTCTGGTCTGTAGATTTGACTCTCTTGGCCTGTCTGTCTTTCTCTCTAGATTCAGCGATCTTTCTCTCCTTCTCTTCCACCTGCTGCATGTGGACTGTCAGTCTAGCAAAGTCTAACTCCCTATTCAACATTGCCCCATGGAATTCAAGTACCAGGTTATCAGCAAGGCCGGATGCAAATTTCCTCATCCAGGCTCTCATATTGCTAGTCAATTCTGGTGCATAGCGGGCTAGTTTATTAAACTTCAAAGTGTACTCTTGTACACTCATACTGCCCTGCTTCAGATTCATGAACTCTTCTTCTTTGTCCTCCCTCAACTCCAGAGGAAAGAATCTATCAAGGAAAGTTTCTACAAACTCACCCTAAACTATAGGCCCAGCACTCTCACCTTTTGCATCTTCCCAGTCTGCATACCACTGATTTGCAACATCCTTAAGCTGATAAGTTGCCAATTCCACTCCTTCAATCTCATCTACATGAATTACCTTAAAGATCTTCTTCATTTTATCCACGAACTCCTGTGGATCTTTCTCCACCTTTGTACCAGTGAACTTAGGTGCATTTATCTCCATGAAATGCCCGAATCTAGTAGCCTCAGATGTAATGGATGCAGACCCAACATCTTCCGATCGTTGAGCCTGGTTAGCTACCAATTATGTCAGTATATGGATAGACCGTCTGAACTCTGCATTTGAGATATCTCTCTGAGCAGTTAGTGGAAGGTTGACATTAGTCTGCGGAGCCCGAGGTGGACTGGTTGGGACTGGAGGGACTCCCTGAGTAGGGACAGCTTCTAGCGTGGAAGATCTATTATGGGTCCGTATCCCATGGGTGGGACAAACCATATCTTCCTGATCACTATGATCGATGTTGCGACAGGGAGGCATAGTCGTGTTTCTGAAATACAAGAGATCATTGATTAGGGGACAGTTTAGACTATGAAGCACGAACTAAATCACAAAGAAGGGAAACATTCCTAAACGCCTAGTAGCCTCCTGTTTATAAGTATAGCGCGCTATACACCTATAAACAGAACTCTACTAGACGCGATTTAGTAGACACCCTGGGACCATGAACCGTTCTTTGATACCAAGTTTGTCACGACCCAAGCCTAGGCCCTAGCCGTGATGAGCATCCCAAACCATGAAGTCCTGGAACACCCATTCTCTATCTGGTTATCATGCACAACATTCGTAATCATAATAAAATGTGGAATTGAAACTGTGTACGGAAAACATGGTCAAGTTCTGAAACATTTCTGAATAATACTATCTGACATCAGTTTGCAAAATCTCTACTAAGAACACAAACATCTGTCTGAAAAGAAACTGGGACAAGGCCCCTAGTAAACCAAAAACATAATAAATAAGATAATCTAACATAATTAGGGCTTCTGAATAATAGAAGGCTCACCATTGTAAGATCAAGTCTACAAATTCGAGAATGTCTACTGAGTAGCTGGACCCCTAGATTGTTCCTCAGAACCTGTAAGAAGGGGGGGCCAGCACCAAAGTACTGTCACACGAAGCAATCCAAAAATAGTATAATGGAATATACATACATACATATATATATATATACATATATATATATATACATATTAAGTGAGAAATTTTTCATCTTGACATCATGTATAAAATTGTTTCTGAAAAATACATGGGCACTTTCTAAAAATATGTAACCTGTCTGTTCATTTCAAATCATGATCTGTGTTTTACTTCTGAGTTAGGTGGTATTCCCCTAAAACTCTGATATTCCACGGGCTATATGGAATCCGCCATTGACTCGGCGGGAAAGCCCCCAACCCAAGTGTGCCGCAAGGGTTAGAGTGCCTGAGTCTGATACGCCACAGGACATTTAAGTCAGCGCATAATAGTATACCTGGGTCGGCAAACCACGGTTTTAGGCAATGAGTCGCTTGAACTCTAGCCCTCTTCGGGGAACCACCTAACATCTCCGTATGCCCATTTTTAACCTTTTCTGTACATGCAACATTCTGAATGTCTAAAATCATGAAAGTCTGAAATGTCTGTTAGTCTGAGTTTGATATAGCATTAGTCTGAATTGGTATCGTCATACCAAGACATTGCAAGTCATGATTTTTCTGAGCCATAATGTATTAAGCAAGAGATTTCATTCAAAACATAGTTTAGACCACCAAAACATGTAACTGATGTAAAGGATTTCATATTCCGAAACTTAAAGTTCAATTCATGCAGAAATTTCATCAAACAACTGGTGTTCAAATGTCTTTATCAAGTTCATGTATTCAAAATTGAAACACATTCATTCATATATGTATATAAACTGTCAAATCGCTTTAGAGATGGTCAAAAGACCAAAACAATGATGTTAAAACATCTTATACATAAATATATATACATAATTTAAAACCCCATTCTAAAACATGATTTTTCTATTCCCATGAGAATTTAGGAAAAACCCCGCGTACCTTGTTCTCCACGAATTTTGGGTGTCTATTAAAACCTACATCGAAAGGATTCAAATTTGTGATTTGTTTCACGAACCTGCGGTTAAATCTTGAGTTGCTTGGGTTTTAATATTGAAACCCTAGGGAGAGTTCTTGAGCAAATTTGAAGAATATAATGATATTTTGGCTCTTTAGGGATTTAATCTTGTGTTTAAGTTGATAAGAGAATGAGTATTTATGGAAATGCCATTAAAATCTGGATGGACTGAACATTTTGCCGGGCGCGATCCAGCAGGCGGTGCGGGCTAATCGCGAGCTGCCACTGGATTGAAATCCAAATGAGGCCTTAGGCTCATCCAAAAATTCTGAATTTTCTCTGAGACGTACTACAACCTTGCCCCATCATAACGCAACAAAAAAAATCAAAAAATGAAGGTCGGAAAGGTCGAGAAGTTATATCCTGAAGGTTTCCAGCTAAGAACGAGTCTAAGTCATTTCAACACTTAGAAGAATTTAAAACTTAAGTCTAAAGCTAAGAAATTACAGTCCAATACATGCATGACTTTTACGGGGCGTTACAGAACTTGATTCTCATGGTAGAGGAAAATAAGTTTGAAGTTTCTATGTTGGTAGACTACGATAGAAATAGTGTAGCTCATTGAATACTTGGTGATACCCATGTTAGGTGTTATAATCTAAGCTCGAGTCCTTGAAAGCCGTGCTAATAGAAATAAGAGTAGTGGCACTAGAGGGTGTGCATTTCAACTTTGGGGATACTCATGAAGATTTAAAGTTAGTAAGTGTTCGAGTAATAGATGATGAATATTAGGGTTACAGAATGATTGAGTGTGCCTCAGGAGGTAGTATTAGTAGTGGGCGTTCCACTCTCATATGTGGTCTTTCAGGTTAAGTTTTATTAATTTTGTGCATTGTCATATTTCAGAGCCCAGAGTGCAGTGAGTGTAGTCAAGTTTAAAGTCTAGTAAGGTATCTCCTACAAACTTAAGATGTTGGCTTGAAGCTAAGGGGGAGAAGACTAAACGAATAACTAAGTAAGACTCTCAGATTCTTGTAGTGATGTCATGATGATATAGAACATCAAAAAGTAAGTGTGAATCTCAACCCATTCCTATCTCAGTATTTCCCAGTGATCCTAATACTAACTCATTCTTTACGATTTAGTTTGATGATTAGCTCACGTTCATACATTTGATAGAGAGTCATGTAATCATGCTTTATAATGTGCTCCGTTTCCATAACTCCTGTTTTATGCCAAATGATTGGTGAGATTTAGAATATATCCATGAGTACCCTAAATTTAGAGCACTTTGGTGAGTCCTTGTTGTTGTTTTACTATTCCTCAGGCCTCAAATGAGTGTCAAGCTTCATAGAGTATCATTCTATGCCTTCAGAACTTATATGCTAACCTTTTTGTGACCCCTTCTTATACGATGATAGTGGTGGTCAGTAATTATTCCTTGTTGATGGATGATCATAGTATGCTTGTTTAGATAAGGCCATAAGTATGAAGTAAGATTTGGGTCCAAGTTTTTATTTATGTGATGGTTTGTCGAATTTTGTATGTGTATGTTCTTGGGGTAGCTCGTGGGAGTGATATTGATGGTGGTTTAGAGAATATGTGAAGTAGGCCTTTATGAGTGTTTGCTTTGAAGTTCATATGTGGTTATAAAGATAGGATTGAATGGCATGTTGAGACTATTGTAAAGGAACGCTATATGCTCTAGCGACTTCATAGTAAGAGTTCGGAGTAGTCATTGAAGTGGTAAGGCATGTTATACTTAGGATGTGATATTTAAAGGAGATATATAAGATTGCATCATATGGTTTAGAATAATAGCGTGGTCTAGCATGTTGTATTTTTGTGACTTAGAGTTAGGCTTGATCACGGCGAAGGGATTAAGTTATTTCTGACATTAGTAGAAAGATTTGTCAATGCTCATATGATAATTTTAAGTTGAGTCAAATGAATATGATATTTAAGGAGAATAGTATAGTGAAGTGATATTCGAGAAGTGTGCTAAGCTTGAAAGTAAGAAGTTTTAATGCCAAAGGCCTGGTAATTCTATCCTAATTCAGGTGTTATATGCCTATGTTCCAGACTACAGAGTAGTGTTAATTTGGTGATTCCTCAGTTGGATGTCTTGTGTAATCCATACCAAAGATTCATGGCTCCCTATTACTGCTAGAATTTCCTTAGAGAATTGTGATGAAGAGATACTCCAGTTAAGTATGAGGGTGTAGTATAATTCAGTCTATATGGCCAATAAGTCAGTTTAGCAGTTAGATTCGCATGACTTGTTTTATTGTCTTTGCACTTATTTATAATATTCGAAATCTCAAACATTCTACTATTCCAAGATAGAGTATACTAGTAGTTACGAGTATAGCCCATTTCATGCATCATGCATTAAATTCATATTCCAGATGTTCAATTATGATTCAATTCATAGGTGCCCTATAAGCTTATTACAATTCATAGAGGGACATAGGGTACCAAGGGGGAGATACCCCATTCAGTTGCATGCATAGATTCTTATTACAAGCTTAACATCATTATTATCGCGTATTTAGCCATACGTTCATATGTTAGTTCAGTCAGATATACATATATTACAAATGCATGTTCAATAGAAAAGTTCAGCTTATCAGTGTATTCAGTCCTTTATTCATGAGAACAACTTGGGCACAGATCCATGCGTCAGATATGCATGATTCCTTATCAAAATTCAGCCTATCAGTAGCTTCAGTTGTGTATTCCATGCCTCGGATATGCATGTTCGGCATAAGCATTTAAAACATCAGTAGTTCCAATCTTATAGTCACGTTTCCGATCAATGTATTCTTTCTTAGGAAACATATCATGTTCGCGTTATCCGATATCATTAAGAATTTGACATTATATCCATCATTTGAGGACGAATGATCCGAAGGGGGAGATAATGTAACACCCCACATTTCGGGCTAGAATAAAAACCATGACTATGATGCGTTTATAATCCTAGAGCCTTAATCCTATGCCAATTTGGCATGTTTATATAGTATGTGAATCGATTTGAGCACGAATTTAGACCATAGAGGTCCTTTAACTCAAGGACGAAGCTGAAACTATTTTGATCGATTAAGTTTTAGTGGATGTTGTAATTTGTGTCAGCTTCCATTGATCATAACTCTCTATGTCGAATTAGAGATCCTACTATGTCACAAATGATAGGTCTTATAGTTGACTTTCCAACGATACCAATTTTCCTAAAATCTGACACCCGAGAAAGAAGTTATGGCCTTTCAAAGTAGTATGCGTCGCCTAACCAATCGCACATGGCCACTGGAATCGCATACGCAGCACCTATGTAAATATAAGCGATATCATATGCAGCGCCTATGTAAATATAGGCGATATCATATTCGGTGCCTATGTAAATATATGCGATATCATATGCGGCGCATATCTTATGGTTTCAAGTGACTTAAACATTCCATTTTTAGGGCAAAATGGTCCTTTTCCCACCCTAATTCAGCCATAAAAACGAAATTCAGTCCCCAATTCTCCAAAATACATTCACTTTCATCTAAAAATTCTCAAGAACACTCCCAAGGGTTTTAAACTAAAAACCCAAATAAATCAAGATTTAACTGTGGGTTTTCAAAATTGATTAGAGATTCGGAATCCCCATTCCATAGGCTTCAAGAAGCACCCATTATTTTCCAAAATAGAGGTATGCGGGGTTTTCCTAAATTCTCATGGGCATAGAAAAATCATGTTTTAGAATGGGGTTTTTTGAATATATGTACAAATTCATGTATTAAATGTTTTAAGATCATTGTTTTGGTCTTTTTCCCTTCCCCAAAGTGATTTGAGAATATGAATGTATGAAACCATGTATTTAAGAATGAATTCTTGTTGAGAGCATGATTTTCGGTGAATTCCCTCTTATTATGAATTTTTCAGTTTTGTCATAGCATATGAATTGTTTTGCAATGCATCCTTGAAAAGTACTATATGAAATGATTGAACTCTTGATACGATTTAAAGGTTGTTTTAAATCACTAAAGAGGGAAACTAGCATGAATGTTTAATGTTCATAATGCATGTAATGAAAGAGTGAATGGATTTGCTAAAGGCACTAGACGACCATATGTTGATGAAGGTTTTGCATGATTTTGACTTGAGTTTCAAAACAAGAAATATTCTATATCCGTTGGATGTTTTTGGTAGTCTAAATTATGATTTAAATGAAAGATTTAGCTTAATTTATTATGGCTCAGGAATCATGACTTGCAAGTCTTGTTATGACGATATAAATTCAGACCAATGCCATATCAGACTTAGACTAATAGACATTTTAGACTATCATGATTTTACACATTCAGAATGTTGCATGTACAGAAAAGGTTAAAAAATGGGCATAGAGAAGTTAGTTGGTTTCCTAAAGAAGGCTTTAGTTCTAGCAACTCATTGCCTAAAATCGTGGTTTGCCGACCCTGGTATATTATTATACGCTAACTTAAGTGTCGTGTGGCGTATTAGATTCAGGAACTCCAAACCTTGTGGCATACTTGGGTTAGAGGCTTCCACGCTGAGTCAATGTAGGATTCCATATCGCCTGTGGAATATCAGACTTGTAGGGTATACCACCAAACTCAGAAGTAATAGACAGATCAGAGTTTGAGATTTACAGACAGGTTACATGTTTTTAGAAGGTGCCCATGTGTTTTTCAGAAACTGTTTTATGGATAATTTTTGATGAAAATGTTGTCTCAGATATTATATATATATATATATATATATATATATATATATATATATATATATGTGTGTGTGTGTGTGTGTGTGAGTGTGTGTGTTCAATTATTCTATTTTGGATTGCTTCGCATCCCAGTACAATTGTGTTGATCCCCCCTCCTCGCAGGTACTGAGGCGCAGTCTAGGGGTCCAGATCCTCAGTAGAGTCTAGCCTTCTTTGCTTCGGAAGGCCTAGTCATTTAGGTATTTATTTCAGTATGGCTTTTGGTTTGCTGAGGGCCTTGTCCCAGTTATTCAGATAGTATGTCAGTAGAGATTTCGCAGACTATTGCAGATGTTCATTAAATATTGTTGGGCATGTTTTCAAGCCTTTAGCTGTTTTAAATTGTTGACCATGTTTTCATATTGTTGTGTCTATTCTGTATTACTTTCATCATATGAATTATGTGCATGATTACCAGATAGACAGAGGGCGTTCTGGCCTTCGGGTTCGGGAATGCTTATCATGGCCAGGGCCCCGGCTCGGGTTGTGACACCATATTAGTGTTATTGTGATCATCTTCCCTCAGTTGCATTTTTCCTCCTATTCATTTTCATCATTCAGATTGGGCATGTAATTGTACTTCCACTTTACCTCAAATTTACGTTTTCAAAATCGGTCAATGCTACACAAATCCTCAATCAATTTCTCCTATTTTCATCAATAGTACAGTTTTTAGTGAGTCGGTCGAAAAATTTAAGCATCAAAGTGAATTTCATTTCTCCAAAAGAAAAGATTGCAGTGTAAAGCATCATAGCTATGCGTAGGGTCGGGGGAAAATCGAGGACCAGACCACAGGGTCTATGCATAAGAAAGTATGTATAATACTATGTTAAAAAATGTATTTCTTACGAAGAAGCTTGTGATTCTTTTGTCGAAATAAGGACAAATAGTTTGATTCGATATTTTCAAAGAATCAATTAAGGAAATCTCATTTTTCATATATCGAAAACAATAACTATTCATATGTTAAACCAAACTTTGGATTGTACAAATTTGGATCCATTTTCTTTTCATTTTTTCTTTATTTTTTTGGATTTTGGGATTCACGGATATTTCAAATTATGATCTTGTGTGTCGTTTATTATATTATCATCGAAATATTTTGAATACGGGTAAAGTTGTTGCCATGTGAGCAGGAGTTAACGGGTTTAAGCCTTTGAAACAGCGCCTTACAAAAATGTAAGTTGAGGTTGCGTAAAATAGATCCTTGTGATTGGGCCCTTCACCGAACCCTGCACATTGTGGGAGCTTAGTGCACTGGGATGCCCATTTTTGATTTAAGAAATATTTTGGAAACCACACAAACATTTGCCTTTGATAAAAAAGAAAAGGAAAGGTATTTAAGGAAGCAAGGAATTTGTTCAACTTTTTTCACAGGGCCATCAACAACTACTAACAGTAAACTTCGTCTACCAATGCTAGAATAGATCGGAAGAAATCACCCTTGCGTTTAACTTCTAGAGAAAATTAAACCCGAAACTTCATAGTTCACAACAAACTTCATTGAACACTAGGTGACATCTTTGAATTAATACTGTAATTGTTTATTTCATCCATAGAAAGAAATCCTGCTCGCGATGTTAGTGGTGGTGGAACCACACGTAGAGTCGGAGGGTAATGATCATGAAGACAGAGCTAGTCGAGATAAAAAATTGGTCGAAAAAATTATGAAGATTTCTTTGTCATGATCTTTGTGACCAGGAGGTCACGGGTTCAAGCTTTTGAAATAGCCTATGGCATACAATACACCCTTGTCATTCCCCGAACTTTGTGCATAGTGGGAGTTCTAGTGGACTAGGCTGCCTTTTCTTTCTTGTCATTCTCTATAGTAATGGCTTCTCCACTTCTCACATTCTTTTCTTAAATGCTTTGAATTGTTTTTCCTTGTGCTGAGATCTATCAAAATTCGAAAACTCTCTGCCTTCCACTGTAAGGATAACATCTGTGTATGTTCTACCATCCCCAAACTCCAATTGTGGAACATTGGGTCTATGTAATTCTTTGCGATGAATTATTTAGTAAAGGTACATTGGGTCTATAGCATTGTCGGTAACGAAATGCGACCATTTATAATTTGAATAGAAGAAAATCATCTTACGTAGATTGTTATATTAGGTGGAAAAGGATGTATAACTAAAATAACATGTAATTCAAGGTATTCGGTAAAAACTGAAATATGTAGTTGAATTATACATTTGGAAGCAATAAGTAAAAGTAGAAACTAGCATTCATGTCTCTCTACTCACTTATATTCTTCATCTTACTCTCATCACACATATTTACAACTATAAATAACAACCAAGAAGTACAATACAATAGAGAGGCAACCTATGAAACAGACAGTAACTGCAAGACCAAGTGAATGTGATAAAGTAGCAAACATACCAGTTGCAAATGCAATTACAACTGCTAACATCGATAAGCACAGAAAAATACATGCGAGATTACAAAGATTCTGTATAAGTTTTTTATGTTGAAGTCCTGTACTTGCATTAGCCATGAGGAAGCAGATGAAAATGGCAACAGCTGACAATGTGAAGGCAATAGCATCGGAAACAACAAATGCACGAAATGCTGTTTTACTTGTCAGAATCGCCATCCCTTGATTATGGCTATCGGGATCGCTCTCAAAACCTCCTGGCAATGTGATACCAGCAGCGAAAGTGACTGTCATAATCAAAGTGGCCACAACAATATGGACTTCAGCTACCTTCATAGTAGTTTCGATTACTGTTTGATCTTCCCTTTTAGCTTTATCATGATCATCTTCCCTCAGTCGCATTTTGACTCCTGTTCCCATTTCATCATTGAGTTGTATTTTGACTCTTGTTGCCGTTTCATCATTCGAATTGTGCATGTACTCGTACTTCTTCTTTACCTCAAAGTCACGTTTTCCAAATCGGCCAGTGGTAGACAAATCCTCCATCAATTTCTCCTATTTTCATCAATAGTACAGTTTATATTGAGTCTTTCAAAAAATTTAACACAGTAACTTGTTTAACTGAGAACTAATCTGTTCATAGTTTAGGAGACAATGATATCATGTAAAATTAATTAAGGCGAAGGTAGAGCAAGAAATAGAATTAAAGTTTCACCTGGTGAATGTTCTTTTGCTTGATATCATCCTTGAACTTGTATATCAATATTTCACCAGCATATACTCAAGTACAACCAGTATTTGAAAAACAAATAGACGGCTACTTACCTTCTTTGTTGTCACCTTGCATGACAATGCTATATCAAGTGGAGTCTGATTTTCTTTGTTAAATGACATCTTCTTTGCTCTAGGATGGTTTATTAATTCAGGCACATGGTTACCAGAGGCAGCAAGCAAATGGAGAGGAGTGTTGCCGTTAATATCTGGCTCATCAACAAGGCTGTCACACTTATCAGAACCTAGTAAGATGTGGACTACCTTCTCTTGATTTTTCAATACGGCAATATGAAGAGCATTTTGATTGTTGCTGTTAATCGTATCGCAACAATCAGGGCAGTGATTTAATAGCTTCTTTATCATGTTTACGTCACCTTCACAGGCCGCAATGTGAATTGCTGTCGTCCAGTCATTTTCACTGCCTGCCGGAAGGTACACTAAGGATCTTTTCCACCCCAGCATATCAGAAACTACGTCTTTCAATCCTAATTTGACAGCATAGTGCAGTGGATTCCAACCCCATAAGTCAGGTTCCTCGCATAAAGGCTTATTCCATCGCCAAAGTGATCTAATGCAATCTGGATGTGTTAACACGATAAATGCATAAATAATGGGTTAGATATTCTTGCAAATATAGCACAACAGACATTACGAAATCATCAACAAAAATTGCAGATAAATATTTTTTTAGAGCAATCACATCGCTAGTAATGGAAATGATACATAATTTTATTTCACGCATTTATACCATTTTAAATGGTAAAAATATCAGATGCAGCTCCTCTCTAGAGAGCCTTTAATTTTGTCCAGTTTCTCGAGTACCATTTGAATCTAATGGAAAAATTATCTATCTCACAATCAACAATCCCCTCTTCTCCTCTTCCTTGAGTGAAACAACTTCCATTACCAGTAAAATGGATATCAAATTTAGGATGCAGAAAAAACCAGTTCATTGGAAAAAACAAGTACTGTCACCTGTCTCGCTGTTAGAAAATCCACAAATGCAACATACCGAGTGTATTCCCACATAGTGGGGTCCCGGGAAGGTAAAATGTACGCAGCCCATACCACTACCTCCGAAGAAGTAGAGAGGCTGTTTAGAAAAAATTTTTAGTCAAAGAATATAAAGTTGCACAGAGATACTGAAATGACATGGCTCAACCCACCCCTCCGCTAAGTCTTCTTCTCTTCCCTCCTATTTTTTCTTACGGAAGAATATCTATTCAGGTGGGACAAAAACTGTTTGACATTAAATAACCACATGACGATTGATTTTGGTTGGCTAGTTTAGAAAGTCACGGGAGCAGGCCAAAAATTACTTTGTTCACATCATTCTCTACACCTTGGCGAAATTGTCTTTTGGAGAGGAGAAGAGGGATTGGGATAGTTGTCCGAGATTAACTAGGAAGAAAATTAGTCCATTGGATTATAAGTTGATGCGGCTAATAGAGGATCCTGGTGAGACTATCGAAATGATTAATCCAAACTTATGTAGACGATGTTAATTATGGGAAAATCAACTGAGGTTAGATATTGATACTGAAAATAATAAAAATTTGTACCTTTATGTTCCTGAATTACTGCTGCATGCAGCGGCGTTCTATTAGATGGACCTGCAGCATAAGTTGGATTATTGCAGAATTCCAGGATACTAATCAAAGCATCATGAAAACCAGATTCAGCCGCCAGATACAGTGGCGTCTCTTGTGCATGATTAGGCGGAAATTTGAATTCAGAATCTTCTTTCACTAAGAGCTTAACCACATCTAGATGTTGGCTCCGCACGGCCTTGTGCAGGGCTGTATCTCCACTCGCATCTGTCATCCTCGTGAGTTTATCACTAGTATTATGATTATCTTCGACACATGCAAGTAGCACACGGACAACTTCAGTATGCCCTTCGTTAGCTGCTATGTGAAGAGCGGTTTCATTTTTCTTGTTTTGACAGCATAACATTGCCGGAGAAATCTTAAGGACTTCTGCCGCGAAATGGGAGTGGCCGTAGAGGGCTGCGACATGAAGGACTGTGTTACCCTTTGGGGTGACTTGGTTTCCATATTCTTCATCCCTTATCAAATTATAATAGACATCTCTGATATTTCCTCTCATCGCAGCACTGAACAAGATTGGATCCATTCCTTTTGATAATCCTGTGTGTCCTTTGCTTTATCTTAATGAAACATTATTATATAGGAAAAACTAATTAGATTCTTAATGAATCTCAAAGAAGAAAGGGATCTGGTGCTTGCCTTGATCACAGGAAAGGGATTTTGATGTTTTCATATTTTCGCTTTCATGTCAAAAACTGAAAGAATATAATGAACATGAACAGTTTTGAGAACTTATTAAACCTCCCAAGACAAAAGTAATACTTGGATCTCTTAGGATTCACTTTATCTTGTGATTCTTTTCTCATAAAACAAACAAATAGAGTAGTCGATTACTTAAGAAACAAACAAAACATGACGACAGAACAAAGAAAATCTTGTCACCAACTCAAATGAGCAAAACTTAATGAAATAATAATGGTGATATTACCTATAGGCAGCTGCAACATACTCGACTTTACAAGTTAAGAAAGGAACCAAAAAAAGAAAAAAGAGAAAAAGAAGAGAATATCATCATAGGTTGCTTCTTAAGAACCAAAGTGAATGTCATTTCTCCAAAAGAAAAGATTGCAGTGTAAAGCATCGTAACTATGCGTAGGGTCTGGGGAAGAGGGACAGACCACATGGATGTATTGTACGTAACTTTACCTTGCAGTTCTGCGAGATGATGTTTCCAAGGCTTGAACCCGTGACCTCCTGGTCATATGACAACAACTTTACCAGTTTCTCCAAGGTCACAGAAAGCTATGCGTAGGATTGGGGGAAGAGATCTAGACCACAAGGGTCTATTGCACCAGGCTGCCCTTCTATCATTTTCAATTAGTTAGTCTTGTTTCTGTTTGAAAAAGGAGTCATGACAAGAAGATCTTAAATAGTAAACATATGATTTTATTCATGTTTAAACATTCTTTACAAATTCCTTTCTTTTGATCAAAGCAAACAATAAGTACCTTTATTTTGATCCATGGAAATATCAGTAATGGTAATTTGGTACTTGCTTAATATCTGAAAAGGGATGAAGAAAATGCGTACCAAGTCACCCCAACGGGAAACACAATATTGCACGTGGCCGCCCATTTTGGCCGCTCCCATTTTGTGGCAGAAGTCCTCAAGATTAGTCCAGCATTGTTATTCCGTGAGAACAAGAACAATGAGACTTCACTTCACATAGCCACTAAATGAGCCACTAGCAATATGAAAGGATTAACCTTAAATCTCGAAAAAGAGAATCATTTCGCTCTTCCACTATTTGCAGTCCCAAACATCACGATAATCAAATTAACACATTTATAATTTATGATGACTTATCACCATTATGTTCTTAGTAAAGAGGCAGCATATTGTCAAATTTCATTATTATTAATCTGACCACCAGGTCGTGAGTCTTTCACATGGGATGTTTTCCATTTACATTCTCGACTCTTACCAAACAATTAGAAATTAGACAGATGCAAGTAGCTTAACCGCCTTATCCATTATTGAAACTATATCCATGTCACACTGAAAACGCGTATATCAAAAACCCATGCAACAGTGTCATACCATGGTTTCGATCTAGTGGTAAGACCAGACTTGTGAATTAGGCGTACGTGAGATGTTTGTGTAGGTTCCATCCCCATAAATGAAGTCTTGAAAACTTTCCATGGGCAGAATTTTTTCGAAGAAAGTTGGCTGCAAATTGGTAAGATAGATTTGGTAGTTGGTTATTTAATGTGTTCACTATAAACACTTTGAATCTTCATCATTTAGTGAGGTCATGGATGAAATAGAGAGTGTGAGCGCGATATTGTAGTGAGGTGGAAAAATCAAGAGAGAGATTTCTTTTGAGTGTGTAGTAATCACTTTGAGTATTGTACTTGTGACTACGGTGTAAAATTCCTTACTATAGAGATATCAGTTGCTCCTCTTGGCCCGTGGTTTTTTCCCTCATTGGGTTTCTACGTAAAAATCTTGCTGCCATTATCGCTCTTATTGTTCTTGTTGATTAACCGTATTACTGTTGTCATAAATATTTCTTGTTATTACCTCAATATTATTATCGTGGTGGGGTTTATTCCCAAGAGTTTGAACCCTGCAACAGGCAAATCATTATACTTAAGTGGAAAAGTATTTTGCCATGGCTTCTAACATTTCATTTTTGAACTACTTTGAATTGTTTTTCCTTGCACTGGTGTAAGACCCCGTAAAATCTAACATTTACAATCAGCTATTGTAGCTTCTAAAAGCTCTTTAGAAGGTCCAACACTTAGAAATATTTTAGCTAGTTGTTCACACTTAATCTTATTTTAAGCCTCCGAACACTGGAGATTTATTTGACGACCTTCTCGACATCCATTTTTCGATTTTCTAGTTGTGTCACAATGGGACAAGTCAATATTACATTCCGCGTGAGTTTCGGAATCTGTTTAGGACATGATTGGATTTCGAAACAGTAGCATCATGCGATGGATGCTCCATCTCGCAGGTCCTAGCATGCGATTGAGAATGCGACACATGCTCCACCACATGCTGCCAAATTTTTCCAGCTTCCAGCTCAGCATATTTGAAGGTAAATTGGACTTTTTCCCCATCCTATATATATTAAAAACACGGGATTTAACCTATTATAAACCAAAATAAACCCATATTCTCAAAAATCCTATCAAGAACACCTTAAGGCGTTCAATTGGGGATTCAACTTAAAGAAATTCAACCGCCAAACTTTGTGAAAACAACAACAAAAGTATGCGTAGTGTTGATTCATGGATTTATTTCATCCATGAATTCCAAAAATCCTCTTTTAAATTATATACTATAATATTTATGTTTGTGAATTGATTTTGCTCCAGTTTTTAGGGTTGTACGATATCCATGATTGAGTCTTTATCTTGTTTTCATGAAACCATGTTAGTATAGGATTGAAATCCATGCAATGCAGTTAAATCGTGGAATCATATTGTATTTAATTGATGATCATACCTATGCCCTAGTTTGTGCATGCAAGGTGTTTGATAAAGTGCTTAAAGGACTAGAAACCAGGCACCCAAGCTATGAATGTACGTTTTTTTTCTCCCTATGTTTAAATGACTTCCATGATATTGTTGTGAAATTCAATTGTTTGATGGAATACCCATGATATTAGAATGATGAAATTATGACATGATTATGTGCATTCCAAGCTATATACAAGATTGTGTGCACTATGTACTTCATGTAATCCCCAACTAATTTTATTATGAATAGTTAATATGGGTCATGTATTCAAGCATGACAAGTCTTGTCATTTTCCTTCTATTGAGTCCTAGTACCCAAAAAATATAGTTGTGTGCCTAGAGCTAGTGTCATTTTTCATGATACCCTTAGTCAAGACTTGATCCATAAAACTCATTCAGTCATGTGAGTCAAAAAAGATTAGTAATTCAGTAATCTTAGCACTATTCCATTAGTCAACAGAACTCAGTTAACTCAGTTCAGTGAATCCATGTTCAGTGTCTATTCAGATGAGAGTAGGAGCTAGCACCGAGCGAACCCAAGTATGGGAACACACACTTTCAGAGGATGGTGTAATTCCTAGAAGAAATTCTTGCATTCTAGAACTATGTAGCCAGCATAGGTTGAGACATCAACACTGTCAGAAGAAGGTTGATGAGGTATATAAACACTGTCAGATGAAGGTCCCATCATTCTCTTTTGGGGACACTGTCAAATGAGGGTCACCCACAACTTTTCTTCACCAGTGGCGTGGTAGTGAGACCTTTCCTATCAGGGAAGAGATTGGACCCCAACTCAGCTATAATAGTATATATGGGGTATGTCGTTTAGATAACTACTTCCCACAGTTTCAGTAGCAGTTTCAGTAAAAGAACTCAGATTGTTCTTCAGATTTCAAAACTTTCAGATACAGTCAACTCAGAATAGTATGGAACTCAACTAGTTCCATCAAAATTTTGACTGCCAGAAATAGTCATTCAGTTGTTGTTTTTTCATTTATCAACTCATGTTATCAATACTCAGACTCAGTAATCACGTTATCACGAACCTAATTATAGTTATCATGTATTCATGCATGTAATCCCATGTTCATGTTATTCAGTCAGTTAGTATAGTTCATGTATGTGAACCCTTTGCATTCAGCCTACCCCACATTCATACCAGTATATTCAATCATACTGACGCATCTACGCTATGCTATTTTATTCTATACCATAGGTTCATATGCCCGAGCTCTAGATCCTCAGTAGCAGTTCAGTTTTCACTGCAGTGAGTCCTCATCCTTTGAGGACATGATCATTATTTTATTATTTCAGTACTTAGTCTATTACAGTAGATGGACTTAGTTGGGGACATATCCTATCAACTCCTTATTCAGAGAGTTAGAGCTTTTTCAAACTATCATGTTTCAGACAATTTTATTTCAGTTGTTTTGGGTATTTCATACCCCACCCAAATAACATGTTTTTATTAGTTTTATTACAGTATTGAACCTTATGGCCTATCAGCCTTTATTTTCATATTTATATACGTATATCATGCAGTGTACAAGTACAGATATCCGTCATGGGCTAGCTTGTGGTCCTTTGGGGTCATGGGAACCGTGTAGTGTTCCAGGCACCAGATTCGAGGCATTACAACTAGCCGCTGAAGGTCTACCAAATTCAAAAACCTTTCTCTGCCTACAAAAGTAGAGGTAAGATTTGTGTATACTCTATCCTCTCCATACTCCACTTGTGGAATTTCACTAGCTATATTGTTATTGGTGTACTATGAATTATTTAGTGAATGTATATCGGGTATAAAGCATTGTCGGTGACGAAATAAAGATCTCCTGTAAAAACTTATTATTTCAATAGAAGAAAATGATCTTACATAGATGTTATATCACGTGATAAGGATGTATAGCTAAAATAACATGTAATGGACTAAAAACCAAATCTTTCATATGTAATTCAAGGTATTGGGTAAAAACTGAAATACGTAGTTAAATTATACATTTTCAAGCAATAAGTACTAGTAGTAGCTAGCATTCTTGTCGCTCTCTTATATTCATCATCTTACTCTCATCTATATATCTAATAATATAGATAACAGCCAAGAAGTACTATAAAATAGAGTGGTAACCTATGAAACAAACAGTTACGACAAGACCAAGGGAATGTGATAAGGTAGAAAACATACCCGTTTCAAATGCAATTATAAATTCAAACATTGACAAGCACTGAAAAATACATATGAGATCATAAAGCTTATTTACAATTTCCAAATATGGTGGTCTACTTTCATCTGCCATGAGGAAGTACATGAATATGGCAATAGCTGAGTATGTGAAGAAAATGGCATCGAAAACAATAAATTCATGAAATGATTGATTTCCTTATTAGAATATCCATCCCTTGATCGCCATCGGGGTCGCTCTCAAAACCTACAGACAATGTGATACTAGCGGTGAAAGTGACTATCATTATCAAAGTGGCCACAACAATATGGATTTGAGCTACTTTCATAATACTTTTGACTTTTATTTGATCTGTCTTTTTAGCTTTATCTTTATCATCTTCCCTCAGTTGCATTTTTACTCCTATTTCCATTTCATCATTTGGATAATACATGTACTCGTACTTCTGCTTTACCTCAAAGTCTCATTCTCCAAGTCGTCCAATGCTAAACAAATCCTCCCTTAATTTCTCCTATTTTCATCAATAGTACAGTTTATATTGAGTCGGTAGCTATCGATATTTGAAAAACAAATGTGCAACTGATTACCTTATTTGTTGTCTCTTTGCATGACAATGCTATATCAAGTGGAGTCTGGTTTTGTTTGTTAAATGACGTCTTCTTTTCTCTAGAATGATTTATTAATTCAGGCACATGGTTACCAGAGGCAGCAAGCAGATGAAGAGGAGTGTTGCCATGACTATCTGGCTCATCAACAAGGCTATCACACTTGTCAGAGTTTAATAAGAAGCAGACTACCTTGTCTTGATTGTTCAATATGGAAATATGAAAACCATTTTGATTGTTTTTATTAAGCATATCGCGACAATCAGGGCAGTGATTTAATAGCTCAATGATCATGCTTACATCACCTTCAATGGCTGCAATGTGAATTGTTGTAGTCCAGTCATTTTCACTGCCTGCTAGAAGGTACACTAAGGATATTTTCCACCCTAGCATATTAGAAACTACGTCTTCCAATCCTAATTTGACAGCATAGAGCAAGGAATTCCAACCCCGTAAGTCAGGTTCCTCGCATAAAGGCTTATTCCATTGCCAGAGTGATCTAATGAAATCTGGATGTGTCAATACGATGAATGCATAAATAAGGGGTTAGATCTTCTTGCAAATATAGTTGCACAATAGATATTAAGAAACCATCAACAGAATTTCCAGATAAATGTTTTTTAGAGCGGATCTCAACTTATCTTATAACAAGTGATCCTAATGCTATTTAAGATGATTATAAGTTGATGCGGATAATGAGAGGATCCTATTGAGACTATCCAGATGATAATCCAAATTTAGGTGGATGATGTTAATTATGGGAAAGTCAACTGAGGTTAGATATTGATACTGCAAAATAAAAATTACCTTTATGTTTCTAAATTAGTGCTACATGCAGAGGCGTTCTATTAGATGGACCTACAACGTACGTTAGTTTCTTAAAGGATTTAACGTTGATAATCAAAGCATCATGAAAACTAGATTCATCTGCTAGATAGAGTGGTGTCTCCTTCACATGGTTAGGCAGAAATTCAAATTCAGGATCTTCTTTCACCAAGAGCTTAACCACATCTAGATGTTGGCTCAACACGGCCTTGTGCAGGGTTGTATTTCCACTAGCATCCGTCATCCTCATAAGTTTCTCCTTTGTATTATGATCTTCAACACATGCAACTTGCACACGTACTACTTAAGTGTGCCTCTCGTTAACTGTTGTATGAAGAGCGTGTTGGGAGCTATGTAGTTTTGATGATTGACAAACTGACAGATGAATGAAACATGTTACTTAAGTTAGTCCACGGATAGGAAAGTATATTTCCAGTTTCACTATCAATGCATACAAGATTTCTTAAAGACAAGAACGAGTAAGCAAGCCTAATTTTGATATACTCAAGCTACTGATCATGTGGGGAATATAACAATTTGAATTTGATTCAAACACTTAATGATAAGGGAAAGCAATCTGATTTGAAAAATGAGTCCTATATGAAGAAGGAGTTTCACTTCTAAGCATATCCTTAAAAGTCCAATGTGTGGAAGGAGAAAGATTCTGAAAATTGAAAAATTCAAAAGATTTGGAATTTTACTACAACACTAAGGAGACAAGAGTTGGAATTGAAGAAGGAGTCTTACTTGAAGTAGAAATCTATGCAATAAGATTTCTAATTAAAGTAGGAGTTTGAAACAAAGAATGACTCTTTGGAGAGATGTTCTTAAATAGAAGATGCAGCAGCTAGAATAATTCACCCACTTAAAAAAGTAGAAAATCCTAATCGACAGATTGACTTCACAAAGTGCTACTCAATCACTGAAGAAATACGTTGAAGAACCTAGTCCTCAGTACAAAATCTAACTAATAGTTTTTGCATTGATTTTTAGAGTTGGTCATTGTGTTTGAGTAATTCATGTAATATTAGTTTCAGTGTGTTATAAACTAAATTAGGAGCCAGTCTTACTGGGAAATAAAATGGAGAAAGGAAAAGGATGAAAAGGAATTGAAAGAAAAAAAAAACAAAAAGAGGGAAGAATATGCAATGGTAGCAGCTTGGGGATTTGACTCAGATGATGATGAAGATGATGAATCAACACTCATGGATTTTGGAGATTCAGACTTTGAGAAAGAAGATGCAGCTTCTGAGTTAAGTATACTTGACCTTAAAGAAAAGTTGCATTTGTTTTTCAAAACAAAAATTATTTCCTGGATGAGTGCACTAATTGATGACTTCCAAGAATAAAATTCTTATAGGGATGAGCTGTTCAGCAATCTTGCAAGAATAAAATTTGATTTTATTGATTTAGAAGCTTGCAAAAACACTGTTGAATAGAAAAACTGCTCTCTCAAGAAACGGGTTGAGCAACTTGATACTTCAAATAATGATCTTAAGTTTAAAGTTCTAAAATTGACACTCTCTGAAAAAAAAAAGAAAAACACCAAGAGTAAAGAACAAGAAAAAGTTGAACTTGAATTGGTCAAGTACAAAGAAGAGTGCAATAATGCAATAGAAATGGGGAATAAACTGAGTCAAGAAGTCTCTAAACTAAAACTTGACCTTGAAAGAGAAAACAGGTGGACAAATTCCACAAGAATTGTTCATAAGTTGAGTGAAAGATATCACAGTGAAAAAGCTAGCTTGAGTTTGCACAAAAGTCTTGATGTTTATCGAGACTTATCCTATATCTTTGGAAACCTTAGACATCCAACCAGTTGCTTCCAAAAGCAGATCTAACAGTCTAAATCAGACCAAGAAAAGGATAACTAAACTTGGTCTGAGAAACAGGTCACGTTACCTGGTTCCTGCATGGGCTAGAAGAAATCTGATTCATCCATTTACTCATCAGAAAGGACCCAAGCTTGTCTAGGGGCCTAAAGTTAACCCCTAATTTGTTTTGCAGGTGAGATTGAAAGTATGGAAGAAAAATTTGTGCTTAAATAAAGATTGCTCAAGGCATAAGACTAGAAGAAAATAAAGTTTTTTTAACTTACCACATTTAAAAGAGGAGTGGATCATTTGAAAGATGGCTAGATTTGTAGTACTCATGTAAGGGGTAAGCAAGGGAGATTTTACAAAAATGAAAAAAAAATGCATGACAATGAAACTGATGAGCATGCATAGGAACTTGTTGTACTACCTGGTCCAACTGTTGTACAGACTGAGGGCATATTGATAAGGGGAACAACAGAAAAAGAAATAGATGCATCAATAAAACCAACACAAGTTGTTGGTAATTTTGTTGGTAGTTTATAAAAATTGGTGTTATCAAATGGATCTTGAGATATCCTATGAAAATCAATGGCTTGAGACTATGGTATCCAAAGAAAAGCAATTTCACTCTTGAGGGCTATAAAAATGTTGACTATGTAAGAACCAACGGCACTAGGTAAAGAGCATTTTTAAAGGAATAGGTTAGACTTGGGGATGATTAAAATTGCATGAACTCCCCTCAATGATTGACTAGAATAATTTTTTATCTTAATCTTATTAGCTGAAAAGTTATTCTATTCAGTCTTGCACATTTAGTTGTGTGTCCCAATTTCTGATTTTTGACTTTTCTAACCTAATTTTGTATTAGATTGTGCAGAAAAATAGGTATAAGCAAGAAATTGTGACCATAAAGTTCTTCTTAGCAGGTATGTTCTTCACTGACATAAGTATAGGTTGTTTAAGTTGAAATAGTTGAGCACACCTATTCAATATATTCCTCACACTTCATTCTCACCTTGTCTTATAAAGATAATGAATTGGTTGGCCAAACATTATTTGATTCTCTCCAAATAGTTATGCACACATATGTTAATCCTACACCATAGATTCATTCTTCTCTCTCAACCAAAATATCAGTTGTATACCATGGATTTTCCAAGCTTGATCATCAATCACATGCAACATAAGTTTTCTCAGAAATGAAAAGGGATATGATCTCCCTTTTAGTTCCTAATTGGTTATTTGTTTTGGATTTCTTGATCCTAGTTCAGGTTGACTTAGAAAACAATAGATGTTCTTGCTTAGATGAATCATGTTGCTCTACCAGCTTCAATAAGAAGGGCTAACACCAAAAAAAATTGAAAAAAATAATTTGGCTAAGAAAAAAAAATATCTGAACCTGAAGTTGCACAAGACAGTCATGAAGTGGAATAAGTGGTCCTTCAGGCTTGGATCATGACTTTGAAGCTTGACCTTGATTAAGTGAGGGATGAAAATGTTGAAGTCATTTTTCAATTGACACAATTGATATCAATTGTTCCTCCTTTCTCTTCACTATTTGTATCCTTATCCATGTCCTACTTTTATACCATATTTTTTGTATTAATGCTCACTTGGTTTGCTTTGTTAAGTACTAGCTTAGGTTAATGTGGAACATGATCAGTCAGTTAAATAGAATGGTTATCTTTGCTAAATTGACTCATTTTTGCTCTCTTTAATACATTACTATGTTGGCTAGAGTCTTTGTCTGGTTGTTTTGGTGATAGCCCAGTGTCCATGGATAGCATAACAAATCACTTTGGCTAGTATATTATTGCATTGAAATAGTTTTTGATGACTCCAAAGGGGGGGAGATAATATGATTGTGAAATGTTTATATCCGATTGGCTAACTTATTTCATTCTAGGGTTTTATACTTTAGTACCTACGGGTGAAAATGGTTGAATGCACAAGACAAGAGGTTTTTCATCAACAAAAAGGGGGAATTTGTTGGGTACTATATAGTTTTGATGTTTGACAAACTGACACATGAATGAAACATGTTACTTGAGTTGGTCCATGGATAGGAAAGCAGATTTCTAGTTTCACTGGTAGATGAAGACAAGATTGCTTAAAGACAAGAATGAATAAGGAAACCTAATTCTGGTATACACAAGCTATTGATCTTGTGGGGAATATAACAATTTGAATTTTATTCAAACACTTAATGATAAGGGAAAGCAATTTGAGTTGAAAAAGGAGTCCTCTATGAAGAAAGAGTTTCACTTATAAGCATATCCTTAAAAGTCCAACGTGTGGAAGAAGAAAGATTTTGAAAATTGAAGAATTCAAAAGAGTTGGAGTTTTACTACAACACTAAGGAGATAAGAGTTGGAATTGAAGAAGGAGTCTCACTTGAAGTAGAAATCTATGCAATGAGAGTTCTAATTAAAGTAGGAGTTTGAAATAAGGAATGAATCTTTGGAGAGTTGTTATTAAATAGAAGATTCAGCATCCAAAATAATTCACGCACTTAAAAAAACAGAAAAGCTCAGTCGACAGATTGACTTCACCAAGTGCTACTCAATCACTGAAGAAACACGTTGAAGAACCTGGTCCTCAGTACAAAATCCAGCTAAGAGTTTTAGCATTTATTTTTAGAGTTATTCATTGTTTTAGAGCTATTCATGTAATATTAGTTTTAGGGTGTTATAAACTGAATAGGAGCTAGTCTTCGAGTTGGGGAAAACTCAGAGACTTTGGGAACACATACCTTGGGAGGTGTGTGTTGTTAGGAATTAGAGTTTATAATTCCTAGTTTTTGATTTATAGAGATTAGAGTTTATAATTCCTATTTGTTTAGTTATAGGAATTAGAGTTTATAATTCCTATTTGTTGGTTACAAGAGTTTTGTAATCAATCATTGTTGAGGCTCAGATTTTTTAGTGAAGTTGGGGTTAAATCCTGTAGAGGTGCAGGTCGTGGTTTTTTACACCTTTTTAGCCGGGTGTTTTCCACGTAAAAATAATTATGTTCTTTACTTTCTTCTTATTGCTTCCTTGAAACACGTCAGTGGAACACGTCAAGCAACACGTTCTATCGATAAGAAAAAGTTAGGCGAAAATAGGAAAATTAGTATGGAATGAATTCTTAACAAGTGGTATCAGAGCGAGGTTGTCTTAAAAAGGGCTAAGCACCTAAGACAAAGATCAATATGATGAATTCTGCACCAGTCACAGTGAAGTTCAATCCACTATTAGACCACCACTCTTTGGTGGTTCTCACTTCATTTTGGTGGAAAGATAGGATGGAAACATTCATTCAAGTGAAAGACTATGAGTTATGGGATAGGATCATTGATGGTCCTAATATTCCAATAAAGTTAGAATATGGGAAACATGTCAAGAAAGTAAGAAGCGAATTCTCTCCTGGTGACTTATTGGCATTAAAGAAAAATGCTAAGGCAAAAAACATTTTGGTCTATGGATTAGGATCTACTAAATATAACAGGGTATCAATATGCACCACTACTAAGAAAATTTGGGATGCTCTAGTAAATGCTCATGAAGGCACATCTCAAGTAAGAAAATTTTAAGTTTCTCTTCTTTTCACTGAGTATGAGGCATTTAAGATGAAGGAGAATGAAACCTTGCGTAAGATGATGACAAGGCTTACTACCTTAACAAATGAGCTGACCTCCTTAGGAAAAGCTATAGCTGAAGAAGAACAAGTCGAGAAGGTACTGAGGGTATTACAAAAATCAAAGTGGAATATTAAGGTGACTGCAATCAGGGAATCAAATAAGGATCTTGCATGCATGAAACAGGATAAATTAGTGGGGAATTTAAGAACTTATGAAATGAAAATTGATGGAACTAAAGTGCTAGAAGCCCCAGAGGATACCTTAGCTCTGAAGGCATCTAACAGTGATGAAGAAAGTGAACTTGATAAAGAACAAGTTGCCTTTATAGCTAAGAACTTCAGCAAATTTTTCAAAAAGAAGGGAACAAGTAGCAAGAAATGGTCAAATGACAATCAAAATGGATGCTACAAGTGTGGTAAGACTGATCATCATATCAAAGATTGTCCTGACTGGGAAATATAATAGAGAAAGGAAAATAATGAAGAGGAATTAAAACAAAAAAAAAAACAAAAAGAGGGAAGAATATGCAATGGTAGCAGCTTGGGGATTTAACTCATATGATGATGAAGATGATGAAGCAGCACTCATGGCTCTTGGATATTCAAACTTGGCGGAAGAAGATGATTCTTCTGAGGTAAGTATACTTGAACTTAAAGAAAAGTTGTATTTGTTTTCTAAAACAAAACTTATTTCCTTGGTGAGTGCACTAATTGCTAACTTCCAAGAATCAAGTTCTAATAGGGTTGAGCTGTTCAATAGTCTTGAAAGAATCAAATTTGATTTTATTGATTTAGAAGCTTGCAAGAACACTGTTGAATAGGAAAACTGCTCTCTCAAGAAACGGGTTGAGCAACTTGATTCTTGAAATAATGATCTTAAGTTCGAAGTTCTAAAATTAACACTCTCTGAAAAAGAAAAAAACACCAAGAGGAAACAACAAGAAAAAGTTGAACTTGAATTGGTCAAGTACAAAGAAGAGTGCAATAATGCTTCAGAAATGGTGAATAAAATGAGTCAAGAAGTCTCTAAATGGAAACCTTGGACATCCACCACTGAATGTCCAGTTGCTGCCAAATGCAGATCCAGCTGTCTAAATCTAGCAAATAAACTATATCAGACCAATAAAAGGATAAATAAACTTTGTTAGAGAAATGGGTCACGTAAGGTGTTGTCGGCATGGGCTAGAGGAAATTTGATTCATCCATTTACTCAAAAGAAAAGGCCCAAGCTTGTCTGGGTGGCTAAAGTTAACCCCTAATTTATTTTTCTGGTGAGAGTGAAAGGAGGTACACAAAATTTGTGCTAAATAAAGCTTGCTCAAGGCATAAGACTAGAAGAAAATAAAGTTTCTTTCACTCACCACATTTAAAGGGGGAATGGTTCATTTGATAGATGACCAGATTTGTAGTACTCATATATGGGGGAAACAAGGGAGATTTTAAAAAAATTGAAAAAAATGCATGAAAATGAAACTGATGAGCATTCATAGGAACATGTTGTACTACCTGGTCTAACTTTTATACAGAAATTTGTGTGTCCCAATTTTTATAACCCGTTGACTTACTTGTTTTATTCTAGTGTTTTATACTTTAGTGCCTACAGGTGAAGATGGATGAATGCACAGGACAAAAGGTTTGTCTTCATCAAAAAGGGGGAATTTGTTGGGTACTATATAGTTTTGATGATTGACAAACTGACACATGAATGAAACATGTTACTTGAGTCGGTTCACGGATAGGAAAGTAGATTTCCAGTTTCACTGATAGATGCAGACAAGATTTCTTAAAGACAAGAACGAATAATCAAGCCTAATTCTTATATATTCAAGCTACTGATCCTGTGGGGAATATAACAAGTTGAATTTGATTCAATCACGTAATGATAAGGGAAAGCAATTTGAGTTGAAAAAGGAGTCCTATATGAAGAAGGAGTTTCACTTCTAAGCATATATTTAAGAGTCCAATGTGTGAAAGGAGAAAGATTCTGAAAATTGAAGAATTCAAAAGAGTTGGAGTTTTACTACCACACTAACAAGACAAGAGTTGGAATTGAAGAAGGAGTGTCACTTGAAGTAGAAATCTATGCAATGAGAGTTCCAATTAAAGTAGGAGTTTGAAATAAAGAATGAATCTCTAGAGAGTTGTTCTTAAATAGAAGATGCAGTAGCCAAAATAATTCACACACTTAAAAAGTAGAAAAGCTCAATCGACAGATTGACTTCACGAAGTGCTACTCAATCATTGAAGAAACACGTTGAAGAACCTGGTCCTCAGTACAAAATCCAGCTAAGAGTTTTAGTGTTTATTTTTAGAGTTATTCATTCTGTTTGAGCTATACATGTAATATTAGTTTCAGTGTGTTATAAACTAAATTAGGAGGTAGTCTTCGAGTTGGAGAAAATTCAGAGACTTTGGGAATACATGCCTTGGGAGGTGTGTGTAGTTAGGAATTATTTTTTATAATTCCTAGTTTTTGATTTATAAGATTTAAATTTTATAATTCTTAGTTGTTGAGTTATAGGAATTAGAGTTTATAATTCCTATTTGTTGGTTACAAGAGTTTTGTAATCAATCGTTGTTGAGGCTCAGATTTTTTTAGTGAAGTTGGGGTTAAATCTTGTAGAGGTGTAGGTCGTAGTTTTTTATACCTTTTTGGCTGGGTGTTTTCCACGTAAAAATCATTGTGTTCTTTATTTTCTGGTTACTGATTCCTTGAAACAAGTCAGTGGAACACGTCAGGCAACACGTTCCATCGATAAGAAAAAGTTAGGCAAAAATAAGAAAATCAGTAGGGCATGAATTCTTAACAGAGCGGTTTCATTTTTCTTGTTTGGACAGCATGACATTGCCGAAGTAATCTTAAGGATTTCTACCGCGAAATGGGAGTGGTCATAGAGGTCTACAACATGGTGGACCATGTTGCCTTTTGGAGTGACTTAGTAGCCATTTTCTTTATCCCTTTTCAAATGATCACCAAGTAGAAAATTGGCATCTCCGATATTGTCTCTCATCGCAACATTATACAGGGTCGGATCCATTCCTTTTGATTTGGAGTTTTATCCAAGATCTCCCAATGACAATCCTGTGAGTCCTTTGCTTTCTCTGATGAAACATTATTATAAAGGAAAAAATAGTTCGATTCTTAATGAATTTCATAGAAGAAAGGGATCTGGTGCTTGCCTTGGTCACAAGAAAGGGATTTTGATGTTTCTGTATTTTCGCCTTCATGTAAAAACTGAAAAAATATCATGAACATAAAAAGTAATACTTGGATCTCTTAAGATTCACTTCATCTTATGATTCTTTTCTCATAAAAACAACCAAGTTGAGCAGTCGATTACTTAAGAAATGAACAAAACATGACTACAGACCAAAGAAAATCTTGTAGCCCACTCAAATGATAAAAACATAATGAAATAATTATGGCCATATTATCTATAGGAATCTGCGACATACTCGACTTTACAAGTTAATAAAGGAACCAAAAAAAAGAAAAAAGACCAAAACAAGAGAATATCATCATAGGTTGCTTCTTAACCGCCAAAGTGAATGTCATTTCACCAGAAGAAAAGATTGCAGTGTAAAGAATTGTAGCTATGCGTAGGGTTGGGGAAAGAGGGCCAGAGCACAAGGGTCTATTGTACGTGGTCTTATCTTCCATTTCTGCCAGAGTCTGCATTATGAAGCATTGAATTTGTAATACGATAAAAAATTTGATTTTCCAGATTTATTTGAACCGCGTGATAATATTTTTCTTGTTTTATCATTTTCAATTACATAGCCTTGTTTGTATTGGAAAAAAGAGTCATAAGAAGATATGAAACAGTAAAAAGTTGTCTTTATTCATGTTGTTTTTCTTTATTAATTCCTTTCTTATGATCAAAGCAAACAATAAATACCTTTCTTTCGATCAAAGGTGAAGATATGTGTATTCAGAATATTTCTAAATAATGTTTCATCTAGAGAAAGCAAAGAACCCACAAGATTATAATATTGGAGAATTTGGATAAATCCACAAACCAAATAAAAGAAACAAAAATGAATCCAACCTTGTATCTAAAATATCAGTAATGGTTATTTTTCACTTGCTGAATATCTGAAAAGGAATGAATATCCAACCTTGTGTCACTCCAACAAGCAACACAATCTTACACGTGGTGGCCCATTATGGCCACTCATATTTTGTGGCAGAAGTCGTTAAGATTAGTCCGGAATTGTTATGCCATCAGAACAAGAAGAATGAAACTGTGCATCACGTAGCAGCTAATGAAGGTCACATCAAAGTAGTCCATTCGCTACTTAGTATGGAGGAGCATTATAAGGAGACACTCATGAGGATGACAGATGATAATGGAGATACAGCGCTGTATATGGCCGCATGGAGCCGACATCAATATGTTGCCCAGACTCTTGGTGAAAGAAGATCCTGAATTTGAATTTCCATCCAACAAGGCTCGGGAGATACCTCTGTATCTGGCAGCTGAGTCTGGTCTTCGTGAAGTTTTGAGTGAAATATTGGACTCATGAAAGCAACCAACTTCTTCTACAGGTCTATTAAATCGAACACCTCTGCATACAAAAGTAATTCAGGAACACACAGGTATTATGTACATATTCTCTTACCGTTACTCTCACTGTATTAACATCTCTTTTAGATTCTTGTTACTATCTGTCGTTTCTTATACTTTAACTATTGTATACTATTGTTCTGTTTTGGACTGTTTTGAGGTGAGAGTCTATCAAAAACACTCTCTCTGCATCTAAAATAGTAGTAAGGTTTGTGTACACTCTACCCCCGACCCCCTTAGCGAGAGTACACAGGCTATATTGTTGGTGTCGTTGTATTAACATCTAGCTACACTTTGATTTTCCCATAACATTGTTGTCTACATAAATTTGGAGTAATCATTTCACATAATCTCGTTAGGATCTTTGTAACATACTCCATTCAAATGCATGCAATATAAAATTAACATTCACATAACTTGTTTCATGAGACCTCTCTAAAGTCTAAACACAGTCGATTTGATCAAGTTTTTTCGGGGAGTCAAAAGTGCTTATTTTAGAGATTTATGGTGTTTGTCTCTCTAAGTACTTATAGAACCATGACCAAACACTATTTGTTGCTCTAATGTTGTATTTAACCAAACACTGTGTCCATAGGTTGGAGTAGGAGAGTTTGTTAGTGTACAGTATTACTTTGTGGGTGTCTTATTTTTATTATTTCATATTGTTTCATGTTTTATTTCAACTTTGTTTACTGTCCTTTGTCTTGAGCCGGGGGTCTATCGGATACAGCCTCTCTACTACTTTGGCGGTAGTGGTATGGACTGCGTATATTTTACCCTCCTCAAACCCCACTATGTGGGAATACATTGGGTTTGTTGTTGTAGTTTTCAAAATAAGCAGATTTTGAAAGCTTTGATAAAACAAGCTATTATTCTAGTTAACTAGTAACTTTTGACACATGCATCCACATTGCGCGAGATTGCTAATGCAATGGAATAGATCGTTGTGTGAGGAACCTGACGTTGGGGGTTGGAATTCGCTGCACTTTGATTCTCTTTTGAGATTGAATGAAGTAGTTTCCGATATGCTGGTGTCAAAAAGATTCTTAGCCTACCTTCCAGTAGGCAGTGAAAATGACTGGACAACAGCAATTCACATTGCAGCCAGTTCAGGTAAGATAGATGTTTTACATAAGCTATTAAATCACTGTCCTGATTTCTGGAAAATGCTCGACAGCAATGGCCGAAATGCTATTCATGAAGCCATATTCTGCAGTAAAGCAAATGTGGTCAGTTACTTAATGAAGTCCAGAAAGTAGGATAAGCTTATCGAGGATCCAGACAATGATGGCCACAGTTCTCTCCATTTGCTTGCTTCCTCTGATTTTTGGGGTTGTATGCCATTAGAATTAAAATTTCATCCCCGAGCAAAGAAGTGTCATATAACAAGGAAAACAAGACTCCTTGTGATGTAGCAGTGTCTTGCACAGAGTGGACGGCAGACAAGGATAGAATTGCGCCCTTATTTAATGATTTCCTTATTTCCATTGCTCAGTTGGGAGGATGTTTACCCAAGCTGAACCAGATGGATCCTTGTCCAATGTCCTATAAGGATTTGGATTAGTTGTGGTCTCTCAGTAAAGTTGGAGCTAGGTCACAGCTCGTGGTAATGTCAGCAGTTGTAATTGCATTTGTAATTGGTATGTATTCTACTTTATCACATTCAGTTGGTCTCTCTGTTACTGTCTGTTCCATCGGTTGCATCTCTTTCATTATGTACATGTGGGAAGTGCTGAGGCTAGTATGCTGGATACGTGTAGCAAAAAGGTAATGCATACGTATAAAAAGTATTTTTGACATGTATACTTTATGTAATTTTCTTTACACATAATATAAATTCATTGGTTGCACCTCTTTCCTTGTGTACAAACTACTGTTATGTTGCTTGAACTGAACTCACGATATATATATTAGTAATATGTGCAAAAAGGACTAGTGAAATTCATGAACATGAGCGGAGACAATCATTTCAAGTGTTAGTAATTGAATTCCTAAAGATTACAAATACGAGTCTAGAACATTGAAGTGGGATGACCGGTGAAGGATCCAAAGGACATGTTGTGAACACGGATACCCCAAAGGCTAGGCATACTGTTGTGCCCAAGGCTAAACCACGAAGAGGCCCAAGAATTAGACAGACCAATTAAAATTACTAGAGGTTCACATCACTATATAAAATTATGTGATTGTCCTAATTAAGTTATCTAAACAACTGAATATATTTCAAGATGTTCTTAGGACAAGCTCCAATAATTGTAAAAAAAACAAGTGAGTCCTAAAACCAAGTCTTACAAACCTCAAAATGACTAGTTAATCATTCTCTGTTGCCTACATTTTTGTTGATTAATTTTTATGCTTCTTGGATTATTCATTCAATGCTATGACGGGTGATCTTCCTCACAGATTCAAGGCACTGACTAGTATGAACAAAATGTAAGAGAAAATAAATCAGTTCTTACTATTTTTTTTTAATTAAATATGATGTGGAAGTCTAGTAAGATAACACATGGAAAAGCTATTTTAGAAAAACTACCATTAATAAGCACTGACATGTATGAACCTGTTTTGTAACGCCAATCGCATAAATGAGCCAAACTTTTAACGGATGGTATAAATGAGCCATTTTTGATAGTTCTATGGCATATTTGAGCCTTTTCTCTTTTTTTTAATTAATGATGTGGGCCTCTAGTAATACGACACATGGAAAACTATTTTTGAAAAACCACCATTAATAAGTAATGGCATGAATGTACCTATTTTGTAATGGTGATGGCATAAACGATCCAACTTTTAACCAATGAAATAAATGAGTTGTTAAGGAATGAGGAGTTTAGATGATAGACATGTGAATGAAACGTGTTGTAGAAGCTAGTCCATTCAAGTGAAATAGTCTACTGGCACAGGAGTTTGGATGATATGATTCTGTGTTCAAGACAAGTATAGATAACATTGATCACATCAGAAGATGAGTCAAATAAAAAGTCTTGAAGAAGTCAATTTGATCAAGGAGTTTAGTAAGAAGAGGATTTGTAACACCCCAAATTTTCGAACTAGAAATTGAACCATCGTTGTAACACCCCGTAACAAACCCTCCATATGTTATAATCTAGTAGCATGCTTATAGAGTTGAAAACTTGAAAAAATTTCCAAGTGTCAAAGAGACATGGTCTAATTTTAAACTCTCAGTCTTCGGGAATTTATTTTCAGTCCTCCCGACCTCTGATTTTAGATTTTGTTATTGAGTTGTGATGGGGCAAGGTCGTAGTACATCTCAGATGAGTTTCACAATTTTTAGACGACCCTAACGGCATGTTTGGTGTTCTATTCCAGTAGCTCCGCTTAATAAGGGGGCGCCATCTAGGATACTCCACCCTTCTAAGGCAAGTGCCCCCGGGCTATCTCACCACTCTAAGGTGGGCGACGGCTGGAGTACTCTAGTACTCTAGGCTGGGGTACTCTAGTACTCTAGGCGGGGCACCGCCTGAGATATCGCACCCAGCCTATTTTCAGCATCCTTGGCCATTTTATTAATGGTATTTTGGGTATTTTTCAATCCACCAATCCTCTTAAACATGGGATTACAACCCTAAAACACCCCATTACTCATATTTCTCTCAATTTTATTCAAGAACACTCCCTAGTGTTTTAAACAAGATTCCCAAATAAATCAAGATTCAACCGTGGGTTTTCAAAACAAATTGGAGATTTGGAATCCCCAAGCCATGGGCATCAAGAAGTATCCATTATTTTTCAAAATAGAGGCACATGGGGTTCATTCTCTAAATGGATTTACATGTATATGTATGGAATTTGAGATTTAAGATTGTTTGAGAGCATAAATTATGAACTCTCTCTCTTGTATTAGATCAAATATTTTGGTTTTATGATTTAGAAGATGTCTTTGAAATATTATAGCATTTGAGTATGATTTGAAATTGTTGAGAGGGTATTTCTTGATATAAATGTGTCCTTGTGTTTGAAAGAAAGAATTGCATGTGAATTGAGAACTATGACATGACCACCCTGTGCTATTGAAATGCTTGACAAAGATGAGTCCTTTGCATGTGTTTACATGGGGTTTGAGTAAGAGTGTCTTTGAATTGAATTATTGAAATGGTGGTTCCAAACTTGTGTTTTGAAAATAGAGATTTATCAAAGACTAATAATGGCTCAGAGATGTGACTTGCAAGTCAATGGTATGACGATACCAAATGTATTTATGCCATAACAGATTATGTTTTCAAAGTATGTTTTCAGAGCATGTTTTCAAAGTAAGTTTTCAACGCATGTTTTCAGAGACTACATGTTTTGATAGAGTTTTAAAATGAGCTTAAAGAGGTTTAGGTGGATACCCAAAGATGGTGCGAGTTCGAGCAACTCTTAACCTGAAATCATATTTGTCGATACGGGTAGATTATTATTGTATGCTAGCTACAGTTGTGTAGCGTAGTAGATTCAGAGACTCCAACCCTTGCAGAACACTTGGGTTGGAGGCTTCGTTGTCGATTTAGTGGCAGTTTCCATATAGCCTATGGAATTTTTCAGAGTTGAAGGGTATACCACCTAACATAGATGTAATATAGATTTCTCAGAGTCATGATGATTTTCACAGAGTCTATTAAAATGCCAATGTGATTTCTTACTGTATGACATATTTATGAACTATTTAAAATTATCTCATATATATTGATTATTTTGGATTTTCTCTGCGTACCAGTACATCTGTATTAACCCCCCTCCTCCTTTCAGGTTCTGAGGTCCAGTCTAGGGACCAGATAAGCAGTAGATAATTTCAACAAGTGATCAGATTGTGCAGTAATGAGCCTTTTCTATTCCATAAGGCTTGTCTTTTTAGATTATGACACTTATTTCTATTTTGGTCTACTGGCCCTTGTCCTAGGCTTAGACCATTGTCAAATTTTTATGTAGTAGAGATTTTGCAGATTGAGTCAGATGATGTTTAGAAATTTTTAGAGTTTTCCTTCATCGTTAAACTAATTTCAGAGTATGACCATGTTTCTGTATTCGATGTATAATTCCACATTTTCTTTTTTTGTATGAATGTTGTGCAAAATTACCAGATAGAGAAGGGAATTTTTGATCCTTCCTGATTCAGTATGTCCGTCACGGCCAGGCCTTAGTTTGGATCATGACAAACTTGGTATCAAAGCACGGTTCATGGTTCTAGGGTGTCTGCAAAATCGTGTCAGGTAGAGTCTTATTTATGGGTATGTATCCACCACACTTATAAGCAGGAGGCTACAAGACATTTAGGAATATCTTTCTTTCTTTATGTTCTAGTTTGTACAATAGAGTCAGAATGTTCCTCTTTCATACTCTAATTTATGCTATGGTGTCGCCCATACAAAAGTAATAGTCATACCAATTCTTTCCTTACTCTGATGTTCTCAGACATGTCTCATTATTAGGTTGATTCAAGTACATAAGCTTAGAGTCTAAATGGTATGGTTCTTTCTGATTGGATTATATAAGATTTTTGCAAGGACGAGGGATGGGTCCTTTAGTTCTTCAAGGTGTAATGGTTCTGTTGTGAACCTTGACCTGAATAAAATCGTGCTCTTTATCCTGCAGTACTAAGAGTATTCGGTCCTTTTCAAAATTATGTTATAGATGTCATATTTCAGTGGGAATAATGTATAGAAGAACATTAGAACTGCATTTCCACCCCAATAGTAGTATAAGTTAAATTGTCAGTGTCATCACCTATTGGTAATAAAAAATTAGACGAAGAAGTTGGCGATGTAAAGTCACAGAGTTAGTAGTCAGAGTAAGGGGGACTTTTGTGTAAATAAATACTTTAATTGAATAACCAATGTTTGAGGATGATTTACCTCTCCATAGTGGTAGACTAATGTGATAGCTAGTAGCATGTGTGGATTGTATGTTAGTCGGTGAGAGAGGTGTTTGAATCAAATTTCTATTTATACAGAGTAAGATGTGTATTCTTAGGTCATTGAACATCGTGTGTCAATCTACTATCTCTTATAGTATGCAACCTTGTTATCATGGTGTTTTTGGAAAAAAAAAATCAAAGTCTAGTGAAGCCGTGTGGGGATCTTTCGATTCACTAGCATAGTTATCTTGTTATTCATCTTTTTTGCTTGTTCAAAACACAGAATCAAAGTCTATTTAAGTCGTGTGAGGACTATTTCGATTCACTAGCAGTTTGTTCTTCATTTTGTTGTTCTGGTGTTGGTTGAATATATGTATAGCCAAATCTTATTGCATAAGAGTGAGCTAGTAATGAAATGATATGTCCTTGTGTGTTAGTTTAGTAGAAGGTAGAGAAGGAGTTATTAGTTAAGGTGAATTGTTGTTTGCTTGAAGTATGAAAAGAGTTGTTGACGGTGTTTATTATGAGAAAGGAAGGTATAGTTTATTGATGAAAGTACACGATGGAAGAGTGTTGTTGAATTAGATGTCCCTGATATTGCAAAAGGGAGTTTAATTGAGACTTATAGAGCTTTTCCCTAATATTAGCTGTATAAAGGGTAAATAGTAATGTTGTGCAGAAGGAGGACGTGTTAATGGGTTTTAAATAAGATAGATCATAGGACTGTGATTGATCCTTACTGTTATGAAGTTTTGGTGGATTAATCTTTTCAGATGTTTGGCAGTAAGAATATTTTATGAAGTTGTGGTTCTTCGTAGCTAGAACTAGACACTAAGTTGGAATAGTAGATGGTGATCAAGGTGGGCATAATGAATAATGTGGTAGACGTTAGTTGTGTAAAAATGACCTAGTAGGCTTGAACAGCTTATACAAGAGCTTAAGATTATTTGATTCGAAATTAACTCTGGTGTTGTAAGTATGATGTAGAAGTACGCCCAAGGTTATATGGGGCTATATTATTTTTTTGGATCATTGCATGTTGTGTGGATTAGTAGTACCGTTGATTTTCTAGGTGGAGATATACTAGTTAAATAATATGTGATGTTTGTGATAGCTAAGTTATAGAGTTATGATTAAGGATGTTGAGCCCTTTAAGTATGACTTTGATTCTCATGGCTTGGAAGAGAGATGTAAGTTTTGAGATGCGATACCGGTAGACTATGATAGAAGAAGTATGATGCATTTGAGGTTAATGATATCCATGTTTAGTGTTAGAATCTAAGTTAGTGAATATTTAAGTTGTTATATGGAGACTTTTGGGTTAAGTTGTTATATGGCGACTTTTAGGGCTATAGAAGCCTAAGGGTTGAATCTTAGAAGGACAAATTAGTATTAGGTGTTATACACAAAGATACCGTCTTTCAAACTAAGTTTAGTTTTATGTGTATTGTATATCCCAGACTCTAGAGTAGAGTGATTTCAGTTTATATCAGCATGTATACAGTGGTTCACAGTCTCAAAGTGATGGCTTAAATATAAGGTGGGGATGATAGAACGAGTAACCAAGTCCAGCGTTTAAATTTTGATTATTGTGCTAGTGAGTGGGGGAATAGTTGTGAGAAGAGTGATGCTCAATCTATTCTTATTTCAGCAGTTTACTTCAGTTATCCCGATACATACTCATGTCTTATGGTTCAGCTCCATGATCATAGTTCGTATTCATGAATATGATAGGAAATCATGTACTCTCCTAGATCCTAGTATGATGAGTTCCAGTTGGTGCAACAGTAAGAATCACTTTTCGTAAGTTATGAATTACAAAATTCAGGTCATGCAATTCATGACTCTTGTACGCATGTGATACTTGTAACAATCAGTGAAAAAAAATTCAGATTTTATATCAGGTACGTCCTCAGATTAGATCTCTTTAATGAGTCCATGTCGTGAGTGCTCTATTCCTCACGCCTCAAAAGGGTATTAAGTTATGCTTAGTACTCCCCTCATATTTCGAATCCCGCTGTTCCAAATTTTTAGTGACCTTTCCCTTAGGTCGAGATAGTGATGATGAACAATTGTCTAGATGGGAGAGAGTAAACATTTCTTGTTGATGAAAGATAGGTGTGTGCTTATTTGAGCTAAGGAAGTAATTGTGGAGTAAGATTGAGTCCAAGTCTATAAGTTTGAATGAATTTTGAGGTGAAGTTTCGTGTATGGCTTGGTTAGTTGAGAATATTTTATGTGTATCATCTGAATAGTGCAAGGAAGTTGTTATGGATAGAAGTATTAGAGAATATGGGGAAGGTGTTTTCCATGTTTTTTTTTAGAAGTGCATATATGGGTAAGAATATAGTCGTGAATGTCATGTTTGTTTACATAGGAATGAATGCTTTGAGTCTAATCTGAAGTTGAATGTGATTGTGGGAGTGGTAATAAGAATTATGCATGAGATGAGGAATTGTGAGAGGATTTAGTTCAGTTTAGACATTAGTAGATGGAGATATGAATCACCATGTGAGGAAAATAAGTGGAATCAATAAGCATGATATTTAATGGGAAGAGTATAGTTGAGAGAGTATTTTAGAAGTGTGGCTAACCTGAAAGTAAGAAGTTGCTTTGCTTAAGGTGTGATAATTCTATCCTAGTTCATGAGTTATATGTCTATATTCTGGGTTAAAAAGTAATGTCATTGTTGTGATTTCCTGGTTGGATGTCTTGTGTAACTCTTTCCCAAGATCCCTTGCTTTCTAAGGCTAATAGAACTTCTTTATAAAGGGTGTTGAAGAAATACTCCAGTTAAGTATAAGTGTCCATTTAATTCAGTCTGTACATCCAGTAAATCAGTTTGACAATCAGGCTAATCAGTTAATGTGGTTTTCCACCTTTTCACCTAGTCCTACTATCCGAAGTCTCATATGTGTGATCATCCCAGTATATAATCTATTCCATCCAAGTAAATTGTGAATTTAGTTCATTCCAAGTATCATGTTTCAGATTCAGCCATTTGGTCATCGCTCGGTGCACAAAAGTACAGCGCATAATCTCAAAATTTCTAAGTATTTTAGCGCAGACAGTGTAATGCCCTTGTGCGGCCTAAGTCTGGTTGTCTCATGATTTGTACTTTTATAAGTCATCACTTCTCAATTCAATATGTATAATTGGACCATGAGTACTTTCAGAGAATCCTAAACTCTCAGCATGAATCAGCTTCTTACAGCAAGTAAATTCAAGTCAGCTCAAAATTCAATTTCATGATTGAAGTTTAAATATTTCAGATCGGATATTTCTTTCTTAGAGGACACATAATGTTAGAGCTATTCCATACCTTTGATCTTCAACAAGTTCCTACCCACCATTCATGGAAGAATGATCCCAAGGAGGAGATAATGTAACACCCCGAATTTTTGAACTAGAAATCGACCCTTCGTTGTAACACCCCCATAAGAAACCCTCCATATGTTATCATCTAGTAGCATGCTTATAGAGTTGAAATCTTGAAAAATTTTCTAGGTGTCAAAGAGACTTAGTCTCATTTTTAATTCTCAATCTTCAGGAACTTTATTTTCAGTCCTCCCGATCTTCGATTTTAGATTTTCTTGTTCGTTGCGATGGGGTAAGGTCGTAGTGCATCTCGGATGAGTTTCAGAATTTTAAGATGAGCCTAAAGGCATGTTTGGTGTTTCATTCTGGTAGCTCTGCGCGATAAGGGGGCGCCGCCCGGGCTACTCCACCGCTCTAAGGCAGGCGCCGCCCGGGCTATCTCACAGCTCTAAGGCGGGCGACGCTTGGGGTACTTCGGTGCTCTAGGCAGGGCGCTGCCTGAGATATCATTCCCAGCCTATGTTCAGCTTCCTTGTCCATTTCATTAATGGTATTTTGGGTATTTTTGAATCCCCCAATCCTCTTTAACATGGGATTACAACCCCAAAACACCCCATTACTAATATTTCTCTCAATTTTCTTCAAGAACACTCCCGAGGGTTTCAAACAAGATTCCCAAATAAATCAAGATTCAACCATGGGTTTTCAAAACAAATTGGAGATTTGCAATCCCCAAGCCATGGGCATCAATAAGCATCCATTATTTTCTGAAATAGAGGTACGTAGGGTTCATCCTAAAAAAACTATATGGGCGTAAAATCCATAAAAGCATGATTTTAAGATTTTTATGCATGAATTTCGAAGGGGTTTTAAAATCTATGTTCTAAATTACATATTCTGAATGTTATAATGTTCTAATTTCTTTGACCTTGTGGTCTTATCCCCTAAATGGATTTACATGTATTTGTATGGAATTTGAGATTTAAGATTGTTTGAGAGCATAAATTATGAACTCTCTCTCTTGTATTGGATTAAAGATTATGGTTTTTTGATTTAGAAGATGTCTTCGCAATATTATAGCATTTGAGTATGATTTGAAATTGTTGAGAGGGTGTTTCTTGATATAAATGTGTCCTTGTGTTTGAAAGAAAGAATTGCATGTGAATTGAGAACTTTGAGTCGTTTGCATGTGTTTACATGAGGTTTGAGAAAGAGTCTCTTTGAATTGAATTATTTAAATGGTGGTTCCAAACTTGTGTTTTGAAAACAGAGATTTAAGACAGACAAATAATGGCTCAGAGATGTGACTTGCAAGTCAATGGTATGATGATACCATATGTATTTATGCCATAACGGATTATGTTTTCAGAGTTTATTTTCAAAGTATGTTTTTAGAGCATGTTTTCATAGACTTCATGTTTTGATAGAGTTTTAAAAAAGGGATTAATGAGGGTTAGGTTGTTAACCGAAGAAGGGGCGAGTTCAACCAACTCTTATCCTGAAACCGTATATGCCGATACAGGTAGATTATTATTGTACACTAGCGATGGCCGTGTGGCGTAGTAGATTCAGAGACTCCGAACATTGCGGCACACTTAGGTTGGGGGCTTCGCTATCGAGTTAATGTCAATTTTCATATAGCCCATGGAATTTTTTCGAGTTGCAGGGTATACCACCTAACGCAGATGTAATACAGATTTCTCCAAGTCATGATGATTTTCACAGTCTTTTAAAATGCCCATGTGATTTCTTACTGTATGACATGGTTATGAACTATTTTAAACTACTCTCATATATGTTGATTATAAATGATTATTTTGGATTTTCTCTGCATACCAGTACATCTGTATTGATCCCCCTCCTCCCTCCAGGTTCTAAGGTTCAGTCTAGGGGTCCAAATAAGCAGTAGATAATTCTGACAGGTGATCAAATTGTGCAGTGATGAGCCTTCTTCATTTCATATTACGATAATTATTTCAGTTTTGGTCTACTGGGGCCTTGTCACAGCTTTAGACCGTTGTCAGATTTTCATGTAGTAGATATTTTGCAGACTGAGTCGGATGATGTTTAGATATTGTTGGATTTTTCCTTCATTGTTAAACAAATTTTAGAGTATGACCATGTTTCCGTATTAGATGTATAATTTTGCATTTCTTTTTTTTTTGAATGTTGTTCAAGATTACCAAATAGAGAAGGTGTTTCGGGCCTTCCTGGTTCGGGATTTCTATCACGGCTAGGCCCTAGTTTGGGTTCTGATAGGATTTGAAGTAAAAGAGTCCTATCAAATCTAGGAGTGGTGAGGTTGTAGCAAATGGAAAAGAGTTAACTGACAGAGTTCTATGAAGAAAGAATTGATCATCTAAAAGAATTGAATATCCAAAAGGACTCTATCACAGGTTGGCTTAAATACAACAAATGTGACTCAAAGGCAGTACTCACGCATGCACTGAAAAGTTAATCAACAGTTAGCATAAAAGTTCACGTACTTGAAGAAGAACCTAGTCTCTTACTTAGCAGGTCATAAACTGTGTAGTAGGTAGGTTCTTTATACTGTAATGAGTCAGTGATTCTAGTCTCAGTAATCTATAAACTGAGTTAGGAGTTGTTGTCTTCAAGTTTGGGAACTCGAAGACTTAGGAACACTTATCTTGGAAAGATTAGTGTTTTTGCATTGATAGGAGTTAGATGGTTTAATTCCTAGTTTATATGAAGTCTTGTAATTTTGTTGATTATTGAGGCTCAAGTATTTTAGTGAAGTTTAGGTTAAATCCCGTAGAGGTATAGGTCATGGTTTTTACACCTTTCTTGAGTCGGGTGTTTTCCACGTAAAAAAACTGTGTTCAGTTTTACTTCTGTGAACCACGTTTACTTACCTGTTCCACAGATAGGCAATTAGTAGGATGCATACTCTAACAAGTGGTATCAGTGCGATGTTGTCGTAAATAAGGCTAGAACCCAATAAAAGGAACAACATGATGAATTTCGCACCTCCTACTAGTCAGTGAAGGTCAGTCAACCACTAGACCTCAACTCTTTGATGGTTCTCACTTTATCTGGTGGAAAGCAAGGATAGAGATGTTCTTTCAAGATGAAGACTATGAATTATGGCACAGGATTACTAATGTTCCCACTATACCAATGAAGATTGTTGATGGTGAACAACTCAAGAAAGTAAGGAGTGAATTTACTCCTGATGAGTTGTTGGCTTTAAGGAAAAATGCAAAGGTCAAGAACATCTTGGTTTGTGGTCTAGGACCGGCTTGATATAATAGGGTATCCACTTGTACTACTACTAATAAAATTTGGGATGCATTGGTAAATGCTCATAAAGGTACTTCTCAAGTAAGAAAATTCAGGATTGCTCTCCTGTTTACTGAATATGAGGCATTCAAAATAAAGGAAAATGAAACACTTCATGAGATGATGACAAGGCTTACCACCTTAACAGATGAGTTGACTTCCTTAGTAAAAGTCATTTCTGAGGAAGAACAAGTTGAAAAGATACTGATGATATTACCTAAATCAAAATAGAATGTTAAGGTGACTGAAATTAGGGAGGCAAATAAAGATCTTGAAGGCTTGACCCTGGATGAACTTGTAGGGAACTTAAGGACTTATGAAATAGAAGTTGATGGAATCAAAGAACAAGAAGCCCCTGAAAAGATCTTAGCTTTAAAATCTTTGATAGTGATGATGAATTTGAACTTGATAAGGAGCAAGTTGCCTTCATAACCAAGAAGAAGAAGGAAACAGGTACCAAGAAACATTCCAATGATAATCCAAATGGATGTTACAAGTGTGGAAAGACTGATTCTCTAATTAGAGAATGTCCTCTCTTGGAAATAATATGGAGAAAGGAAAGGGTTGAAAAGGAACAAAAAGAAAGGGCCAAGAGAAAGGAAAAAGAAGAACATACTATGATAGCTGCATGGGGATCTGTTCTGATAATGATGAAGTTGATGAGACAAAATTTATCACCTTTGGAGATTAAGACATTGAGGAAGAAGATGATGCTTCTGAGGTAAGTTTACTTGAACTTACAGAAAAACTACATCTGTTTTCTAAAATAAACTTGTTTCCTTGATGAGTGATTAAATTGACAATCTCCATGAATTGACTTCTAAGAGGGATGTTGTTCAATATCCTTGCAAGCCTAAAATTCAATTTCATTGACCTGAAAGTTTTCAAATATTCTATTGAAAAAGAAAATTGCACTCTCAAGAACTAAGTAACATTGCTTGAGTCTTCAAATAATGATCTTAAGTCTGAAGTTCTTAAATTGACTTTCACTGAAAATGGAAAAAAGGCCATGAGTAAAGAACAAGAAAAGACTGAACTTTAGTTAACTAAGTACTAACAAGAATGCCATGATTTGACTGAAAAGATGAATAAAATAAGTCAAGAAGTTTCTAAGTTAAAGCTGGATCATGAAAGAGGTAATAGATGGACAAATTCTTCAAGAATTGGTCATCAGTTGAGTGAAAGAAATCATAATGAAAAAGCAGGTTTAGGTTTTTCATAAAGGCTGCTAATCTACAAGATTTATATTATATCTTTGGAAATCTTGGACATCCTACTAAATGTCCTGTGGCTGCCAAAAGCAAAGCTAGAAGTCAGAATCTGGCAACAAATTTTTCTTTGACCAAGAATACAAGCACTAAAATTGGTCTGAGAAACAGGTCATATTACGTGTTTCCTGCATGGACTAGAAGGAATTTAATTCATCCTTTTACCAAAAAAATAGGGCCCAAGCATGTCTAGGTTCCTAAATCTAACCATTGATTTCTTTTGGGTGAAGGGAAACAAAAGGCATTGGTGCTTAGATAGTGCATGCTCAAGATATATGACTGGTGACAAGAAAAAGTTCCTTTCACTCTCCAAAATAGATGGAGGAGGAGATTCTTTTGGAAATGGAAAAAAGGGAATCATTACTAGAGTTGGTGAAATTGGCACATCTAAGTCAAAAGTTGTTGAGGATGTGTATATTGTGCAAGGATTAAATCATAACCTGCTGACCATCTCACAATTGTGTGACAAAGATAATAAAGTGATTTTTACTGTTATAGGGGTTAAATTCAATAGGATGGACACCAAAGAAATTGTGCTTACTGCAAGGAGATACAGAAATGTATACAAAGCAAACTTAATGGCAATACCAGGACCTAAGTTAACTTGTCTAAGCAAAATAGAAACTGATCCCCCCCTTTGGCACAGAGAACTTAGACATGCAAGTCTCAAACAACTGAACATACTTTCATCCAAAGACATGGTATTGGGACTACCTAAAACCAAGATTAAGGAAGAAAAGTTATGTGGTGCATCTGTAAGGGGAAGTAGGTAAGATCCTTTTTTAAGTAAAAGAACCATGTTAGTACTACCAAGGGTCTTGAACTGGTCTATATGGACTTGTGTGGATCAATAAGACAACAAAGCAGAGGTTGAAAAAAGGTATGTTTTTATAATTGTTGATGATTATTCCAATTTCACCTGGATCTTGTTTCTAGCCTCTAAAGAAGATGCCTTTGATGTCTTTGAAAACCTCATCAAGAAAATGGAAAAGAAAATAGGAACTTCATTAGTTTCCATAAGGTCTGACCATGGGAAAGAATTTGAGAATGCAAAATTCTTAGATTTCTGTTCATCAAAAGGCATAGATCATAACTTCTCAACTCCTAGAACACCATAACAAAATGGAGTGGTGGAAAGGAAGAATAGAACCTTCGAAGATGTGACTAGAACAATGATACTTGCAGAAAATATTACCAAAATCCTATGGGCTGAGGAAATAAGTACTGCAACATCTATTATAAATAGATACATAATCAGAACCATGTTAGAAAAGACTTCCTATGATTTATTAAAAGGTAGAACGCCTAACATTTCTCACCTTAGAAATTTTGGTTGAAAATGTTTCATACACAATAATGGTAAGGATAATCTGGGAAAATTTGATGCCAAAAGTGATGAGGGAATCTTCTTAGGTTATTAACTTCATAGTAAGGCTTATAGGGTTTTTAACAGCAGATCTAACTGTGTTGAAGAAAGCATCCATGTGATTTTTGATGAATTCTGTGATAAGACTAACCTGCAGGAAGGAAATGACACTGAGGGACAGGTTCGACAACATGTTCCATCAATTTAAGCAGCCAAACCTGGGGGCATTTTCATAGGGGTAACTGAAGTTGAAGGCACAGTGATACGGGGAACTGATCCACCAACTGACTCACATCAGAACATAAGCACTGATCCTAGCAGCTCACATGGCTTGATACCAAAAGGATACAAGTATCAAGGCTCATACCCCATTGAGAATGTACTTACTGATCTCGCTTCTGGAATCACTACCAGATCTGAACTGAGAAATATATATGCATTTAAGGCATTCCTTTCAGAGATAAATCCAAAGAAAGTAACTGAGGCATTGCTTGATGTTGATTGGATAATAGCTATGTAGGATGAATTAATCCAGTTTGAGAGAACCAAAATATGGCACTTAGTTCCTCTTCCAAAAGATAGATCAGTAATTGGAACTAAGTGGGTGTACAGAAATAAAGTGGATGAGCATGGAACAGTAACAAGAAAAAAGGCAAGCCTGGTGGTTCAAGGATACAACCAAGAAGAAGGAATTGACTTTGAGGAGACTTTTTCTCCTATAGCAAGACTTGAAGCTATAAGATTACTTGTTGATTCTGCTTCTTACATGGATTTTATTTTGTACTAGATGGATGTAAAGAGTGTATTTCTAAATGGCATTCTCAAGGAAGAGGTTTATGTGAAGCAACCTCCAGGATTTGAAAGCAAGGAATTTCTAGATCATGTGTACAAGCTGGATAAAGCTTTGTATGGGTTGAAACAAACACCAAGGGCTTGGTATGAGAGACTTTCAAAGTTTCTAATGGAGCATAGGCACACCATTGGTAAAATTAACATTACCCTTTTCATAAAAACTAGTGGAAAGGATTTGTTAGTTGTGCAAGTGTATGCAGATCATATTATTTTTGGCTCAACCAACATGAATATGACTCATGACTTTGTTAGACTCATGAGTTGTGAGTTTGAGATGAGCATGATGGGGAGTTGAATTGTTTCCTTGGTCTGCAAATAAAACAATCAGCATTAGGGACAATGATCCATTAGCAGAAGTATGTCAAAGAGCTTCTCAAAAAGTTCTCCATGGAAGAGACTAAAGAAATAGGTGCTCCTATTGCCACTTCCATAAAGATTGACCTAGATGAAATAAGTTCTGTTGTAGAACAAAAATTGTATAGAGGTATGATAGGATCTTTGTTGTACCTCACAGCAAGCAAACCTGACATTTTGTTCAGTATAGGACTATGTTCTAGGTTTCAAGCCAATCCAAAAGAATCACATCTGAAATGTATAAAAAGAATCTTCAGATATTTGAAAGGAACTAGTGATCTTGGTTTGTGGTATCCCAAAGGAAGTAACTTTAATTTGGTAGGATATTCTGATGCTAGTTATGCAGGATATCTGGTGGACAGGAAAAGCACTACAAGTATGGCATACTTCTTAGGATCATGTTTGATTACCTGGTCCACAAAGAAGCAAAATTTAGTAGCCTTGTCGATTGCTAAGAATTAATACGTTGCTGATATTTTGTGGAGAAATTTTGACTTATTGAGAAGAGAGTCGCCACTTAAATTTGTAAAGGAATTAAGAAACCTTTAGAAAGTTACTTCTAATGATTCAAAACAGAAAAATTGTTTAAGTTAAGAGATTCTAAGTAAGTGGTTCCTATTAACGTTTTAGGAAGGTGTTAGGCACCTAAAACAACCGCTAACTTACGGTTATCCGAGCTGTTTTAAAACGTCTTTTGATTAACTTCTGAAAAGATTAATTTGTTGGAAAGTGATTGATTTTGTAGAAAAAAGACTTGTGTAAGATAGATTTAGGCAACTTAGTAGGGATTTTAACTAAGTCTAAACAAAACTAATAAACAAGTAAACACATAAAAGGGGAAGGGAGGAGAAAGTAAGGGATTTAGGCCATTGGTCCAAATCAACGAGACCTGTCCTAGTCTAGTTGGGCTTCCGACCCATTTCTCCCTTCACCTGTCCTATTTCTATGTTATCGATCCCTTTGACTCGAGTTTTTGCTTCACCTGTGTTAAGTGCAACTTTGGCTTTGAATTATATTTCTCAATGATTGATGATGAAAATGAGTTTTTGAACTCATATACATGTATATGTACACATATTCCCATCCATAATATCATAGGGAATGACCAAAGTGCCTTTAAAATTTAAATAATGTCAAATTTGTCCTCTGGTGGACTGTTTTGATAAGCTAAAGTAGGTCGACCATAACTCTTTGCTCCGATATCAGATTTAGGTGAAATTTGTATCGTTGGAAAGATAATTTAAAGGGATTTCATTTTACATAAAGTATCCAACCCAGTTCGTCCTGTACAAGGAGTTGTGACCATTTGAAGTTGACCCTAAAAATCTGTTTTGAGAGGCTCAAGTAAAACGAGTATAACTCCTTACTCAGATGTTGGATTTGGATGAAACGAATTGCACTAGAAAGAAGACTCAATGATATTTGTTTTTATAGGTCCCATATCTTTTAGTTCATTATATTAATTGAGTTATGATCGTTGAAAGTTGACTCAAAAAATTGGCTGGCCTCAATAGTTTGTGTGCAGGAAATTTTCCTGCACATTTACTATTCCCAATATCCCAGCCACCGTTTTATAGTTTCAAATGTGATCGATTATATCCGAAACCTGTCCACTTTTGGAAATATTTATGTTGTTGGAAATCTTATTCAATAACCTTCGCATGGAACCATCGACGGGCAAATTCCGGTATAAATAAAATAGAAAAATTAATTCCATATAAATAAGACCAATACACGTACTTGAATACGCCAATATATGTACTTGAATATGGAGTGTTACATCCTTCCCCTCTTTAGGACATTCGTCCTCGAATATTAGCGTAGTAATTCAACCGAAACGAGTTCAAGTCCATCATTAACATTCACATCATCACATAAATACTATGCATATATAAAAAAAACTTTCTTGTTAATGTTCTAACTCCGTTTCTTGAACTTACTCTTCATCTTTGAACAAATAAGGGTACTTAGATTTCATTGCTTCCTCAGCTTCCCATGTAATCTCTTCCCTTTGATGATTTCTCCAACGTACTTTCACCGATGCTATCTCTTTATTTCTCATCTTCTTAACTTGGCGATCTAGAATAGCAATAGGCACCTCCTCATAGGTAAGATCTTCCGCAACTTGCACATCCTCCGTAGAAGTGATATGTGATGGATCTCCGATGCACTTTTGAAGTATTGACACATGAAATACCGAATGTACTGATGAGAGCTCTTGGGGTAGCTCTAATTCATATGCAACTTGTCCAAACCTTCGAGAGATCTTATATGGGCCTATATAACGTGGACTCAACTTCCCTTTCTTGCCAAATCTCATTACTCCTTTTATTGGTGATACCTTCAAAAATACCCAATCACCTATAGAAAACTCTATCCCTTTCCTTCTACTATCTGTATATCACTTGTGTCGACTTTGGGCTATTTACAGTCGTTGCTGAATTACTTTAACCTTCTCTATGGCTTGATTAGCAAGATCCGGTCCGAACAAAAGAGTTTCACCCACTTCGAACCATCCTATTGGTGATCTACACTTCCTTCCAAATAAAGCTTCATATAGTTCCATTATGATACTTGAATGATAGCTATTATTGTAGGCAAACTCAATAAGATGTAAATGATCATCCCATTTGCCCTTAAAATCTATTACACAAGCTCGTAGCATATCTTCAAGTGTTTGGATGGTACGTTATGCTTGTCTATCTGTTTGAGGGTGAAAAGTTGTACTCAACTTCCTTTGTGTTCCCAAACACCTCTGAAAAGACTTTCAAAAGTTTGTGGTAAATTGGGTTCCCCGATATGATATAATAGAGATTGCCACTCCATGTAATCAGACTATCTCTTTAATGTACAGCTTCGCATACTCTTTAACTGTGTAAGTTATCCTAACTAGTAGGAAATGTGTGGATTTCGTAAGCCTATAAACAATCACCCATATGGAATAAAACTTCCGAGATGTATGAGGCAAACCAATAACGAAATCCATGTTGATCATGTCCCACTTCCAACTTAGAAGATCAATGCATTGCATATTACTTTCGGGTTTTTGGTGCTCAACTTTAACTCTTTGACAATTTGGACATTCAGCTTCAAATTCTACAATGCTTTTCTTCATGTCTTTCCACCAATACATATCTTTCAAATCTTGATACATTTCGGTTGATCCTGGATGAATGGAATAACTTGAAAAATGTGCCTCTGTCATAATCTTCTTTCTTAGCCCTTCTACATCCAGCACACACAATCAATTTTGGCACTAAAGTACTCTTTCTCGCATAAGCTCAAATGCCTTGGTTTCACGAACGTTCTCCTTAAGCTTTAATAAAATAGGATCTGCATATTGCTTCTCTTTTAGTTCAGCTACTAATGAAGATTCCGCAGCATTATGTATGATGAGCTCTTTATTTGAAGTTTCAAGAAGGCGCACCCCCAAAATAGCTAACTGGTGAAGATCTTTAGTCATCCCTTGCCTTTCTATAGGCGCCATCATAGCCTTACAACTTCACGAACCAGCTACCACATTTGCTTTCCCTGGATGGTACAAGATATCAATATCGTAGTCCTTTAATAGTTCAAGCCATCTCCGCTGCCTTAAATTTAGATCCTTCTGATTAAAAATATAATGCAAGATCTTATGTTCAGTATATATATCAACATGAACCCCATATAAGTAGTGGTTTCATATCTTTAAAGCAAAAATAACTGCTGCAAGTTCAAGATCGTGTGTAGGATAATTTTTCTCATGTGGACGCAATTGTCTAGAAGCATATGCTATTACCTTACCATGCTACATCAATACACATCCTAAACAAATTCTGGAAGCATCACAATACACTGTGTACCCTTCGGTGCCTTCTGGAAGTACCAACACGGGTGTAGAAATCAACTTGTTCTTTAAATCTTGGAAACTCTTCTCACAGGCATCATTCCATTGGAATTTGAATGCTTTATGGGTTAGCTTGGTTAAGGGTGCTGAAATGGAAGAAAAGCCTTTAACAAACCTTCTATAATAACCAGCAAACCAAAGAAAACTACGAATCTCCATAGGAGTTGTGGGCCTTGGCCAGTTCTTCATAGCTTCTATCTTTTGAGAATCAACCTTTATCCCTTCACTAGATACAATATGACCCAAAAATGCCACAGACTTTAACCAAAACTTACATTTAGAGAAATTTACATAAATCTTACAATCACGAAGAGTCTGTAATGCCTGTCGTAAGTGATTGGCATGGTCCTCTTCTGATCTAGAACAAACTAGAATATCATCTATAAAAACTATCACAATTACATCCAGGAATGGCTTAAAAACCCTATTCATCAAATCCATAAAAGATGCGGGTGCATTTGTTAGCCCAAATGACATAACCAGAAACTCATAGTGACCATACCATGTTCGGAAAGCTGTCTTAGGTATATCCTTCTCTTTGACCCTCAGTTGGTGGTGACCTGACCTCAAATCAATCTTAGAAAAGCACTTGGTGCCCTGTAACTGATCAAATAAATCATCAATTCTTGGGAGAGGATATTTATTCTTAATAGTCACCTTATTCAATTGTCGATAATCAATACACATCCTCAGCGATCCATCCTTTTTATGCACAAATAACACTGGTGCTCCCCAAGGGGACATACTAGGCCTTATGAATCCCTTCTCTAGCAAATCTTTCAATTTCTCTTTCAATTATCGTAATTCTACTGGGGCCATTCTATATGGAGGAATGGAGATTGGTTGGGTGTCTGGTATTACATCAATACCAAACTCTACTTCTCATTCAGGAGGCAAACCTGGAAGATCTTCAGGAAATACATCAGAAAATTCATTTACCACCGGAACAACATAAAGAGTTGGTGGCTCTGCTTTTGTATCCCTTACTTTAACTAAATGATATATCTATACCTTGGGAAATCATTCCTCGCCTTAAAATAAGAAATAAATCTACCTCTTGGCGCTCTAATTTCACCTTTCCATTCAAGGATTGATTCATTTGGAAAATGGAAATATACCTTTTTTGTGAAGCAATCAATTGTGGCAAAACAAGACGCCAACCATTCCATACCCATTAAACATTAAAATCTACCATTTCTAACTCCACAAGATCAGCCTTTGTATCAGGACCACAAACAGTTACTATGCAGTTTTGATAAACCCTTCTAGCTATAATAGATTCCCCAACCTGTGTGGATACTTTAAATGGCTTAACTAACAGTTCAGGTATTCTTTGAAACTTTCCAACAACCAATGGAGTAACAAAAGATAATGTAGAATCGGGATCAATTAAGGCATATAAATCAAATGAAAAGATAGACAACGTACCCGTAACCACATCTGGGGAAGCCTCTAAATTCTGTCGATCCACTAGAGCATACATACGATTTTGAGCCCCGCTAGAACTCGTGGATCCTCTATCACCTCTAACACGACCCATTGGTTGCGCACCCCTTCCTGAATAAGGCGTTGATGATGATGATGCAACAAATGACCCCGTAGGTCATGCCATACCCCCTATGCCCCTTCATAGTCATTCTATAATCATATGCCCCAATATACCGCACCAAAAGCAAACATTGGTGCGCCCAAATGATACCTTCCATATTTATTGCATGGCTCTCGAGGAGGTCTCGATTGGCTTATATTCCCTTGCCCTTGGTATCCCACAATCCGCGAACTCTACCTCTCACTTCTATGCCCAAATTGATTTCCTCTGGACCCTTGGAACTGTGGTGGGGGCACTAGCTGCAGAATAAGAAGATAACGGCCTAGGTGGTCTAGTAGAAAACTGTGGTCTGAACCCTTCTTCGGATGCCATGAACTGCCCTATAGATCTGGCCCTCTTGGAATATCCTCTTTCTGATTCTTGTGTTCTTCTCCTCTATATTTGATCTTCCATTTTCTGTGCAAAAACTTGGATCCTTGCTATGTCCATATCTTCGTTCAAAGCGGCAATAGTACAATCTCTAACCAGATATGGATCTAGCCTATCAACATATTGATGAACTCTATAATCCATAGTAGCTAAAACATTAGGATCATATCTTGACAAGGAATTAAATTGGAGACTGTACTCCCTCACGCTCATATTCCCCTGACTAATATTTAAAAACTGATCTGCACAGGCCTGAATCTTGAATGGAAGATAATGATCAAGAAATGCCTCTGTGAACTCTTTCCTAGTAGTTAAGGGTGCATCAATAACCCTAGATCGTTTCCAGTCTTCATACCAATATATAGCCTTCCCTTTAAATCTATACGCCACTAACTCCACTGTCTCTCTACTAGTTACATGCATAACATCTAAGGCCCTTTGACTTTGATCAATAAAGTCCTGTGGGTCCTCGTTAAGATCTGAACCAATAAAAGTGGGAGGATCCATCTTAAGAAAATCCTGTGTTGAAAGGCTAACCGCCCTATCTGTACCACTAGGACCCTTCGTAGGAATGGCTTGCCCTTGTGCTTGCCCAGTAACTATACGAGTCAAAAGTTGCACTGCATTTCTAAGATCTTGATCAACATCATTAATAGGTGGCTCTGCGAATATAGTTCTCCCCCTTATTTCTTCCGGACTGGAGGAAGTTTCTGATGCATGCTCAGCTGGAGCCTCACTTTGATTAGCTGGTATAGTGGGTGACTTACTAGTCCCCTCTCCGGCAACCACATCTATTTGCTTACCGGTATTCTTACTTCTGGTAACCGACATCATTACTATAATAAGATAAACAAATGGATTTAGTGGTCAACTATGACTTGATATACAATATAGGCTTTATCACACGATCTAAGACACGAAGAAAAGAAACAATTCCTAAATGTCCATAGCCTCCTGTTTATAGATGTGGTGCACGACACACCGATAAACAAGAATCTACATAGACACGATTTTGTAGACTCACTAGGATGAACTTCTCTAATACTACTTTTGTAATGCCTTAACACCTATTAGGGCGGACTGGCACCCATAACCGAGGAGGCCCAGGAGCACCGGCTCATAACCTTACACTTCTCATGCATACCACTATGAAAACCCGAAATTCGGACAGCATCATGTCGCATATAAAAGAAAATAATCACCTGTATAAGGTCAAGCACACATATATATGTATATAAAATACTTGGCTGTTGGACCCATCACGTCTATTAACAAAATACCACCTTGACTGTACATTAGGTCTACAAAGCCTCTAGACAATACACAAAGTTTAACTAAGGTTGGGACACACCCCGCCATATAACTAACTTCTATACAATACCAAAAGTGACTGGATATGACACGGAAAGCCCCGAAGCAAACTGGAGCTCACCAAAAGCAGCTGGGTATCTTGGCTCCTACTTGTGCATTGTATGAGATGGGTACCTGTGCCTGCAGCATGAAATATAGGTCCCCCGTGGGGGACATCAGTACGAAATATGTACTCAGTATGTAAAGCTGTAGATAATCATATATGATATAGGAGCTCAATAGAAATCAGAAACAAGTGAATAAATCGTAATAGGAGTGGACCACACTTACTATAACTTGTGACAACCTGTACATTGTATTTATTCAATTATTTTACCTTCGTTCTTATCATCTTTGAAATCATTATTGTACTGTATTGTGACGATTAGGCTGCCTCCGGTACATATCAACTGGGATCGACCCATGCTAGTCTTATGCCCCTGGATACCACCCATAAACACATAAATAGGGATCGACCCATGATAGGCTTATGCCCCTGGGATACCACCCGATAAGAGAGAACTTTCATTACTTAGTTCAATTAATCTTTGAGATTGTTATTTCGGTCGCCAGCACAATTTTGATACTTATACATCAATAAGAGACATATAAATAGAACATCAATGCAATAACAATGAAGTAAGAACTCATTGGCACATCAATGAAGTGTTTTGGAGTCATCAATGCCATAACAATGAAGTAGGAACTTATTGGTATATCAATGAAATGTTTTGGAGTCATTAATAGCACATGGATCTTGTTCGAGTAACCGGATACCTTCTAACATTCATTAGTACAATAAACATGTTAGATTTGGAAAACAAGTAAGTATTGGAATTTCTTGACATCATGTAGGGTGGAAACAAGTTCATTGATAACGTTAGACATCATACAAAATCATTATGGATCACATGTTACTGAATAACTTTGGAAACTTTCTTAATAGAACAATTGTTCACTTTCATTCCAAAGATATGGTATAGAGTGTGCTTTACATACCTAACTGACAACCTTCAATACTAGTCCTAAATGGACTTCTCATCTTTTCGGATTACTTATCTACAATGAACATATATAGCAATCTAGTATTAGCAACCAAACGTCACAATTCAATTATTTGAATTCACCAAACTAGTTGTTAAGTAGTAAGTCTTAATTACACCATAAAGGGTGTCACTTTAACCCTCTTATACTCCAATTACATTCACATGCCATGCATATTCATACAACATCCTCCAATATCAAGTTTGGATTCATTTATCCTTCCAACCAATCCATTAAACCAAATTGAGTCATAGACATAAATAATCATCAATTCAATAGTATATCACCATATCCACCTTACATAAATCAATTACCATATCCACCCTCCATAATTCAATACAACCAAACCATGCAAAATAGTTCATAACCCTATTTTCATCACTTTTAGTAACAACCAATACATATAATCCTCTATCACACATATACATATGGAAGAGAACAAAGGCAAAAAATATTCATACCTTAGAATTCTCCTCTTGATTATGCAATCATGTTTGCACAAATAATAGGTGTGGTTTCAAGCTCTCGAGATGACAAATGCAGTTATCGGATTACTTTGGAATTACTACGGTTAAATCAAAAGTAATTTAAAGATCAAATTTGGATAGGGTTTGTTCTTTCTCAATGATTGATGATGAAATGATTTTTTGAACTCATATACATGTATATGTACACATATTCCCGTCCATAATATCATAGGGAATGACCAAAGTGCCTTTAAAATTTAAATAATGTCAAATCTGTCCTCTAGTGGACTGTTTTGATAAGGTAAAGTAGATCGACCATAACTCTTTGATACGATATTGGATTTGGGTGAAATTGGTTCCCCGATATGATATAATAGAGATTGCCACTCCATGTAATCGGACTATCTCTTTAATGTACAGCTTCGCATACTCTTCAACTGTGTAAATGGTCCTAACTGGTAGGAAATTTGCTGATTTCGTAAGCCTATCAACAATCACCCATATAGAATCAAAATTCCGGGATGTACAAGGCAAAATAATAACAAAATCCATGTTGATCATGTCCCACTTCCATCTTGGAAGATCAATGCATTGCATATAACCTCCGGGTTTTGGTGCTCAACTTTAACTCTTTGACAATTTGGACATTCAGCTATAAATTCTGCAATGTTTTTCTTCATGTCATTCCACCAATACATATCTTTCAAATCTTGATACATTTTGGTTGATCCTGGATGAATGGAATACCTTGAAAAATGTGCCTCTGTCATAATCTTCTTTCTTAGCCCTTCTACATCAAACACACACAATCGGTTTTGGCACTGAAGTATTCCTTCTCGCGTAAGATCAAATGCCTTGGTCGCACCACTCTGAACATTCTCCTAAAGCTGTAATAAAATATGATTTGCATATTGATTCTCTTTCAATTCAGCTACTAATGAAGATTCCGCAGCATTATGTACGATAAGCTCTTCATTCGGAGTTTCAAAAAGGAGAACTCCCAAACTAGCTAACTGGTGAAGATCTTTAATCATCCCTTTCCTTTCTATAGGCGTCATCATAGCCTTAAGACTTAACGCATCAGCTATCACATTTGCTTTTCCTGGATGGTACAAGATATCAACATCGTAGTCCTTTAATAGTTCAAGCCATCTCCGCTGCCTTAAATTTAGATCCTTCTGATTAAAAATATATTGCAAGCTCTTATGGTCAGTATATATATCAACATGAACCCCATATAAGTAGTGGCGTCATATCTTTAAAGCAAAAATAATTGTTGCAAGCTCAAGATCGTGTGTAGGATAATTTTTCTCATCTGGCCGCAATTGTCTAGAAGCATATGCTATTACCTTACCATGCTGCATCAATACACATCCTAAAGCAATTCTGGAAGTATCACAATACACTGTATACCCTTCGGTGCCTTTTGGAAGTACCAACACGGGTGTAGAAATCAACTTGTTCTTTAAATCTTGAAAACTCTTCTCACAGGCATCATTCCATTAGAATTTGAATGCTTTATGGGTTAGCTTGGTTAAGGGTGAAAGCCTTTAACAAACCTTCTATAATAACCGGCAAACCCAAGAAAACTACGAATCTCCATAGGCGTTGTGGACCTTGGCCAGTTCTTCACAGCTTCTATCTTTTGAGCATCAACCTTTATACCTTCACTAGATACAATATGACCCCAAAATGCCACCGACTTTAACCAAAACTCAAATTTAGAGAAATTTCCATAAAAATTACAATCATAAAGAGTCTACAATGCCTGTCGTAAGTGATTGGCATGGTCCTCTTCTGATCTAGAACAAACTAGAATATCATCTATAAAAACTATCACAAATACATCACGGAATGGCTTAAAAACCCTATTCATCAAATCCATAAAAGGTACGGGTGCATTTATTAGCCCAAATGACATAACTAGAAACTCATAGTGACCATACCGTGTTCGGAAAGCTGTCTTAGGTATATCCTTCTCTTTGACTCTCACTTAGTGGTAACCTGACCTCAAATCAATCTTAGAAAAGCACTTGGCGCCCTGTAACTGATCAAATAAATCATCAATTTTTGGGATAGGATATTTATTCTTACTAGTCACCTTATTCAATTTCTGATAATCAATACACATCCTCAGCGATCCATCCTTTTTGCGCACAAATAACACTGGTGCTCCCCAGGGGGACATACTAGGCCTTATGAATCCCTTCACTAGCAAATCTTTCAATTGCTCTTTCAATTCTCATAATTCTGCTAGACCCATTCTATATGGAGGAATGGAGATTGTTTTGGTGCCTGGTATTACATCAATATCAAACTCTACTTCTCGTTCAGGAATCAAACCTAGAAGATCTTCAGGAAATACATTAGAAAATTCATTCACCACCGGAACAACGTGAAGAGTTGGTGGCCCCGCTTCTGTATCCCTTACTCTAACTAAATGATATATTTATACCTTGGAAATCATTCTTCTCGCCTTAAAATAAGAAATAAATCTACCTCTTGGCGCGCTAATTTCACCTTTCTATTCAAGGATTGATTCATTTGGAAAATGGAAACATACCTTTTTCGTGCAACAATTAATTGTGGCATAACAAGACGCCAACCATTCCATACCCATTATAATATCAAAATCTACCATTTCAAACTCCACAAGTTCAGCCATCGTATCACGACCACAAATAGTTACTATGCAGTTTCGATAAACCCTTCTAGCTATAATAGATTTCCCAACCAGTGTGGATACTTCAAATGGCTTAACTAACAGTTCGAGTATTCTTTCAAACTTTCCAACAACCAATGGAGTAACAAAAGATAATGTAGAACCGGGATCAATTAAGGCATATAAATCGAATGAAAAGATAGACAACGTACCCGTAACCACATCTAGGGAAGCCTCTAAATTCTGTCGATCTGTTAGAGCATACATACGATTTTGATCCCCATTAGAACTCGTGGATCCTCTATCACCTCTAACACGACTCATTGGTTGTGCACCCCTTCATAAATAAGGCATTGATGATGATGATGCCACACATGATCCCGTAGGTCGTGCCATACCCCCTATGCCCCTTCGTGGGCATTCTCTCATCATATTCCCCGACATACCGCACCAAAAGCAAACATTGTTCCTCAACCGACATGCGCCCAAATGATACCTTCCACATTTATTGCATGGCCCTCGAGGAGGTCTCTATTGGCTCATATTCCCTTGCCCTTGGTATCCCACTATCCGCAAACCCTGACTCTTACTTCTATGCCCAAATTGATTTCCTCTAGACCCTTGGAACTGTGGTGGGGCACTAGCTACAGAATAAGAAGATAATGGACTAGGTGGTCTAGTACAAAACTGTGGTCTGAGCCCTCCTTCGAATTCCATGAGCTGCCCTATAGATTTGGCCCTCTTGGAATATCCTCTTTCTGATTCCTGTGTTCTTCTCCTCTGCCTCTAATCTTCCATTTTCTGTGCAAAAGCTTGGATCCTTGCTATGTCCATATCTTCGTTCAAAGCAGCAATAGTACAATCTCTAACCAGATATGGATATAGCCTATCCACATATTGATGAACTCTATCATCCATAGTAGCTACAACATTAGGAGCATATCTCGACAAGGAATTAAATTGGAGACTGTACTCCTTCACGCTCATATTCCCCTGATGAAGATTTAAAAATAGATCTGCACGGGCCTGACGAATCTCAAATGGAAGATAATGATCAAGAAATGCCTCTTTGAACTCTTTCCAAGTAGCTGGGGGCGCATCAATACCCCTAGATCATTTCTAGTCTTCATACCAATATATAGCCTCCCCTTTAAATCTATAAGCCGCTAAATCCACTGTCTCTCTACCCGTTACATGCATAACATCTAAGGCCCTTTGAATTTGATCAATAAAGTTCTGTGGGTCCTCGTTAAGATCTGCTCCAGTAAAAGTGGAAGGATCCATCATAAGAAAATCCTGTGTTCGAAGGCTAGCCGCCCTATCTGTACCACTAGAACCCGTGGTAGGAATGGCTTGCCCTTGAGCTTGCCCAGCAACTATACGAGTCAAAAGTTGCACTGCATTTCTAAGATCTTGATCAACAACATTAATAGGTGGCTCTGCGGATATAATTCTGCTCCCTCTTATTTCTTCTGGACTGGAGGAAGTTTCTGATGCATGCTCAACTGGAGCATCACTTTGATTAGCTGGTATAGTGGGTGAATTACTAGTCCCCTCTCCGGCAGCCACATCTACTTGCTTACCGGTTTTCTTGCTTCTGGTAACCGACATCATTACTATAATAAGATAAACAAATGGATTTAGTGGTCAACTATGACTTGATATACAATATAGGCTTTATCACACGATCTAAGACACGAAGAAAAGAAACAATTCCTAAATGTCCATAGCCTCCTGTTTATAGATGTGGTGTACGACACACCGATAAACAAGAATCTACATAGACACAGCTTTGTAGACTCACTAGGATGAACTTCTCTAATACTACTTTTGTAATGCCTTAACTCCTATTAGGGCGGACTGGCACCCATAACCGAGGAGACCCAGGAGCACCGACTCATAACCTTACACTTCCCATGCATACCACTATGAAAACCCGAAATTCGAACAGCATCATGTCGCATATAAAAGAAAATAATCACCTGTATAAGGTCAAGCACACATATATATGTATATAAAATACTTGGCTGTTGGAGCCATCACATCTATTAACAAAATACCACCTTGACTGTACATTAGGTCTACAAAGCCTCTAGACAATACACAAAGTTTAACTAAGGTTGGGACACACCCCGCCATATAACTAACTTCTATACAATACCAAAAGTGACTGGATATGACACGGAAAGCCCCGAAGCAAACTGGAGCTCACCAAAAGCAGCTGGGTATCTTGGCTCCTACTTGTGCATTGTATGAGATGGGTACCTGTGCCTGCAGCATGAAATATAGGTCCCCCGTGGGGGACGTCAGTACGAAATATGTACTCAGTATGTAAAGCTGTAGATAATCATATATGATATAGGAGCTCAATAGAAATCAGAAACAAGTGAATAAATCGTAATAGGAGTGGACCACACTTACTATAACTTGTGACAACCTGTACATTGTATTTATTCAATCATTTTACCTCCGTTCTTATCATCTTTGAAATCATTATTGTACTGTATTGTGACCATTAGGCTGCCTCCAGTACATATCAACTGGGATCGACCCATGCTAGTCTTATGCCCCTGGATACCACCCATAAACACATAAATAGGGATCGACCCATGATAGGCTTATGCCCCTGGGATACCACCCGATAAGAGAGAACTTTCATTACTTAGTTCAATTAATCTTTGAGATTGTTATTTCGATCGCCAGCACAATTTTGATACTTATACATCAATAAGAGACATATAAATAGAACATCAATGCAATAACAATGAAGTAAGAACTCATTGGCACATCAATGAAGTGTTTTGGAGTCATCAATGCCATAACAATGAAGTAGGAACTTATTGGTATATCAATGAAATGTTTTGGAGTCATTAATAGCACATGGATCTTGTTCGAGTAACCGGATACCTTCTAACATTCATTAGTACAATAAACATGTTAGATTTGGAAAACAAGTAAGTATTGGAATTTCTTGACATCATGTAGGGTGGAAACAAGTTCATTGATAACGTTAGACATCATACAAAATCATTATGGATCACATGTTACTGAATAACTTTGGAAACTTTCTTAATAGAACAATTGTTCACTTTCATTCCAAAGATATGGTATAGAGTGTGCTTTACATACCTAACTGACAACCTTCAATACTAGTCCTAAATGGACTTCTCATCTTTTCGGATTACTTATCTACAATGAACATATATAGCAATCTAGTATTAGCAACCAAACGTCACAATTCAATTATTTGAATTCACCAAACTAGTTGTTAAGTAGTAAGTCTTAATTACACCATAAAGGGTGTCACTTTAACCCTCTTATACTCCAATTACATTCACATGCCATGCATATTCATACAACATCCTCCAATATCAAGTTTGGATTCATTTATCCTTCCAACCAATCCATTAAACCAAATTGAGTCATAGACATAAATAATCATCAATTCAATAGTATATCACCATATCCACCTTACATAAATCAATTACCATATCCACCCTCCATAATTCAATACAACCAAACCATGCAAAATAGTTCATAACCCTATTTTCATCACTTTCAGTAACAACCAATACATATAATCCTCTATCACACATATACATATGGAAGAGAACAAAGGCAAAAAATATTCATACCTTAGAATTCTCCTCTTGATTATGCAATCATGTTTGCACAAATAATAGGTGTGGTTTCAAGCTCTCGAGATGACAAATGCAGTTATCGGATTACTTTGGAATTACTACGGTTAAATCAAAAGTAATTTAAAGATCAAATTTGGCTAGGATTTATTCTTTCTCAATGATTGATGATGAAAATGAGTTTTTGAACTCATATACATGTATATTTACACATATTCCCGTTCATAATATCATAGGGAATGACCAAAGTGCCTTTAAAATTTAAATAATATCAAATCTGTCCTCCGGTGGACTATTTTGCTAAGCAAAAGTAGATCGACCATAACTCTTTGCTCCGCTATAAAATTTGGGTGAAATTGGTATTGTTGGAAATATAATTCAAAGGGATTTCATTTCATATAAAGTAGCCACCCAGTTCGTCCTGTACAAGGAGTTATGATCGTTTGAAGTTGACCCTAAAAATCTGTTTTGAGAGGCTGAAGTAAAATGAGTATAACTCCTTTCTCAGATGTTGAATTTGGATGAAACCAATTGCATTAGAAATAAGACTCAAATATATTTCTTTTCATAGGTTGCAGCTCTCCCAGTTCATTATATTAATTGAGTTATGATTGTTCAAAGTTGACCCAAAAAATTGGCTGGCCTCAGTAGTTTGTGTGCAGAAATTTTCCTGCACATTTACTATCCCTAATATCCTGGACACCGTTTTATAGTTTCGAACGTGCTCGATTATATCCGAAACCTATCCGTTTTCGGAAATCTTAATATCGTTGGAAATCTTATTCAATAACCTTCGCATGGAACCATCGACGGGAAAATTCCGGTATAAATAAAATAAAAAAATTAATTCCATATAAATAAGATCAATACACGTACTTGAATACGCCAATATATGTCCTTGAATACGGGGTGTTACAAAAGAAAACACTGATCTCATGACAATACATCAAACATTGAATATAATTTAACCCAGGCAAAACCATCACTCACCAAAATAAAAAACGCAATCTTGAGTAACGACAAGATGGAACATTACCGGTTCAATAGTTACAATAACGACAACTAGTGACGGCAAGAAAAAACATAGAATGTTTCAATCCTCTCCCTCTTTCCGACCGAGTCAAACGGAATAGTCATTGAGATAGCCTAGGATTTTTGGTACTTTTTTTTGGACCTTACTCTCATTTTCCCTTTGGCATATAATATACCAAAGGAGCCTACGAGGTGGTCCTGCTAGCAACACTGCTAGCTCGGCAGCCGTGACACCAACTAGTGGTAACCGCATGATCAACACAGTCAAACAACAACTACGAACCAAATAGCATCTGGCTAGAAACTGCTAAATAAACTAAAAGCAACAAACATTAGCCAGAAAACCAATCATTCTAGCCACAAGCAATACGCCAAGAGAGGCATTAGGCTGAAGATTAATCCATAACAACAAAAATGCATGACAGATTACGAAACCAAGATGAAAAAAATGTATAGACGAAAACGACGTGATACAATCCAAATAAGAATTAATCCTAACATAACAATACATCCAAAGCTTTTCACTAAAAGAAAAAACTTATATGGTCTTTAAAATATCTATAGAGGTCAGCCCGGCATACAAGATAATCTCAAATTGCTTAGGACAACAGAATAGTGAGATGAAGCAGAAGAAATCTTAAGCTTAAAGGAATAGGACGTTACCTTTCAGGGAGCAGCATAATAGGACTGGAGCTATTAGTAAGATTTTCACCACGGGGAGCTAATATTGCCGACTCTGAAATTCCCAATCAATCGACTAGCTTCCCAGAAAAGAATGAATGAGAGAATTTTTGCGAAATAAACTTTTACTTTCAGAATTTCCCAAATTCAAACCTAGCTTTGGAAATAGTATCCCTAAAAGAATAATTCCCCCCCCCCCCCCCCTTTTTCGAAACAGCCTTTCGAACCAGCCTAAAAATTTCTTCTTCGGTTTCTTTCAAAACCTCCGAATCTTCGACCTAAACTTCAAACTAAAATACTCAGAACTTTTCCTTTCTCTAAGACCTCAAATATTGAAACCCTAAAAATGACGCAGAAGAAAACCCTTCCCTTTTCGAACCTCCCCCCATTTTCGACTAATTAATTTTTTTATTTTTCTAAGTTCTTAAAAAGAGAAAATCTCCTTCTAAAAAAGAAAGAAGATCACTAAAACAGTGGCCCCAAGGGAAATTATATAGAAGAAAGGGTTGGGGTATTTTTGGAATTCGGAAGAAGGAATTTTGAATTCCAATTCCAAAATTTTCTCCCCCATAGCCTGTTTTCATCTATCGATTGTACCCTTTTTTGTTGTTTCTCATGAAATTCAAAAATGGAGTAGCCAATAGAAAGCACTTCACCCCAAGAACCAATGAGAAATCTCCACCAACGTACGAATTCATACCATGGTACCCGATATTCGTGGGATTTGAACATTGGGGTGTGCCAACTCACCCATTTCTAGAAGCTTTCTTGAATTTTTATGTCAAACACATGCCATCTAGGTGGGTAAAAGTTGGGTCGACATTGGTGTTGTTGTTTCGAGTATGGGAGACGGGTTCGCTGGTTGTTGATATTGTTGGGTTCTGAATTTGCAATGTTGCCGTTGTTTTCGATCGGAGTGGAGATATAGGTGATTTTTTCTAGTTTGGCTGAGATTGAAGGACTATCAATGTTATTGTTGGTTTGTTTTATGGTGATTGTACTCTGGTTAAGGGAAAGTGGGATGAGGATTGGGCCGGATCAAGATCTGTTGGGCCTTAGTGGGTGCAGACGGTTTTGGACTTGATCCCTTTTTAATTAATGTAAAGGGAGTTGCTGATATGCAAATTTGGGCCATCGATTTGGGCCGTTAAATTGGTTAAGTTTTTGGGTTTGGGTAGATTGTGGGATTAGTTAGAAAAATAACATCAATTTTAATTCAGTTTATTCTATTTAAATTTTAACCACAAAGTAAATTGGTCAATTGTATTGCAACTATGACCCATTTAGTTTTAATTATGGTCAAATTCAATAGCATGGCTAAATTAAAATAAATCTTGATACGAATTAATACCTATTTTAATCCCAAGTTTATTGATTTAATAAAATCAAACAAAGATATATCCAACAAAATTATTTGAGAATAAATTTTTTTTAAATCAAGAATTTAATTATTTTTTTATTTTTCAAATAATTCTTAATTTAAAGCCCAATGTAATGAAAATGTTCATTTAAATGACATCATTTATACAATCTCATATATGTGAAAATAAAAATATATAATTATCACTTAAATGACCAAATTAGCCCAAATACCTATTTTAAAATGCATTTATTTGGAAAAATAATTGTTGTGATTTTATTTAAAAATCAAACAAGCTCGAGATTAAATGTAGTTGTGGAGGAAAAAAATTAGGTGTCAACAACTGCCCCCCCCCCCTTGGGTAGGATGGATGGAAGTAATCCTGGACAAAGGGAGGTTGACGTTCCTAATTTTTGTCCGACCATAAATTTGTATCTAAGAGGTTGATTTTCCGCACGAGTTTCATGGAGTTATGGCCGAACCTCGGTATAAGGTTTCCTACATATCTCAGGTTTCATGAGAATTCGGGCCACTTGTAGTTCATAAAGCTTGATTTTGAGCATGATTTTAAAAAAATTTACAAGTTATCTCGATTTTAGAGTTTTTGATAAAACCGAGAAATTGGGGAATAAAGGGATTTGGGGGAGGTTGGAATGCAATCGAGTTTTCTGCATAGATTTCAGTCTACATATCCCCAAGATTTTAGGGAATCAGACTGCTTGTAGTTTGACTTAATCGGTAGAAAAGATAGTCTTTTATTTCAGACGATCTTTGGCTCAAGATGAGTGGCAAGTTGATCGAGTTGTGGAAAAGAGGCTTGTAACCTATTAAACATGAATGTGGAACTATTCACATCTATAGGTAAGAATTTACCTGGGCATAATTTCAAAAACTCTATAGTCTTATCACTCGTATTCGAAAGAAAACAATTTCCCCTCGGTATGAGTTAAGAAAACATCCCAGAGGTAAAGCTGAGACTAGAATATCCAAAAATATACACATGCCTTCTAATAGGGGCGTGGTTAGATGGTGGTGGTGATCATTATTTAGCTCGTGTCTAGAGAGTTTGACATCTCTCTCTAGACTGTGTCCCATTTTGCTGCCGAGAAAGAGTTCCACGTGCTGCTGCGTTCGTTTTTTGAGTCGTCTGCACCTGTGGTTTTGATTTGAGATTTTCATCCTTTTGGATGCTCTCAATTATTTATCATACAAAAATCAATACTGATAAGCTTAATTCACAAAAGAAGTATATAGTATTCTACCATATCTCCGCGTGAGTCATTGTTTAAAAAGTGAAGTCATCCTTTCTTGTATCTGTTTGACAGGAATAACTCGCAATAACAGACACAAAAACCTCTTTGCTTGTTGGATAATTAGCTCATCTATCAAGCGAATATGTTTTCAAAGTGGGTGGCCCTTTTAGACACTGACGACACTTTATGCGGAACGGTCCCTACAATCGTGTAATCTTGTCCTGGTGGGGCAACCCTTTTGGTTACCTATATCACTTGTTGTATGTGGAATGATAACCTCTCTGGTTATAGACGATGGCTAATTTATAAATTTCCTTTAAATTGTCAATATTTGAATAATCTTGCACACTATTTAATGTTGGATACGAGGCGACTTATAGATATCCTTTGAATTTCTAGCTTTTAGGTAATCCTGCACATTATCTGACTTTGGGTAAGAGATGGCTTATATATATCCCTCCAATCGCTAGCTTTCAGATGTTCCTGCACATCATCCGACCTTGGATACAATATGACTTATAGATAATCTCTCAAATTGTTAGTCTTTGGGTAATCCTGCACATAATCGATCTTGGATATAACGTGGCTTATAGAGAACCCTTGGACGTTCCAATTTGATAACCTTGCATATTCTCCGGTAAGGATTTAGTTGCGACTTATGGATAATCTTTGAACTATCGACTTTTGGGCGATCTTGCACACTATCCGATTAGGATGATGTTGTGGCTTACGGATGACCTGCAGGGTATCAACTCATAGGTGATCTTGCACACTATTCTATTTCAAATAATATGACTTATAGATGACCCTCAAATTTTTCAATTTCTAGGAAACCTTATATATCATTCATCCTTAGATAGCGACTTAAAGGCGTCCCTTCAAATCACATGCTCTCGATGCATTCAGATGCTGATTCATGAAAAGATGGTGATATCCTCGACGCCAGCGTTGTGTCTAGTGCGTCAAAAGATATATTGAATGTTGATGATATCCTTGACGCCAGCGTTGTGTCTAGCGCATCAACAGATATTAAATGATGATGATATCCTTGATGCCAGCATTGTGTCTAGAGCGCCAATAGATATTGAATGCCTTTTAGGGCAATGGTATGAGGTGGACCTTGCGGCAAGGATATGAAATGGGCCTTGCAGCAATGACATGTAAATGTCCTTGCGGCAATGATATGCAATGGCCTTTGCGGCAATGATATGCAATGGCCTTTGCGGCAATGATATGCAATTGCCGTTGGGGCAATGATATGTAATAGCCTTTGGGCAATGATATGCAATGGCCTTTTCGGCAATGATAAAATAATTTTACCTGGCTTTATTTGTCAGTGTCCTGCTTTCTCTATGTACCTGTACTCAAGGTAGACAATTAGTAGACAAAGTCACTTCTACAAGCGACTATTTTTAGGAAACTTCTAAATACAGCATTTGTAAAGAAGACAAAGAGCTTTTTCTTATCGCCTACGATCTCAAGAAATGAGATGGATAAATCAAAAGGTCCTCAATAAATGGGCATTAAACCTATTTTTAGAGCTACCCTAAAATACTGTTCTTGGGTATTAATGCTCTATTATGGCTCCCACTTTGCTTGGGGATTTTTTAAAGAGACCATCATTTTGTATATTGAACCTTGCGTCCACAGAAAAATGATTAGTTTGAATAAAATTACTCCGTGTTGACCTTTTTCGATCCTTGATTTGCTCCTTGCCATCTCTTGTGAATTCCACCATATCGGGACTTTTATCCTGACACTCCATCCCAAATGATGTCTAGGCAAGTACTAAATAAGTGAGTCATAAGATTTTTGAAAATAGTCTTAAATTTTTTGAAAATAATTTTGAAAACTTCTGTAAAACTTTAGAAAATCTCTGTCAGTCATGTCATGTACTAGCTCAACGAACGTCTTCCTTGTGGTTTTGACTATATCAGATGGATGGTTTCCAAAACTCATGATCATTGTTGGAGGGTTTCTTCGAATAGTTCTATCATAGCCAAAAATTGAGTCTACCCAGACTTTGTTACAGTTGGTGGCTTCCAAATCTTGACTTTAACCTTTGGTGTTGGGGAATTTGGAATATTTTTCGGCATTTGGTGAAAATTTTGAGTTCTTCCTTAAAATTTCTTCCCCAGTTTAATGTTGTTTGAGATGATACCACTCCGAGTGGATCTGAAGTATTTGTTGATCTTCATTCTCTTTGTTGGATGTCGATCTTATCTTCTGAATTTTTTAGATTCATTCTCTAAAATTCTGCCCCAATTTTCATTTCCTGGGGTTATATGAACGACACGTCGGGGTGCCTATATATCCCGTTGAAGTAGGAATCAGGTCAAACGTAGTTCAGGACTACGCTAGGGATATATAAAGAAAAATCTAATGGGCTGACTGAACCCGACATAGGCCGCCTACGTATCCCTTTTGTTGGGAATTCAGGTCATTACGTAGTTCATACATAAAGGAAAACGATAAATTATCCTAAGGGGCTGACCAAAGCCGACATAAGCTGCCTCCGTATCCCTTTCTTTGGAGTTCAGGTCAAACGTAGTTTGTACATAGAGGGAAAGGATAAATTTTCCTAAGGGGTTGACCGAAGCCAACATAGGCTGCCTACATATCCCTTTCTTTGGAATTCAGGTCAAACGTAGTTCGTACATAGAGGGAAAGGATAAATTTTCCTAAGGGGTTGACCGAAGCCGACATAGGCCGCCTATGTATCCCTTTCTTTGGAAATCAGGTCAAACGTAGTTCGTACATAAACTCATAATAGCCCTAAAAATACTCTTATCCATCTTACTAGGATATAAATAAGTACTTTTATGGATGACATGACGTTTGCATTGCGTTTGTCTTGATAGAACAAAGGATCAAATGGCCAATGGAGTCATCGCCTTCCTAGTTAACCACCTCGGTTTCCTCTAGATTAGGATTCTTTGATTCTCGAACTCTTTGAGTCTTCTGTCGACTTTTCTAGGGCTACCATTATTTTGCTTCTTGACATGACATTACAATGGAAAGTTTTAAGTTACTCTTATACGACGGGTGATGAATCATGAATGGAGTAGAGGTCCAATTCAATAATGTTTCCTCCAATTAAACTTCCATGATCCCATTTGTCTTGGAAAAATCTCCCCTCACATTTTCCCTTATTCCATCCTCGAGACTATCGCAGACAGGGTTGAAAAATGATTGGTAGAGTCCAGCCTTACTACTAGTCTTTTTTTTTTCCTGTAACAAAACTATAGTCAAGAAGGGAATCTCTTATTCATTTTGATCTGGTGAAGCAAGGTCATTTTGTGCCAACACGGAGTAGTTTCCATTACCTACAATAAAAACAACTCAAATGCCGATTTATTAGTTTCCGTATGTGATAAGTAATGCAAAATACTTGATAAGAAATGACCACATAGAGTTGTTTGAGTCATAGCCAAATTCATCCATAGGAGCATAGCGGATAAAATTTCCTTTGATCCAAACAAACACACATAAGCACATAAGGCAATTATATCACACAAAACATTATAATAATGCGGATCCTAACTGGGGTGACCCTTTTTGAGCCAAGGGTTCAGGCCTAATGATTTTCGAGAAAAATATATGCTTCATAAAAGTCAATACATTATCCCCCAATTTTCATAGATGTTGTCGGGTTCGATGACTATTCTGAACTTTTCGCAGGAACACAATTGAGCCATATCTATACGAAAGCAGACAAAGATAAGCCTTCCCCCGCACTCAAAGGGTAATGGATTGAATTTAGACAAGCATATATTTCTTCAGCACATAAATATAATTCATCTGTAACTCACTCGGGGTTAATAAATGCAATGCAGTTTTTCTAATCGGCCCAATACCCCGCTCGGGTATTGGGTCACCCTAGGCTTATGCCTAAAAATAGGGTTTCAATTTTGCTCTATCGTAGGTAGCCAGAGTGGGTTTGAACACTAGTTCTTAAGCGGACAACTTGAGTTTGAGAATAAAAACAGCCATAAGACGACTCACGTGCTAATAAACTATTTGTATTTCCAACAAATCTTTGAAATTGATCAATAGGGGTCAGGATACCTACGAAACCACAAAACAATTTATATAATGCAGGAATATGCCATGAGTGTGATAGTTAAACTTTACAGAATCGAAACATATAAACACATAAACAGTTAATCAACAGACGAAATCAAACATTCAATTTAAAACCTAGTTCATAAAATCCCCAGCAGAGTCGTCATTTCTGTTTTGCGGAGAAATTTTGACTTATTGAGAAGAGAGTCGCCACTTAATTTTGAAAAGGAATTAAGAAACCTTTAGAAAGTTACTTCAAATGATTTAAAACAGAAAAATTGTTTAAGTTAAGAGATTTTGAGTAAGTGGTTCCTATTAACGTTTTAGGAAGGTTTTAGGCACCAAAAACGTCCGCTAACTTACGGTTATTCGAACTGTTTGAAAACGTCTTTTGATTAATTTCTAAAAAGATTAATTTGTTGGAAAGTGATTGATTTTTTAGAAAAAAGACTTGTGTAAAATAGATTTAGACAACTTAGTAGGGATTTTAACTAAGTCTAAACAAAACTAATAAACAAATAAACACATAAAAGGGAAGGGAGGAGAAAATAAGTATTTAGGCCATTAGGCCCAAATCAACAAGACCTGTCCTAGTCTAGTTGAGGTTCCGACCCATTTCTCCTTTCACCTGTCCTATTTCTATGTTTTCGAACCCTTTGGATCGAGTTTTCGCTTCACTTGTGTTAAGTACAACTTTGGCTTCGAGGTCGAAATGAATGAATAATTAAATAAGTAAAATAAATAAAATAAGGGAGTTAATGCTAAGATAAATAAAACGACAAATTATACTTTCGTATCTTTTTGCCGCTTCAGATATGGGAATTTAACCCATTTTTCTTCTTTTATCTTCTTGCACCCATACGTCAAGTGAATGACTTCGAACTTGGTCTTTGGAATCGGCTAGAAGAAGTGGGTCGCATTGGCCCTCGGAAATATGCAAAGGGAAAGAGTCCTCGTATGACTCAGGCAATTTCCATGTGAAGAACAATAAATAATATTAACATATGATTGACCAAAGAAAAAGGAAAGAAATTAAAGGAAATTAATGTGGGTTTAACTAAAAATGGCAGCATACGGATCTTCAATAATCAATAAAGTAGGAGAATTCACAAAGGTTGGTATGCAACTAAACAAAGATAGAAGAAGATATAAAGGTAGCGAATACGTGATTAACTAAAGAACTACATGACACAGATCTTAACTAATCTGTTAGGACATTGTTCTCGAAGATGGCAAAACAAATTCAAGAATATAAAGGCAAAGCATATGACAGCTTCACGACTAATTTGGAATAATTGCTTATGCACATAGGGATAAGATTAGCCCACGTTGAGAAGACTCATTAAAGGACAATAAATATTTGGGTAAAAGCTCATAGCCCAAACAAAGGCTCTTTCTTGGAAAATATTTAAACGAAAGCTAGGATTTTTACATAAAATCTTCTCAGGGAAATCACACATTTTACATCTATTGGCACTCAATCGCAACGGAGAACTAATAAATACCTAATGCATGACTTCAAGACATTCTCTAGAACAAACCTGAAACAGAGACAGTAACCATCTTTCATTAACACAATTGGAGACACAACGTGAATTGTAGAATGCAACGCCAACCCAGGCAAAACCAACACCCACCAAAATAAAAACTGCAATCTTGAGTAACGACATGAAAATTAGAAAATTACCGCGACTATGGAATAGAGAAAAGAAAGAACATGGAAAACGGAGGCCACAAGATGGAACATTACCGGTTCAACAGTTACGATAACGACAAATAGTGACTGCAAGCAAAACTATAGAATGTTTCAATCCTCTTCCTCTTTCCGACCGAGTCGAACGAAACGGTCATTGAGATATCCTAGGATTTTTGGTACGTTTTTCGGACCTTACTCTAATTTTCCCTTTGGCATATAATAAAACAAAGGAGCCTACGAGGTGGTCCTGCTAGCAACACTGCTAGCTCAACAGCCATGACACCAACTATTGGTAACCACATGATCAACACAGTCAAACAACAACTACGAACCAAACAGCATCTGGCTAGAAACTGCTAAATAAACTAAAAGCAACAGACTTTAGCCAGAAAACCAATCACTCTATCCACAAGAAATACGCCAAGAGAGACATTAGGCCGAAGATTAATCCAAAACACCAAAAGTGGATGACAGATTACGGAACCAAGATAAAAAAAAAAAGGAACAGACAGAAATGACGTGATACAATCCGAATAAGAATTAATCCTAACATAACAATACATCCAAAACTTTTCACTAAAAAAATAACCTTATATGGTCTTTAAAACCTCTACAGCAGTCAGCCCAGCATACAAGATAATCTCAAATTGCTTAGGACTACAGAATAGTGAGATGAAGCAGAAGAAATCTTAAGCTTAAAGGAATAGGACGTTACTTAACAGAAAGCGGCAAAACAGGACGCGAGATATCAGTAAAATTTTCACCACGGGGAGCTCATATTGCTGACTCGAGAATTCCCAATCAATCGACTAGCTTTGCAGAAAAGAATGAACGAGAGAATTTTCGCGAAATATACTTTTACTTTCAGAATTTCAAAAAATTCAAACCTAGCTTTGGAAATAGTATCCCCAAAAGAACCCCCCCCCCACCCCCCCCCCACCCCCAATTTTCAAACCAGCCTAAAAATTTCTCCTTCAGTTTCTTGCAAAACCTCTGAATCTTCGACCTAAACTTCAAACTAAAATACTCAAAACTTTTCCTTTCTCTCAAACCTCAAAAATTCAAACCATAAAAATGACGCAGAAGAAAACCCTTCCCTTTTCGAACCTCCCCCCATTTTTGACTAATTAATTTTTTTTTTCTAAGAGACTAAAATGAGAAAATCCTTTTCCAGAAGAGAAAGAAGACCACTAAAGCAATGGCCCCAAGGGCCTTTATAGAAGAAAGGGTTGGGGCATTCTTGGGAAGAAGGAATTTTGAATTACAATTTCAAAATTTTCCCCCCACAGCCTGTTATCATCCATCGCTTGTACCCCTTTTTGTTGTTTCTCATGAAATCCAGAAATGGAGTAGCCAATAGAAGAACTTCTCCCCAAGAACCAATGAGAAATCTCCACCAACGTACGAATTTGTACCATGGTACCCGAGTTTCGTGGGATTTGAACGTTGGGGTGAGCCAACTCACCCATTTCCAGAAGCTTTCTTGAATTTTTATGGCAAACAAATGCAATCTAGGCGGGTCGAAGTCAGGTCGATGTTGGAGTTGTTGTTTTGGATATGGGAGACGGGTTAGGTGGTTGTTGATGTTGTTGGATTCTGAATTTGCAATGTTGTCGTTGCTTTCAATCGGAGTGGAGGTGTAGGTGTTGTTCGCTATTTTTGCTGAGATTGAAGGACTGTCGATGTTATTGCTGGTTTGTTTTGTGGAGATTGTACGGGGTTAAGTGAATGTGGGAGAAGGATTGGGCCAAATCAAGATCTGTTAGGCCTTAGTGGGTGCAGACGGATGTGGGCCTGATCCCTTTTTAATTAATTAAAAGGGAGTTGCTGATATGCAAATTTGGGCCGTTAAATTGGTTAAGTTTTCGGGTATTGGGTAGATTTTGGGATTACTTAGAAAAATAACATCAATTTTAATTCAGTTCATTCTATTTAAATTTTAACCAAATCAAAAGTCAATTAGCCAATTGTATTGCAATTATGACCCATTTAGTTTCAGTTATGGTCAATTCAATAGCTTGGCTAAATTAAAATAAATCTCGCTACAAATTAATACCTCTTTTAATCCCAAATTTCTTGATTTAATAAAATCAGACAAATATACATCCAAATAAAATATTTGAGAATAAATTTTGTTTAAATCAAGACTTTAATTATTTATTTATTTTTCAAATAATCCTTAATATAAAGCCTAATATGAGGAAAATGTTTATTTAAATGACACCATTTATACAATCTCGTATATGCAAATACGAAAATATATAACTATCAGTTGAATGAAAAAATTATCCCAAATACCTATTTTAAAATGCATTTATTTGGAAAAATAATTGTTGTGATTTTATTTGAAAATCGAAGAAGCTCGAGATTAAATGTAGTTTTGGAGGGTAAAAATTAGGTGTCAATAGCTGCTGGGTCATGTTGTGCTCAGTTGTTGTGGATCAAACAACAACTTTGGATTTTGGGGTAGATGTAGGTTGTGTTTCCATCTTTTGTGATAACACAAGTGCTATAAACATAGCCAAAAACACTGTCCAACACAAGAAAACTAAGCATATTGGTATTCGCCATCACTTTCTTAGAGAAAATGTTGAAAAAGGAAATATATCAATTAGGTTTTGTTCAAATAAGGAACAAATTACTGACATATTTATTAAGGCTTTGAGTAGGGAACACTTTGTAAAAAATAGGTTAGCATTGGGGATGATTAAGATTGTATAAATCTCCCTCAGTGATTGACTAGAATATGTTATGCCTTAGTGAGTGTTGATTAATTCAGTCGTACACATTTAGTTGTGTATCCTAATTCCAAGATTTTAAAGCATAGTGGCATAACCATGTGTTGTTTTTTGCAGATAGACTGGATCATCAAGACAAGAGTGGTTGTGGACTAATAAAAAAAATAGGTATGATTATTGTTTTCCATAGTATCATTAAGAGAAACGGGTTATCTACGTGGTTCTCTCTGTTATGATTAAAACCGCCAAAATCCAACAATCTTCTTCTTTGAAAGGATGACAGACCTTTCCCATTAGTACAGAACTTCTATATCAGTACGTTTCTCCAAATCACAGTCTCCTCCCATTTCAAATTCCTTCTCATTCCTCTTAAATATGTCTCTTATTTTCTCTTCCATCTCCACTTCTTTTTCAACCTCTGAAAATCCAACAAGCTATAGTGTATTCCCCCCCGCCCCCTCTCCTCCCTCCACAAAATCTACTACTAATCCTTAAGCAAAAATTATTCTTCACCCAAACATCACTTTACCTTTACTTATCCAACCCTAAATTTCTCTCAAATTATCTGATTTTCCATTGTTCAAAACTTTACCACAACTCTTCTCTCACTCCTCTTTCAAACCCTCACTTTTTTCAAGACCCTTACTACTACTTGTGGTTCCTCTTCAGATCCTTGGTCGAGATGACGTTCCTATTGCTGACCTTATCCCTAGAAGGTAAAGATCAACTCTAAAATGAAAACCATCTTCTCTCACTATTAATGTTGATGTCGATACTCAGGTACAATCTTCTCCAATCATCCGTTCAACTCGAATTCCACATACTCGGGGAAAGAAACAACGGGAAGATGCTTATTTGGAAGAGGCACTTAGGGAAAGTAAAAAAAAATGAGTAGTGTCTACTGCTTCTCCCCCATGTGATCCCTCTCCTGATATTCTCCTTCTCTCCAAAAGAAAATAAAAGCATATTATACCTAAAACCTCAAAGCCCTCATTCTCTCATAAATTGTCCTCCCCTCCCACTCCCAAAGCCTCCCCATCCTCAAATTCCACTTTCAAAGCTTCTACTATAAAAGTCTCTACTGGTAAAGGGTCAACTCCTCTAAATATTATCCAAACTTTGCTTCACTTCCAAATAAACAAGTTCCCAAGCCCATTTCTTCATACCCATCTTACACAAATTCAGACTATCTTCCTGATACTCCTTATTTTCCTTCTACTTCCATTGATTCTGACAGTGATATTCATGTTGATACTGCTCAAACCATGTTCTGCACTTTCAGAAATGAAAGATGGCTAAAGGTAGAGTTGTCACTGGCTTTGGGGGTTCTGATATGGATACATTAGTTTCCAAATTGAGAGCTTAGGGGTGGTCGTACTTGTTTCTGCAAAGTGATCATCAAAGAAGGTTTGGTATAAATGAAGTATATGAGTTTGGTACAAATGGAGTTGCGATTGGAGAAATGATCTCAACCACTGTTCATGTGAAAACCATCAATCTTTATCCTGCTAATCTTGGTAGAATTCTTAGTGTTCCTACTGGAGGTTGGGGTCATTATATGAAGGGATCCTAGCCACCTCTTGATAATCTTCCATCACTTCTTGATATCTATAGAAAATTCTCTGGGAATCCTCTTCTTTTTTCTCATTGTAGGGTGATAAAAAATAAGATGTTCCCTCTCTATCAGTTTATTTTGATGTAGTTCACAAAATGATCTTTCCCAGGCAGCTAAGGCACACAGTTGAAAGTTTTCTTGATCTTACCTTGATGGAACTATTAGATTCTGAGATTCCAATAGACCTTCCTCTACTCATCATTAAGCATATGCAAAGGATACTTGTCAAAGATACAAATGGTCATGCTCTACCCTACCAGTTCTGTCTTGCATCTGTTTTCGATGATTTTTGTGTACCGGTCCTTGCAGACTACCAAGGATGTGATTGGACAAGTGAACCATGATAGGTTACCTACTGCTATGAGGCATACAGAAAACCCTATACAAAAATTGATAAATGCCTTAGAGGAAAAGCAAGGTGAGCTGGAGGTTGCACAGGCTACATTAGAGGCTGCCTAGGCTATTCATGAAGATGAAAAGAAGAACCTTGAAGCTCAAATTGCTTCTCTCATAACCACCTATGATAAGGAATGAACATAAAATGCTGATATCATTAGGAATTTGACCTCCTTTATCCCCTCTACCTCCTCCAATTAAAATCCTTCTTTATCTCTTAGGCCTTTTCACTATGTTGTTCTTCTGTCTAACTTGTTTCTCTTATTGTTTACTGGGTAATGATAATTGTATCTATTTTTTTGTGCATGAAATGGACCTTTTTTTATTCACTTGATCTACTTCTTGTTAATTCAATGCATAGTTATCTCTTCCTCTGACTCTTGCTTGTTTTAGTGATATCCTAGTAGCCATGAATTATTAAAAAATTTTCACTTGATGGCTCAACTTTTTGATGACGTCAAAAGGGGGAAGAATAGATTATACAATGCTTATAACTCAATTGGACTAACCTATTTCATTCTACTGTGATTCTGTTATTTAATTCCTTCTTGAGTATGTTAGGATTTTGTGATATTAAAGCTACTATGGTTATCAACATAAAAAAGGGGGAATTGCTAAGGCATGAGGAGTTTTGATGATAGACATGTGAATGAAACTTGTTATAGAAAATGGTCCATTCAAGTAAAATAGTCTAGCTGGCATAGGAGTTTGGATGATATGATTTTGCGCTCAAGACAAGCATAGATAACATTGATCACATCAGAAGCTGAGTCAAACAAGAAGTCTTGAGGAATTCAAGTTGATCAAGGAGTTCAGTAAGAAGAAGATTTGAAGTAAAAGAGTCCTATTAAATCTAGGATAGGTGAGGCAGCAGCAAAAGGAAAAGAGTCAACTGATAGAGTTCTACTGAAGAAAGAATTGAACATCAAAAAGGACTCTATCACAGGTTGGCTTAAATACAACAAATATGACTCAAATCCAATAGTCACGCATGCACTAAAAAGTTAATCAACAATCAGCATATCATTTCACATACTTGAAGAAGAACCTAGTCTCTTACTTAGCAGGTCATAAATTGTGTAGTAGGTAGGTTCTTTGTATTGTAATGAGTCCTTGATTCTAGTCTCAGTAATCTATAAACTGAGTTAGGAGTTGTTTTCTACAAGTTTGGAAACTCGAAGACTTGGGAACACTTATCTTGGGAAGATTAGTGTTTTTGTAGTGATAGGAGTTAGAAGTTTTAATCCCTAGTTTATATGAAGTCTTGTAATTTTGTTGATTGTTGAGGCTCAAGAATTTTAGTGAAGTTTAGGTTAAATCCTGTAGAGGTACAGGTCATGGTTTTTACACCTTTCTTGAACCGGGTGTTTTCCACGTAAAAAAACTGTGTGCAGTTCTTACTTCTGTGAACCACGTTTACTTACATGGTCCACAGATAGGCAATTAGTAGGACGCGTACTCTAACATGAGCCATTTCTAATAGTTCGATGGCATATTTGTGCCTTTTCTCATATAGATATAAATACAATCAGCTCAAACACTTTTAAGACTAGGATAAGCTACATACGTAATCCAAAAGTTCTTGAAATAGATAAGAGGCATCAAGAGCAATTGGAACATGAAAAACTTCAATCGTATAGTTTATAGATCTCACAATGCCTTTTTTCCATTTAAAAGTATATTTTATATTCGATAAAATTGCAATTCAAATTATTTTTTACTATTTAAAATTAACTAGAATTTTATTTATCAAAATTTTCCTTATTTGAAGTGTATAAAATCCTAAAATTTAGGAGATTAAGATTAATTATTATTTTTCATATATATATATATATATATATATATATATATATATATATAGAGAGAGAGAGAGAGAGAGAGAGAGAGAGAGAAGCATATCATATTTTATTTTATCCCCGTTTGTCTGTTAAAAATTGAACGAAAAGATGTGAAAACTTCAAAAGTAGTTGGCTTTGTTTTGTAGAGCTCATGTTATTAATTTGATTAACAAATTATGATATTATTTCTTCAATCAATATTGAATATCCATATTTTATGAAATTTATTGTTAGCACAAAAAATTTTATGAAATTTTAGACTATGTTTTCCTTATTAAAATATTTTAGTAATTTCTTGAAATTTTTTTTCATGTTTTAAAAAACTGTTTATGAATAATATGAATACGCGATTGATGAATAAAATCTTGAAGATAAGTTAACTTTACAGGTCTTCTTTTGTTTAATCGATTCAAGTACTAAGTTGCAAAACAAGTTTTGATTCATTGAAGTAAAGAATTCAAGACATCCAATCAAGGTGGAGGGACTAATTATTCCAGTACTGCAATGTATATTAGTTTGCAGCTTAGGTACTTACCAATATGATTTGGAGACTAAATGTCAAATTCGGTAAGTGCTTTGATGTCTAACATATGATAGAGATTATGATGAATAAATATTTTATCAAGTATATTCTCTCATGAAATAATTTTTTTCTTTTTGTATATAATTTGAATGCTTGATGTCAGACATACGTGCAACGCACGTATCCTATACTAGTGACTAAAATAACATGTAATGGACTAAAAAACCATGTCTGTCATGTGTAATTCAAGGGATTGAGTAAAAACTGAAATACGTAGTTCAATTATACATTTGGAAGAAATAAGTACAAGTAGTAGCTAGAATTCGTGTCTCTTTTACACTCATCAAATAATAACAAAGAAGAACAATAAAATAGAGAGGCAACCTATGAAACAGACAGTAACGGCAAAACCAAGTGAATATGATAAAGTAGCGAACATACCAGTTGCGAATGCAATTACAACTGCTAACATTGACAAGCACAGAAAAATAATTGCGCGATTACAAGGCTTCTCTATATGGTTATGTTGAAGCTTTGTACTTACATTTTCCATGATAAAGTAGATGAATATGGGAACAGTGAGCATGTGAAGGCAATGGCATCGGAACAACAAATGCACAAAATGTTGTTTTCCTTGTTAGAATCGCCATCCCTTTATTAGAGCTATCGGGGTTGCTCTCAAAACCTCCTGGCAATGTGATACCAGCAGCGAAAGTGACTGTCTTTATCAAAGTGTCCACAACAATATGGATTTGAGATAATTTCATAATACTTTCGACTTCTGTTTGATCTGCCTTTTCAGCTTTATCGTGATCATCTTCCCTCAGTCGCATTTTGACTCCTGTTCCCATTTCATCATTTGGATTGTGCATGTACTCGTACTTCCGCTTTACCTCAAAGTCACATTTTCCAAATCGGCCAATGCTACACAAATCCTCCATCAATTTCTCCTATTTTCATCAATAGTACAGTTTATATTGAGTCATTATTATTCTACTCTTGCAACCACAAAATAACTTCAGTAGTTATCTGAAGTTTTGTGGAACTAACTGTATTTGGACTAAAAGCTGAAGATAATTAGCATATAGTACGGAGGCATTTGAACTTGAAAAGGAGTATTTGGAGTTTTTTGGAACTACTTGTATTTGGAAAAAAAGCTTAAGATTTGAGAGTGAACGTGAACCACTCTTTCACTTGACAAAATCCATAAACTAGTATTTCAATATTTCACCAGCATATACTCAAGCGCAACCAGTATTTGAAAAACAAATGTGCGGCCGCTTACCTTCTTTGTTGTCTCTGTGCATGATAATGCAATATCAAGTGGAGTCTAGTTTTCTTTGATAATTCACATCTTCTTTGCTCTAGTATGGTTTATTAATTCAGGCACATGGTTACCAGAGACAGCAAGCAAATGAAGAGGAGTGTTGCCGTCACGATCTGGCTCATCAACAAGGTTGTCACACTTATCAGAGTTTAATAAGGAGCAGACTACCTTGTCTTGAGTGTTCAATATGGAAACATGAAGAGCATTTTGATTGTTTCTGTTAAGCATATAGCAACAATCAGGGCGGTGATTTAATAGCTTATTTATCATGCTTACGTCACCTTCACTGGCTGCAATGTGAATCGCTTTTGTCCAATCATTTTCATTGCCTGCCAGAAGGTAACACTAAGGATGTTTTCCATGCCAGCATATCAGAAACTACGTCTTCCACTCCTAATTTAACAGCATAGTGCAGTGAATTCCAACCCCATAAGTCAGGTTCCTCGCATAAAGGCTTATTCCATCGCCATAGTGATCTAATGCAATCTTGATGCGTCAACAGTCAACACGATAAATGTGCAAATAAGGGGTTAGATCATATCGTAAATATAGTTGCACAACAGACATTACGAAACCATCAACAAAAATTGCAGATAAATATTTTTTAGAGCGGTCGCATAACAAGTGATCTGAATGCTACATAAGTTGATTATAAGTTGATGCGGCTAATGAGAGGATCCTATTGAGATTATCGACATGATAATCCAAATCTATGCGGACGATGTTAATTATGGGAAAGTCAACTGAAGTTAGATACTGATACAGCAAATAACAAAAATTATACCTTCATGTTCATGAATTACTACTGCATGCAGCGGCGTTCTATTAGATGGACCTGCAGAATAAGTTGGTTTCTTGCAGTACTCCAAGATATTAATCAAAGCATCATGAAAACCATATTCAGCCGCCAAATATAGTGGTGTCTCCTGCGCATGGTTAGGCAGAAATTCAAATTCTGGATCTTCTTTCACCAAGAGCTTAACCACATCTAGATGTTGGCTCTGCACGGCCTTGTGCAGGGCTGTATCTCCACTAGCATCCGTCATCATCATGACATGCAAGTAGGATCTCCACTAGGATCTTCTATGCGTGCAAGAGTGGTTTCATTTTTCTTATTTTGACAGAATAACACTGCCGGAGTAATCTTAAGGACTTCTCTCATGAAATGGGAGCGGCCATAGAGGGCTGTGACATGGAGGACCGTGTTTCCCTCTGGAGTGACTTGGTAGCCGTTTTATTCATCCCTTTTTAAATGATCAGCAAGTAGAAAATTGGCATCTCCGATATTGCCTCTCATCGCAGCATTATACAGGGTCAGATCCATTCCTTATGATTTGGTGATTTATCCAAAATCCCCCAATGATAATCCTGTGAGTCCTTTGCTTTCTCTGATGAAACATTATTATATAGGAAAAACTAATTAGATTCTTAAGGAATCTCAAAGAAGAAAGGGATCTGGTGCTTGCCTTGACCACAAGAAACGGATTTAGATGTTTCCGTATTTCGCTTTCATGTCAAAATTGCAGGTACTGAGTTTAGCAAGGTTTTTTTTTGATGAGGAGTGTAAAGAAACATACTAGAATTGAAGCTCTAAAAGTATCGGAGAGCTAGTGGTATATTTGATTTGAGACAGAAAAACACCGATTGCACATCATATAGCTTACTCTAAAATAAGGTATCTTTAATAATGAAAACATTATACAAGATGAATTCATATTAATTTTGTAACAAGATGTTGATGACATGTCTATCACTCAAGAACATTATAAAAAAGATTGAAGATTAGAGCTTCTTAGGTACCAAAGTGAATGTCAATTCTCCAAAAGAAAAGATTGCAATGTAAAGCATCGTAGCTATGCGTAGGGTCAGGGGGAGAGGACCAGACCACAGGGGTCTATGCGTAAGAAAGTGTGTATAACACTACGTTAAAAAGAGTTTTTCTTGCGAAGAAGATTGTGATTCTTCTGTCAAAATAAAGATAAATAGTTTGATTCAATATTTTCAAAGAATCGACTAAGGAAATCTCATTTTTCATATATCGAAAACAAGAAATATTCATATGTTAAACAAAAATTTGGATTGTACAAATTTGGATCCATTTTCTTTTCATTTTTTCCTTTTTGTTTTGGATTTTGGTATTTATAAATATTTCAAATTATGATCTTGTGTGTCCTTTATTATATTATCATCGAAATATTCCTGACATGGGCAAAGTTTCTGTCATGTGACCTCCAGGTCACGGGTTCAACTCTTGGAAACATCTTCTTGTAGAAATGTAAGTTGTGGTTGCGTATAATAGATCCTTGTGCTCGGGTCCTTCCCCGGACCCTGCACATAGCAGAAGTTTAGTACACCAGGCTTCCCTTTTTACTTTTTAGAAATATTCTGTACACCACACAAACATTTTCCTTTGATAAAAAAGAAAAGCAAAGGTATTTAATTTGTTCTTTGCTTTTATTGGAAACAAGGAGTTTGTTTATCTTTTTTCACAAGGCCATCAATAAATGGTACCAGTAAACTCTGTCTATGAATGCTAGAACAGATGAGAAGAAATCACCCTAGGATTTAGCTTCTAGTGAAAATTGAACCCGAGACTTCATAGAGCACAACAAACTTCATTGAACACTAGGAAACACCTTTGGATGCTCCTAGGTGACATCTTTGAATTAATACTGTAATTGTTTCTTTCATCCTGAGAAAGTAATCCTGCTTGCGATGTTAGTTGTGGTGGAATCACACGTAGAATCGGAGGGTAATGATCATGAGGACAGAGCTAGTCTAGATGAAAAATTAGTCGAAAACATTATGAAGGCAGCTCAAATGCATTTAGTTATGGCAACTATCTATTAATGAAATACTAATATTAACCATTATATAGAAAAAAAAAATATTAGAGTGCTCTTCTTGATGAATCTCCAAAATAGAAAATTAAGTACAACTTTTTGCCTTTGACCCAAAGAAAGGCATTTGTTACCTAAACTTTGCCTTCATCAAAAGAAAGGGATAACTTCTTATTTGGGTTTTATGTTTTATAATTTCATTTGAGATAAGCATCTGGTACCTCCTGAACTATGACCAAAGTTGCTACGACATATCCCAACTTCATAGGGGTCCTATTACCCCTGAATTCAATTCAAGCGTATTTTTGTCACCCTTTTGTGCTGAGGTGGCACCTTTATTACATAAAATAGAGGTCACATCAAAGGTTCCATGTCAGATAAAAAGGTTGACCAAAGGTATCACGTCAGCTAAAAAAGTTGACAAAATACACTAAAATTTAGTTTGGGGGTAATAGAACACCTGTGAAGTTGGTGTGTGTTGTAGCAAATTCGGTCATAGTTCAGGAGGGTACTAGATGCTCTACTCATTTCATTTCATGAAACCAATATATTGTAAGGCTATAGTTTGTCAGTATGAACATCTCCACCATTATTTTCTATGAAGTAGAAAACCTTACTCCTAGGCAAGATTTTATGTTATGTCAAAAATAATTTCTATAATTATCTATTACTCTCTTGTTCTTAGATTATCATAGTATTCTGTTATAGTTACTGTTCCTATTTTTTAACAGTGCTTTGTCATGCTCTCTATGCCCTTGGATTAACTACTAAAGTTGTTACGATGTGACTCCAACAGCCTCTGGCAAAACCACAACATAAGGCTACATACAATACACCGTGCTGCTTTGAATTGTTTTTCCTTGCATTGAAGGTCCATCAAAATTTGGAAACCTCTTTGCCTCCCAATGTAGGGGTATATTGTTTTCATTGTACCATGAATTATTTAGTGAAGGTACATTGGTTCTATAGCATTGTCTGTGACAAAAAGTGATCTCCCGCGACCACTTACACTTTTAATAGAAGAAAATGATCGTACATAGATGTTATTGTCAAGAAAGGACCTTTTGCCTAACTCAAACTCAAAAGATAGCTAAAGATGTGAGCGTTACCCAAGTCCATATAAGCAAACCACTATTCTATTCCTCAACCAATGTGGGACTTTTACCCACTCTAACAGTTATATCTTGTGATAAAGGATGTATAACTAAAAGAACATGTAATGGACTAAAAAGCCATATCTGTCGTATGTAATTCAAGGCATTGGGTAAAAACTGAAATATGTAGTTGAATTATATATATATATATATATATATATATATATATATATATATATGTAAGCAATAATTACAAGTAGTAGATAGGATTCATGTCGCTCTACTGGCTTATATTCTTCATCACCTATGAAACAGACAGTAACGGCAAGGCCAAGTGAATGTGATAAAGTAGCAAACATACCCGTTGCGAATGCAATTACAACTGCTAACATTGACAAGCACAGAAAAATACATGCGAGATCATAGAGACTCTGTATAAGTTTTTTTATTATAAGTTCCTCTACTTACATTTGCCATAAGGAAGTAGATGAATATGGCAATAGCTGAGCATGTGAAGGCAATGGCATGGGAAACAACAAATGCATGAAATACTGTTTTCCTTGTTAGAATTGCCATCCCTTGATTAGAGCTATCTGTGTTGCTCTCAAAACCTCCTGGCAATGTGATTCTAGCGGTGAAAGTGACTGTCATTATCAAAGTGGCCACAACAATATGGATTTGAGCTATCTTCATAATACTTTCGATTTCTGCTTGATCTTTCTTTTTAGCTCTATCTTGATCATCTTCCCTCAGTTGCATTTTGACTTCTGTTTCCGTTTCTGCATTTGGATTGAACATGTACTCTAACATCCGCTTTACCTCAAAGTCACATTTTCCAACTCGGCCAATGCTGCACAAATCCTCCACCAATTTCTCCAATTTTCATCAATAAAGTTTATATTGAGTCGTTCTTGGGTCAGTTGGTATTGAGACGTATCCTTCCTCACTAGGTTGAAGCGAAAGGCAAGTTCTCCCCTAACTGACAAGGTCCCTTTGTTGTGAAGATAGTGTTGCCTAATGGAGCCTTATATTTGACAAATATTGAAGGCAAAATGGCAAAAATGGCTATCAATGCTGATGCGGTCAAAAGATACTATGTATGATATTTGATCCTTTGTGGAGTTTATTGCATGCTTAGTACTTGCATTCTTGAATATTGATATGATGAAGGCATTTAATTCTTCTATCCAAACATGGTGTCATCTTTGTTTACCCGTTTGAGCTTCATTTTATTTTTCTTTCATATCCCTCTTTTGGAATCAAAATAGAGTCAAAGATAAATGTCAAGAAAATAAGAATAAAAGAAAGAGTTCGAAAATAAAAAATAAAAAATAAAAAATCAAAATCAAATCAAAACAAAGAACAAGCTGATGGAACTAGATCTGACCTGATTCTCCTCTATCGGGAGTGAGTTACGTAGGCTGCCCTATATCGGGCTCGGTCCAACCAAATAACGATTTAAGATTCACCCCGTCTTCAAAACTGGGGCATGAGTTAATGTGTTGTTTGAGTCGGTTCCAAAAGTTGTAAGTCCCACCCCCACTTCAAGTATCGTTTAAGCCTCTTACCATATTTTCTAACCTTAACCAAAAGCCAAGTTACAACCAAAGAAAGTACTTCGGATCAATTTTTGATAATGTTAAGGCAAAGCATGCAATGGATATGATGATATATTGTGAGGTACCACCTGTCTCCCTCAGCATAAGAAATTAGGAAAAAAATACAAAAATAAGAGAGTCCTATTGGTGAAAACCCCCTTGGGCATCATAAGGCGATGGTGAGTTGAGAGAAAATAAAATGAGAGAGTCTTATTGGTGAAAACCCTTGCAGGCACCATAAGGCGATGGTGAGTGGAGAGAAATAAAAATGAGAGAGTCTTATTAGGGAAAACCCTCACGGGCATCGTAAGGCGATGGAAAGTTCAAGAGAAAGTGAAAAGCGATAAGAAAGAAATTTGTTGGCCAAAGACTTTTAAGATGTCGTCAGTTGAATGTGATGTAGGAGTCCAATGGATTTTAGGAAATGGCTCAGCAGCAAAGGCACGAACTCAACAACAAATGGGGAGTTTGGATAGGAAGATCAGACAGCTCAATCCAAAATGCATGTCATACTCATTGGAGTTAGTTGTCGTATTCAGATAAGTTTTCTTTGGAATACTGGACATTCCCCTTTTCTTTCATTTACATATTCATGCTTTTTGTCTTTTTATGTCATTTACCAAAATAAAGTCACAATCATTTCTTTACATTTTAAGTCAAGTCTGTGTCAAAACAAGCGAGAAATGATTTCAATAGTCACTACCAGTCTTTCCAATTATACGAGGAAAAGCCAAGGAACAACACAAGAAAGAAATATGATCATAATTCAACACGAAACAAAGAAAGTCTATCAACCGACAGGCTATTGGATCCGTGGAAACATTCAGATTTGGGAAAAGGGTGCACCTCAGAGGCATGGTAAAATGGAAGCCCATTGTTTGATTCAGAATTCACTTCCCTCAATATGGATCAGGGTCAATGATGCGGCAAGACAGGGCAAGTGATAGCGATTTGGAACAAAGATGAAAGGAGCAAGTGCTGGGGCAGATACCTGAGAAGCCAAGAGTTGCAAGCCACCATTAATTTTAACTGACAAATTTTTCTTTTTTTGAAATAGGGGCATATTCGCTTTACTTAATTCAGCTACCATTGGAAATGCACATCCGTGAGGAATCTACTTTATGTTTAGGACCCTCCTGAAAAATGGGATTTTACTCTCTGTTCAGGACCCTCCTAAAAAATAGGATTTTACTCTCTGTTCAGGAACCTCCTGGAAAATGGGATTTTATTTTCTGTTCAGGACCCTCTTGAAAAATGGGATTTTTACTTTCTGTTCAGGACCGTCCTGAAAAAAGGGATTTTACTTTATGTTTAGGACCCTCTTGAAAAATGGGATTTTATTTTCTGTTCAGGACCCTCCTGAAACATGGGATTTTACCTTATGTTCAGGAGCCTCCTGATAAATGGGATTTTACCTTATGTTCAGGAGCCTCCTTTGTTATTTTTCAGGACCCTCCTGAAAAATGGAATTTTACCTTATGTTCAGGATCCTCCTGAAAAATGGGATTTTACTTTCTGTTCAGGACCCTCCTGAAAAATGGATTTTATTTTCTGTTCAGGACCCTCCTGAAAAATGGGATTTTGCTTTTTGTTCAGGACCTTCCTGAAAAATGAGATTTTACTTTTTGTTCAGGACCCTCCTGAAAAATAGGATTTTACTTTCTGTTCAGGACCCTCCTGGAAAATGGGGCAATGCTTTCAAAAAATAAAATACCGCCTGAAGAATAGGGTGATGAAATAGCAAGTCAGAAGCCCGCCTGGAGAACAAGGTGATGAAATAGCAAGTCAGGAGCCCGCCTGGAGAACAAAGTGAAGAAAGGAAAAGTCAAGCAAGAAAGCAAAGTAATTGAAAGTCAAGCAACAAAGTGATGTAATAGCAAGTTAGGAGCCCGCCTGGAGAATAGGTTGAAGAAACAAAAAGTCAAGCAATAAAAGCGAAGCAATTGAAAGCCAAGCAACAAGTTGAAAGAAATTGCAAATCAGGAGTCTGCCTAAGGAATAGGGTGATAAAGTCGAGTCAAGAGCCAACATAAGCTATATAGATAGGATTTTCGTAATTTCATTTATGATTTAACTTGTAATTTTCATTTTTTTTGATGTAATGACGGAGCCGCGGACCGGAACCTCGATTGAACCTCACTCGACTCTCCAACTCAGTATAGTCCATCTCCTTCCAAAAGTTGAGATACTTGTCACTCGATTCTCTCATAACTTGAGTAGGTGGGATGTCTTAAGTCAAAACCCGGTTGTCCTTCTTCCTTCTGTTACGTTCTTTGCATAATGGTTGGGTTAAAATTTGGTCTCGCTGTCTACTTCTTTGTCTGAAAACACTTCATGTTTACATTCAAAGGGGGCATGATGTAGACACCTAATTTCGTCCATCCCCGATGTCGTTTTACCACTTTATGTCATCCTACCGTGTACCCTTACCCGTGTGATAATCCCTCCACAAAAGACGAAAATAATAACCCGTAACTAATTTTGTTTTATCCTAATATTCTAACAACCCACCCAATTAAAAAACAACACCTACCTACCCTATCCTAACAAACTCTACCCCACCTCACCACTACCCCTACCCCACGTGAGCCCACCTACCTGACCTCACTACCTCTACCCATGGACCATTTTATATATACACACATCACAGAACACAAGGGAGAGAGCAGAGCTTCATTTTTTTCATAGTTTAGCCATCAATAATTCCACTCACATATATTCACAATTTCACTCTCACACACAGATCACCACTTCATCATCACTAACATACATAATACACACACAGATCTGCACCATATCTGCACACATACACACTGAAAGAGAGAAAATCAGTGAAAAAAAAAAAGCAAAAGAGTTGATCGGAGAGAGAGAAAATCGAGGAGTAAGGTGGCCGGAGAGAACAAAAGGGACTCCATTTTTATTTTTGGATCTTCTTCTACGCAAGAACACACAGGCACTCAAGAAGCTCACAATGCACACATACTATACACAGAGTAAGTAAGAAAACAAGAGTATGAAGCTCGTTTGACGGAGTCCGGCAACAGAATATGGTAAACGATGAGAAATCCACCTTCTGTCTGATCTTTTTCGACGATCTCTGTGTCGGCGGCTGCTTTCCGTCGTTGGTTTTGGTCAAATTGATCTCAAAATCACCAAAAGATATTTTTTTCAGTCGATATCTAGAAGAGATCTGGCCGAAATTCGACTGTTTAATGGGTTTTGGTCACTGTGAGCTCACCGGAGTTTAATTTTCGTAGATTTCAGGTTCAATTGGATTTTCAAAACTCCAAGTTCATCTGTCTTAGTGAACCAGTTACAAAATTGAGTTTTGGGTCCCTCAATTTTCGTTCCCAGTTTGGGTTTCTAGTTTTTCCTTTCATGCGATCAGTCTATCGAGGCCAGTTTTAGAGTTTCAAATTTCTATATCAAGTTAGAGTATGTGTTCTATTCAAAATTCCAAGTCCAGGTTTTCTTATTATCAACAAAGATCAGATTGTTGAAAGGTCCATTTCTTAACCCGCTCTCTTTTTATCTATCTTAGTGTGTTGAATAGATTGTGAATATATGTGGTGTTATTATTTTTTGTTGGATTTTTTTGGTGTTGATTATGACGTTTGTGATTCGGCTATGTTGGTTTGAGGAATTAGTTTTATCATGTTTTAATGGGTTGATAAAGTAAAATTGGGGTGGAATAACGAGATTAATAAAATGATGAATTTGGTTAATGATGGTTTTATTGTTACTTTTGTTCAACTTGGAATAAACAGGAACAACGTTGGTGAACTCGATAGTGTCATGATTTTAGGTCGCCAATTGGATATGCAAATGGTAGGTTCGGGTAGGCAAGCTTAGGCATGGTGGATTGATGACATGTTTGAAATATGTGTTGAAATGGTTTTGTTTTTTTTCGTATTTAATTCAATTGTATAATTTGGCCGGGGAATGCCCCGAAGTATCTGTATAGATTTATTCATCGAGGAATTCCCCGAGGTATCATGTACCCAGAGGACGTTCGTGGTAAAGGCCCGAGGCGTCAGGTAGAGCATTAGTTTAGGATTAGCATAGGTTTACTTTCAGTCCCTTTTTATTTCGGGTTGTAATAATTGGATTGGATTTTACATTTCGGATTGTTTTGTTTTGTTTGATTTTTTTGCATGCTTTTTTGCGGTTTATACATTTCTTAGTGCCAAAAATAGTCGATACACTCTACCAAGCGACCGTGGTTGAACCACGGGATCGAGAGGTGCCTAACACCTTCCCCTCGGTCAACAAAATTCCTTAGCCGGAATCTCTGTTCGCAAACCAGTTCAAAGAGTCAAATGGTTTTGAAAAGGATTTTCTAATGGTGACTTGGCACACCAGACTATGCCAAGTGGCGACTCTGATTTAAAAAAAAAAAACGTAAAACAATCCTTATTCGAAACAAATGATTTTTTTTTATTTTTTTTTGTCACCTAAATAATAAAACCCTTTCGAACTCTAAACAATAACCATTTTTTTGGAGTCGAAAAAAGGGGGTGTGACAGATGATAGACAACGGAACTCCATGCAACCTTACTAACTCTCAAATATACAGCTTAGCATCGTCCTCTATGGTGAAAGATGTATGTACTGGAAGAAAATGTGGTGACTTAGTCAACCTATATACAACTACCCAAATTGAATCATGATAATGATGAGAGAGAGGTAAATTAGTCACGAAATCCATGTTCACCACCTCCCACTTCCAAGTAGGAATGTTAAATTCTTGCTTTACACCACTGGGTCTCTAGTGCTCTATCTTTACTTGATGGCAAGTTGCACACTTATCTATATCCTTATTTATACCATTCCACCAATAAATTTCCCACAAATTATGATATATCTTGGTAGCACCGGGATGAATAGAATACCATACTCGGCCATAATTCTCTGCCTCAGATCATCAGTATCAGGCACACACAATCTATTCTGAAATCTCAATACACCATCTCCCCTTTGGGAGAAAGCTTCCACCTTTTGGTCTTTGACAGACGCTTTCCATTCAGTCAAACAAGAATCCATATCCTGCTTCTTCTTTACTTCCGAAACTAGGGAAGATTCGAAACTACTCTGAATCCAAATATTACCCTCAGCTGAGTCGAGCAATCTAACACCCAACCTAGATAAATGGTGAACTTCACGAGATAACTACTTCTTATCTTGCTTTATATGTGCTATACTACCCATGGACGATCTGCTAAGGGCATCTGTCACTACATTGTCCTTGCCCGGGTGATACAACACACTCATATCATAGTCCTTCAGTGATTTTAACCATCACATCTGCCGAAGATTCAACTCTCTCTGAGTGAACACATCATGTAAGCTCTTGTGATCCATAAAGAAATCAACATGAACACCGTACAAGTAGTGTCTCTAGATTTTCAAAGCAAAAAACACTGCAGCTAACTCGATGTCATGGTCCGGATAATTCTTTCATGAGGTTTCAACTGCCTGGAGGCATAGGCTATAACCTTACCCTTCTGCATCAACATGCAACCCAAACCAATTCTGGATGTATCACAATATACCACAAAATCATCTACACCATTAGGCAGGGTCATCATAGGGGCTGAAGTGAGTCGAGTCTTAAACTCCTGAAAACTCTTCTTCTAAGAATCTGACCACTGGAATTTAACCTTCTTTTGTGTCAACCGGGTCAAAGTAACAACAATGGAAGAGAAACGTTCGACAAGCCAGCTAGGCCTAAGAAACTCCTAATATCAGATGGGGAAATAGGTCTAGGACAATTTTTCAGAGCTTCTACCTTTTGAGGATTAACTGGAATACCATCAGAAGAAACAATATGACCCAGAGAAGCAAATGACCTTATCTAGAATTCACATTTGCTAAATTTAGAAAACAAATGTTGATCCCTAAGGGTCTATAAGACAATATGAAGATGATCTGCATGGTTATTTTCACTTTAGGAATATACAAGGATATCATCTATAAACACAATAACGAACATATCTAGGAACGGTCTAAACACCTGATTCATGAGGTCCATAAAAGCTAATGGGGAATTTGTTATCCCGAAGGACATGACCAAGAATTAAAAATGACCATAACAAGTGCAGAAAGCTATCTTTGGAATATCACACTCTCTAACTTTAAGTTGGTGATAACTGGATCTCAAATCTATTTTCAAAAAATAACTGGCACCTTGCAGCTGATCAAACAGGTCATCAATTTGAGGGAGAGGGTATTTGTTCTTGACCGTGACCTTGTTGAGCTGACGATAGTCAATGTATATACACAATGAACCATCCTTCTTTCACACGAATAGAACGGGTGCAACCCAGGGAGACATGTTGGGCCTTATAAAACCCTTATCAAGAAGATCTTTGAGTTGCTCCTTCAACTCCTTAAGTTCTGCAGGGGCATATAATACGGAGGAATAGAAATAGGTTATGTATCAAGGAGAAGATCAATTATGAATTCTATCTCTCTATCGGGAGTACCCCTGGGAGATCTTCCAGGAAAACTTTAAGAAACTCATTGACAACAGTACGACACTAAATAGTTGAAGTCTCTGACTTAGTATCCTTAAATTGGACTAAATTATAGATACAACCCTTGGATATCGATTTCCTAGCTTTAAGATAGGATATGAAATAACTCTTAGGATATACAAAATTTCTGGACCACTCAAAGACTAGCTCATTGGGAAACTAAAACTTGACTACTCAAGTACGACCGTCTATAGACGGATAACAAGAGTGAAGCCAATCCATACCATGAATAATGCCAAAATAAACTATGTCTAGCTCAATCAAATCTGCAAACATGACTCTATTAAGAACGATGATAGGACACTTCTTATATACTTGCTTAGCAACAATAGATTCACCCACTGCTGTACAGAGTAAAAAAGGCTCACAAATCTTTTCAGCACTCATTTCAAAATTCACAGCCACTAACGGAGTCACATAAGAAAGACTTAAACTAGGGTTCATCAACACATACACATCAAAATAAAATACACAAAGCGTACCAGTAACAATATCTGGTGAATCCTCCTGCTCTTGTTAGGGTGGTATAGCTTAAGAGAAATTCTGCCGCTGACCACCTGTAGTACTAGATGAGGCGCCCTGAAAGAGAGTAGGACAAACTACAGGGGCTGGAGCACTAATAGTGTGACTCTGAGGGCGAACATCGCGACTCTTCTGTCTAGCATATGGGAAATCACTGAACTTATGGCCCAACTCAATGCAACTAAAAAACCCCTCTGACCGACTAAGCACTCACCGAGATGGTCTCTACCGCACTTCGAACATGGAGGAGGACAAGGTCTATTACTTACACTGTCCTGGAACCTAGACATAGTAGGCCTATTACCCTGATCCAGCTTACTTCTGAATGCAGAAGTACTGGCTGATGAAGGCACTGGTATAAGAGAACGACTCTAGAACTAAAGGCATATCCCTTCAGAAATCTAGCCTGACTATACCCCTATTGCTCTAATCTAACACTCTTATTCCCTCTCACTTTCTCTCTCTCTTTCACTTTGTTCGCTTAAATCTATTGATCATGAATCATTAGTCTTAAAAGGTCCATATCCCTATTAAGCATAGTGTATCTATACTCTTTCATAGCATAACTATATACACCGGCCAAGAACTTACTCATACTAGTTCTAGAATCAGCCATCCTACCAGAAGCATACCTAGATAATTGGTTAAACCTATGGCAATACTCCTTAACTATTATGGGGCCCTATCTCAAGTTCATAAATTCTTCTAATTTTACTTCCCTCAACTCTAGGGGAAAGAATCTATCTAAGAAGGCATCTTGGAATAATTGCCAAGTCACAGGAGCATCATTCTCCCCTCTACTTTTCCTCCACAGCTCCACCCTATCATAATAAACATCTTTCATTCAATAGGAAGCCAATTCAACACTCTCCTCCTCAATCACGTGCATAATCTAAGTGATCTTTCTCACTTCATCTAAATACATTTGCGGGCCTTCACTACTTTCTACCCAAAGAACTCAGGTCGATTTATTCACATAAAGTCATAAACCTAGGATGCAGTAGAATTATTCCCTTGGAGAGGTGGAACAGTATCTTGGGTGTTGGCTTGGACGTTGGCGGTGACCTAGCGCTTGGAAAGCTGCCCAGAATTCGGCATGGGACACCATCTCACCTAAAGGATAAGCGGGTTGAGGACGTTGGTTATTTCTGCGAGCTCTACAAGGAGGCATTTTTTGTCATAAGAGATCACGAATTAATAGCTGAGAGAAACAGTCATAGGCATAATAGACTCTTGAAAGAATGAAACAAATTTTCCTAATACATCCCGTAGCCTCTTGATCATAGATATGGAGCGCTACACACCGATGATCAACTCTATGTAACGCATCTTGTCAGACTCCCTAGGACTCTTCAAACCTTAGGCTCTGATACCAAGCTTGTAACACCCCAAAAACCTATTCCGAGATGTCATATGGTGCTCAAGGCCACACGTGGCCTCAAGCTAACCCTGTAAGCCTGTCATATCTTTCAAAACTCATTATAGTGTACATCATGCTAAGATAAAGAGGAATAACCATGTCATGAACATAGTGAAATACGAAGTAATACTGCCCTATACAAACAAAATATAGAAATTCCTATACACGCTGGCACACTAGTCTGACAAAGCCTCTACTACATAAGACTAAGGAGCCATTGGGTCAGATCCCCAACTGACTCGTACTGAACTGGAAGTAAACAACTATATATTAAAAAGAAAAAATCAGAAACACAAGTCCTTGAACCATGTGGACTCACCAACCACAAAAATGTAGATGAAGGTACTCAAAGATCACTGTCACTACTGAGACTGAGCACTTGAACCTATATCATGAGGAAGTATTGAGTACAAAAGAGTATGAGAGTTAGTACTTGGGAATGTACTTAGTATGAGGGGGTGGATGCAACATTTTTAAATAATATCATAAATGTATAAGAAAATCATGCATGCTGACAATAATAACTCTTTTTGCTTGAATTATCTAAAACATCATTTCCATAAGTCATCCGTAAAAACATATGCTTCATAAATGTAATAAATCATTTAACTCAACTCAAAGTCTATGACTCATGACTTAGAGTGACTTGGTAACTCATGGTACTTAGATCATTATGGACATGGAGTTTCTTATAACTGACATAACTACACCATGTGAGCTGCATGGAGTCCAACGTTTTGCCCTCCTAAGGAGAGAACGCCACATTGGAGGGGGTATTGTACTCGTGCCAGGGAGTACATCCTCAATCTCAGTATCACAATCCCATACTCAGCCTCTGACCCACAATTATCAACATCAATCCTACGGTGGCACGTAGTTTTGAGGAAATACTACATTTCTCACTCGATGCTAAATACTCCTCCCAGACTCATCTCATAACGCGTTAGGAAATCGACCTTAATCAATATCAAATCATGGGACTATTATAAACACCAAAACATAAATATATATCTCATCTGTAAATCATAAACATCTTGTGGATTCCTAACCCGACTCAACTCAACACAATCTTTCTCAACATCAAGTACACTTGATTTTCAAATCATTTTCAAATATCCAAAGCTTCAAGGAAATATCATAGGACTCATTCCTTACTTTCAATCTCAAATATCGATATCTATTCAATAGTCAAATTTCTCATAGAAAGGCATAACTCATGACACTTTTCTTAAATCGCTTGGAAATCATCAATACATAATAACACTATAACTCATGGAATAAATTCTCAATTTAAGAAACATGATGGTGAAATAATCATAAATATCAAACTTATTCAACTCAAATCTCAGAAATCATAAATAAAGATATTTGGGTGTAAACCCACTTGAAAAATCATGTAAATCAATAATGGAAAGTAAATGTTTAGGCACAAGAACGAAAGGAGTGTTCTTTTTCAAGCTCCACATACCTTGGATTATAATTTGGGAGATGTAGAAACTTGTTTGGCACTTCTTCCTTAAATTTTTGAGCTAATATCCTTGATGCCTTTTACTAGGGGAGCTTAATTCTTGGACAACTTGGAGAAATCTATGAAAGATCCTTGAATTTCTTGGAAGGAGTTTTGATTTTAGGTTAAGAGAAACCCTAGTTTCTAGATGTTTCTTGGAACAAGAAAGGAGAAAAATGAATGGCCATTCTCTGCTATGTATATATAGAAGACCATATCTAGCGGAAATAATCAAAAATTCCTATTTGAAAAAGCTGAAATTTGCTGATCGGGGCCTTTGACAGTTGATCTGATAGTCCGTCAGGAAACTAACGGTCCACCAGATCGTCCGTCAATTGAGTAACAAAACTGTAACGTTCTTCCTTGACGTGATGGTCAAAGTGATGATCCTTCAGGAAAATGACAGTCCACTAATTTGTCTGTCACTTGAGGGCCATAAATGAGACATTCTATCTCGACCTGACGCGCCCCTTGACGGTCCGTCAACTTTTTGACAATCCACCATATTGGTCATCACACAGTGGCCTGAAATAGGAGTCACTGCCTTGTCTTGTGGGACACTTGACGGTCCACCAAGGACCTGATGGTGCACCAGGTCAACCGTCATACCTGGGCGATCTGATACCGTTTAGTAAAATATCCATAACTCCTTCGTCTGATGTTGGATTTCAATGAAATTGGTATTGATGGAAAGAGTATTCAATGATATACATGAAAATGTATAAATTAGAGAAATACAACATGGTTTAAACATCAATCAGTTTGGAAGTCATACATATCCACTCAAAAGATGGATTTAGGCTTAAGAAATGATCGGGGTATTACAACCTATGTCCATCATATCTGATTGATGTACACAGTTTTCATCTCAATTTTGGAGATCCTTTTAAAAGTGTTTAGGTACTTAGGTGAATCTAAGTACAACATTCCACCCTCATACTAATGGGCAAGCTGAGCGCATCATTCAGACCCTTGAGGATCTATTGAGAGCTTGTGTGACTGACTTTAAAGGTAGTTGGGTGGACCACTTACCACTGATAGAGTTTTCCTATTTAATAGTTTCCATTGTAGTATTAAGATGGCACCTTTTAAGGCATTGTATGGAAGGAGATGTAGGTCTCTTATAGGATGGTATGAAGTAGGTGAGATGTAGATGTTTGGGCCTGATCTTGTTTATCAGGTAAGAGAAGATGTAAAGCTTATTAGAGAATGACTTAAGATAGCTCAGAGTCATCAGAAATCCTATGCCAATGTTAGAAGAAGAGATTTAGAGTTTGAGGTTCGAGATTGGGTATTTCTCAAAGTTTCTCCCATGAAGGGAGTTATGCGATTCGGGAAGAAAGGTAAGTTGAGTCCTCACTATATAGGACCATATCGGATTGTAAAAAGGATAGGTGGAGTTGCATATGAGTTAGAGTTTCCTGAAAATTTAGGTTCTGTTCACCCGGTATTCCATATATCCATGTTGAAAAAGAGCATAGAAGACCATTCATTAGTATTGCCTGTTGAAGAAATCAAGGTGTCAGACTCCTTCGCTTATGAAGAAGAGCCTGTAGCAATCTTAGATCATCAAGTGAGAAAATTTAGGAGCAAGGAGATAGCCTCAGTTAAAGTATTGTGGAGAAATCAGAAAGTTGAAGAAATAGCCTCAGTTAAAGTGTCGTGGAGAAATCAGAAAGTTGAAGAAGAAACTTGGGAATCCAAAGATGCCATGCGAGTCATATACCCAAACTTATTTGTTTCGGTAAATGATGAGATGGAAGGTACAAATCGTATTTTATGTCTTCTTTTCTATTTCTTAGTATACTTGAAATCGTCCGTGATTGTATTTCTGTGTCATCATTCGGGGATGAATGATCCGAAGGGGGGATAATGTAATACCCCGCAGAAAAATGTGTAATACGTTATCCTGTAATATCATGTGCATGGGATGAGAAACTTAAATTGTGAAAAATATTCTAAGTGTAAAAGAGACTTAGTCTCATTTTTAGCTCTTGATCTTTGGGGATTTTATTTTAAACCTTCCCGACCTTTGTTTTTAGATTTTCTTGTCAAGGTTTTAGTATGTCTCGGATGAGTTTCAGAATTTTTAGATGAGCATAAGGGCGAGTTTGGATTGCTACTCTAGTAGGGTCCTGCGATTTTCCCACGCCGCCCGCTGGATCACCTGGCCTGGGAAGGGAGCCCGCGATAGGGCAGGTGATGCCTGGCCTAGGGCGGTGCTCTAGGGCGGGCAAAGCCTGGTGGATCGCCTCAGGTCAATCTCTTCTGCTTTCCCAAATTAGTAAGGGTATTTTGGGTATTTTTCATCCCCCTATCATCAATAACACGGGATTTAATCCCTAGAAAGTCAAAATAAAGTCTCATTCATCAAAATTGGTCAAGAACTTATATGAGAGTTTCAAAATAAAAACTCACGTAGTTCAAGATTCAACCGTGGGTTTTCAAAAAAAAATTGGAAAATTGGATTCCCCGCAACGTAGGCTTCAAGAAGCACCCGCTAAGTTCGTAAATAGAGGTACATGGGGTTGTCCTAAATTTCATGGTCATGTTTTAGAAAAAAAAAATTATGCAAGCCTTTAAATTTATACAAGTATGTATATATTATTACAAGTGGGGTTTTCATTTTAATACTGTAACGCCCCGCATTTCGGGCTACAATATAGATCATGATTCCGATGTGTTGATAAATCCCAAAACCATAAAATCCTATACCAATACGGTATGTCAATTAATTGTGTAGCATGTGAATCCATTCAATCTTGAATTTATACGATAGAGGCCCTTCAACTCAAGGACGAGTTGAAACTATTTCGATCGACTAAGTTTTAGTGGACGTGGTAAAGTGTGTCAGATTCCATTGACCATAACTCTATGTATATGTCGAATTAGGGATCCTACTATGTGTCAAATGATAGGTATTCGAGTTAGCTTTACAACGATACTAATTTTGCTAAAATCCGACAACCAAGCAAGAAGTTATGGCCTTTCAAAGTGATATATGTTGCCTAACCAATCGCCCATGGCCACTGGAAAGCATAGGCGATAGCCTGGGCGGCACCTATGTAAAAATAGGTGATAGCCTAGGTGGAGCCTATGTAAACATAGGCAATGGGATGAGCTGCACCTATGTAAAGAATTCAAGTGACTTAAACACTCTATTTTGGGGGCAAAATGGTCCTTTTCCACCCTTACTTAGCCCTAAAACATGAAATTCAGTTCCAAAGACCCCAAAATACACCTTCATTCATCAAAATTGCTCAAAGATTCTCCTTAGGGTTTCAAAATAAAAAACCAAATTGTTCAAGATTCGACCGAAGGTTTTCGAAGATAATTACATATTTGGAATCACCAATCCGCAAGCTTCAAGAAATATCTATTATCTTTGGAAATAGAGGTACGTGGGGTTATCCAAAAATCTCGTGGGTGTAGTTTTTATGAACATGCATGCTTTTAAATAGGGGTTTTCAATCAAATGCTAATAAGTTGCTTTCAATATGATTTCTAAGTCATTTTTTGTTTATGTCATGGGAATTGTTTGCCTATATACTTCAATGGTTGAAACCATGCATATGTGATTTGAGATTTCCATGCAAGTTTGATAAATATGAATGAGAAATTACTTTCAAATTCCCATGATAATGTCTTGATACCCCATATCATATTGTGACCAACAAAAGAGAGCATGAATTTGAAATAATTATTGTTCACCACCTGTAAATGATGAAGCACGTTGATTTTTACATGATTATGCATATGTGGATCTGATATTGATGACTTATAAGTCGAGTATGACTATATATGTGATTGAATCAGATGAAATTCGAATGCATTGATTTTGCATGAGATAGGTGGATGTTTGAAGAAGGCATTTGAGTGTAAGGGCTCATCACTGAAAACCTGTTTGCCGACACGAAAATTTGGTACCAGGCTAAGTGATCTTATGTACTTGACTTTATGTCATTCCCAATGGGGACTATAGGTAGGAGCCTAGGCTAAGTGATCTTGGGCAATACCAGTGGGTCAAGACACCATGCTTCATGGTCTTGTGTGTTTGTCCCTCACTTATACTCTAATCTCGACGCCAACCGAGGTTGTACAGTTGGTGTAAATTATGTTGGCTATTCCACCTAGCTCAGTTGCATTTCATTGTTGTTGAGAAACTATTGCATTATGCCCATGTGTTTTCAAATGATTTGATACAAAATTTCTTTATAATGGCTCTCAACTATATTTTGTAAAAATATTATGTTTTGTTTTGAAATCTCTGTGTGCTAGTACTTTTATGCTGACCCCCTCCCCTCTGCAACATAACATCTCAGGTTCATAGGCCCAGTTTTGGGGTCAAGAGAATCAGTAGATCATTTAGACGTAGTTGCAGAGACAAGTGGTGAGCCTTCTATTTTTTGGAAGGTCTTATGTCTTGCAGTCCTTTAGCTTATATTTAGGGGCCTTCTCCCAGTTTATATACAGTTACTTGACTCAGTCATTTGTTAGAGATTTTCGTAGACAGTTGTTAGAGGTTGATTGATATTGGGGGAACCTTATTTCCCCGTTATTGTTTCTTTTCATATTTATGACCATGTTTCAGAATACTTGTGTTTCTTCCGCATTACTTTGATCATATGAATTAGTTGCATGATTACCAGACAGATCAGGGCATTTCGGGCCTCCATGGTTTGAAATGCTCGTCACGGCCAGGCCCTGGTTTGGGTCGTGACAAATACCAATGACAAGTTTTGTGATATGGTTTTGAAAGAAATTTTTTAATATCATAGGGGGTTGCTTTCTTGAATATATTCAATTGTTGAATTGTGAGCATGTGATTTGAATTTTTAAAGGATGTCATGTGTATGAATTGTGAATTCTTTAAATCCCCCATGCTAATGTTTTATACCCCATACTATACTTGTGTTAAACATTGAGAGCATGAGTTTTGCAATTTATATGATAAAACTTCTTCAACTATTACATGTTGAGAACCATGGTGCATGTGGTTGATGCGTGTGAAAGTTTTATAAATGTGCATGATATAAATAGCATGAGAAGTTGAAGAATTGATGTGATATTGATGACTTGCAAGTCGGGTGTGATGATACCCTGCAGGGTATGATATATAAGTGATTGAATAAAGGATATTGATTGACTTTATGTGAGATAGGTGGTTACCCAAAGAAAGCACGAGTCAAATGACTCTACGCTGGGAATGATAGCCTTTGAAGGCCGCCCACGAGATGCGTTGTACGGTAGTAGTTTATGTTAGCTGCTTATTCGGTGCCTTCTTTACGACTTTTGACCAAATTAAAGAAACTCTTGTTTAGTCAGGACGTCGTTCCCGTCCCTTGTGGTGCTTTTTCAACCCTTTGCTTCACAACCGAAATCGAGGGTTGCCGACACGGAAAATTGGTACCATGCTGTGTGATCTTGTGTACCTCAAAATGTGTCATCCCCTTATTCGGACAGATGGTTAGGTGCCCTGCTATGTGATCTTGATCCCAAAACCAACACATGAACTTGATTTATGATGGAGACACACTGCTGTGTGATCTTTGTGCTCTCCCTTCCTCACCCATACTACAATCTTGGCGAAAATCGAGATTGGGAAGTTAGTGAAACTGTAGGGTGTATCACCTATCTCGGATGTGTTACTTTGTTGTTTAAAAATCATTATACTATGCCCATATATTTCGACCTATTTTTAAATAATATGTTTTATAGAATCTCTCATTTATGTTATATAAAAACTCTATTTTGTTTTTGTATTTCTCTGCATACCAGTACATCTGTATTGACCCCCTCCCCTCCAACCTCTCAGGAGGCACAGGCTAGGGATCCAGAACAGTTGTAGATTTCATCTGTCAGAGTTGTTGTGTCCAGTGGTGAGCCTTCTATACTTCGGAAGGACTGGTTACTTTCATATGATTATCATTATTAGACATGTTTTGGTCTACTGGAGGCCTTGTCCCAGTTTTCAAATTTATTAGCGATTATCTAGTAGAGATTTCGCAGACGATTTTTAGATGTCGATAGATGTTATGGGACTTCATTCCCATTATTGATTTTATTAGACTCATGACCATGTTTCCATAGTATGGTGTATTTTTCGCATTTCTTTTATCATATGAATTATGTGCATGATTTTCAGATAGATAGGGGTGTTTTGGGCCTTCATGGTTTGGAATAATTATCACGGCCATGGCCTCGGTTCGGTGTGACACTTAAGAAAAGAAATGTTAGAAGTGAAGAAGCCATGGAAAAATACTTTTCCACTTAAGTATAACGATTTTATCTGTTGTAGGGTTCAAACATGTCACGTGCACCTAACTCACAAGTCCGCTCTTACCACTAGATCCAAACCCTGGGTATGATTACGTTGCATGGGTTTTTTACATAAGCGTTTTCAGTGTGACATGGATATAGTTTCAATGATGGAAAAGGCGGTTAAGCTACTTGCACCTGTCTAATTTTGATTGTTTGGTCACTCTTTTTAAGAGTCAAGAATGTAAATAGAAATCATCCCTTGTGAAAGCCTCACTACCTGGTTATCAGCGTAATAGTAATAGTAATAATGACATTTGACGATATGTTGTTTGTTTAGAAAGAATGTAGAAGAGATAGATTATCAGAAATTATTAATTCGTGCATTTGATTATCGTGGCAATATTCCCTCATGGCACATCGAAACATGGGATCACAAATTGTAGAGGAGCAAAATCATTCTCATTTTCGAGATTTAAGGCTATTCCTTTCACATTGCTAGCAAGTTCAATCATTTCCCCAACTTAAATGTCGTTTCCGTCCATGAAAATGTACAATCCCATCTTGTGAATAGTTTGGTTACTATATTTTTCGAATCGCGAGCAAATCTATTGTTTGTCTGTCTTATTCTTGGACCTTGTTGTGGTTTATCCTCGGGCACAAAAGCTTGGATAGCCTTTGGAATATCCGTGCTAACAATATGTCCTTTGGTTCCTACACCGATCCACCCATCACCAGTGGAAGCAAGCTGACCTCCTATGTTGAAAAATTGAAGGAAGAGTGCATTTCCAAACGAAAAAAAAAAAGTTGAATTGAATTATACCGTTCTTATTCATTTTTCTAGATTTATTAAGTCATTTTTGCTATAAATGTGAACTCACATTTAAATCTTGATCTCCTAGAATTTTCCCCCACTTCAATTACTAACACTTGAAATCGCTGTCTCTGCACATGTTCATGAATTTCACTAGTTTTTTTCACACATTTTACAAATATATATCGCGAGTTCAGCTCAACGAACATAACTGAAGTTTGTACACAAGATAATTGGTGCAACTGATGAATTTATATTATGTATATAGAAAGGTATTTATTGTTTGCTTTGATCAGAAGAAAGGAATTTATAAAGAAAAACAACATGAACAAAAACCGCTTTTTATTATTTAAGATCTTGTTCTTATGACTCTTTTTACCAACACAAACAAGACTAAGTAAATTGACAATGATAGAACAATAATAATATTATCATGCGGTCTAGATAAATTTGGGAACTCAAATTTTACCAAAATCTTTTCGTAGTACAAATTCAATGGTTTATAATGCAGACTTTTGCAAAAATGCAGGATAAGGCCACATCCAATACTCCTGTGGTCCATCCCTCCTCCATCGACCCTGCGAATAGAGGGAGATTGTGCACGGGTTTTCCTTCCCGAGTTCAATGTTCTAATCTTCCACTATAGTCATTTGAGTTGGCTACAAGATTTTCTTTGTTCTGTAGTCATGTTTTGTTCGTTTCTTAAGTAATCGACTACTCTACTTGTTTGTTTTTATGAGAAAAGAATCATAAGATGAAGTGAATCTTAAGAGATCCAAGTATTCTTTTTGTCTTAGGAGGTTTAATAAGTTCTTAAAACTGTTTATGTTCATGATATTCTTTCAGTTTTTGACATGAAAGAGAAAATATGAAAACATCAAAATCCCTTTCTTGAGATCAAGGCAAGCACCAGATCCCTTTCTTCTTTGAGATTCATTAAGAATCTAATTAGTTTTTCCTATATAATAATGTTTCATTCAGATAAAGCAAAGGACGCACAGGATTATCAAAAGGAGTGGATCCAATCTTGTACAGTGCTGCGATGACAGGCAATATCGGAGATGTCTATTATAATTTGATAAGGGATGAAGAATATGGATACCAAGTCACTCCAAAGGGTAACACTGTCCTTCATGTCGCAGCCCTCTATGGCCCACTCCCATTTTGCGGCAGAAGTCCTTAAGATTTCTCCGGCAATGTTATGCTGTCAAAACAAGAAAATGAAACCGTACTTCACATAGCAGCTAACAAAGGGCATACTGAAGTTGTCCGTGTGCTACTTGCATTAGTCGAAGATCATAATACTAATGATAAACTCACGAGGATGATAGATGCTAGTGGAGATACTGCCCTGCACAAGGCCATGCGGAGCCAACATGAAGATTCTGAATTCGAATTTCCTCCTAACTATGCACAAGAGATGCCACTGTATCTGGCGGCTGAATCTAGTTTTCATGATGCTTTGATTAACATCTTGGAATCCTGCAATAATCCAACATATGCTGCAGGTCCATCTAATAAAATGCCGCTACATGCAGCAGTAATTCAGGAACATAAAGGTACAAAATTTTTGTTATTTTCAGTATCAATATCTAACCTCAGTCGACTTTCCCATAATTAACACCATCTACATAAGTTTGGATTAATCATTTCGATAGTCTCATGTTGAAGTGCCCCACATCTGTGGGTTAAAGGGTCCTTGATCTCCTTATAAGGGTTGAGCAATCCTCCTTCTCATGAACTAACTTTTGGGGTGTGAATTAGGTCCAAGACCAATTTTATCATCTCACCAGGATCCTCCATTAGCCACATCAACTTATAATCCAATGGACTAATTTTCTTACTAGTTAATCTCTGACAACTACCCCAATCCCTCTTCTCCTCTCCAAAAGTCTATTTCGCCAAGGTGTAGAGAATGATGTGAACAAAGAAACTTATTAAATATGATTCATTATCTAATACATTTTTCAAAATATTAAATTTATTATATATAAAAAATAATATAATAAAATTATTTCTATATTGTTTATTAATTCCTATGTCAATAGATTCCATTTTAATATAAAAGTGGACACGTAAAAATAGATAAAGCGAACAGTGGCCACACCATGTGAAGTGGATGAAAACCTTAGTCTACTTTAAATGTAATTTTCCAACAAAGGGTTGTAAATTCACACCCCTTAGACAGAGTTAAGTGAGATGAAAGAATAGTTAAAAACATTTAGTAGTGGCAACTATTTATTTATGATAGTGACCTTCACAATTGATTGATGTCGAAATCGAAAGCGAGAGGGCGTCATGTGGAAGCTTATAATTTGTAAATTATAAAGACGGTAATTCAAATGACACAAAACTAAACTAAAAAGTATAATATTATTTAGGTTTAAATCATCGATAACCCCTAAACTTGTATCGAAATTTCACTTGCCCCCCTCACTTCAGACTTATACCTATTAAACACCTAATCCATCTGAAATTTGAACATTTTTTATCAAGCAGCTAAAAACACAAAATGTGTGCAACACACTCTTGCTGACGTGGCAAAATGACGAATTAAACTTAAACATATATTATTAACACTAAAAAAAATTTAAAAAATAAATTATAAGGAAAAAGAAGAAATATATATATATATATATACACACCATCCACCTAACCCTTCTTCTTCTTTGTATTTGGAGAGTCAAGTGAAAAATTGAACTTAGTTGCATTGTTTCTCATATTATTTATCCACATGATTGATTAATTGACACTAGCTTGGGATTTGTCTAGACATAGTGTTAAGTTCATTAAATATGTAGGGACATCATCAAATATGAAGATGGCAAAAAAATGCAATTGTTGATAGCTGGAAATTATTATATGCAACATCAAACACATTACTAGCTGCATCTTTAGCTCAGGTTCTTTCTCTTGGGATGTTAAATTCAGGAAGAAGAATCATATAGGAGACCATATAATAAGTGATGGTGCCTATGACACAGACAGTAACGGCGAGACCAACAGAATGTGCTAAAGTTGCATACAAACCAGTTATAAATGCAACTACAACTGCTGTCATCGCCTGAAGCTGCAAGAGAAGTGCCGTATTATAAAGATGGATAATGACTTTTAGCTCTGTTGTTGCAGATGATATTGTTTTTTTTGCCATAACAAAGTAGGCGAATACCGCTGCAGTGGACAACGCAAAGGTGATGACATCCGAAATGACAAATGCACGGAATGCTGTTCTTCTTAATAGAATCGCCATCCCTTTATTAGGACTAGCAGTATCGCTTTCAAAACCTCCTGATAACGTAAAACCAGCTATGAAGGTCACTGTCATTAATAGAACTGCGACAACTAAATGTATTTGAGCTGCCTTCATAATATTTTCAACCATTCTATCATCTCTCCTAACTCTGTCTTCTTGATCATTCTCTGGTATCGGCACCATCATCTTTCTTATCACAGACTTCATGGGCAGGAGTGTATCTGCAATCTTCACAACCCAGCGATTCGACACGGCCTCCACCATTCTTTCTTGTTTTGGGCTATTATCCAAAATTATGATACTTGGTGTGTCATTTGCTTTCTCTCTTGATGAAACAGTATATAGGAAAACAATTACTCTTAGTATTCAAGTCTCTCTGCTGAGTCTTTCTTTTTATTATTACAAGTTTCAGACTTATCCATGTGGGGTCCATCCCATGTATGACATAAATGTTGTCTTCATATGCAGGGAGCCTTGAAGTAATTAGTAAAGCCTCTGGCAGAAATGCTAGATAAGACTGTGTACAATATACCCTTGCGGGAACTTTAGTACGCCCACTGCCCTTTTTTTAGCTAGTAGCATCCAAAGGTGAGGCCAACTGGTCAACCAAGTTGGTATTTCTTTCAATTTGTTCTAGTCTTGATGGATAAAGATAACTGATATTTGTTGCTGGTGGGAGGTTACAGGTATCCTTGGAAATAGAAGCAAAGGACTGTCAAGTTCATGGAATTCTTTAATGTCAACAATGTCAGCTGATGGCCACACCATATATATAAAATTGATGGTATCTTAAGATATTCTAATTGTTGGTTTTAATACAGTTAAAAAGTGAAAATCGAGATGAGTTAGAAGAGAAGAGACTCTTTTCTATGTTTTTTATTGATCATCAACTCCTCCTTAAATAGTGTTATTACAACTAAAAAAGCTAGAATTCGGTAGAGTTGTCTCTCCTTTCCTTCCATACTAGTTAGTCGTAGTACTACTCTTGTAGTTTCTCTTCCTTCAATTTCTATAATTATCTATAGAAATGCAAGGTAAGGCTGCATACGATACACCCTTGTGGTGGGGCCCTTTCTTGGACACCGCGCATAGCGGTAGCTTTAGTGCACCGGGATGCCCTTTATCTATTACTCTTTTGTACTTCGATTATCATTGTATTTTGTTGTAGTTACTGTTCTTTTTTTTTAAGATTGGTTTGTCATGCTCTCTGTGCCCTTGGAGTAGCTGGTAAAGTTGTTGTCATGTGACGAGGAGGTCGTGGGTCCAAGCCTTGGAAACAGCCTCTGGCAAAACTACAACGTAAGGCTACATACAATACACCCTTCGCCGAATCCTACGCATAGGGGAGCTTTAGTGCACCGGGCTGCTTTGAATTGTTTTTCCTTGCCAGATACACTATATATATATTAAGAAATCACTAAATATCTATAAATATTTTGACTAAAGAACCCATAGATTTTAAGTTAGGTACAACGGAATTTACTACCGGAAATAAAACACTGCATCAGTTATGCATAGATTATATAATCATTAACAGATAAAACGCATGAAAATTGCGAACCCAGTATTTTCAACATGAATATGTATATATTTGTGAGTCTCTGTGTGTGTTGCTCATAAAGTTGGAGAAAATGGTAAAGTTGTTGTCATGTGACCAGAAGGTCATGGGTTCAACCATTGGGTCTATAGCATTGTCGGTGATGGAAAAATGATCTCTCGTGACCACGTATAATTAGAATAGAAGAAAATGACCAACAATAGATTTGCTTGCGATTCGAAAAGAGGCCCAAGAATTAGACAGGTCAAATGCCATTATTATTACGCTGACCACCAGGTTGTGAGGCTTTCACAAGGGATGTTTTCCATTTTACATTCTCGACAAGTAAACAAGCATCATATTGTCAAATGTCATTGAAACTATATCCATGTCACACTGAAAACGCATATGTCAAAAACCCATGCAACATAGTCATACCCAGGTTTCGATCTAGTGGTAAGAGCAGACTTGTGAATTAGGCGCACGTGACACGTTTGAACCCTGTAACTGACAAAATCGTTAGACTTAAGTGGAAAAGTGTTTTGCCATGGCTTCTCCACTTCTAACATTTCTTTTTTGAATTGTTTTTCTTTGCGCTGAAGGTGTATAAAAATTCGGAAACCTTTCTTCGTTCCAATGTAATAGCAATGTATACTCTATACTCCCCAAACTCCACTTGCGGAGTTTTAACTGTGTATATCGTTGTTGTTGTACCATAGATTATTTAGTGAAGGTAATTGGGTCTATAGCATTGTAAAAAATGATCTCCTGCGACAACTTATAATTTGAATAGAAAAAAATAACATGTAATAAGGTTTAACTAAAAAACCTTATCTTTCATATGCAATTCAAGGCATTGGGTAAAAACTGAAATATGTAGTTGAATTATATATTTACAAGAAATAAGTACAAGTAGTAGCCAGCATTCATGTCTATCTTACAATTTCCTTTCTATATAAATAACAACCAAGAAGCACAATAAAATAGTTAGGCAACCTATGAAACAGACAGTAGACAGTAACAGCAAGACCAAGTGAATGTGATAAAGTTGCAAACATACCCATTGCGAATGCAATTACAACTGCTAACATTGACAAGCACTGACAAATACCTGCGAGATCACAAAGCTTCCTTACAAAATTTTTACGTTCAGGAAGTATACTTTGAGGTGCCATGAGGAAGTAGCTGAATATGGCAACAGTTGATCATGTGAAGGCAATGGCATCGGAAATAACAAATGCACAAAATGTTGTTTTCCTTGTTAGAATCGCCATCCCTTGATTATGGCTATCGGCGTCGCTCTCAAAACCTCCTGGCAATGTGATACCAGCGGCGAAAGTGACTATCATTATCAAAGTGGCCACATCAATATGGATTTGAGCTATCTTCATAATACCTTCGATTACTGCTTGAGCTGCCTTTTTAGCTTTATCTTGATCATCTTTCCTCAGTCTTATTTTGAATACTATTCCCGTTTTATCATTCAGTAGCATTTTGACTCCTGTTCCCATTTCATCATTGTACTAGTACATCCGCTTTACCTGAAAGTCACATTTTCCAAATAGGCCAATGCTACACAAATCCAACACCAATTTCTCCTATTTTCATCAGTAGTACATTTTATATTGAGTCAGTCGAAAAATTTAATGATAACTTGTCTAACTGAGAACTAATCTGTTCATAGCTTAGGAGACAATGATATCATCTAAAATAAACACAGACGAAGGTAGAGCGAGAAATAGAATTACAGTTTAACTTGATGTTTCAACGCCACATCAAGAATGGACAAAATCTGAAGATTTGTGAGTGCACACAAATAGTTCTTTCGCTTGACATAGTCCTTGAACAAGCATATCAATATCTCACCAGCATATACTCAAGCACAAGCAGTATTTGAAAAACAAATGTGTGGCCGCTTACCTTCTTTGTTGTCACTGTGCATGACTATGCAATATCAAGTGGAGTCTGGTTTATTAATTCACACATATGGTTAGCAGAGGCAGCAAGCAAATGGAGAGAAGTGTTGCCGTCACTATCTAGCTCATCAACAATGCTGTCGCACTTATCAGAGTCTAATAAGAAGCGGACTACCTTGTCTTGATTGTTCAATACGGCAACATGAAGAGCATTTTGATTGCTGCTGTTAAGAAAATCCCGACAATCAGGGCAGGGATTTAATAGCTTATTTATCATGTTTACATCACCTTCACTGGCAGCAATGTGAATTGCTGTTGTCCAGGCATTTTCACTGCCCGCCGGAAGGTACACTAAGGATTTTTTCCACGCCAGCATATCAGATACTACATCCGCCAATCCTAATTTAACAGCATAGTGCAGTGAATTCCAACTCCATAAGTCAGGTTCCTCACATAAAGGCTTATTCCATCGCCAGAGTGATCTAATGCAATCTGGGTGTGTCAACACAATAAATGTGTAAATAAGGGGTTAGATCTTCTCGCAAATATAGTTGCACAACAGAAATTGCAAAATCATCATCAGCAAATATTGCAGATAACTGTTTTTTAAAGCGGTCCCAAACTAGTGATGTGAATGCTACATAATTTTTATTTCACGCATTTATACCATTTTAAATGGTAATTCTTGATGCCTAGAAGTTTCTGCATTTGAATTTTGAAGGAATAAGTCAAAATATCAGATGCAGCTCCTCTCGAGAGAGCCTTTCCTCCAGTTTCTCTAGTACCATTTGAAACTAATGGAAACATTAGTTATCTCAGAATCAACAATCCCCTCTTCTCCTCTCCCCTCCGAGTGAAACAACTTCCATTACCACTAAAGTGGATATCAACTTTAGGATGCTGAAAAAAACAGCTCATTGGAAAAGACCAGTGTTGTCACCTGTCTCGCTCTTAGAAAATCCATAGATGCAACAACAACATACCCAGTGTATTCCCACATAGTGGGGTCTTGTGAGGGTATAATGTACGTGGTCCATACCACTACCTCCGAAGAAGTAGAGAGACTGTTTAGAAAATATTTTTAGTCAAAGAATATAACGTTGCACAGAGATATTGGAATGACATGGCTCAACCCGCCCCTCCTCTAAGTCTTCTTCTCTTCCCTCCTATTTGTTCTTACGGCAGAATTGCTATTCTGGTGGATAAACACTACTGGACATTAAATGACCACATTACGATTGATTTTGGTTGGCTAGTTTAGAAAGTCACGGGAGCAGGCCAAACCTTCTTTGTTCACATCGTTCTTTACACCTTGGCAAGATAGTCTTTTGGAGAGGAGAAGAGAGATTAGGGTAGTTGTCTGAGATTAACTAGTTAGAAAATTAGTCCATTGGATTATAAGTTGATACAGCTAATGGTGGATCCTAGTGACACTATTGATATGATTAATCCAAATTATGGGAAAGTCCACTAAATTTGGATGTTGATACAGCAAATAGCAAAAATTATGTACCTTTATGTTTCTGAATTACTGCTGCATGCAGAGGCGTTCTATTAGATGGACCTGCAGCATAAGTTGGTTTCTTACAAGATTCCAAGATGTTAATCGAAGCATCATGAAAACTAGATTCAGCCGCCAGATACAGTGGCATCTCCTGCGCATGGTTAGGTGGAAATTCAAATTCAGGATCTTCTTTCACCAAGAGCTTAACCGCATCTAGATGTTGGCTCCGCACGGCCTTGTGCAGCGCTGTATCTCCACTAGCATCTGTCATCCTCTTGAGTTTCTCCTTAGTATTATGATTTATGACCTTCTATACATGCAAGTAGCACATGTACTACTTCAGTGTGCCCTTCGTTAGCTGCTATGTGAAGAGCGGTTTCATTTTTCTTGTTTTGACAGCATAACATTGCCGGAGTAATCTTAAAGACTTCTGCCGCGAAACGGGAGTGGCCATAGAGGGCTGCGACATGGAGGACCGTGTTTCCCTTTGGAGTGACTTGGTAGCCGTTTTTATCATCCCTTTTCAAATGATCACCAAGTAGAAAATTGTTCTCCGATACTGCCTCTCATCGCTGCATTATACAAGTATGGATCCATTCCTTTTGATTTGGTGTTTTATCCAAAATCTTCCAACTATAATCCTGTGAACTGATGGATGGAGTATATATATACATGTACTTGATAAAGTCTATTTATCTAAGTCTTTGCATTTGAATATCTTAATATTATGCCAGCCTTGCCGGCGTAGAACTTCTAGGTGTGTTATATTTTTTTAATGAAGTCTTTGTTTAGTCTTTATATTAGAATATCTGAAGATACCAGACTGGTCATCTTATATATATGGTGTGGCTATCAGCTGATATTGTTGATATTGAAGAATCCAATGAGAGTCCTTTGCTTCTATTTCCAAGGGATAACTATAGGCTTCCACTAGCAACAAATATCAGGTATATCTATCCACCAAGGCTAGAATAGATGGAAAAAAATACCAACTTCGTTGACCACTCGGCCTCACCCATGGATGCTACTAGCTATAAAAAAACGCAATCGGTACACTAAAGCTTCCGTTGTGCGCAGGGATCGGGGAAGGGCCCTATCACAAGGGTTTACTATACGCAGTCTTACCTTGCATTTCTGCCAGTTGTTTCCTGGTCACATAGCAGCAATTTTACCAGTTAATCCAAGGCGTCCCTCCATATGAAGACGACATTTATATCAAGTGTGGGATGGACCCCACATTGATGAGTCTGAAACTTGTATTAATAAAAAGAAAGACTCAGCAGAGACTTGACTATATTAAGAGTGATTGTTTTCCTATATAATGTTTCAGCAGAGACTTGACTATATTAAGAGTGATTGTTTCCCTATATAATGTTTCAGCAGAGACTTGACTGTTAAGAGTCAACTAAGTATATGTCAAGTTGGGTCATCTAATTAGTATATGTCCAGTTGTAGCATTATTCAAGTTGGGTCATCTTATTATATGTCAAGTTGTACTGACGTAGACCTACCCTAGGAGGTAGAGCGGGTGTTTCCAATAAACCTTGGCTCGATGAAAAAAGCAATAACAAAAATGAAGAAGACATGACAAAATACTATAGAAAGCATGACAAAACAGTTTGAACGAAAACTAGAAAATACGATAACCAAAGTATCAGTGGCGTCAAATAATAATAAATATCAAAGAACAAGAAACTACATGAGTAATGCTATGAATACTAATAAGGAAGGATTGTTAACCTACTACCTAAATCTGCATCCTCCACAACCTCCTATTTAAGGTCATTTTCCCAACAAGCTCGGTAAACACGTGGTTGTTGTTTATACTCCCTCCGTTCACTTTTACTTGTTCACTATATCCGTTATTCCGGATTTTCAAATTTGCTCGTCACTTTTAACTTCATAACAAAAAAAGACAACTACTTTTTTCCATATTTTACCCTTAACATTAATTAGTTATTCCCCAAATTATTTTTCCAAAGACCTAATACTATACATTAGTTTGTATGAGCATTATGCCAAAATATTCATATAAATAATTTTTTCTGTCTTAAAAGGGGTATAAAATCCAAAGTGGACAAGTAAAAGTGACCGGAGAGAGTATATATAAAGTCAAGGCATAATACATTAATGTGTCGTTTAATGTCGCCCCCTTTATGCTCTCCAACTTTGAGTGTGCACATAAGAGTGTGTTTATTTCATTTTAAAATAGTAAGGAGGTAATAGGACCTTTCGAAAGAAAAGTGTGTAGTTGAAAATATGATCAAAGTTCAGGGTACTTATTCCATTCCCCAAAAGAAAAGGAAGAAAGACAATTTGTTTGGTCATAGCTTAAAAAAGCAAAAGAAGAAAAGCAAAAGCAAAAGCATTGATTGGTAACTTTGAGTAAATAGTTGACAAACATGCTATAACAATTTAATTCACAAGTGTATATGTAACTTAACAGAGAAAATGCATTGTTTTCACCTTAATCTATAAACGAAATTGTTGAAACAGACTCCAACTTAAAGGAGGTCCTATTATCCCCCGGACTAAAGGCACACGTATGTGCCACGTAGCCACTAACGTTGCCAAATTTATTTGTTTTAATTAGTACTTGGGGTAATAGGAACCTCCTTAAGTTCAGGTGTGTCTCAGCAATTTCGTTTATAGTTTAGGGTGGAAACAGTGCATTTACTTAACTTAATATGATTCTTCATCCAAAAAAAATAAAAATAAAACTTAATATGATTCAAGTATGGTAATAACTTTACCCATATCCTGCTCACATGGCAACAACTTCACCCGTATCCAAAATATTTTGATGATAATATAATAAAGGGCACACAAGATCATAATTTGAAATATTTATAAATCCCAAAATTCAAAAAAAAAAGAAGGAAAAAATGAAAAGAAAATGGATCCAAATTTGTACAATCCAAATTTTCGTTAAACTAACATATGAATAGTTCTTGTTTTTGATATACGAAAAATGATTCCTTAGTTGATTCTTTGAAAATATCAAATCAAACTATTTCTCCGTATTTCTTAACTTGTAAAGTCGAGTATGTCGCAGCTGCCTCATGTGTTATACAATTTGGCGTTGGAAGTTGATAATAATGTTACAAGAGCAAGCTACCATAGATAATATCGCGTGCTAATAAGAAGTACTGTTGCTTTAGCTAAATAATCTCATACTCCATGAATGAGAAAGCAAGTTACGATAGATAATATCGTGTGTTAGTAAGAAGTACCGTTGCTTTGGTGAAAGAATGGGCCTTATAAATTTGTGTATTGTAATAACACTACCTCTGAAGAAGTGTAATTTTCTATATACATAATATAAATTCATTGGTTGCACCTCTTTCCTTGTGTACAAACTTCTGTTGCATTCCTTGAACTAAACTCGTGATATATATTAATAATATGCACGAAAAAGACTAGTGCAATTCATGAACATGAGCGGAGACAGCGATTTCAAGTGATAGTAATTAAATTCCTAAAAATTACAAATACGAGTCAAACGGGGTCAGCTTGCTCCTGCTGGTGATGGGTGGACTGGTGAAGGAACCAAAGGACATGTTGTGAACACGGATATTCGAGAAGCTAGCAAAGTTGTTGTGCCCGAGACTAAACCACAAAGAGGCCCAAGAATTAGACAAACCAACAATAGATTTGCTTGCAATTCAAATAATATTGTAACCAAACTATTCACAAGTTGTGATTGTACATTTTTTATGGACGAAGAGACATTTAAGCTTGGGAAATGATTGAATTTGCTTGCAATGTGAAAGAAATAGCCTTAGATATCGAAAATGAGAATGATTTTGCTCCTCTACAATTTGTGACCACATATTTGGATGTGCCATGAGGGAATATTGCCACAATAATCAAATAAACACATTAATAATTTATGATAATCTATCTCCGCTATGTTCTTAGTAAACAGACAGCATATCGTCAAATGCTATTTTTATTATTACTATTACTCTGACCACCAGGTCATGAGGCTTTCAGAAGGGATGTTTTCCATTTACATTCTTGACTCTTAAAAAGAGCGACGAAACAATCAGAAATTAGACAGGTGCAAGTAGCCCACCTTATCCACCATTGAAACTATATCCATGTCACACTGAAAACGCGTATGTCAAAAACCCATGCAACAGTGTGATTCCCTGGGTTTCGATCTAGTAGTAAGAGAAGACATATGAATTAGGATTACCTGTCATTATACTTATGTGGAAAAGTATTTTGTCATGGCTTCTCCACTTCTAACATTTCTTTTTTGAACTGCTTTGAATTGTTTTTCTTTGCACTGAAGGTCTATAAAAATTCGGAAACCTCTTTGCCTTCCAATGTAGGGGTAATATCTACGTATACTCTATCCTCCCCAAACCCCACTTGCGGAATATCACTGGGTATATTGTTGTTGTTGTACCATGAATTATTTAGTGAAGGTACATTGGGTCTATAGCATCGTCGGTGACGAAAAACTGATCTCCTGCAACCACTTATAATTTGAATACAAGAAAATGATCGATCTTACATAGATTGTTATATCATGTGATAAAGGATGTATAACTAAAATAACATGTAATGGACTAAAAAAATAGTTGAATTATATATTTGCAAGCAATAAGTACAAGTAGTAGCTAGCATTCATGTCTCTCTAGTCGCTTATATTCTTCTTCTTTCACTCATCATCATCATATATAGCCTTCCCATATAAATAAAAACCAAGAAATACAATAAAATAGAGAGGCGGCCTATGGAACAGACAGTAAGGGTAAGACCAAGTGAATGTGATAAAGTAGCAAACATACCCGTTGCGAATGCAATTACAACTGCTAACAATGACAAGCACTGACAAATATCCACGAGATCATAAATCTTCCGTACAATTTTTTTATGTTGAGGATTTCTACTTTCATCTGCCACGAGGAAGTAGATGAATATGGCAACAGATGAAAATGTGAAGGCAATGGCATTGGAAAAAACAAATGCACTAAAAGCTGTTTTCCTTATTAGAATGGCCATCCCTTGATTATGGCTATCAGAGTCGCTCTCAAAACCTCCTAGCAATGTGATACCAGCGGCAAAAGTAACTGTCATTATCAAAGTGGCCACAACAACATGGATTTGAGCTACCTTCATAATACTTTAGATTACTGTTTTATCTGCCTTTTTAGCTTTATCGTGATCATCTTCCCGCAGTTGCATTTTGAATCCTATTCCCGTTTCATCATTCAGTTGCATTTTGGCTCCTGTTCCCGTGTCATCATTTGGATTGGGCATGTACTCGTACTTCTGCTTTACCTCAAAGTCACGTTTGCCAAATCGGCCAATGCTACACAAATCCTCCACCAATTTCTCCTATTTTTATCAATAGTAAAGTTTATATTGAGTCATTCTTATTCTACTCTTGCAAGGACAAAATAACTTCAGTAGTTATCTGAAAATTCCATCAAATAGTACCGAACATGATATTTTAGATAATTAGCATATAGTACGGAGGCATTTCAATATTTCACCAGCATATACTCTAGAGCAACAAGTATTTGAAAAATAAATGTGCGGTCGCTTACCTTCTTTGTTGTCGCTTTGCATGACAATGCTATATCAAGTGGGGTCTGGTTTTGTTTGTTAAATGACATCTTCTTCGCTCTAGGATGGTATATTAATTCATGCATATGGTTACCAGAGGCAGCAAGCAAATGGAGGGGAGTGTTGCCTCCTCTGTCTAGCTCATCAACAAGGTTGTCGCACTTATTAGAGTCTAATAAGAAGCGGACTACCTCATCAACATGAAGAGCATTTTGTTTTTTTCTGTTAAGCGTATCCCAACAATCAGGGCAGTGATATAATATCTTATTTATCATGTTTACGCCACCTTCACTCGCTGCAATGTGAATTGCTGTCGTCCAATCATTTTCACTGCCTGCCGGAAGTTACACTAAGGATTCTGTCCACCCCATCATATCAGAAACTACGTCTTCCAATCCTAATTTAACAGCATAGTGCAGTGAATTCCAACCCCATAAGTCAGGTTCCTCGCATAAAGGGTTATTCCAACCCCATTGTGATCTAATGCAATCTGTGTCAACACGATAAAGGTGTAAATAAGGGGTTAGATCATCTCGCAAATATAGTTGCAAAACAGATATTACGAAACCATCAACAGAAATTGCAGATAACAAGTGATCTGAATGCTACATAAGTAGATGCGGATAATGGAGGATCCTATTGAGACTATCGACATGATTAATCCAAATTTATGCAGACGATGTTAACTATGGGAAAGTCAACTGAAGTTAGATGTCGATACTGCAAACAACAAAAATTTTATACCTTTATGTTCCTGAATTACTGCTGCATGCAGCGGCGTTCTATTAGATGGACCTGCTGCATAAGTTGGTTTCTTGCACGATTCCATGATATTGATCAAAGCATCATGAAAACCAGATTTATCCGCCAGAAAGAGTGGCGTCTTGTAACGCCCTGAAGTTTTCATAGCTAAATCTTTCCCCTAAAGTATCAAGCATGGGCTTCTAGAGTGATTTATACTTATTTCCATGTGGAATTTCTTAGATTTGAACTTTTCATTACGTAGATGATCGAATAAGTTTTCCATCGACATAATATTCATCCAATACGGACACTCGGTGAAGGAGTTATGGTTAATTTAAATTCTAGTCGTAATACAATGTCATCTTGGTGCTTGGCGCGTCGCGGAGGGGGCCTATTTAGCAATTGTCAAATTTCAGTACCATAGTGCGATGGTGGCCCATCGTGCTGAAGTCCCAGGTCCCAACCAGTGGAGCAACGCGATGGCTCCGCGTTGCGGTGACCTTAAGAATCCCATTTGTCAATTTCCAGTGAGCCACCGCAATTGAGGTGCATCGCGGTGGCCCATGAAATCGGGCTCCCAGTTATATTTAATGCCCGTCTCATTAAGGGTATTTGGGGTATTTTCCAATCCCTTAACATCTTAAACACGGGATTTCCTACTACACCAAAATATACCTACTCTCACCAAAATCCATTAAGAACTCTCCCTAGGGTTTCAAACAAGAATCCCAAATAACTCAAGATTTAACCATGGGTTTTCGAAACAAATTGGAGATTTGGAATCCCCAAGCCGTAGGCTTCTAGAAGCATCCTTTAATTACCTAAATAGAGGTACGCGGGGTTTTTCTAAAAATCTCATGGGCATATAAATCATGATTTTAAGAAAGGGGTTTCGAATTTATGAATATATTCATGTTTTAGAAGCGTTGATGATATTGTTTTGGTCTTTAGGCCTTCCCCGAAATTGATTTGAAATTCTATATATATTGTAAGCATGTGTTTTAAGGTTGATGATTGAATTGAGAGCATGATTCATGAAAAATCCCTCTCTTGTGATGATTTTCATTTACTTATGATATACTATAAAATCGTTTGAATGCATCTTGAAAAGCATGTTATGAAATGTCTTGAATAATGTTATATTTGGATTATGATTTTGATTTCAAAAGAGAGAGAGTTGTTTATGTTGATGAATGTTGGAAATGTTCATATTATGAAAGAGTGCATGATTTTGCCAAAAGCACATGACCACCATATATTTGAATAATCTCATCATAGTTTTGACTTGTGTTTTCAGAACATGAAATCTTTTATATTGTTCACATGTTTGGGTGGTCTGAACTATGTTTTAAATGAAAGAATTATGGATGCTGCATTATGGCCCAGAAATAGGACTTGCAAGTCTTGGTGTGATGGCACCAGTAGCAATTCAGAATAAGATAAAAATTGGGCATAAAGAGATGTTAGGTGGTTCCCTGAAGAACGAGTTCAGAAAAATTGTTGTCCAAAATCATGATTTGTTGATCCGGGTATAATATATATTACGCTGGCCTAGTGCCGTGTGGCATATCAAATTTAGAAACTCCAATCCTTGCGGCACACTCGGGTTGGGGGCTTCCCCGCTGAGTCAAAGGCAAATTCCATACCACTTGTGGAATACCAAAATTGTAGGGGAGTGCCACTTAACTCTGAAGCAATATAAAGATCAGACGTTGCATTGATAAGAATGATTTATGATTTTCAGAAAGTGCCCATGTGTTTTGAAAACCACTTGATGTATGATGTTTTGACAAAATTGCGCTCTACTATTTTATTTATATATGCAAGCTTTATTTTGGATTACTTTGCATACCAATACATCTGTATTGATCCCCCCTTCCCCTACCTCTCAGGTTTTGAGGCTCAGTTTAGGGGTCCAGATAAGCTGTAGACCTCATCAGTCAGAGTTGCAGTGTACAGTTGGTGAGCCTTCTATATTTCAGAAGGTCTAGTTTCTTTCAGACAATTATAATTTATTATGGTTTTGGTCTACTGGGGGCCTTGTCCCAGTTTTCAGATTGTGTTAGTGATCAGGTAGTAGAGATTTCGCAGATGGTTGTCAGACGTTGTTAGATAGTTCTGGATTTTGACTTTCATTTTAATTTATGTTACACTTATGACCATGATTCCGTTGTTACATATATTTCCGCATTTCCTTATTGTGTATAAATGGTGTATATGATTTCAAGTTAGAAGGATGTCTGGGCCTCCATGGTTCGGGATGCCCATCACGGCCAGGGCCTCAGTTCGGGTCATAACACATCTCCTGCACATGACCAGGCGGAAATTCAAATTCAAAATCTTCTTTCACCAAGAGCTTAACCACATCTAGATGTTGGCTCCGCACGGCCTTGTGCAGGGCTATATCTCCACTAGCATCCGTCATCATCGTGAGTTTCTCCTTAGTATTATGATCTTCTCTACATGCAAGTAGCACATGTACTACTTTAGTGTGCCCTTCATTAGCTGCTATATGAAGAGCGGATTCATTTTTCTTGTTTTGACAGCATAACAGTGCCAGAGTAATCTCAAGGACTTCTGCATCAAAATGGAAGTGGCCATAGAGGGCTACGACATGGAGGACCGTGTTACCCTTCAGAGTAACTTGGTAGCCTTTTTCTTTATCCCTTTTCAAATGATCGGCAAGTAGAAAATAGGCATCTCTTGTATTGGCTCTCATCGCAGAATTATACAGGGTCGGATCCATTCCTTTTGATTTGGTTTTTTATCCAAAATCTCCCAATGATAATCCTGTGAGTGCTTTGCTTTCTGTGATGAAACATTATTATATATAGGAAAAACTAATTAGATTTTTGATGAAACTCAAAGAAGAAAGGGATCTGGTGCTTGACTTGACCACAAGAAAGGGATTTTGATGTTTCCGTATTTTGCTTTCATGCCAAAACAACCCATCAAACATTGCAGGAACTGAGTTTAGCAAGGATTTTTTTGATGAGAAGTGTAAAGAAACATACTATAATTAAAGCTCTAATCATATCGGAGAGGCAGTGGCATATTTGATTTGAGAGAGGAAAACTCCGATTGCACATCTTATAGTTTACTCTAAAAGAAGGTATCTTTAATAATGAAAATATTATACAATATGAATTCATATTAATTTTGAAACAAGATGTTGATGACATATCTATCATGCAAGAACATTATACAAAAAGATTGAAGAACTGAAAGCCAGTGAACATGTCAAGGTTGTAACATAGACTCGAGTCTTTATGTAAGTTACGTAGTAAGTTTCAGATCATAAGGCCCATTCTTTCACCAAAGCAACAGTACTTCTTACTAACACGCGATAATATCTATTGTAACTTGCTTTCTCATTCATTAAATATGAGATTATTTAGCTAAAGCAATAGTACTTCTTATTAAAACGTGATATTATCTATAGTAGCTTGCTCTTGTAGCATCTTTATCAACTTCCAATGCCAAATTGCATGACTAACACATAAGGCAGCTGCAACATACTTAGTTTTACAAGTTAAGAAAGGAACCAAAAAGAGAAAAAGAGAAAAAACAAGAGAATATCATCATAGGTTGCTTCTTAAGCACCAAAGTGAATGTCATTTCTCCAAAAGAAAAGATTGCAGTGTAAAGCATCGTAGCTATGAGTAGGGTTTGGGGAAGGGCCGCACCCCACCACAAGGGCGTGCAGTTCTTCTAGAGGTTGTTTCCAAGGCTTGAACCCTTGACCTCCTGGTCACATGACAACAACTTTACCTGTTATTCCAAGGTCACAGAGATCTATGCGTAGGGTCAGGGGAAGAGGGCCAGAGACCACAGGGGTCTATTGCACCGGGCTGCCCTTCTATCATTTTCAATTACTTAGTCTTGTTTGTGTTGGAAAAAAGATTCATGACTAGAAGATCTTAAATAGTAAAAAGATGTTTTTATTCATGTTTGTTTTTTCTTTACAAATTCCTTTCTCCTGATCAAAGCAAACAATAAGTACCTTTCTTTTGATCAAAGACACAGATCTGCGTCGTGTTTAGATAAATCTATATAATGTTTCATCCAGAGAAAGCAAAGAACTCACAAGATTATAATATAGGAGATTTTGGATAAATCCGCAAACCAAATAAAAGAAATGAAATGGATCCAACCTTGTACAATGCCGCGGTGGAAGGTATTATTAGTGATGGTGATTTTGTACTTGCTGAATATCTGAAAAGGGATGAAGAAAATGAGTACCAAGTCACTCCAACAGGCAACACAATATTATACGTAGCCGCCCATTATGGCCGCTCCTATTTCCTGGCAGAAGTCCTTAAGATTTCTCCGGCATTGTTATGCCATCGGAACAAGAAGAATGAGACTGCGCTTCACATAGCAGCTAATGAAGGTCTCATTGAAGCAGTCCACTTGCTTCTTTGTATAGATGATCATTATAAGGAGACACTCATGAGGATGACAGATGAGAATGGAGATACAGCGCTGCACAAGGCCGTGAGGAGCCGACATCAAGATGGAGCAAAACTGTTGGTGAAAAAAGATCCTGAATTCGAATTTCCACCCAACAAGGCGCAGGATATACCAATGTATTTGGCAGCTGAGTCTGGTCTTTGTGAAGCCTTGGTTGAAATCTTTAACTCCTGCGACCAACCAACTTCTTCTGCAGGTCCATTAAATCTAACACCTCTACATGCAGCAATAATTCAGGAACACAGGGGTATGTACTATATTGACATCTCTTTTCAATTTTTGCTACTATCTGTTGTTCCCTGTACTTCGACTATTGCATTATTTTGTTGTAGTACTGTTCTGTTTTGAACTGTTTTTCTTGAGCTGAGAATCTATCGGAAACAGCCTCTCTGCCTTTGAGGTAGTGGTAAGGTCTGCGTACACTCTACCCTTCCCGAGACCCACTTAGACTACACTGGAGAGTCTAAATTTGTGTTGATTTAACTCCTTCTCATCATCATATTTGACACATGCATCCAGATTGCGCGAGATTACTAATGCAGTGGAATAAATCTTTGTGTGAGGAACCTGATGTGGGGGGTTGGAATTCGCTGCACTTTGCTGCTCTTTTAGGAGTGAAAGAAGTAGTTTCCGATATGCTTGGGTGGAAAAAATTCCTTATCCTACCTTCCAGGAGGCAGTGAAAATGACTGGACAACAGCAATTCACATTGCAGCCGGCTTACTAGTGACAGAGAAACAAGAGAAACCAAGATTTTCTGAATAGCAACATGTCTCATTCCATAATACATAATGAAATACTTATAGCTATACAACTGTGTCATGCCCCCTTTTTAACCAAAAAAATTAGATTTTAAGTTTTGAAAGGGTTTTTATTATTAAAAGTGACAAAATGAAGATTTTTGTTTCAAAAAGGACTATTTACAATTGTTATTCAGAGTCGCCACTTGGCATAATCCGGTGCACCAAGTCACCATTGGAAAATCCTTTTCAAAACCGTTTTGACTCTAAAACTGATCTACGAATAGAGATTCCGTCTAAGGAATTCTGTTGATCGAGGGAAAGGTGTTAGGCACCCCTCGATCCCGTGGTTTGACCACGGTCGCTTGGTAGAGCGTATCAGCCAATTTGACACTATGAATGTATAAACTACACAAAACACGTAAAAACAATCAACAAAACAAAACGAACCCCAAAATATAATGTCAGTCCAATTATACAACCCAAGGTAGAAGAAATGCAAAAATATAAATCCTGTTCTAACCTATCCTGATCCTAAGTACGCTCTCATGCTACCCTATGCCTCGGGCCTTCATCACGGACGTCCTCCGAGTACAAAATACTTCGGGATATTCCCCGGATAAAATAATACAAGTACTTCGGGGCATTCCCCGACCAAATGATACAATTGAATCAAGTACGATAAACTAGAAAATATTCAACCAATATTCCTGATTCAAACATTCATCAAAAACTCTCATTCATAGGAATTTTGCCTACCCGAACCTATATTCGCCTATTCATTTCAACGTATGATACTATCACATCCGTGACATTTAATGAATCAAAATAAATTAATGATTGTTTTTTATCAATTTCAATTCCAACCCCTACTTGTTTCATTTTTTATCAATTACACCTCCAAAGTTACTCCGATTCATTCCATATATCAACGAAATCACATTGTCAAAATTATAACATCATAACATCAACAAAAATTCAACTATCACCACGAATAATCACAACCAATTCAAATAATCGAAAATAAAGAACGGGGAGACGGGTTAAAGAAATGGACCTCGATAGAACGTTCTTGTATGATAATAAAGAAATCCGAAGACCAAAATACTCGAATGGAGAACCTCAATAGCAAAAACTCCGATTTCGATTCCAAACTGATCTCAACAGACAGGTCAATATGAATGAAAATTAAACCCAAAACCCGAAATGAGAATCAATGAACCCCGCAATCAGATTTTGAAAACGAATCACCAAAACAGACTAAACCAAGTATTCAACGGTCCAATAGCCGCTAAAGAAATTGTATGACCTGAGCTCCGATGAGTGAATAAAGACAAGACAACCAAAACAATGAACAACGACCAGGTTTTGTCCATAAATCGAAGGAAAATAAAATGGTTTTTTTGAGCGATTTTGGGGAGAGGTCTATCGAACAACGAGAAAGAAACCAATAAGCGAACTCGAGTCTGATTTCGGCAAAATTTCCGGAGCTATCAACCCAAAATATCTCTCTCTCTGCTACTCTCTCTCTCTCTCTCTTTCGATCTACTCTCTTCTTTCCATCTCACTGTGTGTGTGCACGGTTTTAGTGTGGAGGAATCGAAGGTTTCTTTTTTATTATTTTTTCTGATCTTTCTCTTTATGGAGAAGATGATTTGATGATGATGGTGAGAGTAAGAAAGAATGGAAAAGAAAATGGAGGTGTGTCTATGGTGGTTTTCAGGAAAGAAGAAGAAGAGCCCAAGATTTCTTTTCTGTCTATTCTGGTGATCCCCCTCCTTTTTCGTGCACTCTCTCTATATATCTCCCAAGAATTGAAAAGAAAAATGGTAAGGGGACCTGTGGGGTCCATCAGTGAGGTCCAATGGGAAATTTCCCGAAAGCCCTATGTGTATTTCCTTTGTGGACAAGAAAAAAAAAGGGGGGGCGGGGTCACGTGAGAGGGGGTGGTGAGGTGGTATTGGGTAGGTGAGGTGTTGTCTTTTAATTAGAGGGATTGTTGGGAGGTTCTAAAAAGAAGACAAAATTGATTGGGATTTGTTATTTGGATAAAGAAAAAGTTAATAAATAAATAAAATGAAGTTGTTATTTTATTTGTTTTTCTTGAAGAAAATTATAAGATGAGGTTAAAGTGCGTGATAACGGAGTAAGATTTATTTTTGACGGGACAAAATTACATGTCTACATCATGCCCCCTTTGAATGTAAACATCGAGTGTTTTCATACAAAGAAGTAGACAACGAGACAGAATTTTGTCCCGATCATTATTTGAGGAAAGAAACAGAAAGAAGAAGGGCAACCGAGTCTTGACAAACATCCTACTACCCGATTTATGAGGGAATCAAGTGATCGGTATCTTACAAGATCGAAAGGAGGTGGACTATACCGAGTTTGAGAGTTGAGTGAGGTTCCATCGAGGGTTCGATCCGCGGCTCTGTCATCACATCAAAAATAAAAATTACAAGTTAAAACAAAAATGAAATTACAGAATCCTATCTATGCAGCTTTCCTTGACTCTTTACTTGAGTTTTATCACCCTATTCTTCAGGCGTGCTCCAAACTTGCCATTTCTTTCAACTTGTTGCTTGGTTTTCCATTGTTTTACTTCGTTGCTCGACTTTCATTTACTCACCCTGCTCTTCAAGAAGGCTTCTAACTTGCCATATTTGTCTTTCCATTTCATCACCCTGTTCTTCAGGTGGGTTCCTGACTTGCAGTTTCTTCAATTTCCCATTTTTACACCCTGTTCTTCAGGTGGGCTCCTGACTTACAGATTCATCACCCTATTCTTCAGGCGAGTTCTTGAAATCAAATTAAAAACCATAAACATAATTATCCCCAATAAAGATTAAAATAAAGAGAGACTTCATTTTTTCTGAAAGTAATGTCCCATTTTCCAGGAGGGTCCAGAACATAAAGTAAATTTCCATTTTCCAGGAGGGTCCTAAACATAAAGTAAAGTCCCATTTTTTAGGAGGGTCCTGAACATAAAGTAAAGTCTCATTTCTCAAGAGGGTCCTGAACAGAAAGTAAAGTCTCATTTTTCAGGAGGGTCCTGAATAGAAAGTAAAATCCCATTTTTCAGGAGGGTCCTGAACAGAAAGTAAAGTTCCATTTTTCAGGAGGATCCTGAACAGAAAGTAAAGTTCTATTTTTCAGGAGGGTCCTGAACATAAAGTAAAGTCTCATTTTTCAGGAGGGTCCTGAACAGGAAGTAAGATCCTATTTTTCAAGAGGGTCCTGAACAGGAAGTAAAATCCCATTTTTCAGGAGGGTCCTGAACAAGAAGTAAAATCCCATTTTTCAGGAGGGTCCTGAACAGAAAGTAAAGTCCCATTTTTCATAAGGGTCCTGAACAGAAAGTAAAGTTCCATTTTTCAGGAGGGTCCTGAACAAGAAGTAAAATCCTATTTTTCAGGAGGGTCCTAAACAGGAAGTAAAATCCCATTTTTCAGGAGGGTCCTGAACAGAAAGTAAAATCTCATTTTTCAGGAGGGTCCTGAACAGGAAGTAAGATCCTATTTTTTAAGAGGGTCCTGAACAGAAAGTAAAGTCCCATTTTTCATAAGGGTCCTGAACAGAAAGTAAAGTTCCATTTTTCAGGAGGGTCCTGAACAGGAAGTAAAATCCTATTTTTCAGGAGGGTCCTAAATATGAAGTAAAATCCCATTTTTCAGGAGGATCCTGAACAGGAAGTAAAATCTCATTTTTCAGGAGGGTCCTGAACAGGAGGGTCCTGAACATAAAGTAAAATCCTATTTTTCAGGAGGGTCCTGAACAGGAAGTAAAGTCCTATTTTTCAGGAGGGTCCTGAACAGGAAGTAAAATCCCATTTTTCAGGAGGGTCCTAAACTGAAAGTAAAATCCCATTTTTCAGGAGGGTCCTGAGCAGAAAGTAAAATCCCATTTTTCAGGAGGGTCCTAAACAGAAAGTAAAGTCTCATTTTTCAGGAAGGTCCTGAACAGAAAGTAAAATCTCTCATGGATGTGTTTTTCCAATGGTAGCTGAATTAAGTGAAGTGAATTTTCCCCCGTTTCAAGAAAAAAAACTTGTCAGTTAAAAACTTAGTGGTGGCTTGCAGCACTTGGCTTCCCAGGCATCCGCTCCAACTGTTGTTCTTTTCACCTTTGTTTCGGATCACTGAAACTTGCCCCTATCTTGTCGCGTCATTGACCCGGATCGAGATTGAGAGAAATGAGTTCTAACTCAAACAATGAATTTCCAATTTACGATGCCTCTGAGATACACCCTTTTGCCAAATCTGAATACTCCCACGAACCCAGCAGCCAGTCAGTTGATAGACTTCCTTTTATTTGTGTTGAATTACGATCATATTTATTTCATGTGCTGGTCCTTGGATTTTCCTCAAACAATTTGAAAGACTGATAGCAAGTTTTGAAATCCTTTCTCACTTGTTTTGACACAAACTTAACTTAAAATGTAAAGAAATGATGGTGGTGACTTTTAGTTTGATAAATGACACAAAAGGACAAAAATATAAGTATGTAAATGAAAGAAAAGGGAAATGTCCCTTATTCAAAAGAAAACTTATCTGAATACGGCAACCAACTCCAATGAGTATGACATGCATTTTGGATTAAGTCGCCTGATCTTCCTATCCAAACATCCCATTTGTTGTTGAGTTCGTGCGTTTGCCGCTGATCCACTTTTTCAAATCCATTGGACTCATATATCTCATTCAATTAAAGACAACTTAAAAGACTTTTGCCAACAAATCTCTTTCCTTTTTACTTTTCTCTCAAACTCGCCATCGCCTTATGGTGCCTATAAGTGTTTTCACCAATAAGACTCTCTCATTTTTATTTCTCTCAGCTCCCTATTGCCTTATGGTGCCCGTGATGGTTTTCACCAGTAAGATTCTCTTATTTTCATTTCTCTCGACTCATCATCACCTTATGGTGCCCATGAGGGTTTTCACCAGTAAGACTCTCTCATTTTTATTTCTTTCCTGATTTCTTATGCTGAGAAAGACAAGTAGTGCCCAACAATGTATCATTATATCCATTGCATTCTTAGCCTTAACATTATCAAAGATTGATCTGAAGGACTTTATTTGGTTGTAACTTGGCTTTTGGATAAGGTTAGAAAAGGATGGCAAGAGGTTCGAATGACACTTGAAGTGGGGGTGGGACTTACAACTTTTGGAATCGACTCAAACAACACATTAACTCATGCCCCAATTTTTGTTGACTGAGGACTTTAAAATTTTTATTTGGTTGGACCGAGCCTGAAATAGGGCAGCCTACGTATCTCAAACCCAAGAGAGGAGAATCAGGTCGCACGTAGTTCCATCAACTTTTTCTTATTTTGATTTAATTTTTCTCTTTTTTTTTTCTTTTTTTTCATACTTACTTTTTCTTATTTTCTTGACACTTTATTTTTTTACTCTGTTTTGATTCCAAAAGAGGGATATGAAAGAAAAATAAAACTAAGCTCAAATGGGTAAACAAAGGATGACACAATGTTTGGATAGAAGAATAAAATGCCTTCATCATATCAATCTTCAAAAATGCAAGTACTAAACATACAATAACATCTACAAAGGATAAAATATCATACATAATATCTTTTGAACGCATCAGCATTGATAGCCATTTCTGCCATTTTGCCTTCAATATCTGTCAAATATAAGGCTCCATTGGGCAACACTTTCTTCACAATGAACGGACCTTGCCAGTTTGGGGAGAACTTGCCTTTCGCTTCAACCTGGTGAGGAAGGATAAGCTTCAATACCAACTAACCAACTTCAAAATGCCTGGGTCATTTTTTTTGTTATACGCTTGAGCCATTCTCTTCTGATACAATTGGCCATGACATACGGAAGTTAGCCTTTTTTCCTTAATCACACTCAATTGTTCCAGTCGGGTTTTGACCCACTCGTCATCATCAATCTCTGCTTCCACAATGACTCGAAGAGAGGGAATTTCAACTTCTGTAGGAATGACTGCTTCTGTCCCATACACCAATAAATATAGAGTTACCCCTGTTGAAATACGAACAGTAGTGCGATAACCTAGCAATGCGAATGGCAACTTCTCATGCCATTGTCTAGACCCTTGTACCACTTTCCGCAGTATCTTCTTGATATTCTTATTGGTGGCTTCCACGGTGCCATTAGCCTTTACACGATATGGAGTGGAATTTCTATGTGCAATCTTAAACTGTTGACACACTTCTTGCATCAAATGACTATTGAGATTAGCAGAATTATTTGTAATAATCATCTTAGGAATTCCAAACCTACAAATGATGTTGGCATGAACAAAATCTAATACCAACTTCTTTGTCACTGACTTGAAAGTTATTGTTTCTACCCATTTTGTGAAGTAATCAATGGCCACCAAAATGAATCTATGCCCATTTGAAGCTTTTGGCTTAATCGACCCGATCATGTCCATCCCCCAAGCTACGAAAGGCATGGAGCAGACATTGCATATAATTCAGCAGGAGGAGAATGTATCAAATCACCATGTACCTGACATTGATGACATTTTCGAACAAAATGAATGGAATTCCTCTCCATAGTAAGCCAATAATAACCTGCTTAAAGTACCTTCTTTGACAAGACATAATCGTTCATATGCGGCCCGCATACTCCAGAGTGTATTTCAACCATGATCTCCAAGGCTTCTCTTACATCTACACACCTAAAAAGTCCCAGATCCGGGATTCTCTTATATAAGATTCCCCCACTTAAGAAATATCCACTAGCCAAATGCCTAGTAGTCCTCTTTTGATCACTGGTGGCATGTGTTGGGTATTCTCCTGACAGAATGTACGCTTGATATCAAAGAAGAAAGGTTCTCCATTGAGCTCTTCTTCAACCGTATTACAGTAAGCGTGTTGATCACACTCTATATATGTACTGGATCGATGTAGGATTTATCGGGATATTGGAGCATTGAAGACAGAGTGGCTAAAGCATCAGCAATCTCATTATGAATCATTGGAATATGCCTAAATTTTACTGACACAAATCGTTGACATAGCTCCTGTAAGCATTGTCCATACAACATGAGCTTCAAAGCTCGCGTCTCCTAAGCTCCTTGAATTTGATGGACGAGCAACTCTGAATCCCCCAACACTAATAGTTCCTGAACTCCCATATCAACAGCTAACCTCAAACCAAGAATGCACGCTTCGTATTCCTCTATGTTATTGGTACAATAAAATTAAAGTTGCACTGTTACCGGGTAATGTTTCCCCACCTCAGCGATAAGAACTGCACCTATTCTGACTCCTTTCATATTGATAGCTCCATTGAAGAACAACTTCTAACCTGGATCAGTATCTATAATGACTTCATCGACACACAATACTTCTTCATATGGCTCGTACTCTTCATCAATGGGATTCTCAGCAAGATGATCTGTCAAGGCTTAGGCTTTTATGGCGGTTCGAGTCACATACACAATGTCGAACTCAGTAAGCAATATTTTCCATTTTGCCAATCGACCTGTCGACATAGGCTTCTGAAAGATATACTTCAAAGGATCCATGCGGGAAATGAGATAATTAGTGTAGGATGAGAGATAATGCTTAAACTTTTGTGCTACCCAAGTTAGGTCACAACACGTCCTTTCAAGAAGAGTATACCTGGCCTCATATATGGTGAACTTATTGCTAAGAAAATAAATAGCCTGCTCTTTTTTTCCTATGACATCATGTTGACCCAGGATACAACCGAAAGAATTGTCCATGACTGATAAATATAAGATTAATGGCCTACCAGGCTTCGATGGTACAAGAACGGGAATATTTGACAAATATCTTTTAATACTGTCGAACGCTTCCTGACATTCTTCAGTCCACTCTACCATGACACTCTTTTTCAGCAACTTGAATATGGGCTCACACGTGGTTGTTAGTTGAGCAATAAATCTGCTAATGTAGTTCAGTCTACCGAGCAAACTCATCACCTCCATCCTATTCTTGGGCGGAGACAAATCCTGAATGGCTTTGATTTTTGAGGGATCCAATTCAATTCCCCGATGGCTGACTACAAACCCCAACAGCTTTCCAGATGAAACTCCAAATACACATTTTGCCGGGTTCAGATTGAGATTATACCTGTAAATTCTTTCAAAGACCTTTCTTAAATCTTTAACATGGTCACTTTTTGACTTAATAATTACATCATCCACATAGACCTCAATCTCCTTATGCATCATATCATGAAACATAGTGGTCATGGCTCTCATGCATGTTGCTCCAGCATTCTTCAAACCGAATGGCATCACTCAAAAACAATAGGTCCGCCATGGTGTGATAAAAGACATCTTCTTCACGTCTTCATCATCCATAATGATATGGTGGTATCCGGCATAGCAATCCACAAAAGAGGCAACCTCATGTTTAGCATAGTTGTCCAGAAAAATATGAATGTTGGGTAGCGGAAAATCATCTTTCGTACTTGCTCTGTTCAAATCAAGGTAATCAACACATACTTGAATTTTTCCATCTTTCTTTGGGACAGGAACAACATTGGATAACCACGTGGGATAACGAGCCACTCAAATTACTTTGGCTTCAAGTTGTTTCATGATTTTCTCTTTGATTTTACTACTGACATCAGTTTTAAACTTCCTCAACTTCTATTTGACAAGAGGGAATACGGGATTAGTTGGCAATTTATGGGCCACTAATTAAGTGCTTAAACCAGGCATATCATCATAAGACTATGCAAAAACATCCTTATAATCAATTAATGCTTGAATCATTCCATCTTTTAACTGTGGCAAAGCATGTACACTGATTTTAGTTTCCCTAACATCTTCTTGATTCCCTAGATTAATTGGCTCAGTTTTATTCAAATTAGGATTCGGCTTGTCTTCAAACTGTTCCAACTCTTTCCTTATTTCTTCTAGTGCCTCTTCTTCATCATATTCCCTCTCTTGCTTAATTATGTCTTGATTATTTTGGATTTTAAGATCAGGCTAAAAATTTTGCATGCATGTGATGTCATTAGAATTAGCATAAAGGGAACTGCATAAAGAAAAAGACAAAAACAAAATATAATAGACACAAAATAAGAGGGGCATTGCATTTCATTTAAAAGGGAAAGATAGGAGGGTTTAAAAATAAATGCCAACATAACATAACAAATTAAAACCCGAATTACAAGCTTGAAATAACTCAGATAAACAAAAAGAGAAACAAAATAAACTACAAAAACTCCCTCCTGATAGGCAGAGGAGTGACTTCCCAATTGTTGAGACGGACAGATGGACCTATCAATTGCACGTCTGCCTTACTGGTAACTTCCCCTTCTTCAACCTTGTCAACTTCGATCATCAGGTTCTGGAAGTCATAAACCAATTTGGCTCCAAACTCTATAGGTTCCATCACACTACTCTTGATGAATGACTTACTAAGTAGGGGCACTGGGCGAGGAGGTGACCATGTTTACTTTTTCCTTCCCTTGGCCTTCTTTAGATCTTCAGCCGTAGGTTCAAATCCCAAACCAAAAGTGCCAATGTTCTCATTCGAACATATGAGATGAATCATACCGTGCAGAGACACTCCCAAACCCTTTCCTGGCTCGAATCCATATTTTAACATTTCATTAATCATCATAACAGAAGCGGGAGACAATTGTGGCCCTAGAATAACCTGCCCTTCGATGATACAATGCACCGACACTGTATCAAAAGTTTGATAGAAAAATGTCTCCTCTACATTGTTTTATTCAATAAGGGACAAGAGAGAATCTTCGTAGGCAAACAAATCCCCTTCACGACGAATAACCACTTTCTTCCTGTCATTCTCAAACTTGATCATTTGGTGCAATGTAGATGCAACTACCTTGGCCTTGTAGATCCACGGTCTTCCCAATAACAGATTGTAAGAGGAGTCTATATTCAATACTTGAAACTCTATGGTGAACTCAACAGGCCCTATAATTAACATTAGTTCTATTTTGCCAATGGATTTTAATTTTGCACCGTCAAAAGCCCCGACACATACATTGTTGGGCCTGATCCTCTCAACATCAATTTTCAACTTTTGCAAAGTAGAAATAGGGTAGATATTTGCACCTAAACCTCCGACAATCATGACAAGAGGGACGTATAAATCTTCATATTTCACTGTAGTGTAAAGACCCCGGTTATTCCCCGTACCTTCAACAGGCAATTTATCGTTAAAAAAGCTGATCTGATTGACCTCAAAGATTTTTTCAACCATTTTCTCAAGATGATTTACTGTAATCTCCATAGGAACATATGCTTCATTTAATACCTTCAATATAATATCACGATGTTCCTTGGAATGCAATAACAAAGACAGGAGGGAAATTTGAGCAGGGGTTTTCTTTAACTGATCTATTATTGAATACTCTGGAAACTTCATCTTTTTCAAAAATTCTTCGGGTTCTTCTTCGGTGACAGGCTTTTTGATGGATGAAGGTCAACTCACAATTGTCTTGGACTTTTTTAAACTTTCAGGCATGAAGCATCTTCCTGACCGAGTCAAACCCCCTACCTCATATATATCTTCCACTACTTCCATCCCCTGATAGGTCATCACAGTTTGCTTATAGTTCCAAGGAACCTTTTTTATATCAACTATTGGAGGTTGGGTCACCGATTTGAGGACAATAGGTGCTTCCAATATTCCTTTCACCTTCAAGATAGGCTTACCCGAAGCTCCTACCACCATCAACTTAGGTTTATCCTGACTTAAATCAACATATCTTCTGATACCTTGTACTGTGATCACGGGCTTCTTTGTGCTTTCTTGGGCCTTATTTTCTCCCATTCCTTCCTGTCTTAATGACATTACTTTCAATGACTCTGCTACATTCACCAATCTTTCCCTATTGGTCTATATCTTGACAATTGGCTTATAAAACCTTAACGACTCTTTTCCATCATATATCAATTCTAACATATTGGTTTCAGCATGGATTGGCAGTGGATTCTGGTTAATGTTTCGAACCTCCGGGTCCTGGACCAGCATATGATTTATGTCAATTAAATCTTGGACAACTCTCTTTAAATAATAGCATTTCTCGATATCGTGGCCTGGCATGTATAACAATACGCACACCTTAAAGAATAATCGAGATTCATCGAAGGTGGATTTGAAATCCTTCCTTCAATTGGGGTTTAGACCTGCATCTTTCTCTACCTATCAAACAGTCTAGCATATGTCTCCCCAAAAGATGTGAACTGATTTCTGACCACGTTCTCTTTCTTGTACTCGGGCCTAGGTTGAAAACTGGGTATAGAGGGGTTTTGGTAATTTAGTGGAGCAGATAGATGATTTTATGGAGCTTGCGCACACCATTGCGGGTAAGAAGAGGTTTGGGCATATGTTTGGGCACTATATACTGGGTAAGGAGAGGGTAGAATGGCATATGATGGGTTTTGCGGAGGGTAGTAATAGTGGGGAGGAATATATAGAGTTTGGACATAGGCTTGGGCTTGGAATTGGAGATAGGGGCGAGGCGGTCTTTTAGGATAGTAATAGGGTCCAGCAACAATGGTTGCCATGTCCTCTTTCTTCTTTTTACCTTCGAACGCGGCAGATCCACCTTGAATTACTTGTGTGGTGGCTTTTAATACAGCAAAACTCACTATTCGGCCGGTCTTGATTCCGTCCTCTATTATCTCCCCCATTTTGAGGACTTCAATAAAAGACTTTCCCATTGCTAGAAGTAAATGTTTAAAATAGGTCTCATCCTATGCCTGAATGAATACCTCTACCAGTTTACTCTCCTTTATTGGAGGCTTTACCCTGGTGACCTGTTCACGCTACCTTATCGCGTACTCCCTAAAGCCTTCAGTTCTTTTCTTCTTCATGTTGACCAAGGATTTTTCATAAGGAATCAGGTCGATGGTATACTAAAAATGTTGCACAAACTCAGAAGCTAAGTCATCCCAACTGTTCCACTTGTTGATATCTTGATCGACAAACCATTCTGAAGCCAGATCAGAAAGACTCTCGCCAAAGAAAGCCATGAGAAACTCTTCCCTTCCCCCTGCATCCCTCAATTGGTTGCAATAACACCTCAAGTGTGCCATAGGATCACCGTTCCTAGCATACTTCTCGAACTTGGGCATTTTAAAATCGAGGGGAAGGTTGACGTCTGGGAACATGCAAATATCTTTATAGGAAACACTCTTATAACCTCTAATTCCCTACAAATTCCTTATGGCCTGTTCCAAACTTTTCAATTTCCGCACTATGGCCTCTTGTTCCTCTGTTGCGACAAGTTTATCCATATTAAATGGAAATACAGGTGGCTGAGTATACCCATATGGTTCATTCATTCTCAAAGTAGGCTTCAGTGCATAATACTGACTATCTAAAACCTTCAATATTGGCTCACTAGAAGACTGAGGAAGCACCACTGTCGGGCGCACAGTATAGGTGGGAACTTCAGGTGATGGCGAAGCCACAAACATAGACGCTAGCGGTGGCGCCGACTGAGCAGCGGGCCTTGGTTAGGGAGCTACCAAGTGCATACTAAAAGCGCCAGGATAATAATGTTGTGGAGTGAATCATGGTGCGTGCTTAGGTGACTCAGTGGGAGCAGAGAATTGTGCCTGAGAGAGCAGTGGGCAATTAGAGATATTCCTAAGACCTTCAGGGAGTGGATGAGGAGGCATTCCGCTAGCCTACACCTGGTGCAGATCTATTAATTGTTGCCTAAGTCTTAGAACCTCATCATTGCGTTCTGAATTTTCCTCCCTGGGATCCTGATCTAGGTCAATGAGTTAATTTTAAATCTCCCTACTAACCATGGCAAGCTTTACTTTTGATCTAGTAACGTACGGGTGACTAGCCAGAGTGATGCAAACCAACCACTGTTATCTAAAAGAACATGATTATCAAAGACAACACACATTAGGATTAGGCCACACGACAAGCATGGGAATCATAATAGTAAAATTGTCCTAGATTTATGTTTATTTCTACCAGCCTTTGAGGGTAGCGAGGTCATTTTAACATCATCCCGATTTCTATCTACACTCATTTGCTTCTTTCATCCAATCCACATCTCTTTTGTTTTCCCTTCATTTCTATTTTCTTTTGTATCTGTCTTTGTTCTTTCCCTTCCTTCTCTAATCATTCTTTCTTTCTTTTCTTCTCTCGCTATCTACCTTCGTTTTATCATAATTTATGGATTTTGTTTTTCTTAAAAAGAGGAAAAATAATGAAAAACAATGAAAAAAATGATTAGATCGAACCCAAAAGTAGGTTGCTTACGTATCATGTTGTACATGAATTAAATCTTGCATAGTTCGGGCGGCGCATGCATAAATATCGCAAAGTTGAAGATTTTTTTTTTTTGAAAAATAAAAAGAAAAATAAAATATTAAAAAAATAAAGAACAACGCAACGTCACAACATTTCATAAAAGAGACAACTAAAATAAATTTTGAATTTAAGACAACTTTAAAACTAAACAACGAAAGCTAAACAACACTCTAGACCCACAGGACAACAGACGTACTGCTCCTAATAAAGACTCCAAAGTTAAAACAAACTTGACACCAAATTAACAAAGACACAATACTAGAAATGACAGAAAATTAAAGGACTAAAACTAAACAAAAGATAAGAAATGTTCCTTTAAACTGGTGCTCTGCGTGATGACCCTGGCTGAGATGGACTTGCCTGTGAAGTTCTCTTTCTCCCATTCAAAATATGTAGCATATCTTGTAAGGACCCTTCGATATTTGGGAAGATTCCTCTAGCACGTATTCCTGCCTCATGAGGAGTACACTTTGTCACACCCCTTTTTCTACCAAAAAAGATGTGTTTTAAGTTCGAAAGTGTTTTATTATTAAAGTGACAAAAGATGAAAATTGTTTCGAAAAGTATTTCTTAGTTTCAAAACTCAGAGTCTCCACTTGGCATATATAGGGTATGCCAAGTCACCTGTGGATATCATTTTTCAAAACGGTTTTGACTCTATAAAACAAATCCGCGAACAGAGATTCTGGCTAAGGAATTCTGTTGACCGAGGGGAAGGTGTTAGGAACCCCTCGATCCCGTGGTTCGACCACGGTCGCTTGATGGAGTGTATCGGCTAATTAGGCACTAGAAAGATATAAACAACACAAATACACGTAAAACAATCAATCAAGCAAACAAAATTCAAAACCAAAATAATGTTCGAGTTATACATCCCAAAAAATAGAAAAATACGGAAATATAAATCCTATTCTAAAATAATCCTAGACTCATGCTTTAATGCTTTACCTATGACTCAGTCCTTCATCATGAACCCCTTTTTTGAACATGATACGACGGGGCATTCCCCGGTGAATAAGTAAAATTTGACCTTGGGGCATTCCCCGGTTAAATGAATACATTTTCTTCAATACAAGAAACCAAACCAGTCAACACAATTTCAAACATTCAACAAAACCACAAGTCCTAAGTTTTCCTACCCCGAACCTAAGATTTGCCTAACTACCCTCGACCTAAAATATGCTACTATCAAGATCAACATAATTAACATTCATTTCAATTTAAACAACCAACAACAAATTGACATAAACCCACATTCATGTTTATTAATTCTTCGATTCCCGCCCCAATTTCACTCTTAACCAAGGATAATCAACATTAATATGAAATCAACCAAACAAAATCACCATCGCGACAATCAAAATTGCTCAAAAACACACAATCAAATCATATCAATAATTCACACCATCACTCACATAAGATTGACAAAATTATAAATAAAGAGATGAAAATTGGACCTCAAATGTTGCCTCAATCAACCAAATTTCTTTATCAATCTCACGAGTTCATAGAAAGAGCATCGACCGGAACCATGCCAACTTCGAACCAACAATGACCTCAACTCGAACCCAAAACTAAATCAAATATGACCAAAAACTGGAATCTAGAACTAGATTTTTGTATCCATTTAAGCTACAGATAGAATTTCGATGAGATCTGAACTAGAAAACAAATGGGAGAATGGATTTCCGATGTAAGTTCAATCGGAGTGAAGCTGGTGATGCTATTTTCTGTGGGTTTTGCTGGATTTCTCTCTCTCCCCCTAATTTGCTGGCTGCTTCGATCTCACTCTTCTCTCTCTGTTTGTTTTTCTCTTTTCTTACCCCTTTTGATCTCTCTGAATTGATTGTCTGTGAGTGATGTCGTGTGTGTAGATTTGTGCATACCTGGTATTGATGGAGTATATCTATGAGTGTGTGATGGTATGCGTTATTCAAAAAAATGGTGTGGCTCATTGGTGAGGAGTATGAGTTCCAGCCCCTTTTCCTTGGTTCTCTCGTGTGCGTATGTCTTAGATTTAGAGAAGGAGAAAGCAAAAAATGGAAATTCCCCCAATCCCCCATTTTTGTTGGTTCTTTGCATGTATATGGTGTTCCCAAAAGGAAAGAAGAAAGGAGTTGATGGCTCAGTGTTCATCCCCTCCTAATTGTCAGATGTAGTCTGTATATATTTTGTGTAGTGGGGAAAAATAAATGTACCAAGGGTGGGGTATACAGGTATGGGATTAGGAGGGTGGGTAGGGTATTGGTAAGGTTTCCTCATTTGATAGGGGTTGTTAGGATAAATTAAAATTAGATAAAATTTGTTAAGGATTTTATTAAGGGTTGTTATTTTTGTATTTTATAGAGGGATAATTACATGGTTGAGGGTTTGTGGTAAGGTAACCTAAAAAAGGGTAAAATTAAGTTCGGAAGGGACAAAATTAGGTGTCTACATCATGCCCCCTTTGAATATAAACACGAAGTGTTTTCAGACAAAGAAGTAGACAACGAGACCAAATTTTGACCCGACCATTATTCATAAAGAATGAAACAAAAGGAATGAGGGAGACCAAGTTTTGATTTAGGACATCCTACCTACCCAAATTATGAGGGAATCAAGTCACGGTTATCTTAAAGGATTGTAGAGAGAAGGACTATACTGAATTGGAGAGTCGAGTGAGGATCCGGTCTGCAGCTCTATCATTATATCAAAAATGAAAATTACAAGTTAAAACATAAATGAAATTACAAAATCCTATCTACGCAGCTTATTTTGGACTCTTGACTTGAATTTCATCACCCTATTCTTCAGGCGGGCTCCTGACTTGCAATTCCTTCAACTTGTTGCTTGAATTGCCCAATAAAAGAAGTGTGTCTCCTTACAAATACCACTTGAATTACTAAACAAGAAAGTGCATCTCCTTACAAATATCTCATGAATTAACTAAACAAGGAAGTGCATCTCTTTACAAATGTTGCTTGAATTGTCCAAACAAGGAAGTGCATCTCCTTACAAGTATTGCTTGAATTACCCGAACAAGGAAGTGCATCTCCTTATGATAGAGCTTGAATTACCAAAATAAGAAAGTGTGTCTCCTTACAAATATTGCTTGAATTGTCCAAACACAGAAGTGTGTCTCCTTACAAATGATGATCGAATTACCAAAAAAGAAAGTGCGTCTCCTTACAAATGTTGCTTGAATTACCAAAAAAGGAAGTGTGTCTCCTTACAAATGTTTCTAGAATTATCCAAACAAAGAAGTGCATCTTCTTACAAGTGTTGCTTGAATTACCCAAACAAGAAAGTGTGTCTCCTTACAAATGATGCTTGGATTACTAAACAAGGAAGTGAGTCTCCTTACAAATGTTTCATGAATTGTCCAAACAATGAAGTGCGTCTCCTTACAAGTGTTTCTTGAATTACTCAAATAAGAAAGTGCGTCTCCTTACAAATACCGCTTGAATTACCCAAATATGTAAGTGCGTCTCCTTATAAATGCTGCTTGAATTACCCAAACAAGAAAGTATGTTTCCTTACACATGTCACTTGAATTACCCAAACAAGAAAGTGTGTCTCCTTACAAATGCCGTTGGAATTACCAAACAACGAAGTGTGTCTCCTTACGAATGTCGCTGGAATTACCAAACAAGGAAGTGCATCTCCTTACAAATGCTGCTTGAATTACCCAAACAAGGAAGTGTGTCTCCTTACAAATGTCACTTGAATTACCCAAACAAGGAAGTGCGTCTCCTTACAAATGTCACTGGAATTACCAATTTGGGAAGTACGTCTCCTTACAAATGCTGCTAGAATTACCAAACAAAGAAGTGTGTCTCCTTACAAATACCGCTTGAATTACTAAACAAGGAAGTGTGTCTCCTAACAAATATTTCTTGAGGGATCCAATTCAATTCCCCAATGGCTGACTACAAACCCCAACAGCTTTCCAGACGAAACTCCAAATATACATTTTGCCAGGTTGAGCTTGAGATTATACCTATAAAGCCTTTCAAAGAACTTTATTAAATCTTTAACATGGTCATACTGACTTTTTGAGTTTGATAATTACATCATCCACATAGACCTCAATCTCTTTATGCATCATATCATGAAACATAGTGGTCATGGCTCTCATGTATGTTGCTCCAGCATTCTTCAAACCGAATGGCATCACACGAAAATAATAGCTCCCCCATGGTGTGATAAAAGACATCTTCTTCGTGTCTTCATCATCTATAATGATATGGTGGTATCCGGCATAGAAATCCACAAAAGAGGCAACCTCATTTTTAGTGTAGTTGTCCAGAAAAATATGGATGTTGGGTAGCGAAAAATCATCTTTCGTACTTGCTCTGTTCAAATCACGGTAATCAACACATACTTGAATTTTGCCATCTTTCTTTGGGATAGGAACAACATTGGATAACCACGTGGGATAACGAGCCACTTAAATTACTTTGACTTCAAGTTGTTTTATGATTTCCTCTTTGATTTTACTACTGACATCAGTTTTAAACTTCCTCAACTTCTATTTGATAAAAGGGAATGCAATATTAGTTTGCAATTTATGGGCCACTAATTAAGTGCTTAAACCAGGCATATCATCATAAGTATATGCAAAAACATCCTTATAATCAATTAATGCTTGAATCATTCCATCTTTTAACTGTGGCAAAGCATGTACACTGATTTTAGTTTCCCTAACATCTTCTTGATTTCCTAGATTAATTGGCTCAGTTTCATTCAAATTAGGATTCGGCTTGTCTTCAAACTGTTCTAACTCTTTCCTTATTTCTTCTAGTGCCTCTTCTTCATCATATTCCCTCTCTAGCTTCATTATGACTTGATTATTTTGGATTTTAAGATCAAGCTAAAAATTCCGCATGCATGTCATGTCATTAGAATTAGCATAAAGAGAACTATATAAAGAAAAAGACAAAAACAAAATATAATAGACACAAAATAAGAGGGACATTGCATTTCATTTAAAAGGGAAAGATAAGAGGGTTTAAAAATAAATGCCAACATAACATAAACAAATTAAAACCCGAATTTCAACCTTGAAATAACTCAGATAAACAAAAAGAAAAACAAAACAAACTACCAAAACTCCCTATATCAAATGGAAATACAGGTGGCTGAGTGTACCCATATGGTTCATTCATTCTCAAAGTAGGCTCCGGTGTATAATATTAACTCTCTGAAACCTTCAATATTGGCTCACTAGAAGATCGAGGAAGCACCACTGTCGGGCGCACAGTATAGGTGGGAACTTCAGGTGATGGCGAAGCCACGAACACAGACACTGGCGGTGGCGCCGGCTGAGCAGCGGGCCTTGTTTGGGGAGCTTCCAAGGGCATACTAAAAGCGCCAGGATAATAATGTCGTGGAGTGAATCCTGGCGCGTTCTCAGGTGACTCATTGGGAGCAAATAATTGTGCTTGAGAGAGAGGTGGGCAATTAGAAATATTCCCAAGACCTTCAAGGAGTGGACGAGGAGGCATTCCACTAGCCTACGCCCGGTGCAGATCTATTAATTGTTGCCTGAGTCTTAGAACCTCATCATTGCATTCTAAACTTTCCTCCCTGGGTTCCTGATCTGGGTCAATGAGTGAATTTTAAATCTCCCTACTAGCCATGGCAAGCTTTGCTTTTTATCTAGTAAAGTAAGGGTGACTAGCTAGAGTGATGCAAACCAACCTCTGTTATCTAAAAGAACATGATTATCCAAGACAACACACATTAGGATTAGGCCACACAATAATCATGGGAATCACAATAGTAAAATTGTCCTAGATTCATGTTTATTTCTACCTGCCTTTGAGGGTAGCAAGGTCATTTTAACATCATCCCGATTTCTATCTACACTCATTTGCTTCTTTCATCCAATCCACATCTCTTTTGTTTTCCCTTCATTTCTCTTTTCTTTTGTATCTGTCTTTGTTCTTTCCCTTCCTTCTATAATCATTCTTTCTTTCTTTTCTTCTCTCTCTATCTACCTTTGTTTAATCATAATTTATGGCTTTTTCTTTTCTTAAAAAGAGGCAAAATAATGAAAAACAATGAAACAAAATGATTAGATCGAACCCAAAAGTAGGTTGCTTACGTATCATGTTGTACATGAATCAGGTCTTGCATAGTTCGGGCGGCGCATGCATAAATATCACAAAGTTGAAGATTTTTTTTTCTTTGAAAAATAAAAATAAAAATAAAATAATAAAAAAATAAAGAACAACGCAACATCACAACATTTCATAAAAGAGACAACTAAAACAAATTTTGAATTTAAGACAACTTTAAAACTAAACAACGAAAGCTAAACAACACTCTAGACCCACAGAACAACATACGTACTGCTCCTAATAAATACTCCTAAGTTAAAACAAACTTGACACCAACTTAATAAAGACACAATACTAGAAATGACAGAAAAGTAAAGGACTCAAACTAAACAAAAGATAAAAAATGTTCCTTCAAACAGGTGCTCTGCGTGATGACCCTGGCTGAGATGGACCTGCCTGTGAAGTTCTCTTTCTCCCATTCAAACTATGTAGCATATCTTGCAAGGACCCTTCGATATTTGGGAAGATTCCTCTGGCATGTATTCCTGCCTGATGTGGAGTACACTTTGTCACACCCTTTTTTCTACCAAAAAAGATTCATTTTAAGTTCGAAAGTGTTTTATTATTAAAGTGACAAAAGATGAAAATTGTTTTGAAAACGATTTATTAGTTTCAAACTCAGAGTCTCCACTTGGCATAAATCGGGTGTGCCAAATCACCTGTGGATATCATTTTTCAAAACGGTTTTGACTCTATAAAACAGATCCGCAAACAGAGATTCTGGCTAAGTAATTCTGTTGACCGAGGGGAAGGTGTTAGGCACCCCTCGATCCCGTGGTTAGACCACTGTCGCTTGGTGGAATGTATCGACTAATTTTGCACTACGAAGATATAAAACACACAAATACACGTCAAACAATCAATCAAGAAAACAAAATTCAAAACCAAAATAATGTCCGAGTTATACATCCCAAAAGATAGAAAAATACGGAAATATAAATCCTATTCTAAAATAATCCTAGACTCATGCTTTAATGGTTTACCTGTGACTCAGTCCTTCATCACGAACCCCTTTTATGAACATTATACAACGGGGTATTCCCCGTTGAATAAGTGCAATGTGACCTCGGGGCATTCCCCTGTTAAATGAATACATTTCCTTCAATACGATAAACCAAATCATTCAACACAATTTCAAACATTCAACAAAACCATGAGTCCTAAGTTTTCCTACCCCGAACCTAAGATTTGCATAACTACCCTCGACCCAAAATATGCTACTATCAAGATCAACATAATTAACATTCATTTCAATTTAAACAACCAACAACAAATCGACATAAACCCATATTCATGTTTATTAATTCTTCGATTCCCGCCCCAATTTCACTCTTAACCAAGGATAATCAACAATAATATGAAATAAACCTAACAAAATCACCACCGCGACAATCAAAATTGCTCAAAAACACACAATCAAATCATATCAATAATTCACACCATAACTCACATAAGATTGACAAAATTATAAAGAAAGAGATGAAAATTGGACCTCAAATGTTGCCTCAATCAACCAAATTCCTTTAGGGATCTCATGAGTTCATAGAAAGAGCATCGACCCGAACCACGTCAAACTCGAACCAACAACGACCTTAACTCAAACCCAAACCTAAATCAAATCTGACCAGAAAATGGAATCTAGAACGAGATTTTTGTATCCATTTAAGCTACGGATGGAATTCCGATGAGATTTGAACTAGACCACAAATAGGAGAATGGCTTTCCGATGTGAGTTCGATTGGAGTAAAGCTGGTGATGCTATTTTTTATGGGTTTTGCTGGATTTCTCTCTCTCCCCCCAATTTGCTGGCTGTTTCGATCTCACTCTTCTCTCTCTGTTTGTTTTTCTCTTTTCTTACCCCTCTTGATCTCTCTCAATTGATTGTCTGTGAGTGATGTCGTGTGTGTAGAGTTGTGTGTACCTGGTATTGATGGAGTATATCCGTGAGTGTGTGATGCTATACGTTCTTCAAAAAAATGGTGTGGATCATTGGTGAGGAGTGTGAGTTCCAGCCCCTTTTCCTTGGTTCTCACGTGTACGTATGCCTTGGGTTTAGAGAAGGAGAAAGAAAAAAATGGAAATTCCCCCAATCCCCCTTTTTTGTGGGTTCTGTGCATGTATATGGTGTTCCCAAAAGGAAAGAAGAAAGGAGCTGATGGCTCAGTGTTCATCCCCTCCTAATTGTCAGATGTAGTCTGTATATATTTTGTGTAGTGGGGAAAAAAAATGTTCCAAGGGTGGGGTATGCAGGTATGGGATTAGGAGGGTGGGTAGGGTAGTGGTGAGGTGTCCTCATTTGATAGGGGTTGTTAGGATAAATTAAAATTAGATAAAATTTGTTAAGGATTTTGTTAAGGGTTGTTATTTTTGTATTTTATAGAGGGATAATTACACGGTTGAGGGTTCGTGGTAAGGTAACCTAAAAATGGGTAAAATTAAGTTCGGAAGGGACAAAATTAGGTGTCTACATCTTGCCCCTTTTGAATGTAAACACGAAGTGTTTTAAGACAAAGTAGTAGACAACGAGACCAAATTTTGACCCGACCATTATTCAAAAAGAATGAAACAAAAGGAAAGAGGGAGACCAAGTTTTGATTTAGAATATCCTACCTACCCAAATTATGAGGGAATCAAGTCACGGGAATCTTAAAGGATTGTAGAGAGAAGGACTATACCGAATTGGAGAGTCGAGTGAGGTTCTGGTCCGTAGCTCTGTCATTACATCAAAAATGAAAATTACAAGTTAAAACATAAATGAAATTACAAAATCCTATCTACACAGCTTATTTTGGACTCTTGACTTGAATTTCATCACCCTATTCTTCAGGCGGGCTCCTGACTTGCAATTCCTTCAACTTGTTGCTTGCCTTTCAATTTCCACACACTATTCTCCAGGCAGATTCCAGACTTGCTATTTCATCAACTTGTTGCTATGCTTTCAATTTCTTCACCCTGTTCTGTAGGTGGGCTCCTAACTTATTGTTTTCCAATCTGTTTAACTTTTAATTTCTTCACCTTGTTGCTTGGTTTTTCATTTATTCGCCCTTTGCTTTGGGGAGGCTCCTTAAATCACATCAAAACTAGAAAGAAAATTATCCCAAACAAAATTATTATAAAGAAAAATTTTGTTTGCCAGAAAAGTAAAGTTCCTAAAAATGAGAATTAATGTTTTCCCTAGTTTATCATCAAAGGAATTTTGTGAAAGTCACATCATTATAAGAATCAAGGAGAATGACTCGACTAAAAGGTATGTCTTATAGGAATCAAAAGGGATGACTCAACTAAAAGGTACGTCTTATAGGAATCAAAGTTTAAGCTAGGAAGTGCATCACCTAAAAAGCAAAATTCGAATTAGTCAATCAAGGAAGTGCATCTCCTTACCAATGTTGCTTGAATTATTAAAACAACGAAGTGCATCTCCTTACCAATGCCACTTGAATTACCCAAACAAGGATGTGCGTCTCCTTACAAATACCTCTTGAATTACCAAACAAGAAAGTGCATCTCCTTACAAATGTTGCTTGAATTGCCCAAAAAAAGAAGTGTGTCTCCTTACAAATACCGCTTGAATTACCAAACAAGAAAGTGCATCTCCTTACAAATTTCTCTTCAATTAAACAAACAAAGAAGTTCATCTCCTTACAAATGTTGCTTGAATTATCCAAACAAGGAAGTGTGTCTCCCTACAAGTATTGCTTGAATTACCCGAACAAGGAAATTCATCTCCTTATGATAGCGCTTGAATTTCCAAAATAAGAAAGTGTGTCTCCTTACAAATGTTGCTTAAGTTGTCCAAACAAGGAAGTGCGTCTCGTCTCATTACAGATGTTGCTTGAATTACCAAACAAGGAAGTGCGTATCCTTACAAATGTTTCTAGAATTATCCAAACAAAGAAGTGCGTCTTCTTACAAGTGTTGCTTGAATTACCCGATCAAGAAAGTGTGTCTCCTTACAAATGATGCTTGAATTACTAAACAAGGAAGTGCGTCTCCTTACAAATGTTTCATGAATTGTCCAAACAAGGAAGTGTGTCTCCTTATAAATGTTTCTTGAATTACTAGAACAAGGAAGTGCATCTCCTTACAAATACTTCTTGAATTACCCAAATATGGTAGTGCGTCTCCTTAGCTAGTTGCAATAGTGTCTCAAATGTGCTAAAGGATCGCCATGTCCAACATACTTCTCAAACTTCGGCATTTTAAAACCAAGAGGAAGATGTACACCAGGAAACGTATATAGATCTTTATATGAGAAACTTTTGTACCCCCCAAGTCCTTGCAAGTTTTTCATAGACAGTTCCAAACTTCTCAATTTTTTGGCCATTTTCTCTTGTTCTTCTATCATAATAGGCTTCTCAGTGTTAGGAGGAAGTTCAGGTGGTTGAGTGCAATCGTAAGGACCATTCGACTTAAATGTGGGCTCGGGAGCATATGTTGATCACTAAAAATATTCTATACAAGGCTGCTTGTAGAGTGAGGAATCACAACTATTGGATTGACATTAAAAGTAGGAGCTTCAGACGAGCATGGGGCTACAAAAGCATGAATAGCAGACGGAGCCGAGCATATGGTAATTTTGTATTGATGAGTGAGGAAATAAATAATGGAAGTGTTTGGATACTGTTGCCCCAGAGTAGGTCCTGATGCATTTTGTGGCGTGTTGACCAAAATAGGGAATTGTGCATGTGACACTGGAGGCAAATTAGAAAGATATTCCAGATTATCAGCAGGAAATTGAGGAGGCCGCAACCCATTAGCCCAAGATCAATGCATTTATATAATTTGTTACCTTAATTTCCAAATCTATTCATTAGCTCCTACATTCTCATTCCCCAAACTCCCTATCTGATTAGTGACAACTAACTCAGTATCCTTGTTGGCATAACTTTCTCTATGACTTGGAGCAATATGGAGGACCAGCCAAAATTCCACAACCAACCACCTTAAACTAACTGAACAAGAGATAGCAAATGCATTAGAATTCAACACTTTTTTTCATATTTTTTTTAAAAGGTCACCGAACCCAAGAGGGGCGCCTACATATCTCACCCCCAAAAGAGGAGAATCAGGTGTGCGTAGTTCATGAAGTCTTGCCAAAATGGCCAATCAAACTCTTTTTTTCTTGAAACAAAGTGTCAAAAGAATTGACGAAAATATTTTTGCATTTTTCAGGTTTAAACTCCCTATACAAAACGAAACCTATGATTACCCAAAAAAAAAAATTTAGGTTTTCGATTTTTGAATTTCATGCGAAAATGAAACTTGAACCTATTAAAGGAAAATAAGTTTGTAGTTTTCTTTTAACGATTCATATGACACCTACTCTAAATACAGAGTGAAAAGAAAATGAATTTTTGAAATAAGATCCCCGAACCAATAATAGGCTGCCTACATATCTCGCATCCCGAAAGAGGAGAATCAGGGGTGCGTAGTTCATCCAGATTGGACAATTAAGGAATAAAACGAACTAAGACTTGACCTAAGAGACGCGATTATAGACGGACGATGAGAAATAAAATCTTTTTGGGTTTTTCAATTAGACACTTCACATAACATTGACATCAACAACTATGAAAGAAAAAAACGTTTTGGTATTTTTAAGAAAATGAGTGTGAGAGGTAAAAAAAATCTTTTTGAATTTTTAAATTGAGAAAAACAAAAGCCATAAAGAACTCAAAAAACTAGAAAATCTTTTTTTTCACTGCCTACACACTTTATTTCTAACTCATGTTTTCCCCAAATCAGTCCGTCAAATGACCCCATTACCCTCAAAGATGCAACATTTAGCACGTAGGGATGCGTCAAAGGTGAGTCTCCTACAAAGGACCAAATGGGCTCCACTAGGTATCTCAATATGATGCACATAAGTATGACCAAAAGGCTGACCTACGCTGGAGGTTACTAACAAGGCTGTTCAGGAGAGCGTATGGTCCATAGTAGCTGCTTTAGCTGTCCACCTACTCCATACCGGCCAATGGCTCTCCCCCTAATATAAGGGTGACTCAACTAGAGGTCGTGTACACAGTGTGTACTACGGACTTATTTCAGAAAAATGACTCGGGTTATCCACATGATGCCAGATATAAAATAGTAACCCATAAGATAAAAACTTTAAATAAAGAGCACTAAGCACTCAACAATGATAAACAATAACATAAAACAACACAAACAAAATGTATATACACCTATAGCGCTAAACTAAGCCGATACGAATCCAAAAAATAAGCTCGAATTTTTAAAATTCCCCTGGAAAGTCGCCAAAGTTGTCATACCCTTTTTTCTAACGAAAAAGATTAGTTTTAAGTCCAAAAGTGTTTTATTATTAAAGTGACAAAAGATGAAAATTGTTTCAAAAATGATTTATTAGTTTCAAAACTCAGAGTCGCCACTTGGAATAAATCGGGTGTGCAAAGTCACCCGTGCATATCCTTTTTCAAAACGATTTTCGACCACGGTATCTTGGTGGAGTGTATCGGCTAATTTGACACTACAAACATATAAACCACACAAATACACGCAAAACACTCAATCAAGCAAACAAAATTCAAAACCAAAATAATGTCTGAGTTATACATCCTAAAAAATAGAAAAATACGGAAATATAAATCCTATTCTAAACTAATCCTAAACTCACGCTTTAATTCTTTACCCGTGCCTCGGGCCTTCATCACGAACCCCCTTTGTGAACATGATACGACGGGGCATTCCCCAGTGAATAAGTACAATGTGACCTCGGGGAATTCCCCGGTTAAATGAATACATTTCTTTCAATAAGAGAAACCAAACCATTAAGCACAATTTTAAACATGCAACAAAACCACGAGTCCTAAGTTTGCCTACCCCGAACCTAAGATTTGAGTAACGACCCTCGACCTAAAATATGCTATTATCGAGATCAACATAATTAACATTCATTTCGATTTAAACAACCAACAACAAATCGACATAAACCGACATTCATGTTTATTAATTCTTCGATTCCCGCCCTAATTTCATTCTTAACCAAGGATAATCAACATTAATATGAAATCAACTAATCAAAATCACCACTGCGACAATCAAAATTGCTCAAAAACACACAATTAAAACATATCAACAATTCACGCCATCACTCACATAAGATTGGACCTCAAATTTTGCCTCAATTAACCAAATTCCTTTAGCAATCTCACTATTTCATAGAAAGAGCATCGATCAAAACCACGCCAACCTCAAACCAACAACGACCTCAACTCGAACCCAAAATTGAATTGAATCTGACCAAAAAATGGAATCTAGAACGAGATTTTTGTATTCGTTTAAGCTACGGATGGAATTCCGATGAGATTTGAACTAGAAAATAAAGGGGAGAATGGCCTTCTGATGTGAGTTCGATTGGAGTAAAGCTGGTGATGCTATTTTTTGTAGGTTTTGCTGGATTTCTCTCTCTTCCTGATTTGCTGGCTGCTTTGATCCCACTCTCCTCTCTTTGTTTGTTTTTCTCTGTTCTTACCCCTCTCGATCTCTCTCAATTGATTGTCTATGAATGATGTCATATGTGTATAGCTATGCGTACCTAGTATTGATGGAGTATATCCGTGAGTGTGTGATGGTGTGTGTGTTCTTTAGAAAAATAGTGTCGCTCATTGGTGAGGAGTGTGAGTTCTAGCCCCTTTCCTTGTTTCTCTCGTGTGCGTATGTCCTAGGTTTAGAGAAGGAGAAAACCAAAAATGGAAATTCCCCAAATCCCCCTTTTTGTGGGTTTTGTGCGTGTATATGGTGTTCCCAAAAGAAATGAAGAAAGGAGCTGATGGCTCAGTGTTCAGCCCCTCCTAATTATGAGATGTATTCTGTATATATTTTGTGTAGTGGGGAAAAAAATGTGCCAAGGGCGGGGTATGCAGGTATGGGATTAAGGGATGGATAGGGTAGTGGTGAGGTGTTCTTATTTGATAGGGGTTGTTAGGATAAACTAAAATCAAACAAAATTTGTTAGGGGTTTTGTTAAGGGTTGTTATTTTTGTATTTTATGGAGGGATAGTTACATGATTAAGGGTTCGTGGTAAGTTAAGCTAAAAAAATGGGTAAAATTAAGTTCGGAAGGGACAAAATTAGGTGTCTACATACTTGAAAAGACAATTCTAACACGCCTCCATAGTTTTGAGGAAACCTAATAACTGAACTCTTAGTGTCTTCACTTTAGCCCCCGCACCTTCATCCTAATGGTCGTCAACTATGCATTCTTCTTATATTCTCACTCTAAGCTGTACTGGTAATGGCTGGATGATATCCCGAGGTATGGATCGAAGCCAAACCCTATATCCCTAAGTGTACCCTGAATTAATCCAAACTTTCATTGAGAGTGTCCACACCTAGCTTTGTTGCATGCTTCCAGAACTGCTTGTATTTTCTCTCACCTAAGGCTTGGTCCTTGAAGTACTCAAAATCCTTTAGAAGATCCACTACTGGTGGCACGTCCTACGGCCTACCCAACTGACGCATTACCCTAGAAGGACTGTATCATCTCGTGCAATTAAGACCTAACATAACTAGAAGGATCTGCATCTGACAACCAAACAATATTATCTTTGGTCGAAGCCACAGATAAGTCCACACAATGTTATCCTCAGTTCTTGACTCAAGAAATTCAATCCAAGCGTCGACTCCCATGGGTAGCGAGAATTTATCCAAACGCAACTTGAGGTCCATGGCTTTCACTCGATTGGGAATACAACGATCAACCACGTATGGTCTAACTAAAGAAGGCTCATGAAAATGCTCCATCATACAACTGCAATACCATGTTACTACCCTCAAAAAATCTCATTCCTCCCTTCACTTCGGTTAAAGCCTTATATATCTCTAATAAGATCATGGGTATGATAGTGAACTTGTCCTTTTGATTAGTGACCTTGTCCTTTTGATTAGAGACCTTGTCCTTTTGATCCTTACAAAATAGAGCCATCACCACATATTGCAAACGTGTATTAATACGCGTTTCTTCTAGCGGAAACACTAGAGTGCCTAATAGAGCGAGGGTGAAGACTTCAAGACGCTTTCTTTCCCACTTCTGCTTAGTCATATAAAATTATCCCAAAAGTGGTCAAAACCTTCCAAGGATCCAAATCTAGCGAATAGAAAGTCTAAGGAAATCTTCAGACAATCCAAATGTCCGTTGTTACTCTTTAAACCACATCCTTGTAGAAACCTATTGCCCGAGTGATTCTGAGCTCGGATCATACTTTTGTCAATATATGGCAAATGAAGCAGACTAGATAATTCTGCCAAAGTAGGCGTCATTTCACACTTTTCGAACCTAAACACTAAATTACTAGGATCCCAAAAGTTCAACACAACATCTATTACATCTGGATGGGGTGGGACATGCAGAAGTTCCGTAAGATCACCTAATATCTTAATTAGCTCTTGCTTGTCAACGTAGTTGAACGTACCCCACCACTTGATTAACTTTTTGAACACTTTGGAAACCATCAAGACTCTAGACCCTGTAGGCTTCATCCTATAATAACAAACTAAACTTACAACTCAAAAATTCAAAACAAGACAAAGAACTCCCGACCCTCGAGATTTTATCTTAGAAAAATGTCGTGTGACATGGAGGGACAGACTGACATATAACTCAAATCTACCGAATAGTATTGCTGAATAAAATCTGCCTACTTGGCAAGAATCAATTGACAACACTAGATTACAAGGTGAAAGACCCTTCTAAGATGGAGGCAAAGACCAAAGTAGAAAGATTACCGGACCCGCTGAGGGTTGCCTACGTATCCCTCCTCGAGAGACTGGAATCAGGTACGCGTAGTTCGTCCAGATTACACAATTAAGAACTAAAGTGAACTAAGGCTTGACCTGAGAGTCGGGATTACAGACGAACGATGAAAATAAAATCTTTTTGGGATTTTTAATAGACACTTTACATAAAATGACACCATTATGAAATTAAAATATTTTTGGCATTTTCGTACAAAGATTCTATCTTTTTTTTTCTAATTTCTTGGATTGTGAAAAACAAAATCCATAAAGAACTCTAAAAACTATGACACTCCTTTTTTTCTTTTTTTTTCTTTTTTCAATTACCCACACACTTTACTTCTAACACATGTTTTTCCCAAATCAGTCCGTCAAATGACCATGTTACCCTCAAAGATGCAACATTTAGCACGTTGGGATGCTTTAGAGGTGAGTCTCCTACGAAGGACCAAGTGGTTCCTGCTAAGTCTCGTCATGATGCACATAAGCATGACCTGAAGGCTAACCTACGCTGGGGTTCACTAACAAGGTTGTTTGGGGGAGCATATGGTTGATAGTGGCTACGACAGCTTTCCACCTACTCCATACAACCCAATGGCTCCCCCATCCTAAAATAAGGGTGACTCAACTATAGGTCGTGTACACACGTGTACTATGGACTTGTTGCAGAAAGAATGACTCGGGTTATGCACATGATGCCAGATATAAAGCGGTAACACATAAAATAAAAACTATAAACAAAGAGCACGTAGGCACTCACCAATGATAAACAATAATACAAAACAACACAAACAAAATGTCTATACACCTATAATGTCAAACTAAGCCGATACAACTCCAAAATAAGTTCAAATTCTGAAACGTCCCCAGCAGAGTCGTCAAAGCTGTCACACCCCCTTTTTAACCCAAAAAAATAAATTTTAAGTTTTGAAAAGGTTTTTATTATTAAAAGTGACAAAATAAAGATTTTTGTTTCAAAAAGGACTATTTATAATTGTTATTCAGAGTCGCCACTTGGCATAATCTGGTGTGCCAAGTCACCATGGGAAAATCCTTTTCAAAATCATTTTAACTCTAAAACTGATCTGCGAACAGAGATTCCGGCTAAAGAATTTTGTTGACCGGGGGAAAGGTGTTAGGAACCCCTCGATCTCGTGGTTCGACCACGGTCGCTTGGTAGAGCATACGGCTAATTTGACACTACGAACGTATAAACCACAGAAAACACATAAAAATATCAATAAAACAAAACGAACCCCAAAATATAATGTCAGTCCAATTATACAACCTATGGTAGAAGAAATGCAAGAATATAAATCCTATTCTAACCTATCCTAATCCTAAGTACGCTCCCGTGCTACCCTACGCCTCGGGCCTTCATCACGGACGTCCTCTGAGTACAAAATACTTCGAGGCATTCTACGGATAAAATAATACAAGTACTTCGGGGCATTCCCCGGCCAAATGATACAATTGAATTAAGTTCAATAAAATAGAAAGTATTCAACCAATATTCCAGATTCAAACATTCAACGAAAACTCTTATTCATAGGAATTTTGCCTACCCGAACCTATATTCGCCTATTCATTTAAACGTATCATAATACTATCACATCAACGACATTTAATGAATCAAAATAAATTAATGATTGCTTTTTATCAATTTCAATTCCAACCCCTACTTGTTTCATTTTTTATCAATTACACTTCCAAAGTTACTCTGATTCATTCCATATATCAACAAAATCACATCGTCAAAAATATAACATCATAACATCAACAAAAATCCAACAATTAGCACGAATAATCACAACCAATTCAAATAATCAAAATTAAAGAACGGGGAGACGGGTTAAAGAAATGGACCTCGATAGAACGTTCTTGTATGATAATAAAGAAATTCGAAGACCAAAATACTCGAATGGAGAACCTCAACAGCGACAAACTCCGATTTTGATTCCAAACTGATCTCAATAGACAGGTCAATATGAATGAAAATCAAACCCAAAATCCGAAATGAGAATCAAAGGAAAATAAAATGGTTTTTTGAGCGATTTTGAGGAGAGGTCTATTGAAAAACGAGAAAGAAACCGATATGCGAACTCGAGGTTGATTTTGGCAAACTTGCCGGAGCTCTCAACCCAGAATCTCTCTCTCTCTGCTACTCTCTCTCTCTCTTTCAATCTACTCTCTTCTCGCCACCTCACTGTGTGTGTGTGCGGTTTTAGTGTAGAAGAATCGAAGGTTTCTTTTTTTTTTATTTTTTCTGATCTTTCTCTTCGTGGAGAAGATGATATGATGATGATGGTGAGAGTAAGAAATAATGGAAAAGAAAATGGAGGTGTGTCTATGGTGGTTTTCTGGAAAGAATAAGAAGAGCCCAAGATTTCTTTTCTGTCTATTCTTGTGATCCCCCCTCCTTTTTCGTGCACTCTCTCTATATATCTCCCAAAAATTGAAAAGAAAAATGGCAAGGGGACCTGTGGGGTCAGTGAGGTCCAATGGGAAATTTCCTGGAAGCCCTATGTGTATGTCCTTTGTGGACAAGAAAAAAAAAAAGGGGGGGGGGGGGGGGGGGGGGTCACGTGAGAAGGAGGTGTTGAGGTGGTATTAGGTAGGTGAGGTGTTTTTTTTTAATTGGAAGGGTTGTTGGGAGGTTTTAAAAAGAAGACAAAATAGGTTGGGATTTGTTATTTGGATAAAGACAAAGATAATAAATAAATAAATAAAATAAAGTGGTTATTTTATTTGTTTTTCTTAAAGAAAATTATAAGATGAGGTTAAAGTGCGTGATAACGGAGTAAGAATTATTTTTGACGGGACAAAATTACAGAGTTCTATTCTAGGAAAGAATATCTATTGTTATAACTACACAATCATAATAAATTCTAGCAAAGAGAATATTCTTTCGATACAATTATACTATTGCCTAACATCCCCCTCAACTTGATATCGGTGATCACACAATAGCAATTTGGAGCTAAGATAGCTATGTCGTGCGCGTGTCATAGCCTTTGTGAACAAATCGGCAAGTTGATCATGAGAAGAAATGTGTTGTAGAGTGATAACACGGTCAGCAACTAGTTCCCGAATATAATGACAGTCCACCTCTATATGCTTTGTGTTTTCTTGTTGCACAAGATTTGTGGATATTTTAATCGCACTAGTGTTATCAGCATGTATCACTGTAGGAGATATAATAGCAATACCAAGCTTAGATAATAGACGGTGTAGCCAAATAATTTCTGAACTTGATGCCAACATAGCTCGATACTCGGCCTCCGTAGATGATTTAGACGTACGAGATTGTTTCTTACATTTCCAAGATATAAAGGATGTGCCTAGAAACATGGACCAACCAGTAACGGAACGACGAAAATAGGGAAAACCAGCCCAGTCTGTATCAGTATATCCCTTAAGATTTATAGGAAAATCTGAATAGAAGAGAACACCTTGATTCATAGAACCACGGACATACCGAATGACATGAAGTAATGCAGTGTGATGTATATGGTAAGGATTATCTACAAATTAACTTAGAACTTATACCGCATATGAGATGTCTGGCCTTGTCATAGTGAGATAAACTAATGATCCCACCAACTGTCGATACAATGTAGGATCATTGAATGGTTCGCCATCAGCATCCTTATATTTAGTATTAATTTCTATTGGGGTGTATACAACCTTGTCATTAGTAAGACCAGCCGTAGCGACAAGATCACTAGCATACTTTTGTTGTATAAGCATTATCCCAGTAGGCAAGTATAGAACCTTAAGCCCAAGAAAATATGTCAATCCCAGTAGGCAAAAGAGTCATTTTCCAAGTTAGACGGGTGAAATTGAAGGAATTGCATGTTTTTTCGACTTTCAATGGGTGTTAGTCCATGTTTCAGGGTGTGAGATCAGGCTCTGGGAAATTCTTTTAGCAAAACTTCTCGGTCAGTCCCCTGACGACGCATTTGTAATGACCCTTTAGGTTATTTTTCATATTTCTCCTTATTTTTGTTGTTATATCTTTTACATAGCTGCCCCAAGTCATTTACCACTGGTTGGGACCGACAGGTCGATTATCAGACAATTTATTTGTTTTTAGAGACAATTTCCTATTTTGAAATCTTTGATGGTTCCAAATGGCCACCAGGCAAAAAACTTGAGTAAAATGACCTCGTATGAAAATTCTGACTGCACCAGCAGCTCTGGAATATCGATTTTAGGCTAGATAGACCTTTGGCTCAGGTCCCAAGTCACCCTGGCTCCTGGCTCATTTCGACCTATTGATCAAAAAATTGAGAAACTAAAAATTTGGGTGTGGGACCCACAGTTGGTCGAAATAACCTCGAATAGAAAATTCAATTGTGCCATTGAGTTTGTGGGTGGGACAACCGGGGCGTGAGCGTACTTTGGCCAAAAATCGATCGGAGGCTCCCAGGCAGGCTGAGGAGTGGGGGAGTGTGGGTCGCGGGGGCCGTTTGGCAGGTCAAACGGGTAAAACGATCCGAATGGACTGTTTTCAAACCAAATCAAAGGTGATTTCATATTGAGTGCTCGTTCGAAATCTTTTATGAAAAATAAAATAGTGTTTACCACTTCATCTAATTTACAGTTATTTAGGTATGTACTTTTATGTTGTTTTTGGTATTTATGAAGGGAAAACCCTAGTTATATCATAATTTTTTAAAAATATTTTAAATTATTAAGTATTGTAATTTTTTTGATATTATATAATTATTAAATGTTAAATTGTTTACTGAAGAATCTAAGTTCAAATTAGTTCATGGTCAAACTGACTAGCAACACTTTCTAGATGTCTCCTTGAAATATCAAAAAGGACTTTTCAATTCGTTTAAGAATCAAATAATTGTGACCCCTCGTATTACGAATTTCACCATATAAAATGAGATAGAATGAGTATTTTCTTAGAAAAATATGTAAATTTTATTTTAAAAATTTAAAGTTTTCATGCTCGAAGATGATCAAAATCAAACTTTTTGATTCTCAAGTTAGAGTTATGTCTCATTAATTGAAACCAAAAAGAGTACCATTCATGAATTGTAAGAATTGTATAACTTGATTGTAAACTTAACAAATCCTTAGTAAAATATTAAAGGCATAATACATAAGTATGCTTTTTTACGTGACATCAGTTCACAACTATGATCTCTAGTGATGGATTCAGGAATTTTTTTCACGAGGTTCAAAAAATAAAAATATAAATGTTTGAAAAAGTTAATAAAATACAATTTTTTGTTGATTTTTTTGTTTTAACTTTATTGTAAATTCTTTTTTATATAGCAGCACCTAGTGTCTTTTTTTTTTTTTTTTTTTAATAATAAGAGATGTATAGTACATTTAATGAATAGCAACTGTAAAAGCCACAGGATAAATTTGTGGGCTGAAGTACGCGCCCCACGAAGTGCACATAATACTGAGTTATCTCACTGCCTTATTCTAGGTGGTTCAAAATTAATATATGTACATATAGAGAGAGATTGTCTACCTTATATATAAAATATAATTTTTTGTCGAGGGGGTTCGGGTGAACCCCCTGGCAACCACGTAGGTCTGCCCCTGATGACCTCTAACTTTAAATGTGCACAAACAGACACTTAAACTAGCATAAAGTTGAACAAATAGACACATGTGTTTTATGTGGCATAATACATGTAGAATGCCATGTAAGACATGAATTGGCCATATAAGATGTCACATAGGACACATGCATGTAATTGTTCAACTTTATACAAGTTTAAATGTCTACTTGTGCACACATAAAGTTGGAGAGAGTAAATAAAAATTAAATCCAATTTAAAAAATACATTTATATATTACTCCAGTATTAAACATACATACAAATTAATCCGAACACCATTTTTATCGTTGAAGGTATATGTTGCTAAGACTAGTGGCAGAGCCAGCTAATAGTAAGGGGGTTCATCCGAATCCCCTTCGACAAAAAATTATACTATATATACATGTTTAAAATTATTTTTCATGTACATATAGCAGACATTGAAACCCCTTTCGATTAGTTCTTTTGTTCACATTTTTCAATTTTAAACCCCTTAGTTAAGATGTTGATTCCACCACTGACTAGGATAATCTAACATAGTTGTTGGGAGTAGGTATAACATATAGCACGATACAATTTAAGTATTTAACTACCATTTGTGCATTGGGGTTGACTTAATTAGTTCTAAATTTTAGATTATTAAGTGACTAATTTTTTGAATTTAATTATATATATATTATGCCGGCCATACCTCTTCGAATAAATAATATAAAAAGAGCAGAGTTGTATTTTTGTCTACTTATCAAATATTTCAAAAATAAATAAATAAGAAAAATCGCTTTTTCCTCACGTAAAATATTTTTTCTACGTCACTATTCGATCATTTTCTTTTCTACTAAGTGATTACTTTGGACCTTAGCATATGATCCCAAGCAAATCAAAATATCCATTATTTTTTAAAATGTTAAGTATCATTAATGCTGCACCGTGTACACCAAAAACCACGTGAATCTCCAGACGTAATGGACAGTTTTTGTATTTTTTTTTTATGTATTTTTTTTTAATCCAGAAGATATGCCAAAGGAAAGACATGCATCATTTCTTAAAGGCGGAATACATCGATAATTTTTTAATTTATCAATAAATTTATTTAAATACTCAAACTAGAATATGTTACAAATTTAGCACCTGAAAAAGTGTTTTGATTAGATATTTTTAGAATTTATGCGTGCATTTTTAAGCATCTATTACGTATATAAAATAATATATCACTTCTTTTTATTATACACATCGGCCTCAATAAGTCAGTTTTATGATTAACTGAGGCTAATATGTATAGTTAAAAGTCTCATTCATAACAAACCTCAGTTTTATGTCTGACTGATGAAATTTAGATGTATGGTTAAAAGAATTGCTATGTTCAACTAATTAAATTATCCATGTAATGAACGTCTAAATAAAAATAATTTATCATGTATTTAGATGTTCAATCAGAATAAACAGTAACACCACAGTAACTTAATTGTCATTAAATTATATTTTTTAATAGGAATTGTTAATGACAATAATATTATAATACTTTTTGTAAATGCCCTACCTAATGCTGATAAATTTCTTAGCATTCTTCGTTCCATATTCAATGCGATTCAGCCTTTTGAAAACTTAAAATATTATTGATGCTATCAATGGATATCACTTCATAGCGATATTGACACCACAACAGAATCATGTCTGAATTCTGATATTTGTTATAGTTACATGTCACAATATATAGTCCACATTTTGCTACCAAAAAAAGATTAACAAAAACCCATAAGTTTACCAAAGAGAGAAGACTCAAGAAATAAAATACAAAGTGGAAAAAAGAAAAAAAAGTGAAGCAAAATGGAGAAGATAGAGCACAAAATGGTAGCTGTAAATGGCATAAATATGCATGTAGCAGAATTAGGCCAAGGTCCAACAGTCCTCTTCATACATGGTTTCCCTGAACTCTGGTATTATTTTCTTGAATCTTGAACTTTGTAAGTCATAATTATGTTTATATATCTGTTGCTGGTGGGAGGTGGGAGCTATTCTGTTGATTTAGTCGAGTTAGTCGAGGTGCATGAAAGTTGGCTGGGGCACTATGTTCAATAGAAGAAAAATCTTAATTATGTTAGATTTAGTAGGTTTGGGAAAGCTATTACTGTTATAGGCTTAACCAGGGTGACTCAAGTGCGAGACTAGTAAAACCTTTGTTTTAACCCCTCAAAATTTCAAGACATCAAAAGATTTTTAATAAATTTTATTGTTAGTTTATAACTTTATTTTCTTTTTTGACAATATTAAATGTAGTAAAAAATATTATCACTATTCAATAGAAGTATTTTAAAACTTTGAATTAAACTACTTAAATTTTTATAATAACAAGTTTAGGTGTACGCGCCTCGCGCGTGTATTTCGATTTGTCGAGTTCAATTTTATAAAATCACTTAAGATATAAAAAGTATGTCAATTGTTAAAAATATTGATTGAATTTTTTGTTGTTTAGCATCTACACATTAGGACTGCTTTCGGCTCTTACCCAATTCTATGAAAAGGTAGAAATTATACAACCAAAATGCATGTATATTAATTTAAACACAAGAAAATTTGAATTGCAATAAAATTTTGGAAGTGTTTCGGCCAAGTTAAACTCGTGAACTTCTTTTGCAAGATATAAAATTATTATTTGTTTCACCTCACAATTTTTGCACTCTTCCATCTAGTAGTCACTCAATAATAAAGAAACAATCATTTTTTGCTTCTCCAATTTCGTGACTCCAAGTCTTTTAATATTTAGATAATGTTTGCCGAAACAAATTAACAGATTATATAAATAGAAAAACCTTATAAGCCAATGTAAAGATCTACTATAAGATCTTTCCGGTCAAATAAAAATAGATTGGTAACCACGTTCAAGTCCAGTCATCACAACAAATCAGTGTACTTTTTCATGTCCAGTCATCACAACTAATCAGTGTACTTTTTCAAATACTCTCTGTTAGAAGAAGTTAAGTTCTGTACACTACAATAACTCAAGCAAAATCTCAAAATATTATGCTTATAATTACAAAAAAAAAAAAAAAAAAATTGCTACTAAAAGGAATTACTTCTTAGAAGATCAACCGTTGGGTGTTTTCTGTTTGTAGGCATGAGTAAAATGAAACTCTTTGTATAGGATGATTTTTTATATATATTTTAGGATTCTTAATATCCTCCCATGTTTATATTTTATGTATTTTACGATTCTTTATTTATTTCCATATATTAATTAATCAAGATTTTTTCTATGTATTTTAGGATTTCTTAATTTAATAAAATAATAATTAGAGGAAAAAGGAAAAAGATGATTTTGTCTATTGCGGAACCTTTTAATGAAGGGAAAAAAGTTCAAATGACCTTCAGACTTTTAATATATTATAGATTATAGTTTATAGATTATAGATTGTAGATTATAAAAAAAATAATATGTTTACAATAATATCCCAGACAATATATTGGAAACGTATGGTTAATGTATTGTTAATTTAAATCAATCCTTATTATTATAAATAATAATATTACTATGTGAAACATAATAGTACACTAAAAATAATAATTATGAAAAAAACAACATTAATATTTTTTTTATTAGGTATATTATATTTTTAAGGCCTCACATTAAAATTTGTCTTTAGACCATTAGTTTTATTGAGAAGTCCTTGGTTTGAAAAGTCCTTCCTTTGAAGTTTTGATTGTGTCATTGTATCATTGTCATTTGTGTTGATTGTGTTGTTGAAAGTTAACTTTATCACATGATGGTTAGTTTAACTTAAAAGAATTATAGACTAGGTTGTGGTATTGTTGTTTTGATTGTTGACTAGTTAATACAATTGTATTGGTAACTAGTTATTTGATAAAGTCTCATGAAATCGTCACAATCACAATAATTGTGTGATGGATGTGTGTAATATCCATAAAACAAATCGTATATTATGATTTGAAGAAAATAGATTGCAGCGGTTAAAACTCACTCATTCTCTTCAAACTGTTTCTATCTTGATACACATCCACAGTGAGGTAAAAGTAAAGTTTGCACACTCATTCTCATCAAACTTTTTCTATCTTGATCCACATCCACAATGGGGTAAAAGTAAAGTTTGCATACCATTTATTCTGTTTCTAGACAGTGGCGGAGCAGGATTTAAGGATCGTGAGTGCTTAAAAAATTAAAACTTTGTATGATGAAATTGTAAATTTGGTTTAGCTAAATGTCGTTAAATTTTATGCTATTTGTTTTTCTTCTCTCTTTGCTTTGATTGTGTGCTAGTTAGTTAATTGATGATCTTAAGATTTGGAAATTCACTTGTTGTAGGATTCTGAAAGGGCTTTAGTAACAAGAACGTTTTCACTCTATAATGTATAAATCACGGATTTGAGTCGTATAAGCAGACCAATGATGCTTCATTAGGTAGTAAGCTTTCTACATTATACCCATTGGGATGTGGCCCTTTTTGGACTCTGCGTGAACGCGGGATGATTTTTGCATTGGTCTTCTCTTTTTACTTCTTGTAGGATTTGGAACTGTTGAGTTCATAGTAAATAAGAAGTGTGAATGGAAAAGTGGGGAAAAAAACTAAGTGGAAGAGAAAACTTGAGATCACATCAATATGGAAAGTGTACTAAAAAATAGGAAAACTTACTAAATTCTCTCACATTGGTGGGAGAAAGAAGCTTTAAAGCATTTATATTGTGAAACACACTCCTACATGGATAAGTTAGGCAAGAAAAAAGAGATGCCTCGTGCCGTCGTCGGTCGCTCGGCTCAGATTTGGATTTGGATTTGGCAAATGATCGATCGATGAGATCTATTTTTTTGGACAAACTTTATTTGAATTTCGAAGAATGCCAAGGAAAAATGCTGTAAAATCTTTTCTGCAGTTTCGGACCTCCATTTATATGCATGTATTAACAGTAACAGATGCACTATTTCGACTAAACTGATGCGTTGTTTTTTAACGGATGCACTATTTCTGTTTCGACGAACTAATGCTCTTCCTGAACTGATATGTTGTTTCTGGTTCGACTGAACAGATGCAATTCTTCAATGAAGTAATGCACTATTTCGAACAGGTGCAATGTTTGGTGAAATGGTATACTGTTTCATCAAGAATAAATACTGCAGACATGCATTTTCAGAAAAGTCACACGTCTAGGTTGAACCATTGCCACCTATTCAAAGGGGCATGTTATGACTATATAAACCTGGTTTCATTCACAGGTTTTGAGATGAAATTTTCAGAATAAAAACTCTCTTCTTTTCTTTACAAATATTTTGTGTGATCAATAAAAGTGTTCTGTGCGTTTGAAGAATTCGCCTATTTGAGGTACCGTTATAGTCGGATTGAAGGTCATTTTATCCTGGGAGGGAGATTCCATAACCTTGGGTACAGTGAGGGGAATTATTCCTTAAGGAAAGTCCGTGAATTCGGACGACTTGGTCTTATTCATTTCTTTTTCATCTAATTTTTCTGAGAAAAAATAAAAAATACACCTCTTGGAAAGATCATTGTGATCTTGTGTTGAGGGTATTTGATATACTTCATTGTGCTCTTGTTTTATAAACTTGAACCAGTTGAAGTTGTTGTTCTACTATACAGATTCTGCGAACCCGAATATATTGTGGGAAATAACAATCTTAAGGAATAATTTTTTACAGAATCTGTATTGCTTGTTTTTGGAGATTAAAGGTTAAGCTTTCTACTCCGCTTGAATTTAACTAGTGATTAGAAGACATAAAATCTTCATCACAAGTTAAGGTTCACTCGGTTGACGATTTGAAGTAATAAAACCTTCATCGTTAACTAGAAACAAGAAGAGAGTTTTCAAGTTATTTAACTTTATAAATAGTATTCTGAAAAATTACTAAGTTTTGTCTTGTGGTGACACAAAAAATGACAACTGAAAGTCAAATTCATGATGTCGCTACGACTGTGGGGGCAAATAATATTGCTTAATCAAGCCGCACAAATGCTTCGCCAACAATGATACCGACGGAGAAGCCCAGAAAATTTCCGGGCATTGACTTTAAGCGGTGGCAGCAAAAGATGTTCTTTTACCTCACCACTTTATGTCTGCAATGGTTCACTAGCGAAGACGCTCCTGAGGTGCCCGAGGGCACCTCAGACAAAGACCTCTTCGTTATTGTAGAAGCTTGGAAACATTCGGACTTCCTTTGCAAGAATTATATTCTGAGTCGTCTCCAAGACGACCTCTACAATGTTTATAGTGGAACCAAGACATCAAAGGAACTGTGGGGGGAACTTGAACTAAAATATAATACGGAGGATGCGGGAATTAAGAAATTTCTTGTTGCACGGTTCCTGGACTTCAAAATAATAGATAGCAAATCTGTTGTCTCTCAAGTACAGGAGTTGCAAGTCATCATACATGATCTCCTAGCAGAAGGTATATCTGTCACGACCCAAACTAGGGCCTGGCCGTGATGGACATCCAACCCATGAAGGACCGAACGTCCTACTCTATCTGGTAATTATGCACAACATTCATATAATAAAAGGAAAATGTGAAATTATAAATCGAATACGAAAATATGGTCATACTCTGAAATTAGTTTAACAATGAAGGAAAACTCCAACAATATCTAAACAACATCTGACTCAGTCTGCCAAATCTCTACTATATGATTTCTAACACAATCTGAAAACTGGGACAAGGCCCTCAGTAGACCAAAAACCATGTCTAATAATAGTCATCTGAAAGTAAACAGGCCTTCTGGAATAAAGAAAGCTCACCAACTAGACACTGCAACTCTGTCTGATAAAATTTACTGCCTTTCTGAACCCTTAGACTGAGCCTTAGAACCTAGAGGGGGGGTCAATACAGATGTACTGGTACGCAGAGCAATCCAAAATAATGTATTTATATATATAACATAACCGAGAGCAATTCATAAAAACAATTTTACATATAATATATGAAAACACAAAGGCACATTTTAAAGACTTTGAAACATTTCTTTGAAACCATGACTCACTCTTTGTCTTACTTCTGAGCCAGATGGTACACCCTACAATCTGTAATTTCACGGGCTGTATGGAATTTGCCCTTGACTCGGCGGTCAAGCCCCCAGTCCAAGTTTGTCGCAAGGATTGGAGTATCTATAAGGGGGACACGCAAGATCACACAGAAGGGTGCCAAAATCCCCAATCAAATCAACATGTCATGGTAGTGCACAAGATCACAAAGCAGGGCTCCTAACCATAGTCCCAATTTGGGATGACATGAATCAAGGTATACAAGATCACAAAGCATGGTACCATAATCCCGTGTCGGCAAATCACGGTTTCTAGCATAGAGTCTTTCAACTCGTACTTTCTTCGGGTAACCATATAACTCTCTTTAAGCCTATTTTTAAACCTTTTCTAAATATGCATCTTTCTGAATTCATAATCTGAAAATCTGATTTCAAATATGTGTTTTATTCTATTCTGAATTACTATAGCTTTAACTGAGTTGGTGTCGTCACACCAAGACTTGCAAGTCCTATTTCTGAGTCATATTGTACCATGTATGATTCTTTAATTAAAACATAATTCAGACCACCCAAGCATACAAATAGTATAGGAAATTTCACGTTCTGAAAGTACAAGTCAAAACCATGCTGAGGCTCTCTTTCTTTCAATAACCATGTGGTGGTCATGTATTTTTGGCGAACATGCAATTCTTTCATTAAAAGTGTATTCAACGTTCATCAACATGCACAACCCTCTCTTTTGGATTCAAAATCATATTCAAGTCATAGAAATAATGAAGACATTTCAAACACAATTTATATCATATAAAAGATGGGGAAAATCATAACAAGAAAGGGATTCTGTAGGATTCATGCTCTCAATTGTATATTCATCCTTAAAAACATACATACATATATATAAAGTTTCAAATCAATTTGGGGGAAGGCCTAAAGACCAAAACAATACTGATCAAGGCTTCTAAAAACATGCTAGTAATCGTAAATTCAAAACCCCTTTCTTAAAAATCATGATTTCTAAACTGTTAGCATGAATTAAAGATGGTTTCTTTGCCCATGAAATGTTAGAAAAACCTCACGTACCTTAATTTATGACTCTTGAATGAACTCGTGCTTTAGGGATGTTATTCGAACAATTGATGGGTGCTTCTTGTAGCCCTCGCAATGGAGATTTTGAATCTCGAAGAATTATTGAAAACCCATGATGAAATCTTAAGATATTTTGATCTTTGGGTTGAAACCTTAAGAAGTGTTCTTGGTGATTTTGAGAGAGAATGACCTTATTTTGGTGTTTGGGGGATTTAATCCCATGTTATGGCTAAATAGGGGGTGAAAAATACCACTTTTGCCGTTAAAAACGTGAAAACAGGACCTGGAAATTGGGTGCGTGCGACAGAGCATGCGTCGCATGCTAATCACGCAATGCTACTATCTCAGTCACAAAAATGTTCATAACTTTTTTCTCGGGTATTGGATTTGGATGAAATTAGTATTGTTGGATAGCTAATTTCAAGAGATTTCATTTGATATATAGTAGCCCACACAGTTCGTCATATAGAAGGAGTTACGGTTTATTGAAGTTGACCCAAGTTTCGACGTTCACTAAAACTCGAACGATAGGAAAGCTGCCAACTTGAACTTGAGTTAGAGGACCTCTATGATCTCAATTCATGCTCAAATAGGTTCCCACACTACATAATATATTAACATATAAAATTTGCATAGGATTTATGGCTTTTAGAATATCAATGCGTAGAAATGACAGTTTTCGTTCTAGCTCAAAATGCAGGGTGTTACAATATCTTTGAAAAATACCTTTGTTGAACAAATTAAAAATGTTCTTAATACTCACATAAACTGTTTTATAGGTTTAATTGTGAATGATGCTTTCCAAGTAGCAACGCTAGTTGATAAGCTACCACCTTTGTGGAAAGACTTCAAAAACTACTTAAAGCAAAAACTACTTAAAGCATAAATGAAAGGAGATTACTATTGAAGATCTTATTGTCCGACTTCATATTGAAGAGGACAATAAAGCTGCCGGAAGAAAGTCAAAGGGGAATTCTACAATTAATGGAGCACATATTATAGAAGATGACCAAAACAATTCCAAGAAAAAGAAGAAAGCTAAACAAGGAAGCAATCAACCTAAGAAAAAGTTCAAGGAAAAATACTTCAACTGTGGCAAGATTGGCCACAAGTCCACAGATTGTCGTCCCCCAAAGAAAGGCAAAAAGAAGGATCAAATAAATATGATTGAATCCAACAAAGAATGCAATGATCTGTGTGCTATGTTCTTAGAATACAACTTGACGAGGAATCCTCATGAATGGTAGATGGATTCTGGTGCCACCCGCCATGTATATGCCAACAAGGAGTTGTTTTCATCATTTTATCCGGCTCAAGAAGAAGAAATGATCTACATGGCTAACTCCGCTACTGCTAAGGTGTAGGGAACAGGAAAAATTTGCTTAAAGATGACTTCCGGCAAGGTCTTGACACTGAAAAATGTGTTATATATTCCGGAGTTACGTAGGAACTTAATTTCTGTTTCACTCCTAGATAAGAACGGATTCAAATGTGTAACCGTTTCTGGAAAAATTGTAATTAGCAAAGGAGAAATGTATGTAGTGAAAGGCTATCTGACTGAAGGTCTTTATAAGATGAATGTAATGACTGTTGAAATAAATAAAAGTTCAAATTCTTCTTATTTGCTTAAGTCTTATGATTTATGGCATTAACTTTTAGGCCATGTTAAATACAAAACGTTATGAAAACTGATTAACTTAGAAGTTTTGCCAAACTTTGAGTGCAATAAATCAAAGTGTCAAACGTGTGTGAAATTAAAGTATGCAAAGCATCCTTATAAGTCTGTTGAAAGGAATTCCAATCCCTTAGACTTAATACACAATGACATTTGTGATATGAAGTCAACACCATCACGTAGTGAGAAAAAGTATTTCATAACTTTTATTGATGATTGCATTAGATATTGTTATGTCTACTTGCTAAATAGTAAGGATGAAGCAATAAATGCGTTTAGGCAATATAAAACTGAAGTTGAAAATCAGTTAGACAAAAAGATCAAAATGATAAGAAGTGATAGGGGCGGAGAATTTGAATCTCCCTTTGCGGAAATATTTGTAGAGAATGGAATAATCCATCAAACTACGTCCCCATATTCACCTCAATCTAATGGTATTGCGGAAAGGAAAAACCAAACTTTGAAGGAAATGATGAATGCTATCCTTACGGCCAATTGTATACTCAACAGAGTTCCTTATAGTAACACACAATAAATTCCTTACGAAAAATAGAAAGGAAGGAAAACCAACTTGAAATATTTCAAAGTGTGGGGGTGCCTAGCGAAGGTTCAAGTTCCTATACTTAAAAGGGTTAAGATAGGACCTAAAACGGTGGACTGCGGGTTCATAGGATATGCAAAAAGTAGTAAGGCACGTCGATTTTTGGTCCATAAATCTGAACATCCAGATATTAATGAAAATACAGTAATTGAATCAGACAATGCTGAATTCTTTGAAAACATTCACCCGTATAAAATTAGACATGAACAGTCTAGTAGAGGATCTAAATGACCTCGAGATGAACCAAGTGAGAATGTACATAATGAAGAAAATCCAAGATGTAGTACACGTCAAAGAATGTCAACTTCATTTGGATCGGATTTTGTAACATTTCTCTTAGAAAATGAGCCTCAAACATTTAAAGAAGTGATGTCGTCGTCAGACTCATCCTTTTGGAAAGAGGCAGTCAATAGTAAGATAGATTCAATCTTAAGCAACCATACATGGGAATTGATTAACCTTCCTCCCGAAAATAAACCTTTAGGTTCTAAATGGATCTTCAAAAGGAAAATGAAGGCGGATGGTACTATTGACAAATACAAGGCAAGACTTGTAGTAAAAGTCTTCAAACAGAAGGAAGACCTTGATTACTTTGATACATAGTGACCAGTAATAAGGATAACCTCGATTTGAATGTTAATTGCCTTGGCGGCGGTATATGATCTTCAAATCCATCAAATGGATGTAAAGACCGCTTTTCTAAATGAAAATTTGGAGGAAGAAATATACATGGAACAACCTAAGGGTTTTGTGGTTCCAGGAAAGGAAAATAAGGTGTGTAAACTTGTTAAGTCACTTTATGGACTAAAACAAGCACCTAAGCAATGGCATGCAAAGTTTGACCAAACCATGTTGGCAAACGGATTCAAGATAAATGAATGTGATAAATGTGTGTTTACATTAAAGACACTCCAAATCACCAAGTCATTATTTATTTATATGTGGATGATATGTTAACCATCAGTAGAGACATTTCTGACATAAATACAACAAAACAAATGCTCGAGAGCAAGTTTGATATGAAAGACCTTGGAGTTACAGATGTGATCTTAGGTATAAGAATCCATTGAACTCCACAAGGGTTAGCATTGTCACAGTCTCATTATATCGAAAAAGTACTTAAAAAGTTCAAGTATATGGAATTCGGTATTGCCAAGACTCCATTGGATGTGAACTTTGCACTTCGAAAGAATGAAGGTGAAAGTGACTCACAATTGGAGTACGCAAGAGTATTGGGATGTTTAATGTATATAATGAACTGCACACGATTAGACATAGCCTGTACTATTAGTAAATTGAGTTGGTACACGAGTAATCCCAACAAAACTCATTGGATGGCAATGAAAAGAGTTTTGGGGTATCTTAAATACACTCAAAACTATGCTTTGTATTATAATAAATATCCTGCGATAATTGAAGGATATAGTGATGCAAATTGAATCACCGGATCGAATGAAGTAAAATCCACAGGTGGATATGTATTTACTATTGGTGGAGGAGCAGTTTCTTGGAAATTATCCAAACAGACTTGTATCGCTTGCTCTACAATGGAATCTGAATTTATCGCATTAGATAAAGTCAGTGAAGAAGCAGAATAGCTTCGGAATTTCTTGGAAGATATTCCGTATTGGCCCAAGCCAGTGGCACCAGTATGTATACACTGTGATAGTCAAATGACAATAGGTAGGGTAGGGAGCATAATGTATAATGGTAAATCTCATCACATACGATAGAGACATAATACCGTTAGGGAACTTCTCTCTAGTGGAATTATCACTATTGACTATGTAAAGTCAAAGGATAATGTGTCGGATCCACTTACAAAAGGACTATCTAGAGAAGGAGTGGAAAGAACATCCAAGGGAATGAGTTTAAGGCCTAGGACGAGTCAGCGCAGCGGTAACTCTACCTAGCAGACTGGAGATCCCAAGAGCTAGGTTCAAGGAGATCAAACAAAGTTGTGTCTGACAGGTTCAACATTGTCAATTACCCAACCCATTCTCATGATGTAGACAATGTATAGTAAACAAGGATAAGACTTAAGGTGAAAAGTCTTTTAATGATTATCTAAATTTGACAGATTTGACCAAACAGTTTAATCTACAGGATTGAACGTTTAGAAATCACCTATGTGAGGGGGAAGTGGAAGCCTCTTCAAAGAAAATGTTAGTAAAGGCCTATTCTCTATGCTCTCATGAAACCGGGATGTGTTCATGGCTGAAAAGAACAAAACCATGAGAACTATAAACATTAAAAGGATGATTGTGTGACATGTGTTGTCTAGGTGTATATAAAGTTCTATGTTTCAAAGATATCAAATCTACCGATTGACCGAGTGCATCCGATGCATGTTCACTATGGAAAGTTCAAAGGGAAACCTACTTATCCAGATGCAATCAGTCTTTGCTTGATGATCACATACTTGTCCGTAAAAGTTTTACGAAAAATAGTCATTCCCCATTCATGTGGGGGATTGTTAGGTTCATAGTAAATAAGAAGTGTGAATGGAAAAATGGGGAAAAAAAACAAGTGGAATAGAAAACTTGAGATCACACTAATATGGAAAGTGTACTCAAAAATAGGAAAGCTTACTAAACTCTCCCACATTGGTGGGAGAAAGAAGCTTTAAAGTGTTTATATTGTGAAACACACTCCCACATGGATAAGTGAGGCAAGGAATAAGAGATGTCTCGCGTCGTCATCGTCGTCGCTCGCTCGGCTCAGATTCGGATTCGGATTCGGATTCAGATTTGGCAAATGATCGATCAATGAGATCTATCTTTTTGGGCAAACTTTATTTGAATTTATGCGTGCAGTAAAAGTAACAGATGCACTCTTTCGACTGAACTGATGCGTTGTTTTTGAGCGGATGCACTGTTTCTATTTCGACGAACTGATGCTCTTCTGGTTCGACTGAACAAATGCAATTCTTTAATGAACTAATGCACTTTTTTGAACAGGTGCAATGTTTGGTGAAATGGTATACTGTTTCAGCAAGAATAAATACTGCAAAATGCATTTTCAGAAAAGTCACACCTCTAGATTGAACCATTGCCACCTTTTCAAAGGGGCCTGTTATGGCTATATAAGCCTGGTTTCATTCACAGGTTTTGAGATGAAATTTTTAGAATAAAAACTCTCTTCTTTTCTTTACAAATATTCTGTGTGATCAATAAAAACGTTCTGTGCATTCTAAGAATCCGCCTATTTGAGGTACCACTATAGTCGGATTGAAGGCCATTTTATCCTGGGAGGAAGATTCCATAACCTCGCGTACAATGAGGCAAATTATTCCTTAAGGAAAGTCCGTGAATTCATACGACTTGGTCTTATTCATTTCTGTTTCATCTAATTTTTCTGAGAAAAAATAAAAAATACACCTCTTGGAAAGAATCAGTGTGATCTTGTGTTGAGGGTATTTGGTATACTTCATTTTGTTCTTGTTTTATAAACTTGAACTAGTTGAAGTTGTTGTTCTACTATACAGATTCTGCATACCCGAATATATTGTGGGAAATAACAGGAACTACCCAAGATTTGTATAATGAGATTGCAATTAGGAGATTCTTCACATTGTACAATTTCTCTTATTTATTGTGAAAATCTCTCTTTGATTTCGCCTTTAGCACTAGGCTTGGGTCAACCCATAATAATGATAGTTAACACAAGATCTTCCACAACAGGTACTCATGGCGCCACCAAATGGTCTACTTAGCCGAACATGGCTACCGTGCGCGGCACCAGACTTGAGGGGTTATGGTGATACTACAGGTGCACCTGTTAATGACATTTCAAAGTTCAGTCTCTTTCACCTCGTGGGTGATCTTATCGCCACACTGCTTGAAGCCATAGATCCAAATGAAGATAACGTGTTTGTTGTTGCTCATGACTGGGGTGCCATAATTGCTTGGCATTTATGCCTTTTTAGGCCAGACAAAGTTAAGGCGTTGGTGAATTTGAGTGTCCATTTTTCACCAAGGAACCCACACATGAATTGGGTGGAGTGGTTTAAGGCTTTATATGGGGAAGATCATTATATCCTGAGATTTCAGGTTCTCTTTGTGCTTGTCTGTGTATCTGTTTAATTTGTCATATGTGTTTGATAGCTATTCTACAAGCTTAATGAAACATGGCACATTAAACTCTCCATGCACACGGGATTCAAGTTGTGGTGGAGGTAGGATTTTCACCGAGGAATTCATCCTCTACCATATATACATGAAAACGAAAATTTGGCCTTGTTTATACGGTGTGATTTTCGGCCAAACTTCCGCCCGTCTAGCTCCAGCCCTGGCCATTCAGGGATGGGTTGGACCATATTGAGTTTATTGTTGACAATTCTTACCTTGCAAACATTATGTTAGTGATATCAAGTCTTCAGAGCAAATTTGAAGCAGATGATCTGAAAAGCAAAAGTAGATCAAGAAATATCTCATTTATTTGTTTGGAACATGTTGCATACCATTCAAAAGCTCTTTGGAACAGCCGTAATATTAACTCAATCTTAGTCTACCTTGACTTCGACTTGAAAGAGGACGTCTTTGCCTCTGTTGTTGAAAAGTCAGCACTCATTTGGGGTCCACACCTGGCTTTGTCATTTAGCGGTAACAGCTGGAGTTTGCTCCTCTTTCTAGGGATCTAATGGACGTAAACCACCTTGTATGATAAGGGCGTAGTTTATTGAGATTTAATTTTGATTGCTAAAAACACTACCCTGCAGGTACCGGGCGAAATTGAAGCTGAGTTTTCTCCATATGGTGTTAAGGCTGTTCTTAAGAAATTTTTGACATTCCGTGGTCCTGGACCATTTTATTTTCCTAAAGGCAATGGTATTGACGCTGTCCCTGATGCTCCCGCTGCACTTTCATCTTGGTTGTCTGAGGAAGGCTTGGATTACTTTGCCAGCAAGTTTGAGAAGACTGGTTTCACTGGTCCAGTCAACTATAAGCGTTCCTCGCTTTCTGTGATATTGAAACTTTGGCTAAATAGACTATAAAAAAAATACCTTAGTTTGTTTTAGAAGACAAATTCCTTGGACCTTATTAGAATGAAACAAAACTGAAAGGAGCGGAATCGATGCGGTGGAGCCGCACAGAACCTAACTAATTCGTAATCGATGCGTATAGTTAATTGATCGATATAAATTATCATGCTCTCTAGGAAGTCTAGAAAACTGTGAAGTTCATGTCTTCATGAACGCTATCATATTCTATGTTGCTCAGATTCTTCAAAACTGTTGCCACACTTGTGTCGGATCCTCCAAAGATGCACTGTTTTTGGAGGATCCGACACGCATTAGTTGTTTTTAGACTGTCTTGATCAACTTCTTCATACATGGACCCTAGCAGGGCTTAGTATCTTAGTATCTCTAGTCAAGAAAATGACATTTTGACGTGTATATATATGTCACGACCCGATTAGTTGTTTTTAGATCAACTTCTTCATACATGGACGCTGCTTAGTATCTTATAGACTGTTTGAGATTGTTTATTTCTCAAAATAAGCACTTATTTTGAGAAAAAAATACTTTTTTTTAAAAGAAGGTGTTTGGTAAACTTGTCAGAAGCAGAGAAACAGAAAATTTTTTCGTCTCAAAATAAGCAGAAGCAGAAAATTATTTTTTATGTCAAAAATATCCCTATCACACAAATATTTATATATATATACACACACACCTTATTAATTAATTAACATATCTTACAAGTTTGATTAACGTTTAATTTTTAAGAATTTATATTTCATATTTCAAAGAAGTAGACCAGGCTTTTGGTATACCTTTAGAAATACAAGACATATGTTCTATAAGTATGGAGACATTGCATGGTAAAATTAGGGATGAAATCATTGAGAATTTTAGTGATGTATGAAGGGCTAGTTATTTTTGTCGTTAATTTTTTCATATATAGTGATTTAATTTATGAAATAACTTCTGTATTCATTTTTGTTTGATGTTTTAAGTAATATTTAAATTATTTAAGTAATATATCACCATTTAATTTTTTTAATGTATTTATGTATATAAATATTGATTGAAAATTTTAGAGTACGTATTTTTTAATTAAATTAAAAATATTATAATAGATATTTAAAATAATTTTTCTCTATAAATTGATTTTAGTAATAATAGTCTATTGATAGATGTCCTTTTTGGTCATTTGTCTCAAAAAACACTTCTTGGCAAAGATTATCCAAACACAATTTGATTATCAAACGCTCTTTTCAAATGAATTTACCAAACACAAACTGCTTTTTTTTTAAAGCACTTTTCTGAAAAGTCATTTTATAAAAGTATTTCTCAAATAAGCAGTTTTACAACAGCAATCCCAAATGAGGTGTATATATATGTCACGACCCGATCTTCATACATGGACGCTAGCAGGGCTTAGTATCTTTAGTCAAGAAAATGACATTTTTGACGTGTATATATATGTCACGACCCGAGCTGGGGCCCTGGATGCAATGGGCATATCGAACCACGAAGGCCAGAGAGACCCTGTAACTCCCCAACCCACTAGTAATATTGTCCGCTTTGGGCCCAGACCCGTACGACTTCAAAACGCGTCACTAAGGAGTAAGGTTTGCCTACTTATAAACCCAGTATCCCTAATGTGTTTTGCCGATGTGGACTCCTTATGGGGTGTTACAATATATTTGGGATTTGAAGTATGGAGATGCCCGAAACTTTACATACACCCTAAAATTTCGTCTTATGAAATGCAGAAACTGGGAACTCACAGCACCATGGACAGGGGCTCAAGTTAAAGTTCCAACCAAGTTTATCGTTGATGAATTCGACTTGGTTTATCGTATACCGGGTGCTAAAGAGTACATACACAATGATGGATTTAAGAAAGATGTTCCATTGTTGGAGGAAGTTGTGGTTGTGGAAGGTGCAGCTCACTTTGTCAACAAAGAAAGGCCAGATGAGATTAACAAGCACATCTATGACTTCATTCAAAAGTTCTGAACTTACTCTTTTCTCACTTCTACAAGTCGAGTCCGACTCTCTACAGCATGGACGCCTTTGATTGGATGGAGACAAATGTATAGAAAGTGTGTTGTGTATGATTGTACCTGTTTTGAGTTTGATAACTCTTCTAATAATTACTTTCTAAGAGATTGTTCTTATGGTTATCACTTTTTATGCTATAAAAGAGTGCTCTTATGGTGAATTGATGGTCAGTTTTAGCCATCATAATAATTGTTGCTTAAACAAATAGTGGTAAGGTTTGTGTACACTTTACCCTCATCAAACCTCAAATTTTACTGAGTATGTTGTTGTAAAGATAGAAAGTATGTTTGATATCACGTATCTATGGCAACTTTACTAGTAATAATAATTGTCGCTAAAAAAATGCCGCCAAAGGTAATTATTTTTAGCGTCAATAGTATGGGTCTATACTAGTATTTGGTAAATGCCGCTGTTATGAACTAATTGTTCCACATTGAAAAAATTGAGAAATGCTAAGGGGTTTATAGGCCAAATGGGTTCACCCACCCATCAGGCTAGACTTTTAGGTTGGGCTTTCCCGTTTGGTTTATAACATTGGGTCTTTCATTAAGACCACGCATTGGGCTGTGACTCGGAGTGGTGGCCTGAACACAAGAGGGGTGCCAGTCGTGATCAACGAGCCGTGACTCGGAGTGGTGGCCTGAACACAAGAGGGATACCAGTCGTGACCAACGAGGATCGATCTACGCGTGAGGAGTGTGGTGGCCTGGACCAAAGAGGGGGGGTGTCAGCCGTGACCAACGAGGTCGTTGGTTCTCCAACAGAGCTGATTGTTATGAACCAATTGTCCCACATTTATCCGCGACTCGGAGTGGTGGCCAGTGCGCCAAGAGTGTGGTGGCCTGGACTGAAGAGGGGGTGTCAGCCGTGACCAGCGAGGTTGTTGGTTCTCCAGCGGAGGCGATTGTTATGAACCAATTGTCCCTCGTTGGTTCTCCAACGGAGACGATTGTTATGAACCAATTGTCCCATATTTATCAGGCTAGTCTTTTGGGTTGGGCTCTCCCGTTTGGTTTATAAGCGACTCTAAATGCAATGACATTTAATCAGTTGCCGATAAATGTGTTCGCGGCAATATTTAATGCAATGCAGCAATGTCTAATGCAAAGGGAAAATGCTCGAATACTATTAGAAATAGCTCACTTATGCCATCAGTTAAAAGTTCGGCTCATTCATGTCATCGTCGTTACAAAATTAGCTCATTCATGCCATTATTTTTTAATGGTGGGTTTTCAAAAACAGCTTTACCACGTAACCTTTTATTAGAGGTCCACGTCATTAATTAAAATAAATCAATACTCTTTATAAAATCTTGTATTGCATGTATTCTTTCCATTGAAAACTCCCTTTGACGCTTTCAAAATTCAAATTCACCAATTAACAGCAAAGAAAATCTGCCATCGAAACCTCCCTTGGTAGCTTTCAAATACACGAATAAACACCAGCCAAAATATTAAATACACGAAAATTAACAACAAAATATGATCTATATGTTATGGTAATTAGATGGAAAAATAAAATAGAGGAAAGAGGTGGTTAAGAACCCAAGTTTCAAATAGTGTGGTAGTTAGAATATTGACTAATTGAAATTGCCTTAGCTTAAGCATATTCACCAGTATATATAGGTTACCTGGGTGAGCAGATTGTGTGGCCAAACTCAGTGGTGACTCTTTCAATTAATTAATGACGTAGATCTTTAATAAAAGGCTATGTGCAAAGTTATTTTTGAAAACTCATCATTAAAATGTAATGACATGGATGAGAAGGTTTTGTAACGACGATGACATAAATGAATCGAACTTTTAACTGATGACATAAATGATTTATTTTTGATAGTTCAATGGCATATTTGAGTTTTAAATGACATTTACTCAATTGCAGATAAATGTGTTTGCGGCAATAATTAATGCAAAAGACATTTAATCAATTGGCGATAAATGTGTTTGCGGCTATATTTATTGTTGTTAGAAGATAAATGTATTGCCACTAAATGTATCTCTTTTTAGTGCAATGTCCTATGCATTTTTTTATTTTTTTTGAGAAAAAAGATCTCATAATTTGGCTTCTTAGTTGTTTGGATTAGGAATGAACGATATTAAGGCAAATCCAATTTAACGACGGATCAATGATAGAATTATCAAAAGATGATGTTATCTACTACAAATTTCACTTCATAATTAAAGTGGTCCAATTCTTCTTCTGGTTTCGCACATGACGAGAATTTTAGTGCACTAAACTGTCAGATTATTATTAGTGGTCCGTCGTTGATACGGGCACGATCACGATCACGACGATGAACGTTTTTGAGTATTTTGAATGTAGCCGAGGAAGTGTGCAAATTGAAGTGTGAAGAAGGGCCTTGGTGTGCCCAAGGTCGCCCCAAAATACACTCCATGGGCGCCTATTTTGTGCCCTTTTCATTAAAAGGCTCTTTTGTCTTTTTACCTCTTATTGTAATAAGTCTATAAATAGAACATGATAAAGTTTTAGTTCATTAGTTATTGAATATTGATGTAAGAACACAAAGAACACCTCTCTTGAGAGAGAGCCCCTCCCTAGGCCAAAACTAGGACATGAGCAAGTGTGGAATCACTTGTGAATGTGTATTGCTTGGGAACATTGGTGCTTGAGAGGTGGATTCTGATCTTGTATCTTCGTAAGGGTGCGGTGTTGCTATTGTAAGTCTAAAGGGTCCTTAGATTTAATACATCTTTGGGTTCTTAACCTTGTAATAGTGTATGACACACTTTCTATCTTTACATTTCATGTCTTAGTTTGTGATGTCTAGTGAACTCGTGTGTTCTTGTTGAGTCTTGTCATGTTGTAACGTTGGATTGTTGTTATCCTAGTTTTGTTCTTCTTATCATAATATTGTTTATCTCTTGTTTTGTTAGTCATTTTCACCTTCTTTCTTGTTGTTGTCGGAGCCGAGAATTGTGTTTGTGTTGCTCTCTGATTTTCCTTTGTTTGTGGACTGTTTTTGGCTTGCTTTTTTGATACATTCCAAGTTGTTCTTGTATCAATCGTGCAGGCCAAACACCATATGAAACTCCAGACATAATTGACAGTCGTCTTTGGACTTTTTTAATGCAAAAGATTTGCTTCAAAAAAGGGAAACATCGACAATTTCTTAAATTTATCAGCAAATTAATCTTAATACACTCAAATTATGACATGTTTCTAATTTAACATATAAACAAGTGTTTTTATTTGACACTTTCAACTCAAGTATTAAAAAAAAATTCATGTACGATCTCAATGATCCAAGTTAACTACATATAAAATGCAGTGTCAATTGAAACAAACGATACTAAAACATAAAATGTGCAATTTAAATTACTCCAGATGGAAGAATGAAATTGATTATAAATTTGATTTATTAACAGATGAAATCTCTAATTATCACTATGTTTTATCTTTTAGCCAACTAATGACTTTATTTAATATTTGTTTGACACTATGATTTATTTGCTATTATGAAAAATCACAATTTTTACTTTCTTTTTATCTCAATAGTTGTTTTAATCTAAATCTGATTTTGACAAAAGAGTATTAACATAAATTACGCCTTAATAAGAAGTACAACTAATATGAATAAAAAATAAAATTTAGAATAAAAAAACATACCTTAAATTCACTTGTAATCGATACCTTGTAATTAAAACAAAGTTTTATCCGCGTGTTTCACATAAATCTTTCTTCATCTGCACAAACATACTAAAGAATCAATCAATAACAATTTATTTATGAAGGCAAATACAAATAATAAAAGATTATGAAAAAATCATCTTAGAAGTTAAAGGATCTTCATTTTTGTTAAAGCCTAATTTAAAGCAACAATAAAAAAAATTGAACTTATTTTGAAGGTAAATTTAAACAAACAAATAAAAAAAGGCATCAAATATAGAAGCTTAAAACCCCAGACGAACTTATTTGCAATCAAAACAAAAAGTTGAAAAAGGTAAAAATAAAATAAAAATTAATGTGATTCTTTACATATATTATTTTAGGACTGTTAATTTATTTTCATATATTTTAGGATTCATATATTTTATGTAGTTTAGAATTCTTGAGAAAATTAAAGGAAATGTGTTTTTAAGTCTTGAATGAAGGATTGGTGTCATTGACCAATTTAAAGAACTTGGTCAAACATAATTAAAAAACTTGATTAGGTTAATTGTGGACTTGATTAATATTTTCTAAACTTTTTAATCTTTTCAAAAATACAAATTAACCCACACCCACAAAACTTTCCTCCCTCTGCAAATCAATCTCTCTCTCTCTTCTCTGTTTCTCTCGATAGTTTCTCTCTCTAACTTCTCCCAACCAACAACTTTTCAAATTTCTCCCTTCAATCTTGTGCAACTTCAACCTCTGGTAACAAATAGTTTTGAGTTCTTGCCGGTTTCTTTTTGACTTTCAACCATCAGTCGACATGACAACATTCTCCGGCGACAACAACTTCGAGTTCTTCATCATTTCTTTTCGATTTTCACAAGTAAAAAATTAAGGATTTTAAGTTATGACGAAAATGAGGAACTTGATTTGTTGGTGTTTGTTATTTTTTTATGTTTTTTGTTATTTTTTTTTAATGTTGTTATTTTTTAGTTGAATTTCTCATATGGATGTATCTGCTACTGCTGTTTTTTAATAATGGATAAAACATGTAACGTGAATCCAACAGATGAGTATTTGATGCAGCATATATGACTAATCTGTTGCACATATTAGTAATCTGTTGCAACATATATGACTAATATATTGCGCAGATTAGTAATCTGTTGCAACATATATGACTAATCTGTTGCACAGATTAGTAATATGTTGCAATATATATGACTAATCTGTTGTAACATATATGACTAATCTGTTGCAACATATATAATTAATTTATTGCAAAAAATGAGTAATCTGTTGCAACATATATAACTAATTTGTTGCAACAAATTAGTAATTTGTTGCAACATATATGACTAATTTATTGCAACAAATGAGTAATCTATTGCAACATATATGACTAATCTGTTGCAACAGATTACTCATCTGTTGGATTCATTTTATAGTGTTGTAATATGAATCCAACATATGGGTCATCTATTGCAACAGATTAGTCATATATTGCAACAGATTACTCACTTGTTGCAATAGATGACTCATATATTGGATTCATATTGCAGGTTCTATCCATTGTAGCAGTAGTAGATACACCAATAAGAAATTCAACAAAAATTATAATTTTACTTACAAAATAAGCTATGAAGTAATGTTCAAGTGATATACGAACAAAATTTGACCTAATTTTTTTTTTTAAATTTCAACAGGGGCACAACGAATAAGTAAAACATACGAAAAACTTTATGAAACGGGCAAAGAAGACAAAAATAATATACCATACATCAAATACAAAAGGATCAAGGGGACAAACATTTGAGTTCTTCTAAAAACGTTTAAGTTTCCTAATATTTTAATTGCTTTGTAATAGTTGACCCATCTATTACAACAGATTTTCTATCTGTTTGATAATTTCCAACAGATGAATCATCTGATGCAACATGCTAGTCATCTATTGATTCAAACTAAGCAATTATTAGTAATAACTAAATTGATTTAACTAAAATTAAAGACGTCTCGATGACAATGGGACAAACATTTGTGTTCTCCTAAAAATATTTGAGTTTCCTAGTATTTTAATTATTTTCCAACAAATTATCTATTTGTTGCAATAAGTTAGTCATCTATTGCAACAGATGTTTATAACAAGTTAGTCATTTGTTTATTCAAATTAAAAAATTATTAATAATTACTAAATTAATTAAATTAAAATTGAAGACAAGTCTTTAATACAAGACCTTAGACAAGGGGACAAATGTTTGAGTTCTCCTAAAAACATTTGAGCTTTAGTATTTTAAATTGTTTTTCAACATATATCGAACTCGGAACCAAAATGAGCCACGGAATTAAAAAAGTGACCAAAATAGGTCACCTATTTAAAAAGTTACCAAAATAGGCTAAACGTAATAATTTATTATGTTTTCTACTTTTTTCTTAACGGTCAACTAACGGAGTTGACTTTTACAAAAACGTAAGAATTTCTTACGTTTTATAAAAAAAAATATATAAAACGTAAGAATTTCTTACATTTTACACGATAACTGAGGAAAAAAATATAATGAATTTTCAAATCAATTAAAAAGGTACTAAAAAAAAAAGAGTTGTTCAACGTAAAAAAAAATTACGTTCTTAACTTTTTTATAGCAGTCGTCCCCCACCCACAATTTCTTTTTTCACAAATGTCCCATCACTTCTACTTTTTCCTCTTTTTACATATGATAATTATGAATTTTTTATTAGTTAAATTTATTTATATTTTAGATGTAGCTCAAATAATTTAATTTTTCTAATAAATTTTTACGTTTTACATAAAAAAAAATAAAAAAAGAAGTATCAATTACCTCATTAACTTAACAATTTTCTTATATTTATTCTATATCAAAAAATAATCACTTCTATCCTTAATTATTCGATTTCTCTTTTAAAAAATTATACTTTTGAGTTTTCCTCTACTCCAAAATAATGAAATGTTGAATTATCGTCGATCAAATATGCTACTATACAAGAATTATATTTTTTTAGGAATGTTCCTAAAAAATATATTTTCTTATATTAATTTAGGAGTGTTCCTAAATTAAATTGTGACTTTTTACTCCATTAATTATAATATGAAACGTATTTGTGCATGTGAGTCTCCTCAATATCCTAATTGAAACACTAATCGAAAACTACGATGAATCACTACCCGAAAAAATTAATTTCATATTTTTAACATACCAAAAAAATATAATTATTGTATATAGTAGCATATTTGATCGACGATAATTCAACATTTCACTATTTTGGAGTAGAGAAAAACTCAAAAGTATAATTTCTTTTGAGAGAAATTGGATAATTAAGGATAGAAGTGATTATTTTTTTACATAGAATAAATATAATAAAATTGTTAAGTTAATGAGGTAATTGATACTTCTATTTTTTAAATTTTTTATGTAAAAAATAAAAATTTATTAGATAGAGGAAAAAATAAATTATTTGAACTACATGTAAAATATAAATTAATTTAACTAATCAAAAAATTCATAATTATCATATGTAAAAAGAGGAAAAAGTAGAAGTGATTGGACATTTGTAGAAAATAAATTGTGGGTGGGGGACCACTGCTATAAAAAAGTTAAGAACGTAACTTTTTGTTATATTGAACAACTCATTTTTTAGTATCTTTTTAATTGATTTGATAAGTCACTGCATTTTTTTCCTCGATCATTGTATAAAACGTAAGAAATTCTTACGTTTTATATTTTTTTTTATAAAACGTAAGAATTTTTTACGTTTTACAAAAAAAAATGTAAAACGTAAAAAATTCTTACATTTTTGTAAAAGTCAACTCCATTAGTTGATCGTTAAGAAAAAATAGAAGATGTAATAAATTATTACGTTTAGCCTATTTTGATAACTTTTTAAATAGGTGACCTATTTTGGTCACTTTTTAAATTCTGTGGCTCATTTTGGTTCTGAGTTCACATATATCTTGTCTATTGAATAATTTTCAATAGATGAGTCATATGTTGTAACAGTTTAGTCATCTGTTGCAACAGATGTCTATATTTGTTGGATAATTTTCAATAGATGATTTAAATATTTCAACAGGTTAGTCATCTGTTGCAACAGATGTCTATATATGTTTGATCATTTTCAACAAATGTCTTTAACAGTTTGGCCTTTTCCAACAGATTACTCATCTATTACAACATGTTAATTGAAATCATAATTGAACTTATCAATTCATCTTTAATTTTATTTAAATCAATGTTGTTATTACTAATAATGTCTTAATTTGAATCATTTTAAATAAAATTGGTCAATTAACACTTTACTCAGGACGAATACACTTAGATGATTATGTAATTACTATGAGATTAATTGAAATCGTAATTAAATTATAAATTCATCTTTAATTTTAGTTAAATAAATTTAGTTATTACTAATAATTACTTAATTTAAATTATTTCAAATCAAATTGGTCAATTGATCATTTTACTTAAGACGAAACACTTAGTTAATCATGTAATTACTATAAAATTAATTGAAATTGTAAGTGAACTTACTAATTCATCTTTAATTTTAGTTAAATCAACTAGTTATTTCTAATTATGGGTTGGTTTGAATCATTTCAAATAAAATTGGTTAATTGATCACTCTACTCAGGAAGAACACACTTAGTTGATTGTATAATTACCATGAGATTAATTGAAATAGTAATTGAACTTATTAATACTAGTTAAATCAATTTAGTTATTACTAATATAATGGCTTAATATGAATCAATAGATGACCAAGATGTTGCAAAAGAAAAGTAATCTGTTGAAAATGACTAAACAAATAAAGACATCTGTTGCAACGAATTAGTCACCTATTGCAACAGATTAGTAATATGTTGGAAATAACAAACACATAAAGTCATATGTTGCAACATATTGGTCATCTGTTGGAAATGACCAACAGATAAAGACATTTGTTACAATAGATGACTAATCTATTGCAATATATGTGTATATTTGTTTGATAATTTTCAATATATGACTCATCTGCTGAAACAGATTTAATCTGTTGCAATAGGTTATACACTTAAATGATCATGTAGTTACTATGAGATTAATTGAAATTGTAATTATTAAATCAATTTGGCTATTACTAATAATGACTTAATTTGAATCATTTCAAATAAAATTAGTCAATTGATCACTCTACTCAGAATGAACACACTAAGATGATCGTGTAATTAATATAAGAATAATTGAAATCGTAATTGAACTTATCAATTCATTCTTAATTTTAGTTATACCAATGTAGTTATTGCTACTAATATCTTAATTTGAATCATTTCAAATAAAATTAGTCAATTAACACTTTACTCAAGACGAATACACTTAGATGGTCATGTAATTACTAGAGATTAATTGAAATCATAATTAAAATTATCAATTCATCTTTAATTTTAGTTAAATTAATTTAATTATTACTAATAATTGCTTGTTTTTAATTATTTCAAATAAAATTGGTCAATTGATCATTCTACTTAAGACGAAACACTTAGTTGATCATGTAATTACTATAAAATTAATTGAAATTGTAAGTCCACTTACTATTTCATCTTTAATTTTAGTTAAATCAATATAGTTATTTCTAATTATGGTTTGATTTTAATCATTTCAAATAAAATTGGTCAATTGATCACTCTACTCAGGACGAACACACTTAATTGATAATGTAATTACCATGAGATTAATAGAAACTGTAATTGAACTTATTAATTCATGTTTAATTCTAGTTAAATAAATTTAGTTATTACTAATATAATGGCTTAATATGAATCAATAGATGACTAACATGTTGCAAAAAGATGAGTAATTTGTTGAAAATGACTAAACAAATAAAGACATCTGTTGGAAATGACCAAACAGATAAAAATATATGTTGGAAATGACCAAACAAATATAGACATATGTTACAACAGATGACTAATCTATTGCAATAAACGACTCATCTATTGAAAATTATCAAACAAATATAGATATCTGTTGCAACAGATGACTCATTTGTTGAAAATTATCGAATATATATGATATATTTTGGAAAATAATTTAAAATACTAAAGCTCAGATGTTTTTAAAAGAACTCAAATGTTTGTCCCCTTGCCTAAGGTCTTGTCTTTAATTTTAGTTAAATCAATTTAGTTATTACTAATAATTGCTTAATTTGAATCATTTTAAATAAAATTTATCAATTGATCATTCTATTAAGGACGAATACATTAATTGAAATTGTAAGTGGACTTATCGATTCATCTTTTATTTAGTCAAAATTAATTTATTTATTACTAATAATGACTTAATTTGAATCATTTGAAATAAAATTGGTCGATTAATCACTCTCCTCGAGATGAATACACATACTTGATCATGTAATTACTATGAGATTAATTGAAATTGTAAGTGAACTTATCAATTCATCTTTAATTTTAGTTATATCAATTTAGTTATTACGAATATATAATGGCTTAATTTGACTCATTTCAAATAAAATTGGTCAATTGATCACTCTAATCATGGCAAATACACTTAGTTGATAATTTAATTACTATGAGATTAATTGAAATTGTAAGTTTATCTTTAATTTTAGTTAAATCAATTTAGTTATTACTAATAATATCTTAATTTTAATTATTTCAAATAAAATTGGTCGATTGATTACTCTACTCCGGACGAATACACTTAGTTAATCATGTAATTACGATGAGATTAATTGAAATTGTAAGTGAACTCATTAATTCATGTTTAGTTTTAGTTAATCAACATAGTTATTACTAATAATGGATTAATTTGAATCATTTAAAATAAAATTGGTCAATTAATTATTCTACTAAGGATGATACACTTAATTGATCATTTAATTACTGAGATTAATTGAAATCGTAATTGAACTTACTAATTCATTTTTAATTTTAGTTAAATCAATGTAGTTATTTCTAATAATGGTTTAATTTGAATTATTTCACATAAAATTTATCAATTAATCATTCTACTCAATGCGAAACACTTAATTGATCATGTAATTACTATGAAATTAATTGAAATCGTAATTGAACTTACTAATTCATCTTTAGTTTTAGTTAAATTAATATAGTTATTTCTAATGATGACTTAGTTTGAATCATTTCAAATAAAATTGATCAATTGATCACGCTACTCAGGAAGAACATACTTAGTTGATCGTGTAATTACCATGAGATTAATTGAAACTGTAATTGAACTTATTAATTCATATTTTATTTTAGTAATCAATTTAGTTATTACTAATAATGACTTAATGTGAATCAATAGATGACTAACATGTTACAACATATGAGTAATCTGTTGGAAATGACCAAACAAATAAAAACATCTGTTGAAAATGACCAAACAGATACAGACATCTGTTGCAACAAATGACTCACTTGTTGCAACAACTAATTCATCTATTGAAAATTATCAAACAGATATAGACATCTGTTGTAACAGATGACTAAGTTGTTGTAACATATGACTCATCTATTGGAAATTACTAAATAGACAAAATATGTGTTGAAAAGCAATTTAAAATACTAAAGCTCAAATGTTTTTAGGAGTACTCAAACGTTTTCCACCTTGTCTAAGTCCTTGTCTTCAATTTTAGTTAAATCAATTTAATTATTATTAATAATTACTTAATTTGAATCAACAAATGACTAACCCGTTATAAGCATTTATTGCAACAGATGACTAACTTGTTGCAACAAATAGGTGATATGTTGGAAAATAATTAAAATACTAGGGAACTCAAATATTTTTAGGAGAACTCAAATGTTTGTCCCATTGTCTTAAAGACTTGTCTTTAATTTTAGCTAAATCAATTTAGTTATTACTAATAATTGCTTAATTTGAATCAATAAATGATTAACATGTTATAACAGATGATTCATCTGTTGAAAATTATCAAACAGATAGAAAATCTGTTATAATATATGGCTTATCCATTAGAAAACAATTAAAATACTAGGGAACTTAAATATTTTTAGGAGAAATCAAACGTTTGTCCCCTTGACCCTTTTGCATTTGATGTATGATACACTATTTTTGTCTTCTTTACCTGTTTCATGAAATTTTTCATGTGTTTCACTTATTCGTTGTGCCCTTGTTGAAATTTTTAGGTCAAATTTTGTTCTATATCACTTGGACATTACTTCATAGGTGCTTTTGTAAGTGTAATTATGATTTTTGTTGAATTTTTTATTTGGTATATTTGCTACTGCTACAATGGATAGATACTGCAACATGAATCCAATATATGAGTCATTTATTGCAACAAGTGAGTAATCTGTTGCAACATATGACTAATTTGTTGCAACAGATGACCCATATGTTGAATTCATGTTACAACATTATAATACAAATCCAACAGATGTTGCAACAAATTAATCACATATGTTGCAACAGATTACTCATATGTTGCAACAGATTAGTCAATATGTTGCAACAGATTAGTCAATATGTTGTAACAGTTTAGTCAATATGTTGCAACATATTACTCATATATGCAACAAATTACTCATCTGTTGGATTTACGTTACATGTTTTATCTACTGTTGAAAAAACAGCAGTAGCAGATACACCCAGATGAGAAATTCAACTAAAAATTATAATTTTACTTACTAAAATCACCTGTAAGTAATTACCAAGTGATATACGAATAAAATTTGACCTAAAAAAATTTGATCAAGTAGCAATAGTAGCGGTAACAACAATGTTCAACAATAAGAAGATAATGATGATGAACAAGAAGATATGATAATGAAGAACAAGATGATGATAAGAATAAGAAGATGATGAATAAAGCAACAACAATAATGAAAAATAAAAATCACGAAGAGAGAGAAAACTCCAATAAATGAGAAGAGAGAGAAACGTTCCTTTTTTTCCTCCATTTCTAGTTATATTAGGTTTTATATTGGATCAAAGTGTAAATTAAAAAACTTGTGGGTTATTTTCAAACTCTTCTTACTTTCTTAATCCTTAATAAAGTAATTGTCACTTCCACTCAATTATTAAGATTTGTGTCATCCACACTTTATTTTAAAACTCTTTTGTCACCTAGAGCCCAAAGCCCCAGGATTCTTAATCTTTCCATATATTTATTTTCTCAGGGTTTTCCCATATATTGAAGGAAATAGGTGAAAAACGATTTTGTCTATTGTAGAGTGTTTTAATGAAAGACAAAAGGTTTGAATTACTTTTATAAGGGTTTTCACACTTTTAAAATAACTAGTTTAATAGCACGTGCCTTGCACGTGTAATTTTTGATTAACTAAGATTAGACGATTTTGTCTATCGCGAATATTTTTAATAAACTACAAAAAGTTTAAATCACTACTCAAAGATTATGTATTTTATTGTCAGCACATATATATTTTACCCCCATAAGTTTCAAGTGGTTAACGGATCGTCACTTTTGCGTATGTCTTTCCCTTGCCATTAGAGTCTAAGAGAGACGCATCGATTTGAACCATATTTGTAGTACGACTATTTTTTTTTATATTTAAACTTTTTTTTATTTTTAAAGTTAAATATTTAGAAAAATTTTGATTACTTACTTAAAAGTTTTAAAAATCTAATATTTCTTATATTTTTCTTATTCTAACTCTTTCATATTTATTTCTAGATTTTTCAATTCTTCTTAAAATCACCTTTAGTTGATTTAGAAATTTTAAACTAATGAAAAATATATTAATTGTCATTAATTTTGATGACTTCTAATAAGAAAATGTTTTAATATAAATATTTAGTTAATTTTCATCCGTTAAATATTAGAAAAATTGTGAAAAGATGATTTTGTCTAAAAGTAAGACTTTTAATGAAGCACAAAAAGTTCAAACAATATTTCTAGGGATCTTCACACTTTTAATATATTATAGATATAGATATAGTTTAAGGAAACGTGCAGTTACACGTTTATTCCATACTATATAAAATTTATACATGTTATAAAAAGTAGTCCAATGATACTTATTCACCTTGAAAAAGCAATAGATAACTTATCATTATCTAATATATGTTACAAAAAAATTGAATTTATTCTAATCAATGGGTAATATATAAAATTATCTATATTATTTATTATTTCTTAAAAGGTGTGTCAAGTCAATAATGGACACATAAAGATGGACGGAGAGAATAGCTATTTAATGCATAATATTTTTCTAAATAAATCTGTATAGATTAATGTGTTATATATAGAGCTTACATTTATATTAAAAAAATAAAAAAGCGTGATTTTAATTACAAACACAACCGCGTCTGCCAATATCATAACTTAATTTTTAGTCATTTAATTGCAAAAATATAAAATAATGAAATATGTAAAATATAACTATCTAAGACAATGTAGCATGTGGCAACCAATGTAATGGTATAAATTCCGTCTCTAAATTTAAGAATAAAAAACTAACAACATCACGAGAATATTATTGTATATTATATCAAATATATATTAATGTATATTATATCAAATATTTAATAACAGGAACATGCAATCATTTCTTTTCCACTGTTAAATTTCATAATTAAATATTTGTATTGTTTAGGACATGCACATTTCTTATATTTCATATTTTATTGTAATTTATTTATTTTATACAACTATATGTATATATTAAATCTTGAATCCCCTTAATAAAATTCTTGACTTGGCTCAAGACCTTTAGTATCTAGTTTACGACAAGAAATCCTATCTATTTCACCACATCACTTGATAGATGAGGGAATCATTGTTTTGCTCACCTCTTGACGGGATAAAAGCTAAAGGCATGGACAACAATTATATGGTGGAAATATTCTTTTATGATTATTTAGCCCTTTCTTAAATTTCTTATGTGTAAAGATAAAAGTCTCTTGTAAAGGGGACTATATTGCTCAAACTTTTAAAAATTGATGTCATACTCGTATTGAATCCTCCAAAAATATATTAATCTTGAAAGATCCAACATACGCCTATTAATATTTTTGAAGTATCCGAGCATCATAGAAAAGGACATAAAAAACAACTTTATAACCAGCAGTACACAAGCAAGCTAGAACGATTTTGGAGATTGAGAAAAGGATTAATAAAATCAGCCGATATAAAATAACATCTTGTTGAGCTTTTATTAATGAAATAGGGATTGTAATTGTTTTGAAGCTAATAGCTTCTCTTTTCTTTTCGACTATTAATTAATTGCGTAATGTCAACTTACCCTGAATATTAATTTTTTTGTGGTGAATCTATTTCAATTAAGGGTGTCAAGTGGGTCGGGCCAGTTTGAGCCGGCCCGGTAAGCCCTAGGGCTTTAGGGTTCCGGGTCCCGGGCTGGTTATTTTGTTAAAATGGGCCCGGTTAACTCGACCCGGACCAAGCCCGGTCCAGGCCCGCCGGTTAACCGGCCCGACCCGGCCCGAAAAATTTAAAAAAAAAAAAAATTTTGGAGGTTGGGCCAAACTAGCCGTTGGCCCAACGACTATATAGCCGTTTTTGGGTCCAAACGGCTAGTTTGGGCCCATTTAGTTAAAAAAAAAAAAAAACTTTAAAAAATATTTTTTAGTCCCCCAAAAAAATCTATAAATACCCTACAACTTCAAATCATTTTTCACACAATTTTTCACTCTCTCAAATCTCATTCTCTCTCAAATCTCAATTCTCAATTCTCAAATATTCAATATATTGAATTTCTTAAAGTGTTCACTTTAATTTTTTAATTTTTCGTTTACAAAGTACGAGCGGAAGTTTCTAAAGTCGCAATCTTCGGATACTTCCAAAATTTGGTATTGTCGTTCCATCTCTTACGTTTAATTTTTATTTATTGTATTAATTGTTTAATATTTAATTTTATTATATTTGTGTATTTTGAATATTTTTAGTTTAATTTAATTTATGTTATGGATAAATTAAGAAACCTTGCTACTAAAGGTGTTAAAATTTTGAATCCTGGAAGCGGTAGTGGTAGTATAAAGCGAATTACTAGCGGTAGAGGTAGTTCAAGTAGTAGATATACCCGTGTACCTTCGCCTCCGGTACCGCTTGGTACACCTTTTAAGGAAGAAATAGGTGTAGGTGCTCACGATATGGATTATGTAGAAGCTCAGGAAAATTACGGTATAGAAGAAGAAAATGAAGTAGATGCGGTTAATTTAGACGAAGATAATGAAAATATTGCTGAGACGCCCGCAGTAGGAGATGCTAACGTTAGATCTAAATCAGTTAATCTCCCTTCCCGTCCTCCCAGTACCCTAAAACCTCGTAAAAGAATTAGTATTGCATGACAATTTTTTGAACGTATATCAAATATTGAGGTGCAATGCAATATTTGTCAACAAATATATAAGCATAGAAGTGGAGGCAAACAAGGGGGTACGGGTACGTTAATGAGACATATAGCTGAAGATCACAAAAGAGAGTTAAATATTGCAAAAGGTTGCGGGGATGTTGGTGGATCAACGCAAACTAGAATGGACCCAGCAACCGGTCACGTAGCGAAGACGTATAATAAATTGAGGGACAGGGAAGAAATAGCTAAAATGGTAGCTGTGGGTTGTTTGCCTTTTAGTTTTCCTTCTTCTGATGCCTTTATTCGTTATATACAAGCAATTTATAATCCTATGTTTAATGGTATTCCTAGAACTACTTGTCGGTCTGATATTTTTAGACTCCATTCACAATATTGTTTTTATTTATCAACATTGTTAAAAAATATTCAATGTAGATTGTCCCTAACTTTTGATCTTGGTCGTGCTGTAAATAAAAATGATTATTTAACCGTTACTTGTCATTGGATGGATAGTAATTTCGTGATGCAAAAACGTATTCTTGCTTTTTTATATGATGAAGATCGTAAACATACTGGACAATTTATTGCAGATTCTACTGTTAAAATTGTCGGATATTATGGTATCAAAAATAAAATTTTATGTATTGCTTTTGATAATGCTTCTAACAACAAGACTGCTATAACAAAAATAAAATCTACGCTATCTCCGCCCTTGCCTGAAATTTTTCATATTAAGTGTGCATGTCATATATATAATTTAATTGTAAAAGATGGTCTTGAGTTTTTTGAGCTTTATATTGAAAAAATTCGTCTTGCCGTTGGTTTTATTCAAGGAAATAATCGTAGATCGAGAATTAGAGAATTTAAAGTTAAATGTCAAGAAAATGGACTTACACCAATTTTGATGCCTGAGGAAATTGATACTAGATGAAATTCTACGTATGAATTTTTAAAAACTTGTTATAAATATAGAATTCCTATTACACTAGCTTTTAACCAACATTGCAGTTCATTTGCTGATTCTGTTGATTGCATGCTACATAATTCTGATTGGGTTGTAATTAATGATCTTGTTAAGTTTTTAGAAAAATTTTATGTAGCTACGGTTGAATTTTCCGGTGCTTATTATCCTACTGTTTGTAATATTTTGGCATATATAGCTGATATTTCTGGTTTGCTCAAAGAATATAAAAATAAAGAAGGTTATAAAGAAGCTGTTGGCGCCATGTTTACGAAATTTAAAAAATATTTTTTCCCGATTCCCCCTATTTACTTGGTTGGTGCTATGCTAAATCCGTGCATGAAATATAATCATATGTGTCACTTTAGTACTCTTATTCATACTAACTTAGAAATAAATACTAACCATGATTCTGAATAAGTATAACCTGATTTGTGGACGGCTACGGCTGATGCAAAGGATTACATAGAAAAATTATATAATCACTGTGCTGATTTATTTGATTCAGCCGTACCTACAAATATCACTCCAACTGTCGCTCCTCATCCTCCCGAGGATCCATCAGCTTCTAAAAGGCCGGCACATAGTGGTTTTTCTGATTCGTTTTATGATTTAAATTGTTGGAACAGTGTTGATGAGAGAACTTACACATCAACTTATCGGAAGAGCTGAAATATTATCTTCGGACGGCACCAGAGGATCGCAAACGACGGATCAACACGTTGGATTGGTGGAGGAATAATGAATCACAATATCCTGTGCTTTCAAGATTAGCTAGAGATATCTTGAATGTTCCAATGTCAACCGTTGCATCAGAGAGCGCCTTTAGTCAGGGACGACAGCAGCTTGGAGACAACCGACACTCATTGGGAAGCAATGCAATGAATTTTCTAGTTTGCCTCAGAGACTGGATTAGAGCGGAAAGAAGAAACCAAGGAATGGAACCGGAGCCGAGCGACGAGCTGAAACTTGAAGAAATTATGACTTCACGGAAGAACTCAGCAGAATCAAGTCCAATGCATGGTTTTGCCCCCGTTGACTTCGACTATCCTATGCAAGTTCCCATTAATATTAACATGAATGAGTTGGAAAAAATGATGCATAATTTACAGATTTTTCATTCATGTAAATTATAAATTTTGGATCATTTTGCAATCAATAAAATTCCCCAAATTCATTCACTCCTTAGTCCTTGTTTTTTATTTTTTTATTTAACGATTTAAAATTTTAAATTGAATTTCTAGTTTTCTACTTTAAATTAAAAACTTACTTCTAATAGATTATTAATTTACTACCAAATATTATTAATTTATTATACTAAGTAGCATATGTTTTGTATATTTGTGCATATATCTTCTATAGAAGTGTATATTTAACGTATACATGTGTATATGTTTTATAAATTAGTATATAAGTATATCTATACATATTGTAATGTATATATAATGTAGTATATTTTATAAGTAGTAGTATATATACATTGAATGGTGCGTATACACGTGTATATATCTCCTATAGAAGTGTATATTTAATGTATACATGTGTATATGTTTTATAAATTAGTATATAAGTATATCTATATATATTGTAATGTATATATAATGTAGTATATTTTATAAGTAGTAGTATATATAAATTGAATGGTGCGTATACATAGAATAGAGTGTATATATGTGAATAGATCTTCTATAGACGTGTATATTTAACGTATACATGTGTATATGTTTTATAAATTAGTATATAACTATACAAATATATATTGTAATGTATATACATTATAGTATATTTCATTTAAAGTATTACATATACATAGAATAGAGTGTATATTTGTGAATGGATCTTCTATAGACGTGTATATTTAACGTATACATGTGTATATATTTTATAAATTAGTATATAACTATACAAATATATATTGTAATGTATATATATTGTAGTATATCTCATTTAAAGTATTACATATACATAGAATAGAGTGTATATATGTGAATAGATCTTCTATAGACGTGTATATTTAACGTATGCATTACTTTATGTTTTATAAATTAGTATATATATTGTAGTATATACTTTTTATAAAGTAGTACATATATATTGAATGGTGCGTATATATGTGTATATATCTTCTATAGACGTATATCTTTAAAGTATACAAGTGTATATGTTTTATAAATTAGTATGTAACTATATATATATACATATTGTTGTATATTTATATATATATATGTATATTGTAGTATATATTTTACTTAAAGTAGTACATATATATTGAATGGTGCATATATATGTATATATATCTTCTAAAGTAGTATATATTTAACGTATACATGTGTATATGTTTTATAAATTAGTATATATATATATATATATTGTAGTGTATATATATATATGTATTATACTATTATAACATATGTTTTATTTAAAGTAGTACGTATAGTCATATATAATTATATATTGAATGGTGCGTATATATGTGTAATTGTTTATACTTTATATATTTTTTTAAAAATATATATTGTATATTGGAGTGTATATAGTGTATATTGGAGTGTATATAGTGTATATTGGATTATTTATTTATTTTTTAAACGTGTTTGACCGGTTTTTAACCGGGTTTTGGTGGGTTTGACCGGACTGGGTTAAATGGGCCGGGTTAGGGTGAGTTTTAATTTTTTTACTGTTTGGCCCGGCCCGGCCCGGCCCGGTTAACGTCAAACCCGGCCCGGAACCGGCCCGGAACCCGGTTAAAATGGGAGGGCCGGTTCCGGGTTGGCCCGGCCCGGCCCGTTTGACACTCTTAATTTCAATGTAGCAAAAAAAAATAAAAAATGCATATTCATCTAGTTACATTCTTTGCCAGAAAAAAAAAAGGGAACTGCATACCTATTGATATGAAGGTGATATCAGCAACCCTCTAGGGTACAATCTCCATTTATCTTCAGTAGTACAAGCACGAGAATGCAAAAATATGTTTATCTGCAGTTTAATATTAAAGCTTAAATATGATTCTTTGTTAATTTTCTTCGAAAGATAGACCGAGTTGATGAAGTACGCACATAAATACATTGCAGCCTAAATCAAAATCACGTCAGTAGAAAATAATTAAACACTTTTTGATACATCTAAACCACATTCATATTAAAAAAAAAAAAAACTAATTAACTAATCTTAACAAGCCCTAAACCGTCTGCCTAAAAGTTGAAATCGAAACAAATACATGAATAAAATTACAAAATATACTAAGCATACATATTGAAATAGAGAAGGAAACAAATTAACCAATCTAAAAAAACCCTAAACCATCTGTCTACTACACGTATATATTGAAAGGAACAGGGAAGGAAAATAAGTTGCTTTAGCCTACTAAAAATATGACAATAGTTTTACACCTAAACAAATTCTATATTTAATGACTTCTACGTGTAAAGTTAATATTCTACAATTAAAATCACTTTATTTGAGTAATAGATCATAGATATATTCTGTAATTAATTATTATTCACTAATTCACTATTAATTAATTAAGTTTGTCTGCAATTATATTGGGATTTTTAATGGGTATTTTTAAAAAAATTATTTTTTTGATTTCTGAATATTGTATTTAGGGTTTTGGGTTGTCCTCTTTTGGTTAGGAATGATAAGGTTTCTTTAGATGGTGAAAAATAGATCCTATTTTTGTGAGGAAAGGTTTTACTTTTTGTAATATAGTAAATATTTAATATTATTAAAATAATAGGGGATAGGTAAAAATACATTTTGTATAAAGCGACACTTTTAATGATTAAGATTCTTTTCATATATTTTAGAATTTCTTAATTTAATAAAATAATAATTGAAGAAAAAAAGTGAAAAAACGATTTTGTTTAGAGAGGAGATTTTTAATGAAGGATAAAAAGGGCAAACGCCAATTATAAGGGTCTTCACACTTTTAATATATATATATATATATATATATATATATATATATATATATATATTACCGAAACAAGCCTTAGTTCGATTTCAATGTATTCAGACTTTTTAGAATTTGGAAGTATTATTGATGCTCTATCAGTGATGACAAACTAAAGTCACAGTGAAATTAACAATGACAGCCAAAAATATAATCGCCAAATATTGGCTACAGCTTGCATATAATATTTTGTCGTTTTATTTTATTTGACCCTTGTAACAAAAATAAATAATTCATTTTTCTAGTCTATTCTAGCAAATTAAAAGAGTTTTAAGAAATAATAAATAATAAAAATAATTTTATTATATCACTTTTTGATATAATAAATTTAATATTTTAAAAAATATATTTTATAATGAACAATATTTATTATTAAGGATAAAATGAACACAAAGGGTAGTCCGGTGCACTAAAACTACCGCTATGCACGGAGTTCGGGAAAGGGCCCATCCCAAGGGTGTATTATACGCAACCTCGCCTTGCATTTCTGCCAGAGGCTGTTTCTTAAACTTGAACCCATGACCTCCTGCTGTTTCCAAGGCTTGAACTCATGAGCTTCTGGTCACATGGTAGCAACTTTACCAGTTACTCCAAGGCTCTTGTAGGGATAAACTGAACACAAATAAGTAAATTACCTATTATTTTTTCAAACTGGACAAATATTATTGGACATCTATTTTTAGTAGCATAAACATGTAAAGATGGACGAAAGATGTATATATAATAGCACCAGTCATACTTAGAGTTTCAAAACATGCTAAAAAAAGGATAGCCTGGTGCACTAGCTCCCACTATACGCATGGTTTGGAGAAGAACCCTACCATAAGAGTGTATTGCAGTAGCGGAGTCAGAATTTTTATTGAGAGGATTCAAAAATAAATATACATAAAACTATTTTTTACCATGTAAAAATAGTATAATTTTCAGAAGGAAGGGGTTCGGATAAACCATTAAGTCAATGTGGCTCCACTACTAATATATTGTATGCGGTCTTATCTTGCATTTCTGCCAGAGGCCATTTTCAAGACTTGAACGCGTGACCTTCTAATCACATGACAACAACATTAACTGTTACTCCAATGCTCCTCTACAATTTCAAAGCATTGATAGTTTAATAAAATACACCTCTAATTAATGATTTTTTCCAGAGGTGTGTCAAATCAACATGCCGAACGTAGGAGTAACAGGCTAATATAAAATCCCCCAGATTTATCACTCAGAGAAAACTCAAAGAGAATACAGAATTGGAAAAAGAAGCAGCAAAATGGAGAAGATAGAGCACAAAATGGTAGATGTAAATGGCATTAATATGCATGTAGCAGAATTAGGCCAAGGTCCAACAATCCTATTCATACATGGCTTCCCTGAACTCTGGTATTATTTTCTTGAACCTTGAATTTTTTAAGTCCTAATTATGTTAATATCTGGTGGGAGGTAGTAGGTGCTAGGTGGGAGGTATCGCGTGAATTTAGTCGAGGTGCATGAAAGTTGGCCCAAACACCATGGTCATTACAAAAAAATCTTAATTATGTTAGATTTAGTATGTTTGGGAAACTTATTTTTGTTATAGGTTTAGGAAAGCCATTGGCATGTTTAACTTAAAGAATTAAAGACTGTTGTTTTTGTTTTGATTGTGTACTAGTTAATCAACAATTGTATTTGGAACTATTTGAGCTTTGTATGATGAAATTGTAAACTAGCCTTAGCTGAATCTCGTTAAATCCTTGTGCTATTTGTTTTTTTGTTCTCTCATTTCTTTGATTGTGTGCTAGTTAATTGATGATCTTAAGATTTGTGAATTCACAATTGTAGGATTCTGAAAGGGCTTGAGTAACAATAAAGTTGTCTCTGTGTGTGACATATAGATCACGGATTCCTAACATCTTCCGCAACAGGTACTCATGGCGCCACCAAATGGTCTACTTAGTGGAGCGTGGCTACCGTGCCATGGCACCAGACTTAAGGGGTTATGGAGATACTACAGGTGCACCTGTTAATGACATTTCAAAGTTCAGTCTCTTTCACCTTGTCGGTGATCTTATCGCACTGCTTGAAGCCATAGATCCAAATAAAGATAACGTGTTTGTTGTTGCTCATGACTGGGCTGCCGTAATTGCTTGGCATTTATGAATTTTTAGGCCAGACAAAGTTAAGGCGTTGGTGAATTTGAGTGTCCATTTTTTCCCATGGAACCCACACATGAATACGGTGGAGGGGTTTAAGGCTTTATATGGAGAAGATCATTATATCTCGAGATTTCAGGTTCTCTTTGTTCTTGTCTGTATATTTGTTTAATCTTAGTCTACCTGACATGACTTGAGAGAGTAAGTGTTTGCCTCTGTTGTTGAAAAGTTAGCACTCATTTGGGGTCCGCCCCTGGCTTTGTCATTTAGCGGTAACAGCTGGAGTCTGCTCCTCTTTCTAGGAATCTAATGGTCGTAAACTGCTTTGTATGATAAGGGCGTAGGTTTCGTGAGATTTAATTTTGGTTGGTAATTTCAGCAACAGAAAGTTTACTATGATTTTACATTGCAGGTACCGGGCAAAATTGAAGCTGAATTTGCTCCATATGGTGCTAAGGTTGTTCTTAAGAAATTTTTGACATTCCGCGATCCTGCACCATTTTATTTTCCTAAAGGCAAAGGCCTTGACGCTATCCATGATGCTCCGGCTGCCCTTTCATCTTGGCTGTCTGAGGAAGAGTTGGATGACTATGCCTGCAAGTTTGAGAAGACTGGTTTCACTGGTCCAGTCAACTATTACCGAGCTCTTCCCTTGTAAACGTTCCTCGGCTTCTGTGATATTGAAACTTTGGTCAATTGGACTATAAAAAAAATTACCTTAGTTTGTCTTAGAAGACAAATTACTTCGACCTTATTAGAATGAAACAAACCTGAAAGGAGTGGAATCGATGATGTGGAGCTGCACAGAGCCTAACTAATTTGTAATCGATGCATAGTTCATTGATCGATATAAATTATCATGCTCTTTAGGAAGTCTAGAAAACTGTGAATTTCAAGTCTTCATGGACACTATCGTATTCCATGTTGCTCAGATTCTACAAAACTGTTGCCACACTTGTGCTGGATCCTCCAAAATGCAATGTTTTTGGAGGATTCGACCGGCATCCAGAAGCATTTCAAAAGAGTCCGAGTAACATAGATTCTATTAGTTGCTTTTAGACTATCTTGATCAACTTCTTCATACAAGGACGCTAGCAAGGCTTAGTATCTTTAGTCAAGAAAATGGCATTTTGATGTATATATATATTTGGGATTTGAAGTTTGGAGTTGCCCAAAACTTTACATACATCCTAAAGTTCTGTGTCGTATGAAATGCAGAGACTGGGAACTCACAGCACCATGGACGGGGGTGCAAGTTAAAGTTCCGACCAAGTTTATCGTTGGTGAATTTGACTTGGTTTATCATATACCGGGTGCTAAAGAGTACATACACAATGGCGGATTTAAGAAAGATGTTCCATTGTTGGAGGAAGTTGTGATTTTGGAAGGCGCAGCTCACTTTGTCAACCAAGAAAGGCCAGATGAGATTAGCAAACACATCTATGACTTCATTCAAAAGTTTTAAACTTACTCTTTTCTCACTACCACAAGTCGAGTCCGACTCTCGGACGTCTTTGATTGGATTGATGGAGACAGATGTGTAGAAAGTATGTTGTGCTTGATTGTACTTGTTTTGATTTTGATAACTCTTCTAATAATAACTTTCTAAGAGATTGTTCTTATGGTTATTGGAGGACGCGAATTAGGGCAGAAGGCTAGGGCGAGTTTGGGTCGCTAGTGTAGGGAATTACTTGGTGGGGGTATTATTCTTGTCATGATACCCTGTTCCATGTTTTATTACGAATATGTTTGCTTTTCTTTGTTTTTTATTACTTAGGGGTGTCGTATTTATGTTATGACATCTTGTTCTATGCTTTACTATGTATTTGTGTAGTATCTCGTGTCTCGAGCCGGGGGTCTATCGGAAATAGCCTTTCTACTTCTTTAGAGGTAGAGGTATTGTAACACCCCGTAAATTTTTTCGTACACTTATCGCGATTATATGGAGTCCTAAAGGCTTGCATATGGGTTAAATTAAGTGTATGGTGTTCGGAAGTATCCCGTCAATAGTTGTATGTGTAGGTATTGGAATAAGCTTTCCAACGATATAAAGTTTGCCCAAAACAGAGGAGTATTTCATATAAGCGAGCACATTCGAAATTTCAAATCGGTGGCCGGGAAGCCTATGAACAGTAATTCTGCAGGAAAATTACTGCAGCTAGGCAATCCAACTTTAGACGATCATAACTACTTGTACAAAAAGAACTGTGTGATCTGCTATATATCGACGAAAATCTCCGAGAGTATTCTTTCCGATGAAATTGGTTTCATCCAAATCCAATGTCTAAGTAAGGAGCTATACCCGTTTTACTACAGCCTATAAAAAAAAAAAACAGAATTGTGGGACAGATTTTTGGGTCAACTTTAAACGACCATAACTCCTTGTAAAGGAAGAACTGGGTGGTATACTTTATATGAAAATGAAATCCCTTTGAATTATATTTCCAATGCAATTGGTTTCACCCAAATACGATACCGGAGCAAAGAGTTATGATCGATTTACTTCAGCCTGTCAAAACTGTCCACTGGGGACAGATTCGGGATTTATTTAAATCTTTAGGGCAAAATGGTCATTTTCTATTACCTCTTGGACGAAAATTGGTCTTTATAAACCTGCACTTAGCCTCATATATCAGATATCATCCAATTATTAAGAGAAGGTGAAACCCTAGCCTAATTTCAACTTCAAATATTTTGTGATTCAACCGTAGAAAATTCGAATTGGTTCCGTAGTTGTGTTCACCATCTCGAAAGCTTCGAGAAACACCCCTTGATTATGTAAGGAGGATTCTAAATACAAGAGTTCATTGTTAAGGTATGAATATTGTTTATTCTTGATTCTTATCCATGAATAAGTATTGATAAAGGATTATGAGTATTGTCGTGATGTTGGAAGATAACTAGAAACATAGTTATGAATTGTTTTGTATACATTGTTAATAGTAAATTATGGAAGTTGTTGTATTGGATTATGGAGGATGAATTGTGGTGATATATCATTATATTAGTGGTTATGTATGCCTAGTGATCATGTTGGTATTGGATGGTGACTAAGAAGGGAAATAAAGGCTAAGAGTGATGTTGAGGGATATTTCATGAAAATGCATGATATGTGAATGTAACAAGAGTATAAGAGGATGTATGTAGCACTCTTATTGATGAGTTAAAGGATTACTTCCTAGACATTATTTGGTGAAGTTAATACCTAAATGGTAAGGTTTGGGTGCTAATACTAGTTTGCCACAAATGACTTATTGTAGATAAGTGTTCGAAGAGTACGGGAAGTCAAGTTGGACTTGTATTGAAGTGGTTATATCAAGGTATGTAAGACATACTCTATCTAATCTTTGGCATGAATAATGACCCATGACACTCTCAAGTAAGCTTCCAACATTGTCCTACGACACATGACACATAATAACATCATATGATCTTCGACACTACCAATTGAACTTGTTTTCACTTTTAAGATGTCCGGCTAGTAAAAAAAAAAAATGTCCATATACTATTGTTGACCCCGAAATGGTTTAATGAGGTATCCATGATTCTCTACCTCATTTTCATGATATTTATTACCTATTTACATGTTTTCCTATTGAGGTATCATGGTTTCAAGTTCCATAAGGTGTGACCACAAAGTAACCAATCGCAAAGATTAATTGAATTAAGGAAATGGAATGTCTTTATTTTAAATTGATGATATGATGTATTGTATTAGTACCACTGATCAGTTGGCCATTGTATTATAAAGTTTATGTATATATGCTATTCCAGGGGTGGTCCCTGATGTATTGTATTAGTACCACTGATCAGTTGGCCATTGTATGACATATGTTATGTATTGATAAGGATTACGGGAAGTAATGATATGAAAGTAATATGCAGGTATCCCATCAGCTCTTTTAAGTGTGGTCTACTCATACTGTTTATTCACTGGTATCTGGGTTCTGTTGATCTTTTGTATCTCATCTTGATTCTCTCTGCCTTACATACTCAGTACATATTTCCGTACTGACGTCCCTCACAGGGGACCTGTATTCATGCCTGCAGGAACAGGTACTTCAGGTCGTACACCTCCGCAGTAAGAGCTAGGACATTCTGTTGTTAGTGGTGAGCTCCAGTTGTTTTGGGGCATCCCAAGTCGTTTCTATATGTACTTTTTGGTATTGGTATAAAAGTCTTTTGTGGGCGGGAGTTTGTCCCGACCCTAACTCAGTTGTGTATCTATGTAGAGGCTTTTGTAGACATATTGTACAGCCATAGGAGTGTTTGGTTGAGAGACGTGATGGCTCTGACGGCCAATTACTGTTCATATATATATTTATGCGTGTTTGCTAGGCTGATACAGGTACTGTTTTCTTCTATTTACAACGAAGTGCTGCCCAAATTTCTAATTTTCATAAGTAATGTAGATGTGAAAGTATAGGTTATGAACGGGTTCTCCCGAGCCTCCTCGGCTACGGGTGCCAGTCCGCTCCAATGGGATTTGGGATATGACAGAAGTGGTATCAGAGAAGTTCGTCCTAGTGAGTCTACAAAGCCGTGTCTACGTAGAATCTCGTTTATCGGTGTGTTGTGCACCACATCTATAAACAGGAGGCTATTGGACATTTAGGGATTGTTTCCACTCTCCATTTCTTAGATCGTGCAATAGATCCCATATTAGAGATAAAGTCATAATCAATCGCTTAATCCAATTGTTTCTTTTTTATTTATTATAGTGACGATGCCGGTTACAAGGAGAAAGAATAAGTGGAAGCGAGTAGATGTAGTGGCCGGAGAAGGTACTAGTAAGTCACCACCGTCACAAGCTGAACAAAGTGAGTCTCAAGCTGAGCATATATCAGGCGCTTCTTCTCCTCCGGAAGGGCCGTCTATTAATGCTGTTGATCGAGATTTGAGGGATGCAGTACAACTTCTGACGCGTATAGTTGCCGGTCAAGTTCAAGGGCAAGCTATTCCTACCACGGGTTCTAGTGGTACGGATAGAGCAGCTAGCCTTCGGACACAGGATTTTCTGAAACTGGATCCTCCTACTTTTACAGGATCAGATATTAACGAAGACCCGCAGGACTTTGTCGATCAAACCCAAAGGGCTCTAGATGTTATACACATATCCGGTAATGAGATGGTTGAGCTAGCAGCATATAGACTGAAAGGAGAGGCTATATTGTGGTACGAGGATTGGAAACGATCTAGGGGTATTGATGCACCTCCAACTACGTGGGGAGAGTTCAAAGATGCATTTATTGATCATTATCTTCCATTTGAGACTTGTCAGGCCCGTGCAGATCAATTCTTAAATCTTCGTCAGGGTAATATGACTGTAAGGGAGTATAGTCTTCGATTTAACTCCTTGTCTCGATATGCTTCTAATGTGGTAGCTACTATGGATGACAGAGTTCATCACTATGTGGATAGATTGGAACCATACTTGGTTAGAGATTGTACCATTGCTGCTTTGAACAAGGACATGGATATAGCGAGGATACAAGCTTTCGCTCAGAAGATGGAAGATCAGAGGCAAAGAAGAAGAACCCAGGAATTAGAAAAAGGATATTCTAAGCGGGCCAGGGCAATAGGGCAGTTTATGGCATCTCAGGGAGGTTTTAGGCCTTCGTTCTCTCATAGATTGCCTAGCCCGTTATCTTCTTATCCTGCAATTAGTGCTCCACCGCAATTTCAAAGGTTCAGAGATAATCAGTTTGGGCAAAGCAGTGAAAATCAGAGTTCGCGAACAGTGGGGTATCAAGGGCAAGGGAGTATGAGTCAATTGAGACCTCCACGACACCCGTGCCCCATATGTAGAAAATTTCACTTTGGCGAATGTCGACTTGGGACGAACAATTGCTTTTGGTGTGGTAAGCCGGGGCATATGGCTAGAGATTGCCCACGCAGGACCACAGGTGGTATAACACGACCTACTGGATCAGCTGTTGCGTCATCTTCGGTGCCTCCTTTGAGTAGGGGTGCACAACCTATGGGTCATGGTAGAGGTGATAGAGGAGCAGCTAGGCATAGCGGAGCTCAGAACCGTGTGTATGCCCTAGCAGATCGGCAGAATTTAGAGGCTTCTCCAGACGTGGTTACAGGTACGTTATCCATCTTTGCATTTGATGTGTATGCCTTAATTGATCCTGGTTCTACATTATCGTATGCTACTTCTATGGTTACGGGAAGTTTTAGATGAACACCCGAATTATTAGCCAAGCCATTTGAAGTATCAACGCCAGTGGGGGAATCTCTTATAGCTAGGAATGTTTATCGAAATTGTGTTGTGAATATTTGTGGTCGTGATACGATGGCCAATCTTGTTGAGTTAGAAATGGTAGATTTTGATGTTATTATGGGCATGGATTGGTTAGCGTCTTGTTATGCTACAGTAGATTGTCGTTCTAAGAAGGTATATTTCTATTTCCCAAATGAGGCAGTCCTTGAATGGAAGGGTAATGTTGGCGCGCCGAGAGGTAGATTTATTTCTTACTTTAAGGCAAGAAAAATGATTTCCAAGGGGTACATATACCATTTGGTTAGAGTAAGGGATACAGAGGCAGAGCCGCCAACTTTTCAGACCGTTCCGGTTGTGAATGAATTTCCTGATGTATTTCCTGAAGAACTACTAGGTTTACCTCCTGAACGAGAAGTGGAGTTTGGTATTGATATGTTGCCAGACACACAGCCAATCTCAATTCCTCCTTATAGAATGGCACCAGCAGAGTTGCGAGAATTGAAAGACCAACTGAAAGACTTGCTAGAGAAGGGATTCATCAGGCCTAGTATGTCCCCTTGGGGAGCACCAGTATTGTTTGTGCGTAAGAAAGATGGTTCGCTGAGGATGTGTATTGACTATCGGCAATTGAATAAGGTGACTATCAAGAATAAATACCCTCTTTCCCGAATTGATGATTTATTTGACCAGTTACGGGGTTCCCAGTGTTTTTCCAAGATTGACTTGAGATCAGGCTATCATCAAGTGAGAGTCAAGGATAAACATATACCCAAGACAGCTTTCCGAACACGGTATGGTCATTATGAATTCCTGGTTATGTCATTTGGGCTGACAAATGCACCCGCAGTTTTTATGGATCTGATGAATAGGCTGTTTAAGCCGTTTCTAGATGTGTTCGTGATAGTTTTCATAGATGATATTCTGGTCTACTCTAGATCAGAAGAGGACCATGTTAATCACTTAAGGCAAGCGTTGCAGATTTTTTGTGATCGTAAGCTGTATGCGAAGTTTTCTAAATGTGAGTTTTGGCTCAAGTCAGTGGCATTTTTGGGCCATATTGTATCCAGTGAAGGCATAAAAGTTGACACTCAAAAGATTGAGGCTGTGAAGAATTGGCCAAGACCCACGACGCCTACGGAGATTCGTAGTTTTCTCGGGTTGGCAGGTTATTATAGAAGGTTTGTTGAAGGTTTTTCTTCTATTTCTGCACCCTTGACTAAGTTGACGCATAAAGCCTCCAAGTTTCAATGGAATGGTGCCTGTGAAAAGAGTTTCCAAGATCTGAAGAGCAAGTTGACTTCTACACCGGTATTGGTACTTCCTGAAGGCACAGAAGGGTATGCAGTGTACTGTGATGCTTCAAGAATTGGCTTAGGATGCGTATTAATGCAGCATGGTAGAGTAATAGCCTATGGCCCTAGACAGTTGCGACCACATGAGAGGAATTATCCCACACATGATCTTGAGCTAGCTGCAGTTGTATTTGCTTTGAAGATATGGCGCCACTACTTATATGAGGTTCACGTTGACATATATACCGATCATAAGAGCCTGCAATATATCTTCAGTCAGAAAGATCTAAACATGAGGCAGCGAAGATGGCTTGAATTGTTGAAAGATTACGATGTTGATATCTTGTATCATCCAGGGAAAGCGAATGTGGTAGCGGATGCACTGAGTCGTAAGTCTAAAATGGCATCTATAGAAAAGCAGGGGATGATTAAGGATCTTCACCAACTAGCTAATTTGGGAGTTCGACTTCTCGAAACTCCAGATGAAGAGGTTATTGTACGTAATGCAGCGAAATCTTCATTGATAGCTGAAGTGAAAGAGAAGTAGTATGCAGATCCAATTTTATTGCAGCTTAAGGAGGATGTGCAGAGTGGCGCGACAAAGGCATTTGAGCTTATGCGAGAAGGAGTGCTTCAGTGTCAGAATCGTTTATGTGTACCTGATGTAGTGGAGCTAAGAAAGAGAATTATGACAGAAGCACATTGTTCAAGGTATTCCATCCATCCAGGGTCGACTAAGATGTATCAAGATTTGAAAGCAATATATTGGTGGAATGACATGAAGAAGAATATTGCCGAATTTGTAGCCGAATGTCCGAATTGTCAAAGAGTCAAAGTAGAACACCAGAAACCCGGTGGTTACATGCAATGTATAGATTTTCCAGTCTGGAAGTGGGACAAGATCAATATGGATTTCATCACGGGTTTGCCTCGTACATATCGGAAGTTTGATTCCATATGGGTGATCATTGATAGGCTTACCAAATCTGCGCACTTCTTACCAGTTAAGACAACTTATACGGTGGAGGAGTATGCGAAGTTGTATATTAAGGAGATCGTTCGGTTACATGGAGTTCCAATTTCCATTATATCCGATCGAGGAGCCCAATTTACCGCCAATTTCTGGAAGTCTTTTCAAAGGAGTTTGGGGACACAAGTAAATCTAAGTACGGCTTTTCATCCTCAAACGGACGGACAAGCGGAACGTACCATCCAGACACTTGAAGATATGCTACGAGCATGTGTATTAGATTTCAAAGGCAACTGGGATGATCACCTACCTCTTATCGAGTTTGCCTGCAATAATAGCTATCATTCAAGTATCAAAATGGCACCATATGAAGCATTGTATGGAAGAAAGTGTAGATCGCCAATAGGATGGTTTGAAGCAGGTGATGCGGTGATGCGATCTTGTTTGGACCGGATCTTGTTTATCAAGCAATGGAGAAGGTTAAAGTGATCCAACAACGGCTTGCAACAGCTCAAAGTCGACACAAATCTTATGCGGATGTTAGAAGAAGAGGACTTGAGTTTTCTATCGACGATTGGGTATTCTTGAAAGTATCACCAATGAAAGGAGTGATGAGGTTTGGCAAGAAAGGAAAGTTAAGTCCACGATACATAGGTCCGTACAAGATCATTCAAAGATTTGGACAAGTTGCTTATGAGTTAGAGCTACCTCAAGAGCTCTCAGCAGTTCATCCCGTATTTCATGTTTCAATGCTTCGCAAGTACATCGGATATCCATCGCACATCACTACTACGGAAGATGTACAAGTTACAGAAGATCTCACTTTTGAAGAAATGCCTATTGCTATTCTTGATCGCCAAATTAAAAAGACAAGAAATAAAGAGATAGCATCGGTAAAAGTACTTTGGAGGAATCAAAAAGTTGAGGAGATCACATGGGAAGCCGAGGAAGCGATGAAGATTAAGTACCCTTACCTATTCAATGATGAGGAGCAAGTTCATGAGACGGAAAAAGAACAATAACAAGTAAGTGTTTATTTTTATGCAAGTATGTTATGATGATGAATATGTTAATTGTAAGCTTGGACATGTCTTAATTGAGTAACTATGCTAACATTCGAGGACGAATGTTCTTAAGGGGGGGATAATGTAACACCCCGTAAATTTTTTCGTACACTTATCGCGATTATATGGAGTCCTAAAGGCTTGAGTATGGGTTAAATTAAGTGTATGGTGTTCGGAAGTATCCCGTCAATAGTTGTATGTGTAGGTATTGGAATAATCTTTCCAACGATATAAAGTTTGCCCAAAACAGAGGAGTATTTCATATAAGCGAGCACATTCAAAATTTCAAATCGGTGGCCGGGAAGCCTGTGAACAGTAATTCTGCAGGAAAATTACTGCAGCTAGGCAATCCAACTTTAGACGATCATAACTCCTTGTACAAAAAGAACTGTGTGATCTGCTATATATCGACGAAAATCTATGAGAGTCTTCTTTCCGATGAAATTGGTTTCATCCAAATCCAATGTCTAAGTAAGGAGCTATACCCGTTTTACTACAGCCTATCAAAAAAAAAAACAGAATTGTGGGACAGATTTTTGGGTCAACTTTAAACGACCATAACTCCTTGTAAAGGAAGAACTGGGTGGTATACTTTATATGAAAATGAAATCCCTTTGAATTATATTTCCAATGCAATTGGTTTCACCCAAATACGATACCGGAGCAAAGAGTTATGATCGATTTACTTCAGCCTGTCAAAACTGTCCACTGGGGACAGATTCGGGATTTATTTAAATCTTTAGGGCAAAATGGTCATTTTCTATTACCTCTTGGACGAAAATTGGTCTTTATAAACCTGCACTTAGCCTCATATATCAGATATCATCCAATTATTAAGAGAAGGTGAAACCCTAGCCTAATTTCAACTTCAAATATTTTGTGATTCAACCGTAGAAAATTCGAAATGGTTCCGTAGTTGTGTTCACCATCTCGAAAGCTTCGAGAAGCACCCCTTGATTATGTAAGGAGGATTCTAAATACAAGAGTTCATTGTTAAGGTATGAGTATTGTTTATTCTTGATTTTTATCCATGAATAAGTATTGATAAAGGATTATGAGTATTGTCGTGATGTTGGAAGATAACTAGAAACATAGTTATGAATTGTTTTGTATACATTGTTAGTAGTAAATTATGGAAGTTGTTGTATTGGATTATGGAGGATGAATTGTGGTGATATATCATTATATTAGTGGTTATGTATGCCTAGTGATCATGTTGGTATTGGATGGTGACTAAGAAGGGAAATAAAGGCTAAGAGTGATGTTGAGGGATATTTCATGAAAATGCATGATATGTGAATGTAACAAGAGTATAAGAGGATGTATGTAGCACTCTTATTGATGAGTTAAAGGATTACTTCCTAGACATTATTTGGTGAAGTTAATACCTAAATGGTAAGGTTTGGGTGCTAATACTAGTTTGCCACAAATGACTTATTGTAGATAAGTGTTCGAAGAGTACGGGAAGTCAAGTTGGACTTGTATTGAAGTGGTTATATCAAGGTATGTAAGACATACTCTATCTAATCTTTGGCATGAATAATGACCCATGGCACTCTCAAGTAAGCTTCCAACATTGTCCTACGACACATGACACATAATAACATCATATGATCTTCGACACTACCAATTGAACTTGTTTTCACTTTTAAGATGTCCGGCTAGTAAAAAAAAATGTCCATATACTATTGTTGACTCCGAAATGGTTTAATGAGGTATCCATGATTCTCTACCTCATTTTCATGATATTTATTACCTATTTACATGTTTTCCTATTGAGGTATCATGGTTTCAAGTTCCATAAGGTGTGACCACAAAGTAACCAATCGCAAAGATTAATTGAATTAAGGAAATGGAATGTCTTTATTTTAAATTGATGATATGATGTATTGTATTAGTACCACTGATCAGTTGGCCATTGTATTATAAAGTTTATTTATATATGCTATTCCAGGGGTGGTCCCTGATGTATTGTATTAGTACCACTGATCAGTTGGCCATTGTATGACATATGTTATGTATTGATAAGGATTACGGGAAGTAATGATATGAAAGTAATATGCAGGTATCCCATCAGCTCTTTTAAGTGTGGTCTACTCATACTGTTTATTCACTGGTATCTGGGTTCTGTTGATCTTTTGTATCTCATCTTGATACTCTCTGCCTTACATACTCAGTACATATTTCCGTACTGACGTCCCTCATGGGGGACCTGTATTCATGCCTGCAGGAACAGGTACTTCAGGTCGTACACCTCCGCAGTAAGAGCTAGGACATTCTGTTGTTAGTGGTGAGCTCCAGTTGTTTCGGGGCATCCCAAGTCGTTTCTATATGTACTTTTTGGTATTGGTATAAAAGTCTTTTGTGGGCGGGAGTTTGTCCCGACCCTAACTCAGTTGTGTATCTATGTAGAGGCTTTTGTAGACATATTGTACAGCCATAGGAGTGTTTGGTTGAGAGACGTGATAGCTCTGACGGCCAATTACTGTTCATATATATATTTATGCGTGTTTGCTGGGCTGATACAGGTACTGTTTTCTTCTATTTACAACGAAGTGCTGCCCAAATTTCTAATTTTCATAAGTAATGTAAATGTGAAAGTATAGGTTATGAACGGGTTCTCCCGGGCCTCCTCGGCTACGGGTGCCAGTCCGCTCCAACGGGATTTGGGATATGACAGGTATGGACTGCGTACATCTTACCCCCCCAGAACCCATTATGAGGGAATACACTGGGTTTGTTGTTGTTGTTGTTGTTCTTATGGTTATTACTTTTTATGCTATAAAAGAGTGCTCTTAAGGTGAATTGATGGTCATTTTTACCAGTAATAATAATTGTTGCTAAAACAGGCTAACTTTATTGAAAATTATTGCATCTTCCCCAAGGTAGTGGTAAGGTCAGGTTTGCGACACCTTACCATCTCCAGACCTCACTTTTGAAATTTTACTCGATATGTTGTTGTAAAGCTGAAGAGTATGTTTGATATCACGTATCTATGGCAACTTTACTAGCAATAAACCCATCGAAGTATGGATTAGAGAGAGAGGATCCCACTTCTCTCTACCCTATCTCTTTGACCAAATCGGCACCCAATATGCAAGAACCATCCTTCCCCATGGCTTCCGCCACCAATATCAACGATGCTACCATGGTCGAGAACCAAATCTCCTACAAGGATGTAGTCTCAAATCAACTACCTTTCATTGATCCACCTCTAGATTCACCCTGCCCAGACGGAGAAGATAACCCTGTGGAGCGGGATATAGTTAACTTATCGATTGAGGACAAAAATCAACTCTATGATCTGTGGAAATTCTCGGTAATCATCAAACGTTTTCGGAAAAAATTCTCCTAGCAATACCTAAAAACCAAATTAGAGTCCTTATGGAAGACAATTCGCCCATTGTGCCTAATCGATTTGGGCTTCGATTTCTACACCATACAATTCAATGACCCAGAAAGTCAAGCCAAGTCTATGCAAGGAGGTTCATGGTTTATTGTCGGAACCTTCATCTCTGTTAGAAAGTGGGAGCCCAATTTCATTCCAAGCATGACACAAATCGAGTCCGCAGAAATCTGGGTCCATCTTCCTCAACTCCCCACAGAGTTCTATGATGCCCAAGTTCTCCAAAGAGTTGAGCGAAAAATTGGAAAGTTACTGAAAATTGATGCCTACACATCAGCTACGCTGAGGGGCAGGTATGCTCGATTATGCATCCAAATCCAACTGGGTCCCTTTCTTGGCATCCATCAACATTGACGGCCATCAACAGAAGATCATCTATGAGGGGGATGGGATCTTATGCACACCCTGTAGACGGCTAGGTCACACCACTACAATTGTCACAATCAAAGGACGTCGGCAGTCCAGACCAATCCAACTGTACCATCTTCGCCAGAGAATGGGATGGAGTGGTAAACCATGACCTTTTCAAAAAGAAAGGTAAGACCACGGAGTCGACAACAGGTAAGTCTTCTATACTTTCTCTACCTCTCTCTGTGCCTTTCGATGGAAATGTTGGCGGCGGAGGGATCCCTAGGCATCCCAAGCTTCCTGGGCCATTTTGGGGAAGGCTAAAGTAGGAGACTCCTCTGGGCCTCCTTACCCCCCATTCCCAATATCAAATAGGTCTCTTTAAGGACCAAGATACATATGGAGCACCTCGATCCTCTTCTCATACAAGTACAACCTCATAGGTGGACATTTTTTAGCATGCCGAATGCAACTGCTAAAGTGCACACATTTAAGTGTGAGGGAGGCTCCAAAACCGTCTATAAGGTGTACTACATAGGCACCTATTGCTCACTTGTTCATTAAAGGGCCTTTTTGTCTTTTCACCTTTTATTTGTGATGTAATATAAATAGAACAACTTAGAGTTTTGGGGACTTAGTTGATTATTGTTGAGACTTGCAACATTGTAACACTTTAGTTCTCTTGAGAAGCTCCTACCGTAACTAGGGCTAGGCAAGTGAAGATTCACTTTTGTTTGCATTGTTGGATTTATACGTTGGTGTTTAGAGGAGGTAAAGTCCCTCTTGTGTCGACGTAGGAGTTAGGTGTTTGTCATGTATAGTGTTAAGGATCCAAGAGTCCACCAAATTCTTGGGTTCTTAAGATTATAACCTCACTTGTCTAACTATCTATCTTGTATCTTGTTGTAAGTTTCTGTTTTCTTGTTCTTGTTAATGAAACCGTGAGTCATTGTTATTATAATATTGTTGTTCTTCATTTCTTTGTTGTTAATATAGTTTGGGTGTTGGATGATTGGTGTGTTAATCACCTTGTATTCCCTCCTTTCTTATTTTACATAGTTTGTGCTTTTGTCATTTTTAAATTGTAGTACTTCTTGGTTCAAGTTTGGACATTACTTCTTTGAGTTGTCAAATAAAGAATCCATTCCGACTAAGGAGTAGACTTACTCTTCAACTCACCATGAGTTACAAGCCGACTTGCAAACATTTGTGAAATCAATTGTGAGACCACAAAGTGTGTGAGAGTGTAGTGAGGTTGTTTTGAACTAACGTGTGTTTTATTTTGTAGGATTTGTGTTGTGTTGTTGTGTGTGACGGTGTGGACTGATTGGGTGTATTTTTTAACCATAACTTGAAGGGTTATTTTTGGTACAACCACAATGGAACCCAAGGCTTCAAATTCTCAAACAATGGGCAATAATGACATCAATCTCATTTTGGCTCATCTTAAAACTATGTCCCGAGATGTGGCTAGGTTGAATGTGCGTCTTGAGAAATTAGATACAGATGTGGCATCAATGAGTGGGAGATTAGAACGTGTGAAAAGCCAAAGGAGTCGACCTTCTACCCCTCAAAATAATTCCCCAACTAATACTCCAGAGACCTTGTACCAAATGTTATATCTACTAATTGCCACCTATCAAACCAATCTTTACCCCCGAAGCCGAGAATAAGATAGAACAAGCCATCCTCCACTCCACCAAGTCTAACAAGAAGGGATTGGAACCCAAATACCACCACCAAACCCAGACTCTCTCATCCAAACTCCACTTGACCAAAGACCTCACTATCCGAATCCAATCCCGCCGCTACAAGCTCCACTTAACCCAAATAGACCCATCCATATTGAGGGATATGGTAGGGGAGAAACATATGATGGTTATGGGCCGTGTGATGGTGCTTACATGAGAGAGAGAGATATAAAGGGAAGGCATGGTGATCCGAGGAAAGTTCATGGCCGAGAAGGTAGAGTTGGTCATTGGAACCAATAAGGGAACCAAAACCGTAATGTAAGGCTAAATACCATCAAGATATGACTTCCAATATTCAAGGGTGAGAGTGATCCCAAAGAGTTTCTTACATGGGAATCCACATGTGAGAGCGTCTTTCAAGTCAATAATCTTAACGAGGAGAAAAATAATTGCTATGCGATTGCTCACTTTGAGGGTTATGCTACTACATTGTGGGAGTATGTTAAGCATTTTGGTAATGTTTTGGTTGAGGGAAAGCCCCCTCCTTGGTTTCAATTAAGGTACATCATGAGACAAAGGTACTTACTTGAAAGATATCAACAAGAGCTCCTTTCCAAGTTATATAACTTGAGGCAAGGAAACAAGAGCATCGTGGCTTACTACGATGAGTTCCAACAGCTCATTTTGAAACTTGATCATAAAGAGGAGCAAGTGAGTCACGAAATCATTCTATTCAATGTGGGGTTGAATAGATATATTGCCTCACGTTTGAAACTTTACAAGTTCGACACCTTTAATGCCATCTTCAAAGCTGCCTTGGAGGTTGAAAGGGAGTTACAGGAGAAATCGGGGCATAAGCATAAGGGGAAATCACCCTTGGGTTGGTACAAGGACAAGAATGAAAAACCAAGGCCAAGGCTGCCCAAGCCGACAATAAGGCTCACCAAATGTACCCTCCGAGAAATGAAAGTAAATCACATTCTTTTTCTAAATCTAAGGGTCTTCAATGTTTTAAATTCCAGGGTTGGGGACACAAGTATAACTAGTGTCCAAATAGGAGAAATATTATCCTAAGGGAGGGGAAATTTTACTTTCTTAGGGAAGAGGTGGGACTTTAACTAACAAAGATTGATAATCAATCTCAAGATAGAGAGAGAGTAGAACCCGATAGGCTAAAGGAAGGGGAGAAGGAAGATGATTGGCCGTGTGATGGTGAGCTTGAGGTGTCGCGTTTTGTAGTGAGAAGGGCCATGATTAGTAAGGCTTTGGTTTATCCTAGTCAAAGGGAAAATCTTTTTAACGCCAAATGCCTTATTAAAAGAGTTGTGTGTTCCATGATCATTGCTGAAGGTAGTTTTGCCAATATTGCTAGTAGTACCTTGGTTGACGTCTTGAGGCTTCCCACTATCCGCTATTCAAACCCATACCACCTTCAATGGTTGAATGAGTATGGAGATTTAAAGGTAAACCGACAAGTGGTGATACATTTTAAGGTAGGCAACTATTTTGATGAGGTATTGTGTGATGTTATTCCTATGCAAGTGTTCCACCTATTGTTGGGGAGACCATAGAAATATGATAGATCTACCGTGCATGATGGACGAACCAATAGCTATAGTTTGGAGCTCCATGGCCGTAGGTATACACTCCACCCTCTCTCATTGATACAAGTGGTCGAAGTTAATCAACAAGTGAGGGAGTTGGAGAAAAAGAGGAAGAAGGAGACAAAGGGAAAGACCGAGAGTGGGAGTAGAGGAGAAGGGGGGGGGACTAAGGAGAAAAGAGGAAAGGGTTCATCATTTTTGGGACTTACCCTCGGGGATCCTTTATTTCTCACTAACGTAGGTACTAGCATTTTACCTAGTACCACCTTTTCTTGTGTGCAGGTTCATGATCATGTTCTTCCTAGAGGGGATACTAAGTGGATTTCTCACCAACACATGCTTCAAGATCTCAAGGATCCCTTGGCTAAGCATCCAAGCTTCAGGACAGAAAATGAGGAATTGATTAAATGGAGAAACTATGAGTTTGAGGTCAAACTCCTTTCAAGATGAAGAGGATGATACAAGCACGACCTCATAGATGGATATTTTTGAGCATGTTGAACTCAACCGAGAAAGTGCACACGTTTAAGTGTGAGGGAGGCTCCAAAACCGTCCATAAGGTGCACTACATAGGCACTTATTGCTCACTTGGTTATTAAAGGGCCTTTTTGTCTTTTCACCTTTTATTTTTGATGTAATATAAATTGAACAACTTAGGGTTTTGGGGACTTAGTTGATTATTGATGAGACTTACAACATTGTAACACTTTAGTTCTCTCTTGAGAAGCTCCTACCATAACTAGGGCTAGGCAAGTGAAGATTCACTTGTGTTTGTATTGTTAGCTTGGTACGTTGGTGTTTAGAGAAGGTAAAGTCCCTCTTGTTTCAACATAGGAGTTAGGTTCTTATCGTGTGTAGTTTTAAGGGTCCAAGAGTCCCACAAATTCTTGGGTTCATAAGATTATAGCCTCACTTGTCTAACTATCTATATTGTATCTTGTTGTAAGTTTTGATTTTCTTGTTCTTGTTAATGAAACCGTGATTCATTGTTATTGTAATATTGTTGTTCTTCATTTCTTTATTGCTAATATAGTTTGGGTGTTGGATGATTGGTGTTTTAATCACCTCATATTCCCTCCTTTCTTGTTCTACTTAGTGAATCCGTGAGTGGTCACCAAAGGGTCCTCGGTTCTCTTGAACTTGTGGATTATTTTTGGTGTATATTTTTATATGTTCTTAGTCATTCTTGTATCATCTTCATACGGGTGCAACACCCTTCTAAACCCGCGAGGGCCCAACCTAAAAGAGCCTCCTTCTATTTTAAACAGTTCTGTTCCTCCTAAGGAAAGGACTAGAAAGAAAGAAACCCACCATGGGACCCACTAACGCCAGATCAATCAATCATGATCTTAGAGATGAAAATACTCCCATGCTTGTCAGAAACCCTTCATCTCCCCTGGGTAATTTGATAGACATGTCCATCACGCAGACATAACATTTAATGCTAGTGTCAATTCCAATGTCCAAACCCTTCCCCTCCCCCTCCAGATGGTACTTATACTAACAATATGGAGGCTGGGGAAAATTATAATGTCAAACTCCATGAATACCCCTCAGAGCTCAGCCATGATCACTCTTTTCATGACAACCCTGCCTCTTGACCACCTCCCATTTTCTTGGCTGGAGATCTGCCTCTCCAATCAAATAGTGCCCCTCCATGCACAATGGAAGGGGAGACAGGTCACTCTTTTTATGCAAGACCCCAGGTATCTGGCTCAACTAGCCGTAGAATGCCTGAGTCAGGGGCTGTCCAGTTTTGGCCAAAACGTGTGGATGGCATCTCTGTGTCATGTGATAGGCTCAACTTCCTAGGAGGACTTATCTTTGGAGAGCCTTTCAGCCATCATGAACCAAGTAAGCATGAGCTTACCCTTTTTCCACCTTCGAACCCCATGCTACTAGTCCAGGGCCCAACTTTTGTGAGTCCACTTGACGAAAGCCAAAACCACTCACCATCCTCCTTGTCAATGCCCCTCATCACCTCCCCATCTAACTATGGAGAGGATAGAAAGAGGAAAAGCTCTAGAGGCCCTGAGGGAGAGCAATGGAGAAATGGAAAGCCTAATAGAACAACTGAGAATCCCCAAAACAGATATCTGCACTCTGGAAAGTCCTATAAACCTAGAGTTATGGACCTTATCCATGAGATGGTCATTATGATATTTACCCAAGTGCTGACAAAGCTAGAACTAAAGCTAAATATGCTAAGCCTTATGATAGGGGAGCATTACATAGATAAAGTCACTCCACTTTTAAGAAAAAAAAAGATTGGGGAATTAACTGCACCTTCCAGCCCACTGGGGAAGGGGAAAGCAGTTATGCAGGATCCACCACTCCCCTCCAAACCACTGATGAAGAACTATTTGATTTGGAATATGAGGGAAGCCAATGGTATGAAGTTTAGAAAGCATTGCAAATCTATGATAAGTATTCATCAACTTTGTATCTTAGCCTTCTTAGAAATAAGAATGGTAGACCACAAGAACCTCTCAGAAGAGCTGGATTACCAAAAATTCATTGAGTCTAGTACCACTAGCAATTCTTGTGGCATTGTAATTATGTAGACAATGGACAATAACTCCATCAATAGTCTCTCCATCTCCTCCCAGGCCATTCGTGCAACAGTCAAGGTATGCTCCCCTTCTTTGTTTGGGTCCTTAGCATTATTCATGCTAGCATTACCTTTAGTTCTAGGAAGCTTCTTTGGGATGAGCTAATATTTGTGGCTGGCCACCTCTCTTCCTTAGGAAGTAATAGCTAGTTAGTGGGTGGGGATTTCAATGAAGTCTTAAGGGGTAGTGAGAAGTTTGGTGGTATCCACATTAGCCTTCATAGGTCATCCCTCTTTTGGGATTGCATCAATCACTATAATATCCTAGACCTTGGGTATAAGGGATATAAGTTCACTTGGTCTAACATGAGATATAGGAACAGGAAAGGCTTGATCATGGAAAGTCTTGATAGATGTCTTGCCAATGATCACTAGATCCACCAGTTCCCCGAGGCCTCTGTCCTTCATCTCCCTAGAATCCACTCAGACCATGCTCCCCCACTCCTTAGTATTACTAGAACTTTCCATCCTTAGCCTAGACCCTTTATAATAGAATCCATTTGGTGCAATTACCCAGAGTTCAGTGATATTATTAAGAATTTCTTCCCCGAGGAAGCTGATCTCACCAATGCCACCCTTCTATTTGTTGACATAGCTAGAGCTTGGAGCAAAGACCTCTTCGGTAATATTTTTCAAAAGAAAAAACAGCTCCTAGCTAGATTGGCTGGGATTCAAAAGTCCCCCCCAGCACCCAACTAGCCACTTTCTTTAGGATCTGTTAGGCACCCTAACCAAAGAGATCAACTACATTCTTGACCAGGAAAATGATTTCTGGAAACTTAAATCCAGAATCAACTGGCTCATTGATGGGACAGGAACATCAAATTATTTCATACCTCTACCCTGAATATGAGGAGAAGAAATATGATCAACTCTCTCCAAGATAATGGCTCCTGGATCTATGATCCATCAGAGATCACTAGGGCCATTACCTCTTTCTATACCTCCCTCTATAATTTTGACCACACCCCCTCCCCCATTAGGTGTCAGACTAACCCCTATAGTTAGGGTTCCGTTAATCCTTCAAACCATACCTTTCTTGATTCCATTCCTAGTCTTGAAGAAATCAAGAGAGTTGTGTTCTTCTTTGCCCCTTCCAAAGCCCTTGGGCCAGATAAGATGCACCCCTTCATGTACCAAAAATACTAGAATACCATGGCTCCCCTCCTCCAAGAGTTCTACAGCACAACTTTCACCTCTAGAACCATGAATCCCATTGTTAGCACTACTTATTTGTAATGACCCTTTGGGTCCTTAGCCGTGTTCTTACTTATTTTTCTCAATGTATCTCCTCCATAGCCGTCCGAAGTCATTAGTGACTTGCTGGAACCGCTAGTTCGGTTACCTAACGGTTTGTTTGATTTATAGAACCACTTTTCCAATTTGAGTCTTCGTCGATTCCAAATAGTCGCTGAGCAAAAAATTTAGTAAAATGAATTCAGATGCAAATTTTGACTGTGCCAGTAACAATGTAATATTTATTTTAGGATAGATAGACCCTTGGTTTGGATCCCACAACACTCGAACTCATTTCAATTTTTTTAGTCAAAAAAGTCAAAATCAAATTATATGGGTGTGGGACCCACAAGTGTCTTAAATGACCTCGGATGGAAAATCTGAGTTCACCAATGCATCCAAAATGTCGAAATTAGTGGGGTTACATAGTTCGTTTGCAAAAAACGGAGTCCGAATGAGTCCGAAAGGTCAAAAATACATTTTGACCTTGCGGGCACATCTAAAATCGTATAAAAGAGGCTTTTTGGCAGATTTTGAGAATTCTTCAATTCTATTAGCACCCTAGCAGCCCTAGGAGATTGGTAACAGTGCCAGGGTCCAGTAGATCATCTTGCATAAGTTACATCAGTTAAGAGTCACCTGGTTTTGTTGTCATATGCACATAAGTAGCTAGTAAATTTCATTCAAGCATATGATGCAACTATGACTCTCTAGTAGTGGTTACATGTTATACCCTGTGGGTCTATGAGAATCTCATTCCATAGTCAGTCACCTCTATTTGTGTTTAATTTACTGTCAATGAAAAACTCTAATGAAATTGTGGAATGCTTTGGAGATGTTCAGTTGGGCATATTGTATTTGTATCAGATCTTTCTGCCATCTTTTCTGGCATACTTAGATTTGGAAATTCTAGGCTACGACATGCTTGAAATTGGATGATGTTAGACATGAACTGTGTGTCAGCTTCGTGATATCTGGGCCTATTGTCTCACTGACATTTTCCACGTCTTGTATTACAGCGTTGTTAAGAGACAAGCTTCATCTACGAAGAAGGCTTTGGTTGATTTCTGGCAACTAGCATTCTCATATCAAGTGAACCCTCTTGCTGCTGTTCAACCACTCCCGCCTGCAACACGTGGAAGCCGGTGATGCACAATTTGGTTCCTCGTAGTTTCTCAAAACCAGAGCTGTTACTTTTAGATAAAATTAAAGATTACTGAAGCTGTTGCAACTATTATCTGAAGTTGGAGAGGAACATGCAGAAAAATAATAAAGTTTGCTTCAAGGTTGCATTCTTCGTCAATGGAGTACTGTATCATACCTTAACTGTCTTACCTTTCTCTGTGGCATTAATTTATTCTCTTAGCAAAGAGGAGTCACAAATTTCTCAACTTCATGCAGTAGAAGTGTGTTGCCATTCATTTTATTCTAATCTTTTTAACTATTGTCGAAGGATTGTGTATAAAGTGCCTTTGTGTCGAGGTCTGTTTTAACCCTCCCATGTCATTCATATATAAAGTGTTGAACTGTGATGAAGTCTGTTTTGATAATTGACAGAGACTATTGGAAGAACCAGGTCTCTTGACACAGTGTTATATGCAAGTAGGACTGCGTATGAAGAAAAAGTTCGTATGAGATACGATCACGAAGTAGGAATTTAGTCAACCAAGGGGAAACTGTACGAAATTACAATGATATAAAGGTCACAACTGAAGCTTCAACGTTTAGATAGAAGGTTCTAATCAGAAAAGAAAGAAGGCGGCGGCAAGGGTTGAGAGGGAAATTCCAAAAATCAACCAGGGCGTGCCAGGGAGGATAGGGATCGTCCCAGTATGGTCTGTTTAAATTTTTGTGGCCATTTGGGTGAACAAACGGGGAAAACAGCATTAACAGGGCATTTTTGGGCCAAATCGATGTGCTATTTTTGGGGTTGGCCCGGGGTCCGGGCGTGCTGCGATCCAGAAATCGATCGGGGCGTGCCAGGGAGGTTGGGGATCATCCCAGTGTGATCCATTTAAATTTTCATGGCCATTTGGGTGGACAAACGGGCAAAACGTCGCGAACGAGGCATTTTCAAGCCAAATCGGTGTGCTATAGCCTACGGTTTCAAGGGTGGGCCCGGGTTCCGGGCGTGCTACGGGCCAAAAATGACCGAGGCATGCCAGGGATGTTGGGGATCGCCCTAGTGTGGTCTGTTTAAATTTTTGTGGCCATTTGGGTGGATAAACAGGAGAAACGATACGAACGGGTCATTTTCGGGCCAAATCGGTGTGCTATAGCCCACGATTTTGGGGGTGGGCTTGGGGTCTAGGCGTGCTGTGGGCTGAGAAATGACCGGGGTGTGCCAGGGAGGTTGGGGATCATCCCAGTGTAGTTCATTTAAATTTTTTGTGGCCATTTGGGTGGACAAACGGATGAAACAACGCGAGCCTGGTGTTTTTGGGTCTAATCGGTGTGCTATTTTCCACAGTTTTGGAGGTGGGTCCATGGTCCGGGCATGCTGTGGGTCAAAAATTGACCAGGGCGTGCCAGGGATGTCGTAAATCATCCCAATGTAGTACATTTAAATTTTGTGGCCATTTTTGTGGACAAACGGGCGAAACGGGGCGAACGCAGCATTTTCAGGCCAAATCGGTGTGCTATAGCCCACGGTTTTGGGGGTGGGCCCAGGGTTTAGGCGTGTTGTGGGCCAAAAATTGGCCGGGGTATGCCAAAGAGGTTGGGATCATCCCATTGTGGATCAATTAAATTTTTGTGGCCATTTTGGTGGATTAACGAACGAAATAGCGCTAACAGGGCATTTTCGGGCCAAATCGATGTGCTATAGCTCACGGTTTTTGGGGTGGGCTCAGGGTCCGGGCTTGCTGCGGTAGAAAAATCGATTGGGGCATGCCAGGGACGTTGGGGATCATCCCAATGTGGTCCATTTAAATTTTCATGGCCATTTGGGTGGACAAACGAGTGAAACGGCGTGAACGTGGCATTTTCGAGCCAACTCGGTGTGCTATAGCCCACGATTTTAGGGGTGAACACAGGGTCTGGGCATGCTGTATGACGAAAATCGACTGGGGCATGTCAGGGAGGTTGGGGATCATCAAAGTGTGGTCCGTTTAAATTTTTATGGCCATTGGGTGGACAAACGGGCGAAACTGTGCAAACGGGGCATTTTCGGGCCAAATCGGTGTTCTATAGCCCACGGTTTTAGGGGTGGGCCTGGGGTTCGGGTGTGCTATAGGCCAAAAATCAACCGGTGCATGCTAGGGAGGTTGGGGATCATCATAGTGTAGTCTATATAAATTTTAGTGGCCATTTGGGTGGACAAACAGGCGAAACAACGTGAATGGGGCATTTTCAGGCCAATTCGATGTGGTATAGCCCACGGTTTTGGGGGTGTGCCCGGGATCCGAGCGTGCTGTGGGATTAAAATTGACTAAGGCATGCCAGGGAGGTTGGGGATCATTCTAGTGTGGTCCGTTTAAAGTTTAGCGGCCATTTGGGTGGACAAACGGGCGAAACGGCATTAACAGGGCATTTTTGGGCTAAATTGGTGCGTTATAGCCCATGGTTTTAGGGGTGGGCATGGGGTATGGGCATGCTGTGGGCCAAAAATTGATCGAGGCATACCAGGGACGTTGAGGATCGTCTCAGTGTAGTCCATTTAAATTTTTGTGTCTATTTGGGTGGACAAACGGGCGAAATAGAGAGAACAGGACATTTTTGGGCCAAATCGGTGTGCTATAGCCCAAAGTTTTATGGTGGGCTCGGGGTTCGGGTGTGATGTGGGCCGAAAATTAACTAGGGAATGCTAGGGAGGTTGTGGATTGTCCCATTGTAGTGCGCTTAAATTTTTGTGGCCATTTGGGTGGACAAACGGGCTAAACGGCGTGAACAGGTCAGTGTCGGGCCAAATCGGTGTGCTATGACCCTCGATTTTGGGTGGGCCAGGGGTTCGGGTGTGCTGTGTGCCGAAAATCGATTGGAGCATGCCAGGGAGGTTGGGGATCATCCCAGTATGGTTCGTTAAAATTTTTGTAGCCAGTTGAGTTGATAAACGGGCGAAACGGCATGAACGGGGCCTTTTCGAGCCAAATTAGTGTGCTTTGGCCCACGATTTCGGGGGTAGGCTTGGGTTCCGAGCGTGCTGGGGGCTAAAAATCAACTGGGGCATGCTAGGGAGGTTGGGGATCATCCCAGTATGGTCCATTTAAATTTTCATGGCCATTTCAATGGACAAATGTGTGAAACAGCGGGGACAGGGTATTTTTGGGCCAAAGCAGTGTGCTATTGCCCACGGTTTTGAGGGTGGGCCCACGGTTCGGGCGTATTGTAGGCCAAAAATTGACCGTGGCATGCTAGGGAGGTTTGGGATCATCCCAGTGTGGACTGTTTATATTTTTCTGACCATTTGGATGGACAAACGGTTCAAATGGCACAAACGCGGTATTTTTTGGCCAAATCAGTGTGCTATAGCCCACGGTTTTGGGGGTGGGCCCAGGGTTTGGGCGAGCTGTGAGCCAAAAATTGACTGGGGCATGCCAGGGAGGTTGAAGATCATCCCAATATGGTTTTTTTAAATTTTCATGGCCATTTGGGTAGACGAAAGGGTGAAACAGCGCGAACAGTGCATTGTCGTGCCATAGCCCATGATTTCAGGGGTGGGCTCAAAGTCCGGGCGTGCTGTGGGCCAAAAATTGACCGGGGCATACCAGGGAGGTTCGGGATTATTCCAGTGTGGTCCGTTTAAATTTTTGTGGTCATTTGGGTGGACAAATGGGCGAAATAGTGCAAACTGGGCATTTTCGAGCCAAATCGGTGTGCTATAACCCACGGTTTTGGGGGTAGGCCCGGGGTCCGGGCGTGCTATGGGAAAAAAATTGATTGGGGCATGCCAGGGAGGTTGGGGATCATCCCAGTGTGGTTCGTTTAAATTTTGTGGCCCTTTGGGTGGACGAATGGGTGAAACGACGCGAACAAGGCATTTTCAGGCCAAATAGGTGTGCTTTAGCCCATGGTTTTGGAGGTGAGCCAGGGGTCCAAGCGTGCTATGGGTTAAAAATAGACCGGGGCATCCCAGGGACATTAGGGATCATCCCAATATGGTTCGTTTAAGTTTTTGTAGCCATTTGGGTGGACAAACGGGCGATACGGCACAAACGGAGCATTTTCGGGCCAAATTAGTGTGCTATAACCCACGGTTTTGGGGAGGAGCCCGAGGTCTTAGCGTGCTGTGGGCCAAAAAGTGATCGGAACATGCTTGGAAGATTGGGGATCATCCCAATGTGTTCTGTTTAAATATTTATGGCCATTTGGGTGGACAAACAGGTGAAACGGTGGAAACGGGGCATTTTCAGGCCAAATCAGTGTGCTATAGCCTGCAATTTTGAGGGAGGGCCCATGGTCCGAGCATGTTATAGACCAAAAATCAATCAACGTGTGCCAGGTTGGTTGGGGATCATCCCAGTATGGTCCATTTAAATTTTCGTGGCCATTTGGGTGGACAAACGGGTGAAATGACGCAAACAAGGCATTTTAATGCTAAATCGGTGTGCTATAGCCCATGGTTTTTGGGGTAGGCTCGAGGTTCAGGTGTGCTGTGTGCCAAAAATTGATTGAGGCATGTCAAAGAGGTTGGAATCATCCCAATATAGTTATTTTAAATTTTTTTGGCCATTTGGGTGGACGAATGGGTGAAACGGAGCGAACGGGGCTTTTTTAGGTCAAATCAGTGTTCTATAGCCCGCGATTTTTGGGGTGTACCCGGCTTCGGGTGTGCTGTGGGCTGAAAATCGACCGAGGCATACCAGGGAGGTTGGGAATTATTTTAGTATGGTCCGTTTAAATTTTTGTGGCCATTTGGGTGGACAAACGGGTGAAATGGCGCGAACGGGGCATTTTGGGGCCAAATAGGTGTGCCATATCCTACGATTTTGGGGGTGAGCACTGGATCCGGGTGTTATGTGGGCCAAAAATCGATCGAGGCATGCCAGGGAGGTTGGGGATCGTCCCAGTGTGGTCCATTTAAATTTTTGTGGCTATTTGGATGGACAAACAGGCAAAATGGCGCGAACGGAGCATTTTCGGGCCAAATCGGTGTGCTATAATTTATGGTTTTGGGGTGGACTTAGGTTTTAGGCGTGCTGTGTGCTGAAAATTGGTTGGGGCGGGATAGGGAGGTTGGGGATCATACCAGTATGGTCTGTTTAACTTTTGGTAGCTATTTGTGTGGACAAATGGGCGAAACGGCGCGAACAGGACATTTTCGAGCTAAATTGGTAAGCTATACCCCATAGTTTTGGAGGTGGGCTAGGGGTATATGTGTTCTGTGGGCGAAAAATCTTCTAGGGCATGACAGGGAGGTTGGGGATCGTTCCAGTGTGGCCCGTTTAAATTCTTGTGGCCATTTGGGTGGACAAACAGGCAAAATAGCACAAACGAGGCATTTTCAGGCCAAATTGGTGTGCTATTGCCCACGTTGTCGGGGGTAGATCAGGGGTACGGGCATGTTGTGGACCAAAAATTAACCTGGGCGTGTCAGGGAGGTTGGGGATCGCCCTAGAGTGGTCCGTTTAAAATTTTGTGGTCCGTTAGACAAACTATCTAAACAACACGAACGAGCTATCTTTGGGATAAATCAGCATGCTATAACCCACAGTTTTGGGGGTGGACCCGGGATCCGGTCGTGCTGTGAGCTAAATATCGATCGGGCATTTTTGGGCCAAAGATCGGTGTGCTATTAGCCTACGATTTTGGGGATGGGCTCGGGGTCCGGGCGTGTTGTCTGTCAAAAATTGACTAGGGCATGCCAGGGAGGTTGAGGATCATCCCAGTGTGGTCTATTTAAATTTTCGTGGTGATTTGGGTGGACAAACAGTCAAAACAATGAGAATGGTGCATTTTCAGGCCAAATCAGTATGCTATAGCCCACGGTTTTGGGGGTGTACCCAAGGTCCGGGCGTGCTGTGTGCCAAAAATTAATCGAAACATGCCAGGGAGGTTGGGGATCATACCAGTGTGGTCCGTTTAAATTTTCATGGCCATTTTGGTGGATAAACGGTCAAAACAATGTGAACGAGGCATTTCCGAGCTAAATCGGTGTGCTATGGCCCATGGTTTTAAGGGTGGACCCAGAGTCTGGGTGTGCTGTTTTCCAAAAAATTGATCAGGTCATGCCAGGGAGGTTGGGGTTCATCCCAGTGTGGTTCGTTTAAATTTTTCCAATAGTTTGGTCGACAAACAGGCAAAACATTGCGAACGGGGCCTTTTCGAGCAAAATTAGTGTGCTATAGCCCATGGTTTCAGGGGTGGGCTAGGGGTCAGATGTGTCGTGGATAAAAAATCATTCGGGGCATGCCAGGGAGGGTGGGATCATCCCAGTGTGGTCTTTTTAAATTTTCGTGGCTATTTGGATGGACAAACGTGCAAAACAACATGAATAGGGCATTTTCAGGCAAAATTGGTGTACTATAGCCCACGGTTTTTGGGGTGGGCTCGAGGTTCAAGCATACTGTAGGATAAAAATTGATTGGGCTATGCTAAGGAGGTTGGGGATCATCCCAGTGTGGTCCGTTTAAATTTTTGTGGCTATTTGAGTGAACAAACAAGCGAAACAGCGCAAACAAGGCATTTTCAGGCTAAATTGGTGTGCTATAGCCCATAGTTTTGGAGGTGGGCTAGGGGTCTGTGCATTCTGTGGGCGAAAAATCTACTGGGGCATGACAGAGAGGTTGGGGATCGTCCCAGTGTGGCCCGTTTAAATTTTTATGGCCATTTGGGTGGACAAATAGGCAAAATAGTGCAAACAAGGCATTTTTGGGCTAAATTGGTGTGCTATTGCCCACGTTGTCAGGGGTGGATCAGGGGTCCGGGCGTGCTATGGACCAAATATTAACCTGGTTGTGTCATGGAGGTTGGGGATCGCCCTAGTGTGGTCCGTTTAAAATTTTGTGGCCATTTGGGTAGACAAACGAGCGAAACAGCATGAATGGGCTGTCTTCGGGCTAAATCAGCATGCTATAACCCATAGTTTTTAGGGTGGGCCCGGATGAGCTAAATATCTATCTGGTGTTTTTGGGCTAAATCGGTGTGCTATAGCCCAGGGTTTTTGGGGTAGGCTCGGGGTCCGGGCGTGTTGTCTGCCAAAAATTGACTGAGGCGTGCCAGGGAGGTTGAGGATCATCGCAGTGTGGTCCATTTAAATTTTCGTGGTGATTTGGGTGGACAAACAGGCAAAACAGCGAGAATGGAGTATTTTTGAGCCATATCGGTATGCTATAGCCCACGGTTTTGGGGGTGGACCCGAGGTCCGCGCGTGCTGTGTGCCAAAAATTGATTGGAGCATGCCAGGGAGGTTGGGGATCATACCAGTGTGATCCGTTTAAATTTTCATGGCCATTTTGGTGGATGAACGGTCAAAACGACCTGAATGGAGCATTTTCGAGCCAAATCGGTGTGCTATGGCCCATGGTTTCAGTGGTGGGCCTAGAGTCTGGGTGTGCTATTTTCCAAAAATCGATTGGGTCATGCCAGGGAGGTTGGGGTTCGTCCCAATGTGGTTCGTTTAAATTTTTACAGTAGTTTGGCTGACAAACAGGCGAAACATTGCGAACGGGGCCTTTTCGAGCCAAATTAGTGTGCTATAGCCTATAGTTTCGGGGGTGGGCTAGGGGTCAGATGTGTCGTAGATGAAAAATTATTCGGGGCATGCCAAGGAGGTTGGGGATCATCCCAGTGTGGTCTTTTTAAATTTTCGTGGCTATTTGGATGGACAAACGTGCAAAAACAGCATGAATAGGGCATTTTCAAGTTAAATCGGTGTGCTATAGCCCACGGTTTTTGGGGTGAGCTTGAGGTTTGAGCATACTGCAGGCCAAAAATTGATTGGGGTGTGCTAGGGAGGTTGGGGATCATCCCAGTGTGGTCCGTTTAAATTTTTATGGCCATTTGAGTGGACAGACGGGCGAAACGACGCAAATAAGGCATTTTCAGTCCAAATTGGTGTGCTATAGCCCACGGTTTTGAGGGTGGGTCCGAGGTCCAAGCATTCTGTGGTTCGAAAACTGATCGGGGCGTGACAGGGAGGTTGGGGATCATCCCTGTGTGGTTCATTAAATTTTTTATGGCTATTTGGATGGACAAACGTGCAAAACGACACTAACACCCCATTTTTGGGCCAAATCGGTGTGCTATAGCCCACGATTTTGGGGGTGGGCTCGAGGTTCGAGTGTGTTGCGGTCTAAAAATTGATCGGCGCATGCCAGGGAGATTGGGGATTGTTCCAGTGTGGTCTTTTTAAATTTTTGTGGCTATTTTAGTGGAGAAACGGGTGAAACGGCACGAACGGGGCATTTCGAGCCAAATCGGTGAGCTATAGCCCACGATTTCGGGGGTGGCCCAGGGTTCAGGTGTGCTGCGAGCCAAAAATGGTCCGGGGCATGCCAGGGAGGTAGGGTATCAATCAAGTGTGGTCCATTTTAATTTTTGTGGCTATTTGGGTTGATAAACGGGCGAAACGGTGTGAACGGGGCATTTTCGAGCCAAATCGATGTGCTATAGCCCACGGTTTTGGGGGTGGGCCTAGGGTCTGGGCATGCTGTGGGCCAAAAATCAACTGAGGCATGCCAGGGAGTTTGGGGATCACCCCAGTGTGGTCCATTTAAATTTTTGTGGCCATTTGGATGGACAAACGTGTGAAATGATTTGGGCCAAATTGGTGTGCTATAGCCCATGGTTTTGGGGGTAGACCCGGGGTCCAGGCATGCTATAGGCCGAAAATCGACCATGGCGATCAAGAATGTTGGGGATCATCTCAGAGTGGTCTCTTTAAATTTTTGTGGCCATTTAGGTGGACAAACGGGTGAAACGGCGCAAACGCGACATTTTCGGGCCAAATCGGTGTCCAATAGCCCACAATTTTGGGGGTAGGCTAGGGGTCCAGGCGTGCTATGGGCTAAAAATCAACCGAGGTATGTTAGGGAGGTAAGGTATCATCCCAGTGAGGTCATTTTAAATTTTAGTGGCCATTTGGGTGGATAAACGGGCGGAAAAGCACGAACGGGGCATTTTCGGGCCAAATTAGTGTGCTATTTACCATGGTTTTAGAGGTGGGCACGGTATCTGGGCTTGCTGTGTTCCAAAAATCAGCCGAGACATGCCAGGGAGGTTGGGGATCATCCCAGTATGGTCCGTTTAAATTTTTACGGCCATTTGGATGTACAAACGGGGGAAACAAGGTGAACGGGGCATTTTCTGGCCAAATCGGTGTGCTATAGCCCACGTTTTTGGGGGTGGTCCGGGTTCCGGGCAAACTGTGTACCAAAAATCCACCATAGCATGCCAGGGAGGTTGGTGATTGTTTCAGTGTGGTCCGTTTAAATTTTTGTGGTCTATTTGGTGGAAAAACAGGTGAAACAGTGCGAACGAGATATTTTCGGGCTAAATCGGTGTGCTATAGCCCATAATTTCGGGGGTGGGCTTGAGGTCCGGCCGTGCTGTGTGTCAAAAATTGATTGGGGCGGGCCAAATTGGTGTGCTATAGCCTACGATTTTGTGGGTAGTTTTGGGGTCGGGCATGCTGTGGGCCGTAAATCCATCAGGGCATACTAGGGTGGTTGGGGATCATCCCAGTATGGTTTGATTAAATTTTCATGGCCATTTGGGCAGACAAACGGGTGAAATGGCACAAATGGGGCTTTTTCGAGCTAAATCAGTGTGCTATATCCTACGATTTCGGGGGTGGGACCGAGGTTCGAGCATGCTGTGGTAGAAAATTGATTGAGGCATGCCAGGGAGGTTGGGGATCATCCTAGTGTAGTCCTTTTAATTTTTTTTGGCCATTTGGGTGGAAAAACGGGCGAAACGGTGCGAACTGGGCATTTTAAGGCTAAATCGGGGCTATAGCCCACGATTTTGGGAGTGGGCCTGGGGTCCGGGCTTGCTGTGGTCCAAATATTAATCGAGGCGTGCCAGAGGGTTGAGGATCATCCCAGTGTGGTCCATTTAAATTTTTGCAGCCATTTAAGTGGAAAATAAAGTGAAACGACGCGAATGGGGCATTTTCAGGTTAAATGGGTGTGTAATAGCCCATGATTTTGGTGGTGGGCTTGGGGTTCGGGTGTGTTGTGGGTCAAAAATCAACTAAGATATGCCACGGAGGTTGGGGATCAAAACAGTGTGGTCCGTTTAAATTTTTGTGGCCGTTTGGATGGACAAACAGGCGAAACAATGGGAACAGGACATTTTCAGGCGTAATCGGTGTGCTACAGACCACAGTTTTGGGGGTGGGCTTGGGGTTCGTGTGTGCTGTGGGCTAAAAATCAACCATGGCATGCCAGGGAGGTTGGGTAATCATCCTAGTGTGGTCCATTTAAATTTTTGTGGAAATTTGGGTTGACAAACGAGCGAAACGGCACGAATGGGTCATTTTTTAGCTAAATCGGTGTGCTATAGCCCATAGTTTTGGGGTCGGTCTGGGGTCCGAGCGTGCTGTGTGGCAAAAATTCATCAGGACATGCCAGTGAGGTTGAGGATCATCCTAGTGTGGTCCATTTAAATTTTTGTGGACATTTGGGTGGATAAACATTCAAAACAGATCGAACGGGGCATTTTCAGGACAAATCGGTGTGTTATAGCCCACAATTTTGGGGATGGGCCTGGGTTCCAGGTGTGCTGTGAGTCAAAAATCGATTAGGGCATGTCAGAGAGGTTGGGGATTATCCATTATGGTCCATTTAAATTTTCATGGACATTTGGGTGGACAAAACGGGCGAAATGGCGCGAATAAGGCTTTTTTGGGCTAAATCGTTGTGCCATAGCCCTCAGTTTTGGGGGTGGGCCTATGGTCCGAGCGTACTATGGGCCGAAAATCGATTGAGGCTTGTAAGTAAGGTTGGGGATCATCCCAGTATGGTCAATTTTAATTTTCTTGGCCATTTGGGTGGACAAACAGGCAAAACAGCACGGATGGGGAATTTTCTGGCCAAATTGATGTGCTATAGCCCACAGTTTTGGGGGTGGACTCGGGGTCCGGACGTGCTATGTGCCAAATATTTATCGGGGCATGACAGGGAGGTTGGGAATCATTCCAGTATGGTGATTTTAAATTTTTGTGGCCATTTAGGTGGACAAATGGGCGAAACGACGCGATTGGGGCATTTTCGGGCTAAATCGGTGTACTATAGCCTCGGGTTTGGGGTTGGGCCTGGGGTCCGGCCGTGTTGTGGGTCAAAAATTGACCGGGCTATGAAAGGGTGGTTGGGGATCATCCCAATGTGGTCTGTTTAAATTTTTGTGGCCATTCGGGTGGAGAAACGGGAAAAATGGCGCAAATGGGGCATTTTTGAGCCAAATCGTTGTGCTTTTGCCCATGGTCTTGCGGGTGGGCCCGATGTTCGGGCGTGTTGTGTGTAGAAAATTGACCAAGGCATGATAGGGAGGCTGGAGATCATCCAATTATAGTCCGTTTAAATTTTTATGGCCATTTTGGTGGACAAACGGGCAAAACGGCACAAACGGAGCATATTTGGGCTAAATCGGTGGGCTATAGCCTACGTTTTGAGGGGTGGGCCCGGGGTCCAAGTGTGCTGTGGGAGCAAAAATGATCGAGGTGTGCTATAGAGGTTGGGGATCATCCCAGTATGGTTCATTTAAATTTTCAAGGCCATTTGGGTGGACAAATGGGCAAAACTACGCGAACGGGGCATTTTTGGGCGAAATCAGTGTGCTATAGCCCATGATTTTGGGGTTGCACCAAGGGTACGAGCGTGTTGTGTGCTGAAAATAGACCAGGGCATGTCTGGGAGGTTGGGTATCATCCCAGTATGGTCCGTATAAACATTTGTGGCCATTTGGGTGGACAAACGGGCGAAATGACTTGAACGGGTATTTTTGGGCCAAATCGATGTGCTATAGCCCACAGTTTCGGGGGTGGGTCTGGGGTCTGGCGTGCTATGGGCCGAGAATCAACCGGAGCATGCCAGGGAGGTTGGGGATCATTCTAGTATTGTCCATTTAAATTTTTGAGGCCATTTAGGTCGACAGACGAGCGAAATGGTGCAAACAGGGCATTTTAGGGCCTAATAGGTGTGCTATAGCCTACGGTTTCGGCTGTGGGCCCAGGGTCCGGGCGTGCTTGATGATAGGCGAATTTACACGCCTATAGTGCTAGCTTATGCTTTGCATTAGACGCCGCCTATACCATGCATAGGCAAAGCTAAAGGCGCCGCCTATGGTCCCTTTTTGTCTCCAAAACCGATTTTAAATGGGTCAAAACCCGACCCATTATTTTCCTATATAAAGGGGACTTAGTCTTGAAACATAAACACATTGAAACTTGACCTAAAGGCGCCGCACATCCACTCCAAATCATCTCAAAATTTTTCTTTTCGCTCTTTCAATTCATAAGAAACATCTCCAAAGGCTTCAATCACGTAAGTACTCTTTTATTCTTCATCTATTTCTCGTAAGTACTACGTTGCTATGTCTATCATGAATTTCTACATCTTGAAGAAATATTGGTGATGTTAAAGTGTTTGAATTGTTGATGCAAAACCATGTGAGTGAACACGTACGTTAGGATAATCTTAACTTGTTTCCGACTTGAATTTGGTTTTAATTGCATTGTCATACTCTTTGCGGAATTGCTATGGTTATGAACATTGCATAGTCTTGTCACTTGTATACCTACATGTTAGGCTATCCCGTTCATCGGGATAAGACTTATAGTTGCCTACCGACATAGGAGGTTGTAATTGTTGATAGAAACTATACCATGATGAAACCCCTATGTAGTAGTCTTGTTTTACCTAACATGAATGTATTGCAAAGGTTGGAAGAAGTGATACATCAGTGATTTTCTTGTCGGAATATAGCTCCTTAAACGTATGTCGATGAAGTCTAAGTAATCGACCACTTTCACTTCACTGATTTGTATCAACGAACCTAAGTGTGGGGTGGTACCCCTATGTCTTGTTTATAGATTGTTTCCATTGAGTTGATGCTAACATGAAATATCGTTTAAATCTCAGGAACAATGGCACCTAAAGCAAGACAAGATAAGGCTACCACATCCTAAAAGGGCAAGAAGAGAGGTTGCAAGGACCAAGGAGAATCATCCTCAATGCAATTACCCCGCTGAATGTTTGGAATAAAATGGGTTCTTGAGGAGGAAGCCAAAGAATGGTATAGGAACAGCAAGGAAAGCAAATATGTTCATGTTGACTTGATCAACAAGGACAGCCTAGCGAAGAAGGAACCACGTATGTTGGCAAAAATCATGGCATTGAATCTGGATTTCATCTTCCGCGACATGGGAGAATGTAATCTTGATTTGACAAGAGAATTTTATGCCAACTGGTCGCCGAAAACCACGGGCAGCAAAGTCAAGATTCGGGGCCAAGTTTTACAGCTCAACGCAGATTTGATCAACTCCTTTCTTGGCTTACCTTCTTATAAAGCAATTCGACACACACTTTGTGGAAGTAGATCCATGGCAAGGTGGAGCAGACACCAAGACACCGGATGACACAACACCTTCCCCTATGCTTCTTTGAATAGGGAAGCAAGAATCTGGTTGCGCATCGTCAACTCATGCCTTATTCCTGGGACTCAATACACCAAAATAACAAGAGATAGAGTGTGTTTGGTCTATGCATTGATGACGAATGTCCCTATCAACATTGGGGAAATCATTCGCTCTACAATGCGGAAGGCCAGACTACATAAGAGGTCCCACTTCACTTTTAGTAATCTGTTGACAGCAATCTTGCGGAAGGAGGATATCGAAGAGGAACCAGCTGATCACAAACTCCCACATAACCCGAAGAAGGTTGACCTCACAAAGGTCAAAGATGCTGAAACAACACATGGTGTCAACCTTACTACTGCGGAGAGACATGATCGAGATGAGAGTTTCTTCCGTTATCTTTATGGCATGACACGGTTCACAATGATGAGTGGAGGTCGTGTTCCAACTGCTGCAGAGCTCCAACAGCTGGACCATGACTATCCAATGAATATGCATGCACAGGATATGTGTGGAGTAGGCACATACTTTGAGGAACCTCTAGATGATGATGTGCCGACCGATGATGATCGACGCTTGCCAGATTCCGACGTGGAGGAGAACTCTGATGACGACTCTTATGATGATTCCGACGAAGGGGGTATGACCCCCGACATTGAGGAAGAGTCCGACTGACCAGGTTCTTCGTATTTACTTTCCACTGAGGGCAGTGTCCCGTTTAAGTGTGGGGTGGCGGTATTGCATGCTATACTTCTCTACCGCATCTATGTTTGTTCACTTTGTTTACTTTGTTTTATTTGTTTCGTTTTTTTTTGTGTGTGTTTCGTTTTTTAGTTTAAGTTAAGTTTTTTTAGTAGTAATTTTTTTTAACTTAGCTTCGCACGAAATCATTCTAATAAGCAGCATGAGATCATAACAAGAGTAGGTGCTAAAATCATGACTATTGAGATGTTTAGGCTCTAATTGTGACTTATTATGTGATATTGTGTGGTTCAATTCCTTCACTTGTTGGGTCGAGAGTCTATACTACTTCCAATAAAGTCGACCATGTGCCTTGTGTGTGTGAGATTAATAGTATATTCTATGTTTGTAGCTGATGCTAGAACTTGCCTGGTATGTATGCAAAGCGAAAATAAGGAGTGTAAGTTTAGGAGATGATTTAGGCATTTCTTTGGAAACCTATACATGTTTACCTTCATTTTACCTACCCATGGACATCATCCTAGTTAAACCCTTTTGAGCCTTTAGCCTACTTCTTTGACAACCTCATATGTAAGCCTAATCCATTTTTTCAAGACCGTAATTTGATCCAAATTCCTAAGTGCTTTAACGTATAAAGTCATGTGACGAAATAAGAGGAAATTGGGTGAGTATGATGCTTTAAATTGCAGTGGTGCTTGAATGCGTTATGAAAAAGAAAGTGCTATCATAAGAGGTATGTTATGAAAAGAAAAAAGGAAAAGAAAGCTGAAAAGTGAGTTATGCTTAAAATTGAAAAACAAAAGAGGAGAACAAGGGTGGTAGAATAAAAGAAAGAAGAAAGGTTGAAAGAAAAATGTTGATGATACAATGTGATGTATTAAAGTGCTTAGGAACTTAGTCACTATTTCTAGCCAAAATAGTCCTACCCATCCCTTAGCCTACATTACAACCTGTAAAAGACCTATTTGATCCTAAGCTTAGTATTCTGACATTTAGTGGAGCATTACACTAAGGGCAAGCTTATGGTCATCAGTTGCTGCATATGAATTCTTTGTGAGAGCGAGAGCAAGGATATTTTGATACCCATGTTTGAAAAAAATATGCTATACTTGTGAGTGATTATGGGTAATATATTGTGAGACACACATGGTTGATGAGTTTTGGGTAGTTGTATATGATTCCTTGTGCCTTAACTTTTGAATATGAGTTGACCACCATCACGAGTCTATACTAGAGGTTAAACTGTTTCTACTAATGATCGGAAAACTACTCTTTGTTGATAATTGTTGTGCCTGTCTTGACGAATATTTTGTGTTGTTGCTGTAAAACCCTAAGTTGATGTTTAGAAGGACATGATATTTTGTTCGAGGACGAACAAATCTTTAAGTGTGGGGTGTTGATGATAGGCGAATTTACACGCCTATAGTGCTATATTTTACCCATATTTTAGCCTAGTTTTGAGAACAAATTATATATTTCATGCACTTTTAGTCCTTTTTTCCTGTAAGTGATCTAACGAACATGATTAGCAAAGTTTCAGGTGTAAATGATGTAGAATTCAGCATTTTATGGATTACTTGACGCCAAAGAAAGCTTCACGGAAGGAGAAAAGGAAGCTTGGACGCCTAAGGACCAAAAGTGATGCATGAAAAATCTGTCCTGGGCTAAACAACATTTCTGAAGACTTTGGGGACTTGCAGTAACTTATTTGGATTAGGATAATAATACATTAACCTAGTACAATTGGGTTAAGTATTTCATTAGTCTATTTGGATTTGGATAATGTTACATTAACCTAGTACTATTGGGTTAAGTATTTCATTAGCTTAGTAGGATTTGGTTAAGTATTTCATTAGCTTAGTAGGATTAGGATATGGGTATTATAAATACCCTATCATGCTAGAGATTTTTATTCATCCATATACATTCTTCAACTATTAATCTTTTCTACTCTTCCAACAATTCTAATCTTTCCATTAATTCTATCTTTCTTCTTCTATTCATCTATTCTTAATTTCCGCAATAAGAGAATCGTTACTTTGCCCAGGAATTCACGCCTAAACGCCTACCACCTGTGCTACACGAAATTAATCAGTATTGTGGTATAATAACAATGTCAACCGTGAGCTCCTTCGCATTCATGGGTAACTAAACTTCTCTGTTGGGGTTATGGAAACCGAATGAGATACTATCTATCGCTGTGAGTTTGTGAATTCGTGACACGTATGCTGCTTATATCATTATTCTCTTCATATTAATCTAAATTCTTTGTGGTAACAAACGCAAGAATACACCAGTATAACATTTAACTTGTTCGAAAGAAAGGTTATCTGTCTGGAAAAGAGATAATGTCAAGGTAGTAGGGTCCCATCCCCTATTAAAAATTTAGTGCCGTAACTGGATTAACCTCTTGGAGAATTCGTACCGTTAGACACGCTTTAAGCTCGAAAGAGTTAAAGTGAAATAATCCTCGAATAGGTCGAAAGACGCCTGGATTTACCATCGAATACAATTCTCTATAAGCACATGTATGTCTGGATTCAACACACTCATAGCCAATAGAGACGTATAACTCAGAAGGTGGACATAACCCCAACGCTTCAATTCTCATTGTTTTACAACCTACTAAACATTCTTTCTTTTTACGTTGCTATTTTCAGTTTTTACTTTAATATTGTGGTTACACATTACAATCCCCCCTTTTTACGAGACTTGCACTAAAAGTCTAGTAATGCTTGCTTACTTGTTGACCAAGCTATTCCCTGTGGGATCGATACCCAACCTAGTTGGGTTCTATATTTGCTAGCGACCGCTTTACACTCCCACGAGAGCTGTAGATTGAGCGTTATCAGTGCTGTGGGCCAAAAATCAACCGGGGTGTACCAAGGATGATAAGGATCATCCCCGTATGGTCCGTTTAAATTTTTACGGCCATTTGGTTGGACAAATGGGCGAAACGGCATGAACAGGGCATTTTTGGGCCAAATTAGTGTGCTATAGCCCACCATTTCGGGGGTGGGATCGAGGTTCGGGCACGCTGTGGGCTAAAAATTGACCAGGGCATACCAGAGAGGTAGAGATCATCTCAGTGTGGTCCGTTTAAATTTTTGCGATTAGTTGGGTGGACAAACAGGCAAAATGCCGCGAACGGGGCATTTTTGGGCCAAATCGGTGTGCTTATAGCCCAAGGTTTTGGGGGTGGGATAGGGGTCCGAGCATGATGTGGGCCGAAAATCAACCGAGGCATGCTAGGGAGGTTGGGTATTGTTCCAATGTGGTCTGTTTAAATTTCTACGGCCATTTAGATGAACAAATGGGCGAGAAGGCTCAAACAGGGCATTCTCGGGCCAAATCGGTGAGCTATAGCCTATAATTTTAGGGGTGGGCCCGGGGTTTGGGCTTGCTGTGGCCCAAAAATTGATCGAGGTGTTCTAGGGAGGTTGGGATCATCCCAGTGTGGTCTGTTTAAATTTTTACAGCCATTTGGGTGGACAAACAGGTCAAACTGCCCGAACAAAGCATTTTGAGGCAAATTTGGTGTGCTATAGCCCACGATTTTGGAGGTAGGCCTGGAGTCCAGGAGTACTGTGGGCTAAAAATTTATCGGGACATACCAGGGAGGTTGAGGATCATTTTGGGATGGTCCATTTAAATTTTTACGATCATTTGGGTGGACACACGGGCGAAACGATGCGAACGGGAAATTTTTGGTCCAAATTGGTTTGTTATAGCCCACGGTTTTAGGGGTAGGCTCCGGGTTCGGGCGTGCTGTGGGCCAAAAATTGACCGTGGCGTGCCAGGGGGTTGGGGATTGTCCCTGTATGGTTCGTTTTAATTTTTGTGGCCATTTGGGTTTACAATCGGGTAAAACTGCCCGAATGGGGCATTTTTGGGTTAAATCAGTGTGCGATAGCCCACAATTTTAGGGGTGGGCTCGGGGTTCGGGCGTGTTGTGCCCAGGTAGGTTGGGGATCATCCCAGTGTGGTCTATTTAAATTTTTGTGGATATTTGGTTGGACAAACAGGCAAAATGGCGCGGATGCGACGTTTTTGGGCCAAATCGGTGTGCTATAGCCCTTTGTTTTGGGGGTGGGCCTAGGGTTTGGGCATGATATATGCCGAAAATTAACCGAAGCATTACAAGGAGGTTGGGTATCATCCTAGTATGGTCCGTTTAAATTTTTGTGGCCATTTGGGTGGAAAAACGGGCAAAACAGAGCGAACATGTTTTTTTTTTTTGCTAAATTTGTGTGCTATAACACACAGTTTCAGGGACGGGCCTGGGGTCTGGGTGTTCTGTGGGCGAAAAATGGACCTGGGCATGTCAGGGAGTTTGAGGATCATCCCAGTATGGTCCGTTTAAAATTTTGTAGCCATTTGGGTGGAAAAAATGGTGAAAAGGCGTGAACAGGGCAATTTTAAGAAAAATCGATAAGCTATAGACCACGGTTTCGGGGGTGGACCTGGGGTCCGGGTGTGCTGTGGGCTGAAAATTGACTAGGGTATGCCAGGCAGGTTAGGTTCATCCCAATGTGGTTTTTTTAAATTTTTGCGGCTATTTGGATAGACAAACGGATTAAATGGCGCGAACGAGGCATTTTCGGGAAAAATCGGTATGCTATAGCCCACGGTTTTGGGGATGGGCCTGTGGTCCGGGAGTGTTATGTACCAAAAGTTGATTGCGGATGCTAGGGAAGTTGGGGATCTTCCCAACGTGGTATTTTTAAATTTTTGTGGCCATTTGGGTATAAGAACGGGCGAAACAGCGCGAATGAGGTTTTTTCGGGATAAATCGGTGTGCTATAGCCCATGGTTTCGAGGGTGGGCCTCACGTTTGGGCATGCCGTGGGTCGGAAATTGACCGAGGCATGTCAGGGAGGTTGGGGATCATCCTAGTGTGGTCCCTTAAATTTTTTTTGGCCATTTGAGTGGACATATGAGCGAAACGGCGTGAATGGGGAATTTTTGAGCCAAATCGATGTGTTATAGACCACAGTTTTGGGGGTGGGCTCGGAGTTCGGGCGTGATGTAAGCTGAAAATAGATTGGGGCATGCAAAGGAGGTTGGGGATCATCCAAATGTGGTCCGTTTAAACTTTTGTGGCCATTTGGGTGGACAAATGGGCAAAACAGCGCGAACGGTGCATTTTTGGGACAAATCAGTATGCGATAATCCACGATTTCGGGGGTGGGCCTAAGTTCGAGCGTGATGTGGGATGAAAATTGACTGAGGCATGCCAGGGAGGTTGGGGATTGTCGCAGTATGGTTCATTTGAATTTTCATGACCATTTGGGTGGACAAACGGGCGAAGCAGCAGGAACGGAGCATTTTCGGGCTAAATTGGTATTCTATAGCACATGATTTTGAGGGTGGGACCAGGGTCTAAGTATGCTGTGGTAAAAAATAGACCAAGGCATGACAGGGAGGTTGGAGATCATCATAGTGTAGTCCATATAAATTTTTTTGGCCATTTGGGTGGACAAACGGGCGAAACGATGCAAAGTGGGCATTTTAAAGACAAATTAGAGTGCTATAACCCACGGTTTCTGGGGTGGGCCCAGGGTACGGGCTTGCTGTGGTTTGAAAATTGACTGAGGCATGCCAAGAAAGTTGGGGATCTTTCCGTTATGGTCTGTTTAAATTTTCACGACCATTTAAGTAGAAAAACACGTGAAACGGCACGAATGGGGCATTTTCTAGCCAAATCGGTGGGCAATAACCCACAATTTAGGGGGCGGGCCCAGGGTCCGGGTGTGTTGTATGTCAAAAATCAACCAGGCCATGCCAGGAAGGTTGGGGATCGAACCAGTGTGGTCCGTTTAAATTTTTATGGCCATTTGGATAGACAAATAGGCGACACGATGGGAACGGAGCATTTTCAGGCGTAATCGATGTGCTATAGACCACGATTTCGGGAATCATTCAAGTGTTGTCCATTTAAATTTTTGTGGCCATTTGGGTGGACAAACGGGCACAACGGCGCGAACAGGGCATTTTCTTGCCAAATTGGTGTGCTATAGTCCACGATTTGGGGTGTGGGCCCGGGGTTTGGGCGTGCTGTGGGCCAAAAATCAACCAAGGCATTTCAGGGTGGTTGGAGATCATCCCAGTTTGGTTTGTTTAAATTTTTGTGGCTATTTGGGAGGACAAACGGGTAAAACGATGCAAACAGGGTATTTTTGAGCCAAATTTGTGTGCTACAACTCACATTTTTTGGAGTTGGCCTGGGGTCCGGGCTTGCTGTGTTTCAAAAATTGTCCCGGGCATAACTGGGAGGTTTGGGATCATCCCAGTATGTTCCTTTCAAATTTTACGGCCATTTGTATGTACAAACGGGGGAAACAATGTGAACGGGGTATTTTCGGGCTAAATTGGTTTGCTATAGCCCACGGTTTTAGGGGTGGGTCTAGGGTCCGGGAAAACTGTGTACCAAAAATTGACTGTGGCATGCTAGGGAGGTTGTCTATCATTTCAGTGTGGTCCGTTTAACTTTTTGTGGCCTATTGGGTATAAAAATGGGTGAAATAGTGCAAACGGGGTATTTTCGGGCTAAATCGGTGTGCTTTAGCCCATATTTTGGGGGGGGGGGGGGCGAGGTCTCAGCGTGCTGTGTGTCAAAAATTGATAGGGGTATGCTAGGGAAATTGTGGATTGTCCCAATGTGGTCCATTTAAATTTTCATGGCCATTTGGGGTGGACAAACGGGTGAAACGGCACGAACGTGGTATTTTGGGGCCAAATCGGTGTGCTATAGCCTACGGTTTCCTGAGTAAGCTCGGGCTCCACGCGTGCTGTGAGCCAAAAGTTGACCTGGTGTGCCAGGGAGGTTGGGGATCGTCCTATTGTGGTTCATTTAAATTTTTTTGGCTATTTGTGTGGACAAACGGGAGAAATGGAGTGAACGGGTCATTTTAAGCCATATCGGTGTACGATAGCCCACGATTTTGGGGGTAGGCTCGGGGTTCGGGCGTGCTGTGGGTTGAAAATCAATTGAAGCATGTTAGGGATGTTGGGGATCATCCCAGTGTGATCCATTTAAGTTTTTGTGGCCATTTGGGTGGACAAACAGCCGAAACAACGCGAAATAAGGCATTTTTGGGCCAAATCGGTGTGCTATAGCCTACGTTTTGAGGGGTGGGCCCGGGGTACAAGCATGCTTTGGGTGAAAAAATGATCGAGGTATGCTATAGAGGTTGGGGATCATCTCAGTATGGTTCATTTCAATTTTCAAAGCCATTTGGGTAGACAAATGGGCAAAACTACGCGAACGGGGCATTTTCAGGCGAAATCAGTGTGCTATAGCCCACGATTTTGGGGTTGCACCAAGGGTACGAGCGTGTTGTGTGCTGAAAATAGACCAGGGCATGCCTGGGAGGTTGTGGATCATCCCAGTATGGTCCGTATAAACTTTTGTGGCTATTTGGGTGGACAAACGGGCGAAATGACTTCAACGGGTATTTTTGGGCCAAATCGATGTGCTATAGCCCACAATTTTGGGGGTGGGTCTGGGGTCTGGCGTGCTATGGGCCGAGAATCAACCGGAGCATGCCAGGGAGGTTGGGGATCATCCTAGTATGGTCCGTTTAAATTTTTGAGGCCATTTAGGTTGACAGACGGGCGAAATGGTGCAAACAGGGCATTTTAGGGCCTAATAGGTGTGCTATAGCCTACGGTTTCGGCTGTGGGCCCAGGGTACGGGCGTGCTGTGGGCCAAAAATCGACCGGGGTGTTCCCGTATGGTCCGTTTAAATTTTTTCAGCCATTTGGTTGGACAAACAGGCGAAACGGCATGAACAGGGCATTTTTGGACCAAATTAGTGTGCTATAGCCCACCATTTCGGGGGTGGGATCGAGGTTCGGGCGTGCTGTGGGCTAAAAATTGACCAGGGCATACCAGAGAGGTGGATATCATCTCAGTATGGTCCGTTTAAATTTTTGCAATTAGTTGGGTGGACAAACAGGCAAAACTCCGCGAACGTGGCATTTTTGGGCCAAATCGGTGTGCTTATAGCCCAAGGTTTTGGGGGTGGGATAGGGGTCCGAGCGTGATGTGGGCCAAAAATCAACCGAGGCATGCCAGGGAGGTTGGGTATTGTTCCAATGTGGTTTGTTTAAATTTCTACGTCCATTTAGATGGACAAACGAGCGAGAAGGCTCAAACAGGGCATTCTCGGGCCAAATCGGTGAGCTATAGCCCATAAATTTAGGGGTGGGCCCGGGGTTTGGGCTTGCTGTGTGAAAAAAATTGATGAGGCATGCCAAAGAGGTTGGGGATCATCCCAGTATGGTTCGTTTAAATTTCCATGGCTATTGTGGAAGAGAAATGAGTGAAACGACGCAAACTGGGCATTTTCGAGCCAAATCGGTGTGCTTTATTCCACAGTTTGGGGTTGGCTCGGGGTTCGGGTGTGCTGTGAGTCACAAATTGCCAGGGGCATGCCAGGGAGGTTGGGGATCATCCCAGTGGGGACTGTTTAAATTTTTGCGGCCAATTGGATGGATAAACGTGTGACACAGCGCAAACGGGGCATTTTAAAGCAAAATCGGTGTGCTATAGCCCATAGTTTTGGGGGTGGGCCTGGATTCGAGAGTTTTGTGGGCCAAAAATTGACCGAGGCATGCCAGGGAGGTTGGATCTCATCTTAGTGTTGTCCATTTAAATTTTTGTGGCCATTTGGGTGGACAAATGGACAAAACAGCGCAAACTATCTCGCTATAGCCCACTGTTTCGGGGTGGGCCTGTGGTCAGGGTATGTTGTGGGTCAAAAATCAATCAGTGCATTCCATGGAGGTTGGGGATCATCCCAGTGTGGTCCGTTTAAATTGGTTCTGCCATATTGGTGGAAAAACAGGCGAAACGACACGAACGGGGTATTTTCAGACTAAATCGGTGTGTTATAGCCCATAGTTTTGGGGGTGGGCCCAGGGTTCGGGCGTGCTGTGTACCAAAAATTGATCAGGGCATGACAGAGAGGTTGGGGATCATCCCACTATAGTTCGTTTAAATTTTCATGGCTATTTGGCTGGAGAAACGGGCAAAATGACGTAAACGGGGAAGTTTTGGGCCAAATCGGTGTGCAATAACCCACGGTTTTGGGGGTAGGCCTAGGGCCCGGGAGTGCTGTTAGCCAAAAATTGACCAGGGCATGCAAGGGAGGTTTCCCATCATCCCAGTATAGTTCGTTTAAATTTTTGTGGTTATTTGGGTGGACAAACGGGCAAAACGGCGCGAACGGGGGCCCAGGGTCCTGGCCTGCTTGTAACGCCCCGTAATTCAAGCTACAATATAGACCATAATTTTGATGTGTTGTTAATCCAGAATCCATGAAATCCTATGCCAATACGGCATATTAATTATTGTGTAGCATGTAAATCCACTCAAGCTTGAATTTAGACCATAGAGGTCCTTCAACTCAAGGACGAGTTGAAACTATTATGATCGACTAAGTTTTAGTGGACTTTGTAAAGTGTGTCAGCTTCCATCGACCATAACTCTCTTTATTTGTCTAATTATGAAGCCTACTATGTGTCAATTGATAGGTATTCAAGTTAGCTTTCTAGCGATACCAATTTGGCTAAAATCCGACACCCGAGCAAGAAGTTATGACCCTTTAAAGTGATAAGCGTCACCTAACCAATTGCCCATGGCCACTGGAAATCATAGGCAATAGCCTAGGAGGCGCTTATGTAAACATAGGCAATAGCCTAGGCGGCACCTATGTAAACATAGGCGATAGCCTAGGCGGCGCGTATGTGAACATAGGCAATGGAATGGGCGGCGCCTATGTAAGGAAATCTAGTGACTTAAACACTCCGTGTTAGGGACAAAGTGGTCCTTTTCCACCCTTACTTAGCCCTAAAACACGAGATTTAGTTCCAAGGACCCCAAAATACATATTCATTCATCAAAAGTGCTCAAAGATTCTCCTTAGGGTTTCAAAATAAATACCCAAATAGTTCAAGATTTGACCGTAGGTTTTCAAAGATAATTACATATTCGGAATCACCAATCCGCGAGCTTCAAGAAACATCTATTATCCTTGGAAATAGAGGTACGTGGGGTTATCCAAAAATCTCATGGGTGTAGTTTTTATGAACATGCATGCTTTTAAATGGGGGTTTTCAATCAAATGCTAATATCTTGTTTTCAATATGATTTCTAAGTCATTTACTTTATGTCATGGGAATTGTTTGCCTATATTCTTCAATGGTTGAAACCATGAATGTGTGATTTGATATTTTCCATGGAAGTTTGATAAATATGAGTTATAAATTGTTTTCAAATTCCCATGATAATTTTTCGATACTCCATATTATATTGTGATCAACAAAAGAGTGCATGAATTTGAAATAAATATTGTTCACCACTTGTAAATGATGAAGAACCTTGGTTTTTACATGATTATGCATATGTGGATGTGATATTAATGGCTTGTAAGTCAGGTATGACGATACCCTATAGAATACTATATGTGATTGAATAAGATGAAATTTGAATGCATTGATTTTACATGAGAAAGGTGGATGCCTGAAGAAGGCATTTGAGACATACGGGCTCATCGCTGGAAAATGTATTTTCCAACACGGAATATTGGTACCAGGCTAAGTGATCTTGTGTACTTGACTTCATGTCATTCCTAAATTGGGACTATAGGTAGTAGCCCGGGCTAAGTGATCTTGGGCACTACCATTGGGTCGAGACACCATGCTATATGATCTTGCGTGTCTCTCCCTCACTTATACTCAAATCTTGGCGACAACCAAGGTTAGACAGTTGGTGTAAATTATGTAGGGTATTCCACCTAGCTCAGTTGCATTTCATTGATTGTTGAGAAAACTATAGCATTACACCCATGTGATTTCAAATGGGTTGATGCGAAATTGCTTTATAATGGCTTGCAACTATATTTTGTAAAAATATTATGTTTTGCTTTGATATCTCTGCATGCCAATACTTTTGTGCTGACCCCCTCCCCTTTCCAACCTCTCAGGTTCAGAGGCCCAGTCTAGGGGTCAAGAGAATCAGTAGATCATTCAGACAGAGTTGTAGAGACAAGTGGTGAGCCTTCTATATTTCGGAAGGTCTTATGTCCTGCAGTCCTTTTATCTTATATTCAATTTTGGGGGTCTACTGGGGGCCTTGTCCCAGTTTATATACGATTACTTGACTCAGTCATGTGTTAGAGATTTTTGCAGACAGTTGTTTAGAGGTTAATTGATGTTGAGGGAACCTTATCTCCCCGTTGTTGTTTCTTTTCATATTTATGACCATGTTTCTAAATTATTGTGTTACTCCGTATTACTTTGATCATATGAATTAGGTGCATAATTACCAGTTAGATAGGGGTGTTTTGGGCCTCCATGGTTTGAAATGCTCGTCACGACCAGGCCCTGGCTCGGGTCGTGACAAACTTGGTATCACGTCAGGTAGAGTCTTATTTATAGGTGTGTAGCGCGCCACACTTATAAGCAGGAGGCTGCTAGGTGTTAAGAAAATATTTCCCTTCTTTGTGATTTAGTTCATGCTTCAGAGTCTGAACTGTCCCCTAATTAATGATCACTTGTGTTTTAGAAACATAGTTATGCCTCCACGTCATATCATCAATCAAAATGCTCAAGCAGATGAGGTTCAACTCACCTATGGGATGTGGACCCGTAATAGGGCTCAGACTCCAGAATTTGTCCCTACTTCGGGTGTCCCTCCAGTCCCGACTAGTCAACATCAGGCTCCGTGGACTAATGCCAACCGTCCCCCAATTGCTCAGGAAGATATTTCAAATGTAGAATTCAGACGGTCTATTCATATGCTGAAACAGTTGGTAGCTAACCAGGCTCAACGATCGGAAGGTGTTGGGTCTGCATCTGTTATGTCTGAGGCTACTAGAGTTAGATATTTCATGAAGATAAACCCACCTAAATTCACTGGAACCAAAGGTGGAGGAAGATCCACAGGTGTCTGTGGATGAGATGGAAAAGATCTTTAAGGTGATGCATGTGGATGAGGTTGAATGGGTGGAGCTAGCAACCTATCAGCTCAAAGACATTATGAATCAGTGGTATGCCGACTGGGAAGATGAAAAAGGTGAAAGTGCTGAGCCCACAGTTTGGGGCAAATTTGTGGAAGCTTTCCTTGATCAATTCTTTCCTCCGGAGTTGAGAGAGACCAAAGCGAAAGAGTTTATGAATCTGAAGCAGGGCAGTATGAGCATCCAGGAGTACACTTTAAAGTTTAATAAACTAGCCCGCTATGCACCAGAGTTGACTAGTAATATGAGAGCCCGAATGAGGAAATTTACATCTGGCCTTGCTGATTACCTGGTACTTAAGTCCTAGGGGGCTATGTTGAATAAGGAGTTAGACTTTGCTCGACTAACTATTCATATGCAGCAGGTGGAAGAGAAGAAGAAAAATATTACTAAATCTAGAGAGAAAGACAGACAGGCTAAGAGAGCTAGATCTGGGGACCAGCACCAGAGTCATCCACAGAGAGGTAACTGGGGTAATAAGTGGTCGAAGAAGAAGAAGTTTTGGAATAATGCACAGTCAGCAGCTAGCGCCCCAGTACCTAGACCACTGACAGACAGATAAACTCAGAGTTTTCAGACTCCTTATGGGTCCAAAGCTCTAGGTACACAGTCTCTGGGCAGTGTGGCCCAGCAGCATCGTACTTATCCGTAGTGTGAGGTTTGTGAAAGGAATCATCTAGGGAAGTGCTGGTTTGATGGGAAAAATTGCTATACTTGTGGCAAATTGGGTCACCTTCAGAGAAATTGTCCTTCTGCTAGAGTAGATATGGGGGGGAGGGGGGGCTAAGTCCCAAGCCGCCTCCACAGCTCCTTTTCCCAGGAGGGGGGAGCTTCACCAGATGTTGTCATCGGTATTCTACGAATCTTTTCTCATGATGCTTATGTATTGCTTGATCTTTGGTCTACTTTATCTTATGTGACCCCTTATGTGGCTGTTGGTTTCGGGTTTGAGCTCGAAGTTATTGTAGAACCCTTCTCTGTTTCTACTCCTGTAGGTGATTCTGTTGTTGCTAGAAGGGTATATAGAAATTGTGTCGTGTCTATTCATATTAGGGAAACTGTGGCGGACCTTATAGAACTGGATATGATAGATTTTGATGCCATCCTTGGGATGGACTGGATCCATTCGTGTTATGCCACCCTTGATTGCAGAACCCAAAAGGTCACTTTTTCTTTCCTGAATGAGACACCAATTGTATGGGTAGGGAGTTCTATGGAACCTAGAGGTCACTTTATCTCTTATCTTAGAGCCCGAAAGCTTATCTCTAAAGATTGTATGTATCATCTAATCCGGGTAAAGGATTCAAAAGTTGGAAACCTTCCTTTATAGTCAGTCCCTGTAGTGAATGAATTCCCAGAAGTCTTTCCCGAAGATCTCCCAGGGATACCCCCTGATAGGGAGATAGATTTTGGCATTGATGTGTTGCAAGACACTCGTCCTATTTCTATTCTGCCATATAGAATGGCTGCCGCAGAACTAAAAGTGTTAAAGGAATAGCTTGCAGACCTCATAGGCAAAGGTTTTATTTGTCCTAGTGTTTCCCCATGGGGTGCACCCGTGCTCTTCGTACGAAAGAAGGATGGGTCCCTTCGGATGTGCATAGACTACCATCAATTGAATAAGGTCACGATTAAAAATAAATATCCTTTTCATAGGATTGACGACCTTTTTGACCAGCTTCAGGGTGCTAAGTGTTTTTCAAAAATAGACTTTCATTCGGGTTATCATCAGTTGAAAGTTAGGGAGTCAGACATACCCAAGACAGCCTTCCGAACCCGATATGGTCACTACGAATTTCTAGTCATGTCCTTCAGGTTGACTAATGCCCCTGCAGCTTTCATGGATCTTATGAATAGAGTGTTCCGTCAGTTTCTTGACTTGTTCGTCATTGTATTTATTGATGATATTTTGATCTATTCTAAGAGCAAAAAGGATCACGCCAATCACCTTCTAATTATCCTTCAGACCTTTAAGGATCATCAGTTGTATGCCAAATTTTCTAAGTGTGAATTCTGGTTAGACGCTATTGCCTTCCTGAGGTATATTGTGTCCAGTCACGGGATAAGAGTGGATCACCAAAAATTTGAAGCAGTGAGAAAATGGCCCAGACCCATTAATCCAACCGATAGTCGAAGCTTCTTGGGTTTGGCGGGGTATTACAGAAGGTTCGTAGAGAGTTTTTCTTCCATAGCTGCTCCACTTACTAAACTGAGTCAGAAAAAGATAAAGTTTGTGTGGTCTGACTTGTGTGAAAACTATTTTGAGAAATTGAAGGACAAGCTGACTACTGGTCCTGTGTTGACCCTTCCTGAGAGTGTAGATGATTTTGTGGTTTATTGTGATGCGTCCCGTGTGGGATTTGGTTGTGGATTGATGCAATGTGGTAAGGTGATAGCTTATGCATCTAGGCAGTTAAAGGTGCATGAGCTCAATTACCCCACTCATGACTTAGAGTTAGCAACCGTGGTGATTGCACTTAGAATCTGGAGGCACTATCTCTATGGAGTGCATGTTGATATTTATAATGACCATAAGAGTTTACAGTATGTTTTCTCAAAGAAAGAATTGAACCTCAGGTAGAGGCATTGGATGGAACTTTTGAAAGACTATGATTTGAGTCTGCATTACCATCCGGGCAAGGAAAATATTATAGTCGACGCCCTTAGTAGGTTGTCTATGGGGAAACTTTCTCATATAGAAGAAGGAAAGAAAGAGATGGTGAAGGATATTCTCCGTCTTGCAAATCTGAGAGTGCGACTCTTAGATTCCAAAGATAGAGGGGTGATTGTTCATGAGTTAGCTAAGTCATCTCTTTGTGCTAAAGTTAAGGAGAAGCAGGTTAAAGATCCTATCTTGGTGCAAATCAAGAAAGATGTGGGTCAATAAAAGGTTATGTCATTTGAAATTGATGATTAGGTGTTTCTCAAGGTTTCTCCTATGAAAGGGGTTATGCGGTTTGGAAAAAAGGGTAAATTGAGCCCTCGTTATGTAAGGCCATATCAGATTTTGAAAAATATTGTTACAGTTGCATATGAGTTAGAATTTCCTGCAAGTTTGGGCTCCGTTCATCCGGTATTCCATGTATCCATGTTGAAGAAATACATTGGATATCATTCTATGGTATTGCCAGTAGAGGGTATCAAAGTGACAGACTCCTTGTCTTACGAAGAAGAGCCCGTTGAAATTTTAGATCGTCAAGTTCAAAAGCTGAGGAGCAAAGAGATAGCATCAGTAAAGGTACTGTGGAGGAATCAGAAAGTCTAAGAAGCAAATTAGGAGTCAGAAGATGATATGAGAATTAGATATCCCAATTTGTTTGCTTCTATGGAGGAGGAGACAGAAGGTACTATTCCTATCTTATATTTCCTAGTCCTTTATTATGCTTGAAATCGTGCCTGTCTCTGTCCTGCATCATCATTCGGGGACGAATGATCCTAAGGGGGGATAATGTAACGCCCCGCAATTCGGGCTACCATATAGACCATGATTTCGATGCCTTGTTAATCCTAAAACCATAAAATCCTATGCCAATATGGCATGTTAATTATTGTGTAGCATGTGAATCCACTCAAGCTTGAATTTAGACCATAGAGGTCCTTCAACTCAAGGACAAGTTGAAACTATTACGATCGACTAAGTTTTAGTAGATGTTGCAAAGTGTGTTAGCTTCCATCAACGATAACTCTCTGTATATGTCGAATTAGGAATCCTACTATGTGTCAAATGATAGGTATTCGAGTTAGCTTTCCAACGATACCAATTTGGCTAAAATCCGACACCTAAGAAAGAAGTTATGACCCTTCAAAGTGATAAGCGTCACCTAACCAATCGCCCATGGCCACTGGAAAGCATAGGAAATAGCCTAGGTGGCACCTATGTAAACATAGGCGATAGCCTAGGAGGCGCCTATTTGAACATAGGTAATGGGATGGGCTGCGCCTATGTAAAGAAATCTAGTGACTTAAACACTCCGTGTTGGGGACAAAGTGGTCCCTTTCTACCCTTACTTAGCCCTAAAACATGAGATTTAGTTCCAAGGACCCCAAAATACATATTCATTCATCAAAAGTGCTCAAATATTCTCCTTAGGGTTTCAAAATAAAAACCCAAATAGTTCAAGATTTGACCATAGGTTTTCAAAGATAATTACATATTCGGAATCACCAATCTGCGAGCTTCAAGAAACATCTATTATCCTTGGAAATAGAGGTACGTGGGGTTATCCAAAAATCTCATGGGTGTAGTTTTTATGAACATGCTTGCTTTTAAATAGGGGTTTTCAATCAAATGCTAATATCTTGCTTTCAATATGATTTCTAAGTCATTTACTTTATGTCATGGGAATTGTTTGCCTATATACTTCAATGGTTGAAACCATGCATATGTGATTTGAGATTTTCCATGGAATTTTGATAAATTGTTTTCAAATTTCCATGATAATATTTCGATACTCCTTATTATATTGTGATCAACAAAAGAGAGCATGAATTTGAAATAAATATTGTTCACCACTTGTAAATGATGAATCACCTTGGTTTTTACATGATTATTCATATGTGGATGTGATATTGATGACTTGTAAGTCGGGTATGACGATACCCTATAGAATGCGCTATGTGATTGAATAAGATGAAATTTGAATGCATTGATTTTACATGAGAAAGGTGGATGCCTGAAGAAGGTGTTTGAGACATAAGGGCTCATCGCTGGAAAACGTGTTTGTCAACACGAAATATTTGTACCAGGCTAAGTAATCTTGTGTACTTGATTTCATGTCATTCCCAAATTGGGACTATAGGTAGGAGCCCGGGCTAAGTGATCTTGGGCACTACCATTGGGTCGAGACACCATGCTATGTGAACTTGTTTGTCTCTCCCTCACTTATACTCAAATCTCGACGGTAACCGAGGTTAGACAGTTGGTGTAAATTATGTAGGGTGTTCCACCTAGCTCAGTTGCATTTTATTGATTGTTGAGAAAACTATAGCATTACACCCATGTGCTTTCAAATAGTTTGATGTAAAATTACTTTATAATGGCTCGCAACTATATTTTATAAAAATATTATGTTTTATTTTGATATCTCTGCGTGCCAATACTTTTGTGCTGACCCCCTCCCCTCTCCAACCTCTCAGGTTCAGAGGCCCAGTCTAGGGGTCAAGAGAATCAGTAGATCATTCAGACAGAGTTGCAGAGACAAGTGGTGAACCTTCTATATTTTGGAAGGTCTTATGTCCTGCAGTCCTTTTATCTTATATTCAGTTTTGGGGGTCTACTGGGGGCATTGTCCCAGTTTATATACGATTACTTGACTCAGTCATATGTTAGAGATTTTCGCAGACAATTGTTTAGAGGTTAATTGATATTGAGAGAACCTTATCTCCCCGTTATTGTTTCTTTTCATATTTATCACCATATTTCTGAATTATTGTATTATTCCTCATTACTTTGATCATATGAATTAGGTGCATGATTACCAGACAAATAGGGGTGTTTTGGGCCTCCATGGTTTGAAATGCTTATCACGGCTAGGCCCTGGCTTAGGTCGTGACAGTGTTGTGTGCCCAAAATTGATCGAGGCATGTCAGGAAGGTTGGGGAACGTCCCAGTGTGGTCCATTTAAATTTTCATGGATATTTGGCTTGACAAATTGGTGAAACGATACAAATGGGGCATTTTCGATCTAAATCGGTGTGCTATAGCCCATGATTTTGGGGGTGGGTACGGGGTCCAGGTGTGCTATGAGTGAAAAATCAACCGGGGCATGCCACGGAGGTTGGGGATCATCCCAGTATGGTCTGTTAAAATTTTTGCGGCCATTTGGATGGACAAACGGGGGAAACGGCACGAACGAGGCTCTTTTGGGCCAAATTGGTGTGCTATAACCCACGATTTCATTGGTAGTTTTGGGGTCGGGCGTGCTGTGGGCCAGAAATTTCTCGAGGTATGCTAGCGAATTTGGGAATCATCCCAGTATGGTTCGATTAAATTTTCATGGCCATTTGGGTAGACAAATAGGTGAAACGGCGCAAATAGGGCTTTTTGGGGCTAAATCGATGTGCTATATCCTATGATTTCGGGGGTGGGACTAGGGTTCGAGTGTACTATGGCATAAAATTAACCGAGGCATGCCTGGAAGGTTATGGATCATCCTAGTGTAGTTCGTTTAAATTTTATTGGCCATTTGGGTGGATAAACGGGCGAAACGGTGCGATCTCGGCATTTTCAGGCCAAATTGGTGTGTTATAACCTATGGTTTTGGGGGTGGGTCTGGAGTCCGGGTGTCATGCGAGTCAAAAATCAACCAAGGCATGTCAGGGATGTTGGGAATCATCACAGTGTGGTTCGTTTAAAATTTTATGGCTATTTGGGTGGACAAATGGGCAAAATGATGCGAACGGGGTATTTTCGAGCCAAATTTGTATGCTACAACCCACGGTTTAGGGGGCAGGCCTGGTTTCTGGGCTTGATGTGTTCCAAAAATTGACTAAGGCATACTAGGGAGGTTGGGGATCATCCCAGTGTGGTCCATTTAAATTTTTACAGCTATTTGGATGTACAAACGGAGGAAACGACGTGAATGGGGCATTTTCGAGCCTAATCGGTGTGCTATAGCCCACGGTTTTAGGGGTGGGTCTGGGTTCCAGGCCAATTGTGTACTAAAAATTGATCGTGGCGTGCATGGGAGGTTGGGGATCATTTTAGTATGGTCCGTTTAAATTTTTGTGGCCTATTGGGTGGAAAAATGGATAAAACGGTGATGGATTCGTCACAAGGATACCGGTCGGCACAATACCTTCCTGTATGCTTCCTTGAATAGGGAAGCTCGAATATGGTTGAGGATAGTCAACTCTTGCCTTATTCCTAGGACATAGTACACAAAGATCACACGTGATAGGGTATGCTTGGTGTACGCTCTGATGACTAATATCCCCATCAACATTGGTGCGGTTATACAATCATCCATACGTAAGGCTGGGCTGCACAAGAGGTCCCATTTCAGCTTTGGCAATTTGTTGACTGCGATATTAAGGAAGGAACACATTGAAGAGGAACCTGCAGATCATAAGCTTCCGCACAACCCAAAGAAGGTTGATCTCACAAAGATTAAAGATCCTGAAACTGGGCATGGCGTCAACCTGACCACTGCAGAAAGACATGCTCGGGATGAAAGTTTCTTTCACCATCTATATGACATGACTCGGTTTACCATAATGAGTGGGGGTCGTATTCTGACTGATGCAGAGCTCCAGCAGTTGGATTATGACTACCCGATGAATGAGCATGCGCAGGCCATGTGTGGAGTGGGGGTAAATTTTAAGGAACCTCTCAATGATGACGTGCCAACTGACGATGGTCGCTGGCTGCCAGACTCAGACGTGGAGGGCAACTCTGATAACGACGACTCTGATGATGATTCCGACGAAGGGGGTCTGACCCCAGACATAGAAGAGGAGTCCGACTAATCAGGTTTTCCTTATTTATTTTCCACTGAGGGCAATATGTCCCGTCTAAGTGTGGGGTGCTGGTATTTGTATGTTGTATTGTACTTTGTTGCCTACATTTATTCTTGTTTTTGCTACTTAGTAGTAATTAGTAGTTAGTAGTTAAATTTTCGAATTTTTTTTAGATTTTTTAGATTTTGCATGAAATTGTTTTGATAGATGGCATGGTATTATGACAAGAGTTTGTGCTAAAATCATTACTATTGAGACATTTAGGCTCTAAGTGTGACTCACTGTATGATAAGTGTGTGGTTTAATTCATTCATTTGTTGGGTCAAGAGTCTATAATGCTCCCAATTAAGTTGACCATGTGCCTTGTGTGGGTGAGGTTATAGTATATTCTGTGTTGTGACTGGTGCTAGAACTTTCCTGGTGTGTGTGTGAAGCGAAATAAAGAGTGTGAGTTTAGGAGATGATTTAGGCATTTCTTTGGCAGCTCTGAATTTATTTACCTTCTTTTTACCTACCCTTGTACATTATCCTAGTTAACCCCCTTTGAGCCTTTAGCTATCTTCTTTGGCAGCCTCATATGTAGCCTAATCTATTTTTTTTCAAGACCATAATTTGATCCAAATTCCTAAGCGCTTTAAATTGTAGAGTCATGTGACAAAATAAGAGGAAATTAGGTGAGAGTGATGCCTCAGAGTGTATTGGCACTTGAAATTGTTGTGAAAAAGAATGGCTATCATAGAGGTGTTTTATAAAAAAAAAGAAAATAAATAAATCAAATAAAAAATAATAGAAATAGAAAAATAAAAAGATAGTTGTGTTTATAATTGAATAACAAAATAGGTGAAAAGGGTGGTAGATGAAAGTAAAGTAGAGGGGTTGTTTAAAAGAGAGTGTTAATGGCATAATGTGATGTATTAAAGCGCTTAGGGAACATAGTCACTATTTCTGGCCAAAATAGTCCTACCTGTCCCTTAGCCTACATTACAACCTGTAAAGACCTATTTGATCCTAAGCTTAGCATTCTGATATTAGTGGAGCATTACACTAAGGGAAAGCCTATGGTCATCAGTTGCAACATATGAATTCTTTGTGAGAGAGAGAGCAAGGAGAGTCTTATACCCATGTTTCGAAAATTGCAAAATTGTGAGTGATTATGGGTGATATCTTGTGTGAGACACACATGGTTGATGATTGCAGTGCATGCCTTGTTGAACATTTTGTGTTGCTATTGTGAAACTCTAGTTAGGTGCTTGCTTGGATGTAATATTTTATTCGAGGACGAACAAAGCTTTAAGTGTGGGGTGGTGATGTTGGGCGTATTTACACGCCTAAGAACCATAATTTACCCATATTTTAGCTAAGTTTTGAGGACAGAATATATAATTCCTGCACTTTTAGTCCATTTTCCTTTAAGTGAGCTAACCTATGTGATTAGCATGTTTTTCAGGTATTAATGGTGAAGATTTCAGCACTTTGTGGACCTTTGGTCAGCAAAGGAAAACTTCACATAAGAGGGAAGGCAGCTTTTGGAAGCTTGTGGACTGAATGTGATGCATGGAGAATTTGTTCCGGGCAAAATCAGTATTTCTAAATACTTAGGGGTGCAACAGTAACTTAGTAGACAAGGATACTATAAAAACCCTATTGCTGAATTTTTCAGCATTCATTATTATTATTATCATTATTCATTATTTAGTTTACAGATTCTGTAAGTTTAGAACAGAGAGACACGCTACACTTGGGAAAACGGCAAGAAGAAAGAAAACGTCAATACCTTTTGAAGCTAAAAATCATCCACATCGCCAAGATTATTCTAGTTGTGGTATGATGATTATGTCTATTGTGATTTCTGTTGTAATCATGAGTAGCTAAACTTCTCTGTTAGGGTTATGGAAGCCTTGTGAGATACTATCTATTGCTATGAGTTTGTGAATTCTTGATGTGTATGCTACTTATATCATTACTCTCTTCGCTTAAATTAAATTCTTATGGTTGCAAATGTAGGAATATGCTAGTATAACATTAACTTGTTTGAGAGAAAAGTTACATGTTTGGAAAAGAGAGTATGACAAGAAAATAGGGTTTCCAACCCCTGTTTACACGTTAATGCCTTAACCGGATTAACTTTCTTGGACAGTTCGTACCATTAGTTATACACTTTAGGCTCGGGAGAGTTAAAGTGAAATAATCCTTGATGGTTGGGAAATACTAGGATTTACCATTAGAATACGAATCTCTATAAGTGCATGCATGTCTAAATCCGCATTACTCATAGTTAATAGATACGTAGAACTTACAAGGTGGACATAACCCTAACTTACAAATTTCTGTGATTAAATCTTACTAAATAAATCGTCTCATTCATTACTTTGATATTAGTAATTCACGCACAATCAAATCCCCCCTTTTCTGTGGAATTTGCGACCAACAGTCTACTAATAATTGCAAAACTTAGTGACCAAGTATTCCCTGTGGGATTCGACACCCAACCCAGTTGGGTTCTATATTTGACAGCGATCGCTTACACTTTCTTACGAGAGCTGTAGTTTGGGCGTTATCAGTGTGCTGTGAATCAAAAATCGACCGAGGCATGCAAGGGAGGTTGGGGATCATCCCAGTGTTGTTCATTAAAATTTTTGCTGCCATTTGGATTGAAAAACGGGGGAAACAGAGCAAACGGGGCATCTTTGGGCCAAATCGGTGTGCTAGCCCACGATTTTGTGGGTAATTTTAGGGTCGGGTATGTTGTGGGTTGAAAATTAATCGGGGCATTACAGGGAGGTTGGGGATAATCCTAGTATGGTTTTTAAAATTTTTATGGTCATTTGGGTAGCCAACCGTGTGAAATTGTGCAAATGGGGCTTTTTTGGGCTAAATTGATGTGCTCTATCCCACGATTTTGGGGGTGAGACCGGAGTTCGAGCGTGCTATGGAATAAAATCAACCGAGGTATGCCAGGGAGGTTAGGAATTGTCCTAGTGTAGTCCGTTTAATTTTTTTTTAGCCATTTTGGTGGACAAACGGGCGAAACAATACGAATTGGGTATTTTCAGGCCAAATCAGTGTGCTATAGCCTATGTTTCTGGGGGTGGGTCTAGGGTCCGAGTGTGGTGTGAGTCAAAAATTGACCAAGGCATGTCAGGGAGGTTGGGGATCATCCCAGTATGGTCCGTTTAAATTTTCATGGCTATTTGGGTGGCCAAATGGGCAAAACGATGGGAATGTCATATTTTTGAGCCAAATTTGTGTGCTACAGCCCACGGTTTTAGGGGTTGGCCCGAGGTCCAGGCTCGCTGTGCTCCAAATATCGATCGGTGTATGCCAGGGAGGTTGGAGATTATCCCAGTGTATTCCATTTTAATTTTTATGGCTATTTGGATGTACAAACAGGGGAAACGGCGTGAACGGGGCATTTTTGGGCCAAATCGGTGTGCTATAGCCCACGGTTTTAGGGTTTGGTCCGGGGTCCGGGGAAAATGTGTACCAAAAATCGACCGTGGTATGCATGGGAGGTTGGGGATCATTTTAGTATGGTCCGTTTAAATTTTTGTGGCCTATTGGGTGGTAAAATGGGTGAAACAGCGCGAACGGGGTATTTTCGAGCTAAATCGGTGTGCTATAGCCCATACTTTTAGGGGTGGGACCGAGGTTCAGGCGTGGTGTATGTCAAAAACTAATCGGAGTGTGCCAGGGAGATTGTGGATTGTCCCAATGTGGTCCATTTAAATTTTCGTGGCCATTTAGGGTAGACAAACGAGTGAAACAGCGTGAACGTGGAATTTTAGGGCCAAATCGGTGTACCATAGCCAACGATTTCTTGAGTGAGCCCAGGGTCCACGCGTGCTGTGAGCCAAAAATAGAACGGGTGTTCTAGGGAGGTTGGGGATCATCCTATTGTGATTCACATAATTTTTGTGGCCATTTGGGTGAACAAATGGGAGACACGGTACGCACGGGGCATTTTTAGGCCATATCGGTGTGTGATAGGCCACGATTTTGGGGGTGGGCTCAGGGTTCGGGCGTGCTATGGTTTTAAAATCAATCGAAGCATGCTGGGGATGTTGATGATCCTCCCAGTGTGATCCATTTAAATTTTTGTGGCCATTTGGGTGGACAAACGGGTGAAACAACGCAATCTGAGCATTTTCATGCCAAATCGGTGTGCTATAACCCACAGTTTCGGGGGTGGGCCTGGGTTCCGGGCGTTCTATGAGTCAAAATTACTAGGGGCATTCCAGGGAGGTAGCGGATAATCCCAGTAGGGTCTGTTTAAATTTTTGCGGCTAATTGGGTGGACAAACATGAGAAACAGCACAAACGGGGCATTTTCAGGCAAAATTGGTGTGTTATAGCCCACAGTTTCGGGGGTGGGCCTGGGGTCCGGGAGTGTTGTGGGCTGAAAATTGACCGAGGCATGCCATGGATGTTGGAGATCATCTCAGTGTGGTCTATTTAAATTGTCTTGGCTATTTGGATGGACAAATGGGTGAAAAGGTGCGATATCGATATTTTCAGGCCAAATCGGTGTGTTATAACCTACGGTTTTGGGGGTGGGTCTTGAGTCCGGGTTTGCTGCGAGTCAAAAATCAACCAAGGCATGTCAGGGAGGTTGGGAATCATCACAGTTTGGTTCGTTTAAATTTTTATGGCTATTTGGGTGGACAAATGGGCAAAACAACGCGAACGGGGTATTTTCAAGCCAAATTTGTGTGCTGCAGCCCACGATTTAGGGGGTGCGCCTGAGGTCCGGGATTGATGTGTTCCAAAAATTGAATGAGGCATACTATGGAGGTTGGGGATCATCCTGGTGTGGTCTGTGTAAATTTTTACGGCTATTTGGATGTACAAACGGGGGAAACGGCGTGAATGGGGCATTTTCAAGCCAAATCCATATGCTATAGCCCATGGTTTTAGGGGTGGTTCTGGGGTCCGGTCCAATTGTGTACTAAAAATCGACCGTGGCAAGCATGGGAGGTTGGGGATCATTTTAGTATGGTCCGTTTAAATTTTTATGGCCTATTGGGTAAAAAACCGGATAAAACGGTGCAAACGGGGTATTTCAAGGATAAATCGGTGTAGTATACCCCATACTTTTGGGGGTGGTCCCAAGGTCTGGGCATTCCAGGGAGATTGTGGATTGTCCCAATGAGGTCCTTTTAAAGTTTCGTGGCCATTTGGGGTGGACAAACGGGTGAAACAGCGTGAACGTGGTATTTTGGGGCCAAATCGGTGTGTCATAGCCTACGGTTTCCTTAGTGAGTCTGGGGTCCATGCGTGCTATAAGACAAAAATCTACCGGGTGTTCCTGGAAGGTTGGGGATCGTCCACGTGTGGTTCATTTAAATTTTTGGGCCATAGCGGTGTGCGATAGCCCACGATTTTTGGGGTGGGCTCGGGGTCCAAGTGTTCTGTGGATCAAAAATTGATCGGAGCATGCTAGGGATGTTGAGGATCATTACAGTGTGATTCGTTTAAATTTTTGTGGCCATTTGGGTGAAAAAATGGCCAAAACGATGCGAAATGAGGTATTTTCAGGCCAAATCGGGGTAAAATTGCCCACGGTTTTGGGGGTGGGTTCGGGGTAAGGGTGTGTTGTGTGAAAAAAATCGACCAGGGCATCCAAGGGAAGTTGGGGATCTTCCCAATATGGTTCGTTCAAATTTTTGTGGCTATTTGGGTAAACAAACGGGCGAAACAACACAAATTGGGCATTTTTCGAGCCAAATTGATGTGCTATAACCCACAGTTTTGGGGGTGGGCCTGGGGTCCAGGCGTGCTGTGAGTCAAAAATTGTGAGGGGCCTGCCAGGGAGGTTGGGGATCATCCTTGTGGGGTTCGTTTAAATTTTTTCGGCTAATAAGGTGGATAAACGTGGGAAACAGTGCAAACGGGGCATTTTCAGGAAAAATTAGTGTGGTATAGCCCACAGTTTTGGGGGTAGGCCTTGGGTCCGGGAGTGTTGTGGGCCAAATATTGACCGAGGTATGCCAGGGAGGTTTGATATTGTCCCGGTGTGGTCCATTTAAATTTTCGTGGTCATTTGGATGGACAAACGGGCAAAACGGTGCGAACTATGCATTTTTGGGATAAATCGACGTGCTATAGCCCAGAGTTTTAGGGGTGGTCCTGAGGTCCAAGCATACTGTGGGCCAAAAATCAACCGGAGTATGCCATGGAGGTTGGGGGTTGTCCCAGTATGGTTTGTTAAATCTTTGGGCCAAATCGGTGTCCTATAGCCTATGATTTCATGGGTAATTTCGGGGTCGGGCATATTGTGGGCTGAAAATCGATCGTGGCATGCCAGGGAGGTTGGGGGTTGTCCCAGTATGGTTTTTTAAATTTTTATGGCCATTTGGGAAGCCAAATGTGTGAAATAGTGCAAATGGGGCTTTTTTGGGCTAAATTGATGTGCTATATCCCACGATTTTAGGGGTGAGACCGGAGTTCGAGCGTGCTGTGGAAGAAACTCAACCGAGGTATGCCAGGGAGGTTAGGAATTGTCCTAGTGTTGTCCGTTTAATTAGTTTTTGCTATTTTGGTGGACAAACGGGAGAAACAGTGCGAATTGGATATTTTCAGGCCAAATCGGTGTGCTATAGCCTACGGTTTTGGGGCTGGGTCTGGGGTCTGGGTGTGTTGTGAGTCAAAAATTGACCAAGGCATTTCAAGGAGGTTGGGGATCATCCCAGTATGGTCCGTTTAAATTTTAATGGCTATTTGGGTGGCCAAATGGGCAAAACGATGCAAACGTCATATTTTCGAGCTAAATTTGTGTGCTACAGCCCACGGTTTTGGGGGTTGTCCCGAGGTACGGGCTCGCTGTGTTCCAAAAATTGACCGGTGCATGACAGGGAGGTTGGATATCGTTCCAGTGTATTCCTTTTAAATTTTTATGGCTATTTAGATGTACAAATGGGGGAAACGGAGTGAACGGGGCATTTTTGGGCCAAATCGGTGTGCTATATCCCATTGTTTTAGGGGTTGGTCCGGGGTCCGAGGAAAATGTGTACCAAAAATCGACTGTGGTATGTATGGGAGGTTGGGGATCATTTTAGTATGGTCCGTTAAAATTTTGTTGCCTATTGGGTGGTAAAATGGGTGAAACATCGCGAACGGGGTATTTTCGAGCTAAATCGATGTGCTATAGCCCATACTTTTAGGGGTGGCACCAAGGTTCGGGCATGCTGTATGTCAAAAACTGACCGGAGTGTGCCAGGGAGAATGTGGATTGTCCCAATATGGTCCGTTTAAATTTTTGTGGCCATTTGGGGTGGACAAATGAGTGAAACAGCGTGAACGTGGAATTTTAGGGCCAAATCGGTATGCCATAGCCTACGGTTTCTTGAGTGAGCCCAGGGTCCACGCGTGCTGTGAGGAAAAAATAGAATGGATGTGCCAAGGAGGTTGGGGATTGTCCTAGTGTGATTCACATAATTTTTGTGGCCATTTGGGTGAACAAACGTGAGAAACGGTGCGAACGGGGCATTTTTAAGCCATATCAGTGTGCGATTGGCCAAAATTTTGGGGGTGAGCTCGGGGTTCGGGCGTGCTGTGGTTTAAATATTGATCGGAGCGTGCTAGGGATGTTGAGGATCATCCCAGTGTGATCTATTTAAATTTTCATGGCCATTTGGATGGACAAATGGGCAAAACGGCTCGAACTATGCATTTTTGAGATAAATCGACGTGCTATAGCCCATGATTTCAAAGGTGAAACCGGGGTCCGGGCATTCTGCAAGTCAATAATCAATCAGGGCAATCCAGGGTGGTTGGGGATCATCCCAGTTTTTTCCATTTTAATTTTTGCATCCATTTGGGCAGAAAAACAAGCGAAACAACGTGAAAGGAGCATTTTCAGTCTAAATTAGTGTGATCTAGTCCACAGTTTTGGAGGTGACCCCAGTATTTGGGCGTGCTGTGGGCCAAAAATCGATCGAGGCATTTCAGGGAGTTTGGGGATCATCCCAGTATGGTCCGTTTAAATTTTCATTGCCATTTGGGTGGACAAACAGGTGGAACAACGCAAATGGGGCAGTTTAGGACCAAGTAGGTGTGCAATAACCCATGGTTTCGGGGGTAGGCCCGGGGTCCTAGATTTCTGTGGGCTGAAAAGCGAACAGGGCATGCAAGGAAGGTTGGGGATCATCCCAGTATGGTCCGTTTAAATTTTTGTGGCTATTTGGGTGGACAAACGGGAGAAATGGCGCGAACTGGGTATTTTTGGGCTAAAACAGAGTGCTATAGCTCACGATTTTGGGGGTGGGCCCAGGGTCCTGGCGTTCTGTGTGCCAAAAATTTACCGAGGCATTCCAGGGATGTTGGGGATCATCTCAGTATGGTCCGTTAATTTTTTTTTGTCATTTAGGTTGACAAACGGGCGAAAAGATGCGAATGGGGCATTTTCGGGCCCAATCGGTGTGCTATAGCCCACGATTTTGGGGGTGGGTTTGGGGTTCGGGTGTGCTGTGAGTCAAAAATCAGCTTGGGCGTGCCAAGGAGATTGGGTATCATCCCGGTTTGGTCCGTTAAAATTTTTGCGGCCACTTGGATGGACAAACGAGGGAAACTACACGAATGGGGCTTTTTTGGGCCAAATTGGTGTGTTATAGCCCACGATTTCATGGGTATTTTTGGGGTCTGGCATGCTGTGGGTCAAAAATTGACCGCGGCAAAGTAGGGAGGGTGGGGATCATCCCAGTATGGTTTGATTAAATTTTCATGGCCATTTGGGTAGAGAAACGGTTGAAACGATGCAAATGGGGCATTTTTGGGCTAAATCGGTGTGCTATATTGCATGGTTTCGGGGGTGGGACCGGGGCATGACAGGGAGGTTGGGGATTGTCCTAGTTTAGTCCTTCTAAATTTTTTTGGCCATTTGGGTAGAAAAACGGGTGAAAGGTGCGAACTGGGCATTTTCAGGCGAAATCAGTCTGGTATAGTCCACGATTTTGAGGGTGGGTCTAGGGTCTGGGTGTTCTGTGAGTCAAAAATCAACCGAGGCATGTCATAGAGGTTGGGATCATCCTAGTATGGTCTGTTTAAATTTTTGTGGCTATTTGGGTGGACAAATGGGTAAAACTACGCGAATGGGGTATTTTTGAGCCAAATTTATGTGCTATAGCCCATGGTTTTGGGGATGGGCCCAGGGTCCTGGCTTGCTGTGTTCCAAAAATTGACCAGGGCATGCCAGGACGGTTAGGTATCATCTTAGTGTGGTCCGTTTAAATTTTTACAGCCATTTGGATGTACAAATGGGGAAAATGGTATGAACGGGGCATTTTCGGGCCAAATCAATGTGCTATAGCCCACGGTTTTGGGGGTGGTTCCGGGAAAACTGTGTAACAAAAATCGACCGTGGCATTCCAGGGAGGTTGGAGATCATTTCAGTATGATCTGATTAAATTTTTGTGGCCTATTGGGTGAAAAAATGGGTGAAATGTGCGAATGGGGTATTTTCGGGATAAATCAATGTGCTATAGCCCATACTTTTGGGGGTGGGCCTGAGATCCTGGTGTGCTATGTGTCAAATATTAACCGGGGCATGCCAGCATGATCCATTTAAATTTTTGTGGCCATTTATGTAGAGAAACAACCGAAACGACGCAAAATAAGGCATTTTAGGGGTAGACCCGGGGTTCGGGCGTGCTGTGTGACATGAATTGATTGGGGCATGTCAGGGAGGTTGGGGATCATTCCAGTATGGTCCGTTTAAATTTCCGTGTCTATGTGGGAAGACAAACGGGCGAAACAACCCAAACTGGGCATTTTTGAGCCAAATCGATGTGCTATAACCCACAGTTTCGGGGTGGACCCAATGTCCAGGTGTGCTGTGAGTCAAAAATTGCTAGGGGAATGCCAGGGAGGTTGGGGATCATCCTAGCAAGTTTCCTTTAAATTTTTACGGCCAATTGGTTGGACAAATGTACGAAACAATGCAAACGGGGCATTTTCAGGCAAAATTAGTGTCCTATAGCCCATAGTTTTGGGGGTGGGCCTGGGTCCGGGAGTGCTATGTGCCGAAAATCGACCGAGGCATGGCAGGGAGGTTGGAGATCATCCCAGTGTGGTCCATTTAAATTTTTTTGGCTATTTGGGTGGACAAACGGGCAAAACGGTGCGAACTATGCATTTTTCGGATAAATCGACGTGCTATAGTCCATGGTTTCGAGGGTGGACCCGAGGTCCGAGTATACTGTAAGCCAAAAATTGATCAAGGCATTCCAGAGAGGTTGGGGATCATCCTAGTGTGGTCCGTTTAAATTTTTGCGTCCATTGGGTGGAAAAATAGGTGAAACGACGTGAACGGTTTATTTTTAGGCTAAATCGATGTGCTATAGGCCACAGTTTGTGGGGTTGGCCTGGGTTCCGGGCATTCTGTATCCCAAAAATTTACCGGGGCATGCCATTGAGGTTGGGGATCATCTCGGTATAGTCCTTTTAAATTTTCTTGGCCATTTTGCTGGACAAATGGGCGAAATGGCATAAACAGTGCAGTATAGGGCTAAATCGGTGTGCAATAGCCCATGGTTTTGGGGTAGGACCGGGGTCAGGGAGTGTTGTTGGCTAAAAATCAACTAGGGCATGCAAGGGAGGTTGGGGATCATCCCAGTATAGTCCGTTGAAATTTTTGTGGCTATTTCGGTGGACAAACGGAAGAAACAACGCGAACGGGGCATTTTTGGGACAAAACTTTTGGGGTGGGCCTAGGGTCCTTCGTGCTGTGTGCCAAAAATTGATCGAGGCATGCCAGGGAGGTTGGGGATCTTCCCAGTGTAGTCTATTTAAATTTTCATGGCCATTTGGTTTAACAAACGGGCGAAACAATACGAACGGGGTATTTTCAAGCCAAATTGTTGTGATATAGCCCACGATTTTGGGGGTGGGCCCGAGGTCCGGGTGTGCTGTAAGTTAAAAATCGACCGATGCATGCTAGGGAGGTTGGGGATCATACCAGTGTGGTTCGTTAAAATTTTTGCAGATATTTGGATGGACAAACCAAGGAAACGACGCGAATGAGGCTTTTTGGTGCCAAAAATCAGTGTGCTATAGCCCACAATTTCATTGGTAGTTTCGGGGTCGGGCGTGCTATGGGACAAAAATTGATTGGGGCATGCTAGGGAGGTTGCGGATCATCCTATTATGGTTTGATTAAATTTTCATGGCTATATAGGTAGATAAATGGGTGAAACGACACAAATGGGGCTTTTTTGGGCTCAATCGATGTGCTATATCCCATGATTTCGGGGGTGGGACCGGGGTTCGAGCGTGCTGTGGCAGAAAGTCAATCGAGGCATGCCTTGGAGGTTAGGGATCATCCTAGTATAGTTTGTTTAAATTTTTTTGGCCATTTGTGTGGACAAACAGGCAAAATAGTGCGAACTGGGTATTTTCAGGCCAAATTGGTGTGCTATAACCTATGGTTTTGGGGGTGGGTCTGGGGTCCGGGTGAGCTGTGAGTCAAAAATAGACCAAGTCATGTCAAGGAGGATGGGGATCATCCCAGTGTAGTTCTTTTAAGTTTTTGTGGCTATTTGGGTGGACAAATGGGCAAAACGACGCAAACGGGGTATTTTCGAGCCAAATTTGTGTGCTACAGCCTTGTGTTTTAGGGGTGGGCCCGCATTCCAGGCTTTCTGTGTTCCAAAAATCAACTGGGGCATTCCAGGAAGGTTAGGGATCATTCCAGTGTGGTCTGTTTAAATTTTACGGCCATTTGGATGTACAAATGGGGGAAACAACGTGAACGGATTATTTTCAAGCCAAATCAGTGTGGTATACCCTACGATTTTAGGGGTGGGTCCAGGGTCTAGGAAAACTGTGTAATAAGAATTGACCGTGGCATGCCAGGGAGGTTGGGATCATTTCAGTGTGGCCTGTTTAAATTTGTGGCCTATTGGGTTGCAAAATGGGTGAAACGGTGCATACAGGGTATTTTTGGGCTAAATCGGTGTGCTATAGCCCATACTTTTGGGGGTGGGCCCCAGGTTTGGGCATGCCAGGGAGATTGTGGATTGTCCCAATGTGGTCCGTTTAAATTTTTGTGGCCATTTGGGGTGGACAAACGGGTGAAACAATGCGAACGTGGTATTTTGGGGCTAAATCAGTGTGCCATAGCCTACAGTTTCCTGAGTGAGATTGGGGTCCGCGCGAGCTGTGAGCCAAAAATTGAGCGGGTATGCCATAGCGGTTATAGATCATCCTAGTGTGGTTTATTTAAATTTTTGTGGCCATTTGGGTGGAGAAATGGTAGAAACGGTGCGAACGAGGCATTTTAGGCCATATCACTGTCCAATAGTCCACAATTTTTGGGGTGGGCTCGGGGTCCAGGCATGCTGTGGGTTAAAAATTGATCGGAGCATGCTAGGTATGTTAAGAATCATTCCAGTGTGATCTGTTTAAAATTCACGGTTATTTGTGTGGACAAACGGCCGAAACAATGCGAAATGAGGTTTTTTGGGGCCAAATCGGTGTGTTATAGCCTATAGTTTTGGAGGTGGTCGCGGGGTCGAGCATGTTGTGTGACAAAAATCAAACGGGGCATGCTAGGGAGGTTGGGGATCTTCCTAATATGGTTCGTTTAAATTTCTATGGATATTTGTGTAGACAAATGGGCGAAACGACGCAAACTGTGCATTTTCGAGCCAAATTGGTATGCTATAACCCACAGTTTTGGGGGTAGGCCTGGGGTCCGAGTGTGTTGTGAGTCCTAAATTACCAAGGGCATGCCAGGGAGGTTAGGGATCATCCCAGTGGGGTCCGTTTAAATTTTCGCGGCCAATTGGGTGGATAAACGGGTGAAACAGCGTGAACGTGGTATTTTGGGGCCAAATCGGTGTGCCATAGCCTACGGTTTCCTTAGTGAGTCCGGGGTCCATGCGTGCTATAAGCCAAAAATCGACCGGGTGTTCCTGGAAGGTTGGGGATCGTCCACGTGTGGTTCATTTAAATTTTTGGGCCATAGCGGTGTGCAATAGCCCACGATTTTTGGGGTGGGCTCGGGGTCCAAGTGTTCTGTGGATCTAAAATTGATCGGAGCATGCTAGGGATGTTGAGGATCATTACAGTGTGATTCGTATAAATTTTTGTTGCCATTTTTGTTGAAAAACGGCCAAAACGACGCGAAATGAGGTATTTTCAGGCCAAATTGGGGTGCAATAGCCCATAGTTTTGGGGGTGGTCCTGGGGTACGGGCGTGCTGTGTGACAAAAATCGACCGGGGAATCCAAGGGAAGTTGGGGATCTTCCCAATATGGTCCGTTTAAATTTCTGTGGCCATTTGGGTAAACAAACGGGCGAAACAACACAAATTGGGCAATTTTCGAGCCAAATCGATGTGCTATAACCCACAGTTTTGGGGGTGGGCCTGGGGTCAGGCGTGCTGTGAGTCAAGAATTGTCAGGGGGCTGCCAGGAAGGTTGGGGATCATCCTTGTGGGGTTTGTTTAAATTTTTTCGGCTAATAAGGTGGATAAACGTGGGAAACAGTGCAAACGGGGCATTTTCAGGAAAAATTGGTGTGGTATAGCCCACAGTTTTGGGGGTAGGCCTAGGGTCCGGGAGTGCTGTGGGCGAAAAATTGACCGAGGTGTGACAGGGAGGTTTGAGATTGTCCCGGTGTGGTCCATTGAAATTTTCGTGGTCATTTGGGTGGACAAACGGCCAAAACGGTGCGAACTATGCATTTTTTGGATAAATCGACGTGCTATAGCCCACAGTTTTAGGGGTGGTTCCGGGGTCCAAGCATACTGTGGGCTAAAAATCAACCGGAGCATGCCATGGAGGTTGGGGATCATCCCAGTATGGTCCGTTTAAATTTTCATGGCCATTTGGGTGGACAAACGGGTGAAACGGCGCAAATGGGGCAGTTTAGGGCCAAATCGGTGTGGAATAGCCCACAATTTTGGGGGTAGGCCCAGGGAGGTTGGGGATTGTCCTAGTGTAGTCCTTCTAATTTTTTTTTGGCCATTTGGGTAGACAAACGGGCCAAAGGTGCGAACTGGGCATTTTCAGTCCAAATCAGTATGCTGTAGTCCACGATTTTGGGGGTGGGTCTGGGGTCCGAGTGTTCTGTGAGTCAAAAATCAACTGAGGCATGTCAGAGATATTGGGGATCATCCTAGTATGGTTTGTTTATATTTTTGTGGCTATTTGGGTGGACAAATAGGTAAAACGATGCGAATGGGGTATTTTTGAGCCAAATTTGTGTGCTATAGCCCATGGTTTTGGGGATGGGCCCAGGGTCCTGGCTAGCTGTGTTCCAAAAATTGACCAGGGCATGCCAGGACGGTTAGGTATCATCTTAGTGTGGTTCGTTAAAATTTTTACAGCCATTTGGATGTACAAACGGGGAAAATGGTATGAATGGGGCATTTTCGAGCTAAATTAGTGTGCTAAAGCCCACGGTTTTGGGGGTGGGTCCGAGAAAACTTTGTAACAAAAATCGACCGTGGCATGCCAGGGAGGTTGGAGATCATTTCAGTCTGATTTGATTAAATTTTTGTTGCCTATTGGGTGAAAAAATGGGTGAAATGTGCGAATGGGGTATTTTCGGGATAAATCAATGTGCTATAGCCCATACTTTTGGGGGCGGGCCTGAGATCCTGGCGTGCTATGTGCCAAATATTAATCGGAGCATGCCAGTATAATCAATTTAAATTTTTGTGGCCATTTGTGTAGAAAAACAGCCGAAACGACGCAAAATAAGGCATTTTCGGGCAAAATAGGTGTACTATAGCACACGGTTTTGGGGGTAGACCTGGGGTCCGGGCGTGCTGTGTGAAAAAAATTGATTGGGGCATGCCAGGGAGGTTGGGTATCATCCCAGTATGGTCCGTTTAAATTTTCGTGTCCATGTGGGAAGACAAACGGGCGAAACAACCCAAACTGGGCATTTTCGAGCCAAATCGGTGTGCTATAACCCACAGTTTCGGGGGGTGGACCCAATGTTCGGGTGTGCTGTGAGTCAAAAATTGCTAGGGGAATGCCAGGGAGGTTGGGGATCATCCTAGCAGGTTTTGTTTAAATTTTTGCGGCCAATTGGTTGGACAAATGTGCGAAACAGCTCAAACGGGGCATTTTCAGGCAAAATTAGTTTCCTATAGCCCACAGTTTTGGGGGTGGGCCTGGGTCCGGGAGTGCTATGTGCCGAAAATTGACCGAGGCATGGCAGGGAGGTTGGAGATCATCCCAGTGTGGTCCATTTAAATTTTTTTGGCTATTTGGGTGGACAAACGGGCAAAACGGCGCGAACTATGCATTTTTCGGATAAATCGACGTGCTATAGTCCATGGTTTCGAGGGTGGACCCAAGGTCCGAGCATACTGTAAGCCAAAAATTGATTAAGGCATTCCAGAGAGGTTGGGGATCATCCCAGTGTGGTCCGTTAAAATTTGTGCGGCCATTGGGTGGAAAAAACAGGTGAAACGACGTGAACGGTTCATTTTTAGGCTAAATCGATGTGCTATAGTCCACAGTTTGTGGGGTGGGCCTGGGTTCCGGGTGTTCTGTGTCCCGAAAATCAACTGGGGCATGCCATTGAGGTTTTGGATCATCTCGGTATAGTCCTTTTAAATTTTCTTGGCCATTTGGCTAGACAAATTGGCGAAACGACATAAACGGTGCAGTTTAGGGCTAAATCGGTGTGCAATAGCCCCTGGTTTCGGGGTAGGACTGGGGTTGGGGAGTGTTGTTGGCTGGAAATCAACCAGGGCATTCAAGGGAGGTTAGGGATCATCCCAGTATAGTCTGTTGAAATTTTTGTGGCTATTTTGGTGGACAAACGGAAGAAACAATGCGAACGGGGCATTTTTGGGACAAAACTTTTGGAGGTGGGCCTAGGGTCCTGCGTGCTGTGTGCCAAAAATTGATCGAGGCATGCCAGGGAGGTTGGGGATCATCCCAGTGTAGTCCATTTAAATTTTTATGGACATTTGGTTTAACAAACAGGCGAAACAATACGAACGGGGCATTTTTGAGCCAAATTGGTGTGATATAGCCCACGATTTTGGGGGTGGGCCCGGGGTTCGGGTGTGCTGTGAGTTAAAAATCGAACGATGCATGCTAGGGAGGTTGGGGATCATTCCAGTGTGGTCCGTTAAAATATTTGCAGCTATTTGGATGGACAAACCAAGGAAACGGCGTGAATGAGGCTTTTTGGTGCAAAAAATCAGTGTGCTATAGCCCACGATTTCATTGGTAGTTTCGGGGTCGGGCGTGCTATGGGCCAAAAATTTATTGGGGCATGCTAGGGAGGTTGGGGATCATCCTAGTATGGTTCAATTAATTTTTCATGGCCATATAGGTAGATAAACGGGTGAAACGGCGCAAATGGGGCTTTTTTGGGCTCAATCGATCTGATATATCCCATGATTTCGGGGGTGGGACCAAGGTTCGAGCGTGCTATGGCAGAAAGTCGATCGAGGCATGCCTTGGAGGTTAGGGTTCATCCTAGTATAGTCTGTTTAAATTTTTTTGGCCATTTGTGTGGACAAACAGGCAAAATAGTGCGAACTGGGTATTTTCAGGCCAAATCGGTGTGCTATAACCTATGGTTTTGGGGGTGGGTCTGGGGTCCGGGTGAGCTGTGAGTCAAAAATAGACCAAGTCATGTCAAGGAGGTTGGGGATCATCCTAGTGTAGTTCGTTTAAGTTTTTGTGGCTATTTGGGTGGACAAATGGGCAAAACGACGCAAACGGGGTATTTTCGAGCCAAATTTGTGTGCTACAGCCTACGGTTTTAGGGGTGGGCCCGCATTCCAGGATTTCTGTGTTCCAAAAATCAACTGGAGCATGCTAGGGAGGTTAGGGATCATTCTAGTGTGGTCCGTTTAAATTTTACGGCCATTTGGATGTACAAATGGGGGAAACAGCGTAAACGGATTATTTTTAAGCCAAATCGGTGTGCTATACCCTACGATTTTAGGGGTGGGTCCAGGGTCTGGGCAAACTGTGTAATAAGAATTGACCGTGGCATTCCAGGGACGTTGGGATTATTTCAGTGTGGTTTTTTTAATTTTGTGGCCTATTGGGTTGCAAAATGGGTGAAACGGTGCATACATGGTATTTTTGGGCTAAATCGGTGTGCTATAGCCCATACTTTTGGGGGTGGGCCCCAGGTTTGGGCATGCCAGGGAGATTGTGAATTGTCCCAATGTGGTCCGTTTAAATTTTTGTGGCCATTTGGGGTGGACAAACGGGTGAAACAATGCGAACGTGGTATTTTGGGGCTAAATCAGTGTGCCATAGCCTACAGTTTCCTGAGTGAGATTGGGGTCCGCGCGAGCTGTGAGCCAAAAATTGAGCGGGTATGCCATAGCGGTTATAGATCATCCTAGTGTGGTTTATTTAAATTTTTGTGGCCATTTGGGTGGAGAAATGGTAGAAACGGTGCGAACGAGGCATTTTAGGCCATATCGCTGTCCAATAGTTCACAATTTTTGGGGTGGGCTCGGGGTCCAGGCGTGCTGTGGGTTGAAAATTGATCGGAGCATGCTAGGGATGTTAAGAATCATTCCAGTGTGATCCGTTTAAAATTCATGGTCATTTGTGTGGACAAACGGCCGAAACAATGCAAAATGAGGCTTTTTTGGGCCAAATCGGTGTGTTATAGCCTATAGTTTTGGAGGTGGGTGCGGGGTCGAGCGTGTTTTGTGAAAAAAATCAAACGGGGCATGATAGGGAGGTTGGGGATCTTCCCAATATGGTTCGTTTAAATTTCTGTGTATATTTGTGTAGACAAACGGGCAAAACGACGCAAACTGTGCATTTTCGAGCCAAATTGGTATGTTATAACCCACAGTTTTAGGGGTGGGCCTGGGGTTCGGGCGTGTTGTGAGTCATAAATTACCAAGGGCGTGCCAGTGAGGTTGGGGATCATCCCAGTGGGGTCCGTTTAAATTTTCGCGGCCAATTGGGTGGATAAACGTATGAAACAGCGCAAATAGGGAATTTTTAGGCAAAATTGATATGTTATAGCCCACATGTTTGGGGGTGGGCCTGGGGTACCGGAGTGCTATGGGCTGAAAGTCGACCGAGGCGTGCCAAGGAGGTTGAAGATCATCCTGGTATGGTCCATTTCAATTATTGTGGCAATCTGGGTGGACAAATGAGTAAAAAGACGCGAACTATGCATTTTCAAGATAAATCGATGAGCTATAGCCCATGGTTTTGGGTGTAGGCCCGGGGTCTGGGTATGATATGGGCCGAAAATGGATCAGGGCATTCTAAGGAGGTTCGGGATCGTCCATGTGTGGTCTGTTTAAACTTTTATGGCCATTTAGGTGGAAAAACAGGCAAAACAATGTGAACAGGGTATTTTTGTGGCCAGGGAGGTTGGGGATCGTCACAGTATGGTCCGTTTAAATTTTCATGGCTATTTGGGTAGACAAACGGGTGAAACAGCACAAACGGGGCAGTTTAGGGCCAAATCGATATGCAATAGCCTACGATTTTAGGGGTAGGCCCAGAGTCTGGGAGTGCTGTGGGCCAAAAATCAACCAGGGCATGAAAGGGAGGTTGGGGATCATCCTAGTATATATCGTTTAAATTTTTGTGGCTATTTAGGTTGACAAACGGGCAAAACGGTATGAACGGGACATTTTTTGGACAAATATAGTGTGTTATAGCACAGTGTTTTTGGGGTGGGCCCAAGGTCCTGGCATGTTGTGTGCCAAAAAATTACCGAGGCATGCCAAGGAGGTTGGGGGTCGTAGCAGTATGTTCTGTTTAAACTTTTGTGGACATTTGGGTTTATAAAATGGCGTAATAACGCAAACAGGGCATTTACGGGTCAAATCGGTGTGATATGGCCATAATTTTAGGGGTGGGTTGGGGCCCGGGTGTGCTGTGAGTTAAAAATTGACCGATGCATGCTAGGGAGGTTGGGATCATCCTAGTGTGGTCCGTTAAAATTTTTGCAGCTATTTGGATGGACAAACCAAGGAAACGGCGTGAATGAGGCTTTTTGGTGCCAAAAATCAGTGTGCTATAGCCAACGATTTCATTGGTACTTTCGGGGTCGAGCGTGCTGTGGCAAAAAGTCGATCGAGGCATGCCTTGGAGGTTAGGGTTCATCCTAGTATAGTCTGTTTAAATATTTTTGGCCATTTGTGTGGACAAACAAGCAAAATAGTGCGAACTGGGTATTTTTAGGCCAAATCGGTGTGCTATAACCTATGGTTTTGGGGGTGGGTCTGGGGTCCGGGTGAGATGTGAGTCAAAAATAGACCAAGTCATGTCAAGGAGGTTGGGGATCATCCCAGTGTAGTTCGTTTAAGTTTTTGTGGTTATTTGGGTGGACAAATGGGCAAAACGACGCAAACGGGGTATTTTCGAGCCAAATTTGTGTGCTACAGCCTACGATTTTAGGGGTGGGCCCGCATTCCAGGCTTTCTGTGTTCCAAAAATCAACTGGAGCATGCCAGGGAGGTTAGGGATCATTCTAGTGTGGTCCGTTTAAATTTTACGGCCATTTGGATGTACAAATGGGGAAAACAGCGTGAACGGATTATTTTCAAGCCAAATCGGTGTGCTATACCCTACAATTTTAGGGGTGGGTCCAGGGTCGGGGCAAACTGTGTAATAAGAATTGACCGTGGCATGCCAGGGACGTTGGGATCATTTCAGTGTGGTCTATTTAAATTTGTGGCCTATTGGGTTGCAAAATGGGTGAAACGGTGCATACAGGGTATTTTTGGGCTAAATCGGTGTGCTATAGCCCATACTTTTGGGGGTGGGCCCCAGGTTTGGGCATGCCAGGGAGATTGTGAATTGTCCCAATGTGGTCCGTTTAAATTTTTGTGGCCATTTGGGGTGGACAAACGGGTGAAACAATGCGAACGTGGTATTTTGGGGCTAAATCAGTGTGCCATAGCCTACAGTTTCTTGAGTGAGATTGGGGTCCGCGCGAGCTGTGAGCCAAAAATTGAGCGGATGTACCAGAGCGGTTATGGATCATCCTAGTGTGGTTTATTTAAATTTTTGTGGCCATTTGGGTGGAGAAATGGTACAAACGGTGCGAACGAGGCATTTTACGCCATATCGCTGTCCAATAGTCCACAATTTTTGGGGTGGGCTCGGGGTCCAAGCGTGCTGTGGGTTAAAAATTGATCGGAGCATACTAGGGATGTTAAGAATCATTCCAGTGTGATCCGTTTAAAATTCACGGTCATTTGTGTGGACAAACGGCCGAAACAATGCAAAATGAAGCTATTTTGGGCCAAATCGGTGTGTTATAGCTTATAGTTTTGGAGGTGGGCACGGGGTCGAGCGTGTTGTGCGACAAAAAGGTTGGGGATCATCCCAGTGGGGTCTGTTTAAATTTTCGCGGCCAATTGGGTGGATAGACGTATGAAACAGCGCAAACGGGGAATTTTTAGGCAAAATTGATATGCTATAGCCCATATGTTTGGGGGTGGGCCTGGGGTCCGGGAGTGCTGTGGGCTGAAAATCGACCGAGGCGTGCCAGGGAGGTTGAAGATCATCCTAGTATGGTCCATTTCAATTATTGTGGCAATCTGGGTGGACAAATGGGTAAAAAGGCGCAAACTATGCATTTTCAAGATAAATTGATGAGCTATAGCCCATGGTTTTGGGGGTAGGCCCGGGGTTTGGGTATGCTATGGGCCGAAAATGGATCAGGGCATTCTAAGGAGGTTCGGGATCGTCCCTGTGTGGTCTATTTAAAATTTTTGTGGCCATTTAGGTGGAAAAACAGGCAAATCGATGTGAACGGGGCATTTTTGTGGCCAGGGAGGTTGGGGATCGTCCCAGTATGGTCCGTTTAAATTTTCATGGCTATTTGGGTGGACAAACGGGCAAAACAGCACAAATGGGACAGTTTAGGGCCAAATCGATGTGCAATAGCCTACGATTTTGGGGGTATGCCCAGAGTCTGGGAGTGCTATGGGCCAAAAATCAACCAGGGCATGAAAGGGAGGTTGGGGATCATCCTAGTATATATCATTTAAATTTTTGTTGCTATTTAGGTTGACAATTAGGCGAAACGGTATGAACGGGAATTTTTGGGACAAAAATAGTGTGCTATAGCACAGTGTTTTTGCGGTGGGCCCAAGGTCCTGGCATATTGTGTTCCAAAAAATTACCGAGGCATGACAAGGAGGTTGGGGATCGTAGCAATATGGTCCGTTTAAATTTTTGTGGTCATTTGGGTTGATAAACAGGCGTAATAACACAAACAGGGCATTTACGGGTCAAATCGGTGTGCTATGGCCACAATTTTAGGGGTGGGTTGGGGCCCGGGTGTGCTGTGAGTTAAAAATTGATCGGGGCATGCCAAAGAGGTTGGAGATCATCCTAGTTTGGCCTTTTTAAGTTTTCATGGCCATTTGGGTGGACAAACGGACAAAATAGCACAAACGGGGCAGTTTAGGGCCAAATCGGTGTGCAATAGACCACGGTTTTGGGGGTAGGCCTGGGGTTCGAGAGTTTTGTAGGCAGAAAATCGACTAGGGCATGCAAAGGAGGTTAGGGATCATCCCAGTATGGCCCGTTTAAATTTTAATGGCTATTTGGGTAGACAAACGGGCGAAACGACATGAACGGGGCATTTTTGGGCTAAACCAGTGTGCTATAACACACAGCTTTGGGGGTGGGCCTCAGGTCCTAGTGTGCTGTGTGTCAAAAATTGACTGAGGCATGCTAAGGAGGTTGGGGATCATCTCAGTGTGGTCCGTTTAAATTTTCGTGGCCATTTGGTTTGACAAACGGGTGAAACGATGCGAATGGGGCATTTTCGGGCCAAATTGGTGTTCTATAGCCTACAATTTTGGGGGTGGTTCTGGGTGTGATGTGAGTCAAAAATCAATCGAGGCGCACCAGGGAGTTTGGGGATCATCCCCGTGTGGTCCAATAAAAATTTTGCGGCCATTTGGATTGACAAACTGGGGAAACCGCATGAACGGGGCTTTTTTTGAGCCAAATCGGTGTGTTATAGCCCACGATTTCGTGGGTAGTTTTGGGGTCGGGTGTGCTGTGGGCCAAAAATCAATCGGGGCATGACAGAGAGGTTGGGGATTGTCCCAGTATGGTTTGATTAAATTTTTATGGCTATTTGGGTAGCCAAACGGGGAAAACGGTGCAAATGGGGTTTTTTTTTGAGTTAAATCAATGTACTATATCCCACGATTTCGGGGGTGGGACCGGGGTTCGAGCGTGCTGTGGTAAAAAATCAACCGAGGTGTTATAGGGGGGTTGGGATCATCCTAGTGTAGTTCATTTAAATTATTTTGGCCATTGGGGTGGACAAACGGGCGAAACGGTACGAACTAGGTATTTTTAGGCCAAAGCGGTGTGCTATAGCCTACAGTTTTGGGGGTGTGTCTAGGGTCCGGGTGTGCTATGAGTCAAAAATTGACTAAGGTATGTCAGGGTAGTTGGGGATCATCCACGTGTGGTCCGTTTAAATTTTCATGGCTATTTGGGTAGCCAAATGGGTAAAACGATGCGAATGGGGTATTTTCGAGCCAAATTTGTATGCTACAACCCATGGTTTTGAGGGGTGGGCTCGAGGTCCAGGCTTGATGTGTCTAAAAATTGATCGAGGCATGCCAGGAAGGTTGGGGATCGTCCCAGTATGGTTCGTTTAAATTTTTACGGCCATTTGGAAGTACAAACGGGGGAAACGACGTGAACGGGGCATTTTCGGGATAAATTGGTGTGCTATAGCCCACGATTTTAGGGGTGGGTCTGGGGTCCGGGCAAACTGTGTACCAAAAATTGACTATGGCATACCAGTGAGGTTGGGGATCATTTCAGTGTGGTCTATTTAAATTTGTATGGACTATTGGGTGTAAAAATGTATGAAAGGATGCGAACGGGGTATTTTCGGGCTAAATCGGTGTGCTATAGCCCATACATTTTGGGGTGGCCCCGAGGTCCGGGCGTGCTGTGTGTCTAAAATTGATCGGGGCATACTAGGGAGATTTTGCATCATCCCAACGTGGTCCGTTTAAATTTTTATGGCCATTTGGGGTTAGAAAACTGGTGAAACAACTCGAACGTGGCATTTTGGGGCCAAATCGGTGTGCCATAGCCTACGGTTTCCTGAGTGAGCTCGAAGTCCACGCGTGCTGTGAGCTAAAAATTGACTGGGTGTGCCAGGGAGGTTGGGGATTGTCTTAGTTTGGTTCATTTAAAGTTTTGTGGCCATTTTGATGGACAAATTGGAGAAACAGTACGAACGGGGCATTTTTGGGCTATATCGATGAGCGATAACCCACGATTTTTGGGGTGAACTCGGGGTCCAGGCGTGTTGTGGGTAGAAAATTGATCGAAGCATGCTAGGGATGTTGAAAATCATCCCAGTGTGATCCGTTTAAATTTTATTGGCCATTTGAGTGGACAAATGGTCGAAATGATGCGAAACAAGGCATTTTTGGGCCAAATAGGTGTGCTATAGCCCATGGTTTTGGGGGTGGGCTCGGGGTCCGGGCGTGCTGTGTGACAAAAATTGATCGGGGCATGCGATGGAGGTTGGGGATCTTCCCAATATGGTTTGTTTAAATTTCTATGTCCATTTGGGTAGAAAAACGGGTGAAACGACGCAAACTGGGCATTTTCAAGATAAATTAGTATGCTATAACCCACAGTTTTGGGGGTGGGCCTAGGGTCCGGGCGTGCTGTGATTCAAAAATTACCAGGGGCGTGCCAGGAGGTTGGGGATCATCCTAGTATGGTCCATTAAAATTTTTACGGCTATTTGGATGGACAAACGGGGAAAACGGCGCGAACGGGGCTTTTTTGCGCCAAATCGGTGTGCTATAGCCCACGATTCCGTGGGTTGTTTCGGGGTCGGCTGTTTTGTAGGCCAAAAATTGATCGGGGCATGAAAGAGAGGTTGGGGATCATCCCAGTATGGTCTGTCTAAATTTTCATGGCCATTTGGGTAGACAATCAGGCGAAACAGCATGAACGAGTCATTTTCGAGCAAAATCGGAGTGCTATAGCCCACTGTCTTAGAGGTGGGCCTGGGATCCGGGTGTGAAGTGTGACAAAAATCTACTGGGGCATGCCAGAGAGGTTGGGGATCGTCCCAGTATGGTCCGTTTAAATTTTTGTGGCCATTTGGGTAGATAAATGGGCAAAACAGCGTGAACAGGACATTTTCAGGCTAAATTGGTGTTCCATAGCCCACGATTTTGGGGGTGGGCCAAGGGTTCGAGTGCACTGTGAGTCAAAAATTAATCGAGGCATTTCAGGGAGGTTGGGGATCATCCCAGTATGGTCCTTTAAATTTTTGTGCCCATTTGGGTGGACAAACAGGTGAAATGGCACGAACGGGGCATTTTCGGTCAAAATCGTTGTGCCATAGCCCATGGTTTTAGCGGTGGTCTCGTGGTTCATACATTTTGTGGGCCAAAAATCGATCAAGGCTTGGTAGGGAGGTTGGGGATCTTCCCAGTAAGGTCCGTTTAAATTTTTGTGGCTATTTGGGTGGACAAACAGGCAAAACGGCGAGAACGGGGTATTTTTTGGCCAAATTAGTGTGCTATAGCCCACGGTGGTGGACCCGGGGTCCGAGTGTGCTGTATGCCAAAAATTGATCAGGGCATATCAGGGAAGTTGGGATCATCCCAGTGTGGTCCGTTTAAATTTTTGTGGATATTTGGGTAGACAAATTGGCGAAACGGCATGAATGGAGCATTTTTGGGCTAAATTGGTGTGCCATAGCCCACGGTTTTTGGGGTGGGTCCGGGCGTGCTGCGGGTTAAACATCTATCGGGATGTGCCAGGGGGTTGGGGATTATTCCAGTGTGGTCCTTTTAAATATTTGTGGCTATTCGAGTTGACAAACGGGCAAAACAGCGCGAACAATGCATTTTTCTGCCAAATCGTTGTACTAGAGCCCACGATTTTAGGGGTGGGTCGGGGTTCGAGCGTGCTGTGAGTAAAAAATTGACTAGGGCATGCTAGGGAGATTATGGATCATCCTAGTGTGGTCCGTTTAAAGTTTCATGGCCATTTGGGCGGACAAACGGGCAAAGCGGCGTGAACTAATCATTTTCGGGCCAAAATAGTGTTCTATAACCCACGTTTTAGGGGTGGACCCAGGGTCCTAGCGTGATATTGTCCAAATATTGACCAGGGTGTGCCATGGAGGTTTGAGATTGTCCCAGTATGGTTTGCTTAAATTTTTGTGGCCATTTGGGTGGATAAAAAGGTAAAACGGTGTGAACGGGGCATTTTCGGGTGAAATCAGTATTCTATAGCCCACGATTTTGGGGTTGCGCCTAGGGTCCGGGCCTGTAGTGGGCTGAAAATTGAACGGGGCATTCTTGGGAGGTTGGGGATCATCCCAGTGTGATCCGTTTAAATTTTGCATGGCCATTTGGGTGGACAAATGGGCGAAACAGAGTGAATGGGGCATTTTCGGGCCAAATTGATGTGCTATAGCCCACCATTTCAGGGTTTGGGTTCAGCCATATCGTGGGCCAAAAATTAATTGGGGCATGCCAGCAAGGTTATAGATCATCCCAGTATGGTCCATTTAAATTTTCATAGCCATTTGGGTGGACAAATAAGCAAAACAACCTGAACGGGGCATTCTCGGGCCAAATCAGTGTGTTATAGCCCATGGTTTGGGGCCGAGCCCAGGGTTCAGGCATGCTGTGGGCCAAAAATCGACCAGGGCATGTTAGGGCGGCTGGGAATCGTCCCAGTATGGTTTGTTTTAATTTTTGTGGCCATTTAGGCAGACAAATGGGTGAAACAGCACGAACGGGGCATTTTTTAGCCAAATATAGCCCACGGTTTTGGGGGTGGTCCTGGGGTCCGGGCATGTTGTGGGCCAAAAATAGACTGGGGCATGCCAGGGAGGTTGGGTATCATTCCAGTCTAGTCCGTTTAAATTTTTATGGCTATTTGGGTGGAAAAATGGGTGAATCGACGCGAATAGGGCACTTTTGGGCCAAATCAGTGTGCCATAGCCTATGATTTTGGGGGTGAGCCCGGGGTCCGGGTGTTCTATGGGATAAAAATCGATCAGGGCATGCTAGGGAGGTTGGATATCATCCCAGTCTTATCTGTTTAAATTTTAGTGGCCATTTGGGTGGACAAACAGGCAAAACGGCGCGAACGGGGCATTTTCAGGCTAAATTGGTGTGCTATAGCCCAAGATTTCGGGGGTGGGCTCGAGGTCCAGGTGTGTTGTGGGTCAAAAATAGATCGGACCATGTTAAGGATGTTGGGGATCATCCCAGTGTGGTCCATTTAAATCTTTGTCACCTTTTGCATGGATAAACGGGCGAAATAGCGCTAATCGAGCATTTTTGGGCCAAATTAGTGTGCTATAGACCACAGTTTTGGGGGCGGGTTGGGGGTTCGGGTGTGCTATGAGCCGAAAATTGACTAAGGTGTGCCAGGGAGGTTGTGGATCATTTCAATGTGGTCCGTTTAAATTTTCATGGCCACTTTGTGGACAAACAGGAAAAACGGCGCTAACGGGGCATTTTCAGGCCAAATCGGTGTGCTATAGCCCATGTTTTTAGGGGTGGGATCGGGTTTCAAGCATACCGTAGGTTGAAAATTGACCGGGTTATGCTAGGGAGGTTGGAAATTGTCCAGCATGGTTCTTTTAAATTTTTGTGGCTATTTGGGTGGACAAACGGGGCAAACGGTGCGAATAGGACATTTTTGGGCCAAATCGGTATGCTATAGCCCACGATTTTGGGGGTAGGCCCAGGGTCCGAGAATGCTGTAGGCCAAAAATTGAATGGGGTCCCAGTGTGGTCCGTTTAAATTTTCACGGCTATTTGGGTTGAAAAATAGGAAAAATGGCGCAAACAGGGCAGTGTCGGGCCTAATCAGTGTGCTATGGCCTACGATTTCGAGGGTAGGCCCAGGGTTAGGGCATGCTGTGAGCTGAAAATTGATCGGGGCATGCCAGAGAGGTTTGGGATCATCCCAGTATGGTCCGTTTAAATTTTCGTGGCCATTTGGATGGACAAATGAGCAAAACAATACGAACGGGGCATTTTCAGGCTTAATTGGTGTGCTATATCCCATGTTTTAGGAGTGGGCCCATGGTCCAAGTGTGCTATGGTCCAAAAATTTACCGAGGCGTACTAGGGAGGTTGGCGATCATCCCAGTGTGGTCCGTTTAATTTTTTGGGTCCATTTAGGTGGACAAACGGGCGAAATGACATGAACGAGGGTATTTTTAGGCCAAATTGGTGTGCTATAGCCCACAGCTTTGAGGGTGGGCTCGGGGTTCGGGCATGTTGTGTGCCAAAAATCGATTGTGACGTGTCAGAGAGGTTTGGGATCATCCTAGTATGGTCTGTTTAATTTTTCGTGGCCATTTGTGTGGACAAACGGGTGAAATAGTATGAAAAGGACATTTTTGGGCCAAATCGTTATGCTGTGTCCCACGGTTTTAGGGGTGGGCCCTGGATACGAATGTGTTGTAGACTAATAATCGATCGGGCCATACCAGGGAGGTTGGCAATCGTCCTAGTATGGTCCGTTTAATTTTTTGTGGCCATTTGGGTGGACAAACGGGCAAAACGGCACGGACAGGGATTTTTGGGCCAAATTGATGTGCTATAGCCCACGGTTTTGGGGGTTGGCCCGGGGTCTGGGCGTGCTGTGGGCCAAAAATTTACCGTGGTATGCTAGGGAGGTTATGGATCATTCCAATGTGGTCCTTATTATTTTTTGTGACCATATGGGTGTACAAACGAGCAAAACGGCACGAAGGGGGCATTTTTGGGAAAAATTAGTGTGCTATAGCCCACGATTTTGGTGGTGGGCCCAGGGTTCGGGCGTGATGTGGGCCAAAAATCAATTAGGGCATGGCAGGGAGGTTGGGGATCATCTCAGTATGGTCCATTTAAATCTTTGTGGCCATTTGGGTGGACAAACGGGCAAGATGGCGTGAATGGGGCATTTTTGAGCTAAATCGGTGGGCTATAATCCACAGTTTTGGGGGAGAGCCCGGGGTCCGTGGGTGTTGTGTGCCAAAAATTAGTCGGGGCATGCCATGGAGATTGGGGATCATTCCAGTATGGTCCGTTTAAATTTTTGTTGCCATTTGGGTGGACAAATGATTGAAACTTAGAATTTTTGGGCCAAATCGATGTGCAATAGCCTACAGTTTTGGGGGTGGGCCTGGGGTACGAGCGTGTTGTAGGCCAATAATCGACAGGGGAATGCCAAGGAGGTTGGGAATCATCCCAGTGTGGTCCGTTTAATTTCTTTTGGACATTTGGGTGAACTAACATGTGAAACGACGCGAACAGGGCATTTTTGGGTCAAATCGGTGTGCTATATCCCACGGTTTTAGGGTAGGACTGGGGTACGAGTGTATTGTGGGCTAAAAATCAATTGAGGCATGCCACGGAGATTGGGGATCATCCCAGTGTGGTTTGTTTAATTTTTTTTTGCCATTTGTGTGGACAAACGAGCAAACGGGACATTTTTGGGCCAAATCGGTGTGCTATGGCCCATAGTTTTGGGGGTGGGCTAGGGGTCTAGGTGTGATGTGGGTCAAAAATTAATTGGGCTATGCTAGAGAGGATGGGGATTATCCTAGAGTCGTACATTTAATTTTTCGTGGCCATTTGAGTGGACAAATGAGCAAAACGGTGCGAACAGGGCATTTTCAGGCCAAATCGGTGTGCTATAGCCCACGATTTCGAGGGTGGTCCCAGGGTTCGGTCATGCTGTGGATGAAAAATAAATTGGGGCATACCAGGGAAGTTGAGGATCATCCTAGTATGGTTCATTTAATTATTCGTGGCCATTTGGATGGACAAATGGGCGAAACGTCGCGAACGGGGTGTTTTCGTGCCAAATCGGTGTGCTATAGCGCACGGTTTTGGGGGTGGGCTTGGGGCTGAAAATCTATTGGGGTGTGATAGGGAGGTTGGGCGTGTTGTGGGCCGAAAAAAGGCGCTAATAGGGCATTTTCGGGCTAAATCGATGTGCTATAGCCCACGATTTTGGTGGTGGGCCTAGGGTTCGAGCGTGTTGTGGGTTAAAAATCAATTGGGGTATGTCAGGGAGGTTGGATATCATCTTGGTATAGTTCGTTTAATTTTTCATGGCCATTTGGTTGTACAAACTGGTGAAATGATGCGAATGGGGTATTTTGGGGCTAAATCGATGCGCTATTGCCTATGATTTTAGGGGTGGGCCCAGGGTCTGGGCATGTTGTGGGTCGAAAATTGATCGAGACTAACTAGGGAGGCTAGGGATCATTCTAGTGTGGTTCGTTTATTTGTTCGTGGCCATTTGGGCTGACAATCGGGGGAAACGACACGAACGTGGCATTTTTGAACCAAATCGATGTGTTATAGCCCACGATTTTGGGGGTGGGCCCGGGGTCTGGGCGTGTTGTGGGCCGAAAATTGATTAGGGCATGCCAGCGAGGTTGGGGATATCCCAATTTGATCCGTTTATTTTTTTTGTGGCCACTTGGGCGGCCAAACGGGCCAAACGGCATAAATGGGGCATTTTCACAACAAATCAGTATTCTAAAAACCACGGTTTTAGGGTGGACCCGGGGTCCAGGTGTGTTGTGCACCAAAAATTGAACGAAGTGCACCAGGGAGGTTGTGGATCGTCCCATTGTGGTCGGTTTAATTTTTTGTGGCCATTTGAGTGGACAAGCGGGCAAAACAAACCGAACAAGACATATTTGTGCTAAATCGATGTGCTATAGCCCACGATTTTGAGGGTGGGACAGAGGTCCATGTGTGATGTGGGTCGATAATCGAATAGGGCATGCCAGGGAGGTTGGGTATCTTCTCAGTATGGCCCGTTTAATTTCCTGTGGCCATTTGGATGAACAAATAGGCAAAATTGCACGAACGGGATTTTTTAGGTCATGTCAGTGTGCTATAGCCCACGATTTTATGGGTAGTTTTGGGGTCGGGCGTTATATGGGCTACAAATCGATCGAGGCATGACAGAGAGGTTGGTGATTATCCCAGTTTCGTCCGTTTAAATTTTCATGTCCATTTGGGTGGACAAACAGGCAAAACGGCATAAACGGGGTAGTTTAGGGCCAAATAGGTGTGCAAAGTCCACGGTTTTGGGGGTAGGCCTGGGGTCCGGGAGTGCTGTGGGCGAAAAATTGACCAGGCCATGCAAGGGAGGTTGGGGATCATCCCAGTATAGTCCGTTTAAATTTTTATGGCTATTTGGGTAGACAAACGGGCGTAACGGCATGAACAGGGCATTTTTGGGCTAAACCAGTGTGCTATAACACACGGTTTTTGGGGTAGGCCTAGGTTCCTAGCGTGCTGAGTGTCAAAACTTGATTGAGGCATGCTAGGGAGGTTGGGGATCATCTGAGTGTGGTCCGCTTAAATTTTCGTGGCCATTTGGGTGGACAAACAGGCAAAACGATGCGAATGGTGTATTTTTGGGCTAAATCGATGCGCTATTGCCCACGATTTTAGGGGTGGGCTAGGGGTCCGGGCGTGTTGTGGGTCAAAAATTGATCGAGACAAACCAGGGAGGTTAGGGATCATCCTAGTATGGTTCGTTTATTTGTTCGTGGCTATTTCGGTGGACAATCAGGTGAAATGGCACGAACGTGGCATTTTTTAACCAAATCGGTGTGCTATAGCCCACGGTTTTGGGGGTGGGCCTGGGGTATGGGCATGCTATAGGCCAAAAATCAACCGGGTCGTGCCAGGGATGTTTGGGATCATCCTAGTGTGGTCCGTTTGATCTTTTGTGGCCATTTGGGTGGACAAATGGGCAAAATGGCAAGAACGGGTCATTTTTGGGTCAAATCGGTGTGCTATAACCAACAGTTTTGAGGGTGGGGCTCGGATCCTGGCGTACTATGGTTATATAATCGACCGGGGCATGCCAGGTAGGTTGGGGATCATCCAAGTGTGGTCTCTTTAATTTTTTGTGGCGATTTGGGTGGATAAACGGGTGAAACGGCGCGAACAGGGGTGTTTTCGTGCCAAATCGGTGTGCTATAGTGCACGGTTTTGGGGGTGGGCTCGGGGCTGAAAATCGATCGAGGCATGATAGGGAGGTTGGGGATCGTCTAGTGCTGTCTATTTATTTTTTTATGCTATTTGGGTGGACAAACGGGCGAAAAGGTGTTAATGGGCCATTTTCGGGCCAAATCGATGTGCAATAGCCCACGATTTTGGTGGTGGGCCTAGGGTTCGTGCGTATTGTGGGTCAAAAATTAATCGAGGTATGTCAGGGAGGTTGGAGATCATCTTTGTATAGTTCGTTTAATTTTTCATGGCCATTTGGGTGTACAAACAGGTGAAACGACGCGAATGGGGTATTTTGGGGCTAAATCGATGCGCTATTTTCTACGATTTTAGGGGTGGGCCTGGAGTCTGGGCATGTTGTGGGTCGAAAATTGATCGAGACTAACTAGGGAGGCTAGGGATCATCCTAGTGTAGTTCGTTTATTTGTTCGTGGCCTTTTGGGTTGACAATCGGGCGAACCGACACGAAGGTGGCATTGTTGAACTAAATCGGTGTGCTATAGCCCACGATTTTAGGGGTGGGCCCGGGGTCTGGAAGTGTTGTGGGCCGAAAATAGATTGGGGCATTCCAGGGAGGTTGGGGATATCCCAATTTGATCCGTTTATTTTTTTGTGGCCACTTGGGTGGCCAAACGGGCCAAGCAGCATAAATGGGGCATTTTCACAACAAATCGGTATTCTAAAAACCATGGTTTTGGGGTGGACCCGGGGTCCAGGTGTGTTGTGTACCAAAAATTGAATGAAGTGCACCAGGGAGGTTGTGGATCATCCCATTGTGGTCGGTTTAATTTTTTGTGGCAATTTGAGTGGACAAGCGGGCAAAACAGACCGAACAATACATATTTGGGCTAGATCGATGTGCTATAGCCCACGATTTTGAGGGTGGGACAGAGGTCCATGCATGTTGTGGGTCGACAATCGAACAAGGCATGCCAGGGAGGTTGGGTATCTTCTCAGTATGGCCCGTTTAATTTTCTGTGGCCATTTTGATGAACAAACAGGCAAAATTGCACGAACGGGGCTTTTTAGGTCAAGTCAGTGTGCTATAGCCCACGATTTTATGGGTAGTTTTGGGGTCGGGTGTTATGTGGGCTAAAAATCGATCGGGGCATGCCAGAGAGGTTGGGGATCATCCCAGTTTCGTCCGTTTAAATTTTCATGACCATTTGGGTGGACAAACAGGCGTAAACGGGGTAGTTTATGGCCAAATAGGTGTGCAACGCCCACGTTTTTAGGGGTAGGCCTGGGGTCCGGGAGTGCTCTGGGAGAAAAATCGACCAGGGCATGTAAGGGAGGTTGGGGATCATCCCAGTATGGTCCGTTTAAAATTTTATGGCTATTTGAGTAGACAAACGGGCATAACGCCATGAACGGGGCATTTTTGGGCTAAACCAATGTGCTATTACACATGGTTTTTGGGGTGGGCCCAGGTTCCTAGTGTGCTGTATGTCAAAACTTGACTAAGGCATGCTAGGGAGGTTGGGGATCATCCGAGTGTGGTCCGTTTAAATTTTTGTGGCCATTTGGGTGGACAAACAGGTGAAACGATGCGAATGGTGTATTTTTAGGCTAAATCGATGCGCTATTGCCCACGATTTTAGGGGTGGGCTCGGGGTCCGGGCGTGTTGTGGGTCGAAAATTGATCAAGACAAACCAGGGAGGTTAGGGATCATTCTAGTATGGTTAGTTTATTTGTTCGTGTCCATTTGGGTGGACAATCGGGCAAAATGGCACGAACGTGGCATTTTTGAACCAAATCGGTGTGCTATAGCTCACGGTTTTGGGGGTGGGCCTAGGGTCTGGGCATGCTATAGGCCAAAAATCAACCGGGTCGTGCCAGGGATGTTTGGGATCATCCCAGTGTGATCCGTTTGATCTTTTGTGGCCATTTGGGTGGACAAATGGGCAAAATGGCATGAACGGGTCATTTTTGGGTCAAATCGGTGTGCTATAACCCACGGTTTTGAGGGTGGGGCCGGGAGCCTGGCGTACTATGGTTCAATAATCGATCGGGGCATGCCAGGTAGGTTTTAGATCATCCAAGTGTGGTTTATTTAATTTTTTATGGCGATTTGGGTGGACAAACGGGCAAAACGACGCGAACAGGGCATTTTTAAGCCAAAATCATTGTGCTATAGCCCAGGGTTTTAGTGAGGGGCTCGGGGTTCGGGAGTGTTGTTGGCTGTAAATTGATCGGGGTATTCCAGGGAGGTTGGGGATCATCCCATTATGGTTCGTTTAGTTTTTCGTGGTTTTTGGGAGGACAAACGGGAGAAACGGCACGAAAGGGGCATTTTTGGGCCAAATTAGTGTGCTATAAACCACGATTTCGGAGGTGGGCTCGAGGTCCGAGTGTGCTGCATGTTGAAAATCGAACGAGGTATGCCAGAGAGATTGGGGATCGTCCCACTATGGCCCGTTTAATTTTTTGTGGCAATTTTGGTGGACAAACGGGCGAAAAGGCATGAACAGGGAATTTTCGGGCTAGATCGGTGTGCCATAGCCTACGATTTCAATGGTGGGCCTGGGATCCGGGTGTGCTGTCGGTCAAAAATTGGTAGGGGCGTGCCAGGGAGGTTAGGGATCATCCCAGCATAGTCTGTTTAATTTTTCGTGGCCATTTGAGTGGACAAACGGGAGAAATAGCATGAATGGGAAATTTTCTGGCCAAATCGGTGATCCATAGCCCATGATTTCAAGGGTGGGCCCAGGGCCCGAGCATACTATGGGATGAAAATTGACCGAGGCATACCAGGTAGGTTGGGGATCATCCCAGTGTGGTCCATTTAAATTTTTGTGACCATTTGGGTGGATAAACGGGCGAAACACGTGCGGAAAAGGCATTTTTGGGCCAAATCAGTGTGCTATAGCCCACGATTTTGGGGGTGGGCCTGGGGTCCGGGCATTTTGGGGGTCGAAAATTGATTGGGACATGCCAGGGAGGTTGGGGATCATCCTAATGTGGTGTGTTTATTTTTTTTGTGGCCATTTGGGTGGCCAAACGGGCCAAACGGCATAAATGGGGCATTTTCATAACAAATCGGTATTCTAAAAACCACGGTTTTAGGGGTGGGCCCAGGGTCCAGGCGTGCTGTGCACCAAAAATTGAATGAAGCGCACCAAGGAGGTTATGGATCATCCCAATATGGTCAGTTTAATTTTTTGTGGCCATTTGAGTGGACAAACTGGCAAAACAGACCGAACATGACATTTTTGGGCAAAATCGATGTGCTATAGCCCACGATTTTGAGGGTGGTCCAGAGGTCCGGGCGTGTTGTGGGTCAAAAATTGAATAGGGCATGCCAGGGAGGTTGGTTATCTTCTCAATGTGGTCCGTTTAATTTTCTATGGCCATTTGGATGAACAAAAAGGAGAAATGGCGCGAACGAGACTTTTTTAGGTCAAATCAGTGTGCTATAGCCCACGATTTTACTGGTAGTTTTAGGGTCAGGCATTCTGTGGGTCAAAAATCGATCAGGGCATGCAAGAGAGGTTTGGGATCATCCCAGTTTGGTCTGTTTAAATTTTCATTGCCATTTGGGTGGACAAACGGGCAAAATAGCATAAACGGGGCAGTTTAGGGCAAAATCGGTGTGCAATAGCCCACAGTTTTGGGGCTAGGTCTGGGAGTGTTGTGGGCAAAAAATTGACCAAGGCATGCAAGGGAGGTTGGGGATCATCCCAGTATGGTCCGTTTAAATTTTTATGGCTATTTGGGTAGACAAACGAGTGTAACGGCATGAACGGGGCATTTTTAGGCTAAACCAATGTGCTATAACACACGGTTTTTGTGGTGGGCCTAGGTTCCTAGCGTGCTGTGTTTCAAAAATTGACTGAGGCATGTTAAGGAGGTTGGGGATCATCCGAATGTGGTCCGTTTAAATTTTTGTGGGCATTTGGGTTGACAAATGGGAGAAACGACGCGAATAGGGCATTTTCTGGCCAAATCAGTGTGCTATAGCCTATGATTTCTGGGGTGGGTCTGGGTGTGCTTTGAGTCAAAAATTAATCGGGGCGTGCCAGGGAGGTTGGGGATCATCCTAGTATGATCCATTAAAATTTTTGCGGCCATTTGGATTGACAAACAGGGGAAACAACGTGAACGGGGCTTTTTTGGGCCAAATCAGTGTGTTATAGCCCACGATTTCATGGGTAATTTTGGGGTCGGGTGTGCTGTGGGCCAAAAATTAATCAGGGCATGCCAGGGAGGTTGGGGATCATCCCAGTATGGTTTGATTAAATTTTTATGGCTATTTGGACAGCCAAACGGGTGAAACATCGCAAATGGGGTTTTTTGGGCTAAATCGATGTGCTATATCCCACGATTTTGGGGGTGGGATCGGGGTTTGAACATGTTGTGCCATAAAATTAACCGAGGTATGTCAGGGAGGTTGGGATCGTCCTAGTGTAGTCCGTTTAAATTTTTTTGGCCATTGGGGTGGACAAACAGGCGAAACGGTGCGAACTGGGTATTTTTAGGCCAAATTGGTGTGCCATAGCCTATAGTTTTGGGGGTTTGTCTAGGGTCTGGGTGTGCTGTGAGTCAAAAATTGACTAAGGTATGTCAGGGAGGTTGGGTATCATCCCAGTGTGGTCCGTTTAAAATTTCATGGATATTTGGGTGGTCAAATGGGCAAAACAACGCGAATGGGTTATTTTTGATCCAAATTTGTATGCCACAGCCCACGAATTTAAGGGGTGGGCCCGATGTCTAGGCTTACTCTGTCTAAAAATTGACCGTGGCATGCCAGGGAGGTTGGGTATTGTCCCATTGCAGTCCGTTTAAATTTTTACGGCCATTTGGATGTACAAACGGGGGAAATAGCATGAATGGGGCATTTTCGGGACAAATCGGTGTGCTATAGCCCATTATTTTAGGGGTTGGGTCCGGGGTCCGGGCAAACTGTATACCAAAAATTGATCGTGGCATGTGAGGGAGGTTGGGGATTATTTCAGTGTGGTTTGTTTAAATTTTTATGGACTATTGGGAGGAAAAATGGATGAAACGATGCGAACGGGGTATTTTCGGACTAAATCGGTGTGCTGTAGCCCATACTTTTTGGGGTGGCCCCGAGGTCCGGGTGTGCTGTGTGTCAAAAATTAATCGGGGCGTGCCAGGGAGATTGTGGATTATCCCAATATGGTCCGTTTAAATTTTCGTGGCCATTTGGGGTGGACAAACTGGTGAAACAGCTCGAACGTGGCATTTTGGGGCCAAATCGGTATGCCATAGCCTACGGTTTCATGAGTGAGCCCAAAGTCCACGCGTGCTGTGAGCTAAAAATCAACTGGGTGTGCCAGGGAGGTTAGGGATTGTCCAAGTTTGGTTCATTTAAAGTTTCGTGGCCATTTGGATGGACAAATGAGAGAAACAGTATGAACGGGGCATTTTTGGGCTATATCGATGAGCGATAACCCACGATTTTGGGGGTGAGCTCGGGGTCCTAGTGTGCTGTGGGTCGAAAATTGATCGGAGCGTCCTAGGGATGTTAAAAATCATCCCAGTGTGATCCGTTTAAATTTTAGTGGCCATTTGAGTGGACAAATGGTCGAAATGACGTAAAACAAGGCATTTTTGGCCAAATAGGTGTGCTATAGCCCATGGTTTAGGGGGTGGGCCCACTGGGCGTGCTGTGTGACAAAAATCAACCGGGGCATACCATGGAGGTTGGGGATCTTCAAAATATAGTTTTTTTAAATTTCTATGGCCATTTCGGTAGACAAACGGGCGAAACGACGCAAACTGGGCATTTTCAAGACAAATCGGTGTGCTATAACCCACAGTTTCGAGGGTGGGCCTGGGGTCCGAGCGTGCTGTGATTAAAAAATTGTTAAGGGTGTGCCAGGGAGGTTGGATATCATCCTAGTGTGGTCCATTAAAATTTTTTTGGCTATTTGGATGGACAAATGGGAAAAATGGCGCGAACGGGGCTTTTTTGGGCAAAATCGATGTGCTATTGCCCACGATTTCATGGGTATTTTTGGGGTCTGCTGTTCTGTTGTCTAAAAATTGATTGGGGCATGCCAGAGAGGTTGGGGATCATTCCATTGTGATCCGTTTAAATTTTCATGGCCATTTGGGTGGACAAACGGGCGAAACGGCATGAACGGGGCATTTTTGAGCCAAATCGGTGTGCTATAGCCCACTGTCTTAGGGGTGGGCCTAGGGTCCAGGTGTGCAGTGTGCCAAAAATTGAACGGGGCATGACAGGGAGGTTGGGGATCATCTCAATATGGTCCGTTTAAATTTTTATGGCCATTTGGGTGGATAAACGAGCAAAACAGCGCGAACGGGACATTTTCAGGCTAAATTGGTGTGCTATAGCCCACGGTTTTAGGGGTGGGCCCAGGGTTTGAGTGCGCTGTCAGTCAAAAATTAATCTGGGCATGTCAGGGAGGTTGGGGATCATCCCAGTATGGTCCTTTAAATTTTTGTGCCCATTTGGGTGGACAAACAGGTGAAATGGTGCGAACGGGGCATTTTCGATCCAAATCATTGTGCCATAACCCACGGTTTTAGGGGTGGGCCCGTGGTTCAGGCATTTTGTGGGCCAAAAATTGATCGAGGCTTGGCAGGGACTTTGGGGATTATCCCAGTATGGTTCGTTTAAATTTTTGTGGCTATTTGGGTGGACAAACAAGCAAAACGGCACGAACGGGGCATTTTTGGGCCAAATTGGTGTGCTATTGCCCACAGTTTTAGAGGTGGGTTTTGGGTCCGGGCGTCCTGTGGGTTAAACATCGACTGGACATGTTAGGGGGGTTGCGGATTATTCCAATGTGGTCCGTTTAAATTTTTGTGGCCATTCGGGTTGACAAACGGGCAAAACAGCACGAACGAGGAATTCTTGGGCCAAATCATTGTACTATAGCCCACGGTTTTAGGGGTGGGCTGGGGTTCGGGCGTACTGTGAGTAAAAAATTGACCAGGGCATGCCTGGGAGGTTAGGGACATCCTAGTGTGGTCTGTTTTAAGTTTCATGGCCATTTGGGTTGACAAACGGGCGAAACGACGTGAACTAAGCATTTTCGGGCCAAATTAGTGTTCTATAGCCCACGTTTTAGGGGTGGACCCGGGTTCCAAGCGTGATGGTGTCCAAAAATTGACCAGGGCATGCCATGGAGGTTTGAGATCATCCCAGTATGGTTTGTTGAAATTTTTGTGGTCATTTGGGTGGATAAAAAGGCAAAACGGTGCGAACAGGGCATTTTTGGGCGAAATCGGTGTGCTATAGTCCACGATTTTGGGGTTGTGCCAGGGTCCGGGCGTATAGTGGACTGAATGGGGCATGCCTTAGAGGTTGGAGATCATCCCAGTGTGATCCGTTTAAATTTTGCAAGGCTATTTGGGTGGACAAATGGGCGAAACGGAGTGAATGGGGCATTTTCGGGCCAAATCAATGTGCTATAGCGCACCATTTCAGGGGTTCGGGTTCAGGCGTGTTGTGGGCCAAAAATTAATCAAGGCATGCCAGTAAGGTTGGAGATCATCCCAGTATGGTTTGTTTAAATTTTTGTGACCATTTGTGTGGACAAACAGACGAAACAGCATGAACGGGGCATTTCTAGGCCAAATTGGAGCGCTATAGCCCACGATTTTGGGGGTGGACCCGGGGTCCAGGCGTACTGTGGGATGAAATCGGCTGGGGCATTCCAAGAAGGTTAGGGATTGTCCCAGTGTGGTCCATTTAAATTTTCGTGTCCAATTGGGTTGAATAACGGGAAAAATGGCACAAACGGGGCATTTTCGAGCCAAATTGGTGTGCTATAGCCCATGGTTTTGTGTATGGGCCCGGGGTTCGGGCGTGCTGTGGGCAAAAAATCAATGGGGGCATGCCTGGGAGGTTGAAAATCATCCTAGTCTGGTCTGTTTCATTTTTGTGTCCATTTGGGTGAACAAACGGACAAAACAGCACGAACGGGGTGTTTTCAGGCCAAATAAGTGTGTTATAGCCCGCGGTTTTGGGGGTGGACCTGGGGTCTAGGAGTGCCGTGGGACGAAATTTACTGGGGCATGCTAGGGAGGTTGTGGATCATCCCAGTATGGTCTATTTAAATTTTCACGGCTATTTGGGTTGAAAAATAGGAAAAATGGCGCAAACGGTGCAGTGTCGGGCCAAATCAGTGTGCTATGGCCTACGGTTTTGAGGGTACGCCCAGGTTTAGGACATCCTGTGGGCTGACAATTGATCGGGGCATGGCAGAGAGGTTTGGGATCGTCCTAGTATGGTTCGTTTAAATTTTTGTGGATATTTGGATGGACAAACAAGCGAAATAATGCGAACGGGGCATTTTCGGGCTTAACTGGTGTGCTATATCCCATGATTTAGGGGTGGGCTTGTGGTCTGAGTTTGTTGTGTGCCAAAAATTGACCGAGGCGTAATAGGGAGGTTGGGGATCATCCCAGTGTGGTCCGTTTGACTTTTTGTGTCCATTTGGGTGGACAAACGGGCGAAACGACATGAACGGGGGCATTTTTGGGCCAAATTGATGTGCTATAGCCCACAGTTTTGAGGGTGGACTCGGGGTTCGGGCGTGTTGTGCACCAAAAATCGATTGTGGTGTGTCAGAGAGGTTTGGGGGTCATCCTAGTATGGTCTATTTAATTTTTCGTGCCCATTTTGGTGGACAAATGGGCGAAACAGTGTGAACGGGATATTTTTGGGCCAAATCGTTGTGCTATGTCCCACGGTTTTAGGGGTGAGCCTGGGATACGAATGTGCTGTGGGACAATAATCGACCAGGGTATACCAGGGAGGTTGGCGATCATCCTAGTATGGTCCGTTTAATTTTTTGTGACCATTTGGGTGGACCTGGGGTACGAGCGTGCTGTACGCCGATAATCAACAGGGGCATGCCAGGGAGGTTGGGGATCATCCCAATGTGGTCCGTTTAATTTTTTTTGGCCATTTGGGTGAACTAACAAGCGAAACGGCACGAATGGGGCATTTTCTGATCAAATCGGTGTGCTATATCCCACGGTTTCAGGGTGGGCCTAGGGTCCGAGTGTATTGTGGGATAAAAATCAATTGAGGCATGCCACGGAGATTGGTAATCATCCCAGTGTGGTCTGTTTAATTTTTTGTGGCCATTTGTGTGGACAAACGTGCAAACGGGGCATTTTCGGGCCAAATCGGTGTGCTATAGCCCATAGTTTTGGGGGTGGGCCTGGGGTCTGGATGTGCTGTAGGCCAAGATTTATTGGGATATGCTAGAGAGGTTGGGGATCATCCCAGAGTGGTACATTTAATTTTTCGTGGCCATTTGAGTGGACAAACGAGCAAAACGGTCCGAAGAGGGCATTTTCAGGCCAAATCGGTGTGCTATAGCCCACGATTTCGGGGGTGGTCCCAGGGTTCGGGCATGTTGTGGATGAAAAATCAATCGAGGCATACCAGGAAGTTGAGGATCATCCTAGTATGGTTCATTTAATTGTTCGTGGCCATTTGGGTGGACAAACGGGCGAAACAACGCGAACGGGGTGTTTTCGTGCCAAATCGGTGTGCTATAGCCCACAATTTTGGGGATGGGATTGACACTAAAACTCGATCGGGGCATGACTGGGAGGTTGGGGATCGTCCAGTGTGGTCCATTTATTTTTTTATGCCATTTGGGTGGACAAACGGGCAAAAAGGCACTAATGGGGCATTTTCGGGCCAAATCGATGTGCTATAGCCCACGATTTTGGGGGTGGGCCTAGGGTCTGAGCGTGTTGTGGGTCAAAAATCAATCGGAGTATGTCATAGAGGTTAGGGATCATCTCGGTATAGTTCGTTTAATTTTTCATGGCCATTTGGGCTGACAAATAGGCGAAACAACCCGAATGGGGTATTTTTGGGCTAAATTGATGCGCTATTGCCAACGATTTTAGGGGTGGGCCCGGGGTCCAGGCATGTTGTGGGTCAAAAATTGATCGGGACTAACTAGGGAGGTTAGGGATCATCCTAGTGTGGTTCTTTTATTTGTTCGTGGCCATTTGGGTGGACAATCGGGCGAAATGGCACGAACGTGGCATTTTTGAAACAAATCGGTGTGCTATATCCCACGATTTTGGGGCTGGGCCTGGGGTTTGGGCATGCTATGGGCCAAAAATCAATTGGTCATGGCAGGGAGGTTTGGGATCTTCCCAGTGTGGTCTGTTTAATTTTTTTTGGCTATTTGGGTGGACAAACGGGCAAAACGGCATGAATGGGTCATTTTCGGTTCAAATCGGTGTGCTATAACCCACGGTTTTGAGGGTGGGGCCGGGAGCCAGGTGTAATATGGTTCAATAATCGACCGGGTATGCCATGTAAGTTGGGGATCATCCAAGTGTGGTCTGTTTAATTTTTCGTGGCCATTTGGGTTGACAAACGAGCGAAACGGCGCGAACAGAGCATTTTTTAGCCAAAATTAGTGTGCTGTAGCCCAGGGTTTTAGCAGTGGGCTCGGGGTTCGGGAGTGTTGCGGGCTGTAAATTGATCGAGGCATTCTAAGGAGGTTGGGGATCATCCCATTATGTTCCGTTTAGTTTTTTATGTCTTTTGGGAAGACAAACGGGAGAAATGGCACGAAAGGGGCATTTTTGGGCCAAATCAGTGTGCTATAAACCATGGTTTCGCGGGTGGGCTCGAGGTCCGAGTGTGCTACGTGTTGAAAATCGAATGGGGCATGCCAGAGAGGTTGAGGATCGTCCCAGTATGGTCCGTTTAATTTTTTACGGCAATTTTGGTGGACAAACGGGCGAAAAGGCGTGAATAGGGAATATTCGGGCTAGATCGGTGTGCCATAGCCCATGATTTCAATGGTGGGCCTGGGGTTCGGGCGTGCTATCGGCCAAAAATTGGTGGGGGCATGCCAGGGATGTTAGGGATCATCCCAGCGTAGTCTGTTTAATTTTTTGTGGCCATTTGAGTGGACAAACGGGCAAAACGGCGTGAATGGGGCATTTTCTAGCCAAATCTGTGTTCCATAGCCCATCATTTCGAGGGTGGGCCCGGGGACCGAGCTTACTATGGGACGAAAATAGATCGGGGCATACCAGGTAGGTTGGGGATCATCCCAATATGGTCCGTTTAATTCTTTGTGACCATTTAGGTGGATAAACGGGCAAAACACATGCGAAAAAGGCATTTTTGGGGCAAATCGGTATGCCATAGCCCACGATTTCGGGGTGGCGCCCGGGGTCCGAGTGTGTTATGGCTAAAAATTGATTGGGGCATGCCAAGGAGGTTGGGATCATCCCAATGTGGTTCGTTTATTTTTTGTGGCCATTTGGGGGGCCAAACGGGCGGAATGGCACAAATGGGGCATTTTCACAACAAATCAATATTCTAAAAACCACGGTTTTGGGGGTAGGATGGGGGTCCCGACGTGCTGTGCACCAAAAATTAAACGAAGCACACCAGGGAGGTTGTGGATCATCCCAGTGTGGTCAGTTTAATTTTTTGTGGCCATTTCAGTGGATAAACGGGCAAAACAGACCGAACAAGACATTTTTAGGCTAAATCGATGTGCTATAGCCTACAATTTTGAGGGTGGGCCAGATGTCCAGGCGTGCTGTGGGTCGACAATCGAATAGGGCATGCCAGGGAGGTTGGGTATCTTCTCAGTGTGGTCCGTTTAATTTTCTGTGGCCATTTGGATGAACAAACAGGCGAAATGGCGCGAACGGGCTTTTTTTAGGTCAAATCGGTGTGCTATAGCCCACGATTTTATGGGTAGTTTTGGGGTTGGGCATTCTATGGGCTAAAAATCAATCGGGGAATGCCAAAGAGGTTTGAGATCATCCCAATTTGGTTCGTTTAAATTTTCGTGGCCATTTGGGTGGAAACGGGCAAAATGGCATAAACGGGACAGTTTAGGGCCAAATCGGTGTGCAATAGCCCACGGTTTTGGGGCTAGGCCTGGGGTCTGAGAGTGCTGTGGGCCAAATATCGAACAGGGCATGCAAGGGAGGTTGTGGATCATCCCATTATGGTCTGTTTAAATTTTTATGGCTATTTGGGTAGACAAACGAGCGTAACGGCATGAACGAGGCATTTTTGGGCTAAACCAGTGTGCTATAACACATGGTTTTTGTGGTGGGCCCAGGTTCCTAACGTGCTGTGTGTCAAAAATTGACTGAGGCATGCTAGGGAGGTTGGAGATCATTCGAGTATGGTCCATTTAAATTTTTATGGCCATTTTGGGGTCAGGTGTGCTGTGGGCCAAAAATTGATCGGGGCATCCTAGGGAGGTTGGGGATCATCCCAGTATGGCTTGATTAAATTTTTATGGCTATTTGAGTAGCCAAACGGGTGAAACGGCGCAAATGGGGTTTTTTTGGGCTAAATCGATGTGCTATATCCCATGATTTCGAAGGTGGGACCGGGTTTTGAGCGTGCTATTCCAGAAAATCAATCGAGGTGTGCCAAGGAGGTTGGGATCGTCCTAGTGTAGTCCGTTTAAATTTTTTTGGCCATTGGGGTGGACAAACGGGCGAAACGGTGTGAACTGGGTATTTTTAAGCCAAATTGGTGTGCTATAGCCTATGGTTTTGGGGGGGTGTCGAGGGTTCGGGTGTGCTGTGAGTCAAAAAGCGACTAAGGAATGTCAGGGAGGTTGGGGATCATCCAAGTGTGGTCCGTTTAAATTTTCCTGGATATTTGAGTGGCCAAATAGGTAAAACGACGCGAATGGGGTATTTTTGATCCAAATTTGTATGCTACAACCCATGGTTTTACGAGGTTGGCCCAAGGTCCGGGCTTGCTATGTCTTAAAATTGACCGTGGCATGCCAAGGAGGTTAGGGATCGTCCCATTGTGGCCCGTTTAAATTTTTACGAACATTTGGATGTACAAACGGGGGAAATAACGTGAATGGGGCATTTTCGGGACAAATCGGTGTGCTATAGCCCATTATTTTAGGGGTCGGTCCGGGGTCCGGGCAAACTGCGTACCAAAAATTGACCGTGGCATGCGAGGTAGGTTGGGGATTATTTTAGTGTGGTCTGTTTAAAATTTTATGGACTATTGGGAGGAAAAATGGATGAAACGATGCGAACGGGGTATTTTCAAGCTAAATCGGTGTGCTGCAGCCCATACTTTTTGGGGTGGCCCCGAGATCCGGGTGTGCTGTGTGTCAAAAATTAATCGGGGTGTACCAAGGAGATTGTGGATTATCCCAATGTGGTTCGTTTAAATTTTCGTGGCCATTTGGGGTGGAAAAACTGGTGAAATAGCTCGAACGTGGCATTTTGGGGCCAAATTGATGTGCCATAGCCTACGGTTTCCTGAGTGAGCCCGGAGTCCACGCGTGCTGTGAGCTAAAAATCGACTGGGTATGCCAGGGAGGTTAGGGATTGTCCTAGTTTAGTTCATTTAAGTGTTGTGGCCATTTGGATGGACAAACGGGAGAAACGGTTCGAACAGGGCATTTTTGGGCTATATCGATGAGCGATAACCCACAATTTTGGGGGTGAGCTCGGGGTCTAGGCGTGCTGTGGGGTGAAAATTGATCGGAGCATGCCAGGGATGTTGAGGATCATCCCAGTATGATCCATTAAAATTTTAGTGGCCATTTGAGTGGACAAACGGTCGAAATGATGCGAAACAAGGCATTTTTGGGCCAAATCGGTGTGCTATAGCCCATGGTTTTGGGGGTGGGCTCGGGGTCCGGGCGTGCTGTGTGACAAAAATCGAGCAGGGCATGCCATGGAGATAGGGGATCTTCCCAATATGGTTCGTTTAAATTTCGATGGCCATTTGGGTAGACAAACGGGCGAAACGACGCAAACTAGGCATTTTCAAGACAAATCAGTGTGTTATAACCTACAGTTTCGAGGGTGGGCTTGGGGTCCGGGCGTGCTGTGATTAATAAATTGTCAGGGGAGTGCTAGGGAGGTTGGGGATCATCCAGTGTGGTCCATTAATTTTTTTGTGGCTATTTGGATTGACAAAAGGGGAAAACAGCGCGAATGGGGCTTTTTGGGGCCAAATCGGTGTGCTATAGCCCACGATTTCATGGGTAGTTTCGGGGTCAGCTGTTCTGTTGGCTAAAAATCAATTGGGGCATTCCATAGAGGTTGGGCATCATCCCATTATGGTTCGTTTAAATTTTCATGGCCATTTGGGCGGACAAACGGGCAAAACGGCATGAACGAGGCATTTTCGAGCCAAATCAGTGTTCTATAGCGCACTGTCTTAGGGGTGGGCCTAGGGTTCGGGTGTGCAGTGTGCCAAAAATCGATCGGGGCATGCCAGAGAGGTTGGGGATCATCCCAGTGTGGTCCGTTTAAATTTTATGGTTATTTGGGTGGATAAACGGGCAAAACAGCGCGAACGGGACATTTTCAGGCTTAATTATTATGCTATAGCCCACGGTTTTTGGGGTGGGCCCAGGGTTCGAGTGCGTTGTGACTCAAAAATTAAACTGGACATTTCAAGGAGGTTGGTCATCATCCCAGTATGGTCCTTTAAATTTTTGTGCCCATTTGAGTGGACAAACAGGTGAAATTGGCGCGAACGGGGCATTTTCGGTCCAAATCATTGTGCCATAGCCCACGGTTTTAGGGGTGGTCCCATGGTTCAGGCGTTTTGTGGTCCAAAAATCGATGGAGGCTTGTCAGGGATGTTGGGGATTATCCCAGTATGGTTCGTTTAAATTTTTGTGGCTATTTGGGTGGACAAACAGGCAAAACGACGCGAACGGGGCATTTTTGGGCCAAATTAGTGTGCTATAGACCATGGTTTTAGAGGTGGGTCCGGGCGTGCTGTGGGTTAAACATCGACTGGAACGTGCCAGGGGGGTTGCGGATTATTCTAGTGTGGTCCGTTTAAATTTTTGTGGCCATTCGGGTTGACAAACGGGCAAAACGGTACGAACGAGGCATCTTTGGGCCAAATCGTTGTACTATAGCCCACGGTTTTAGGGGTGGGCCGGGGTTCAGGCGTGCTGTGAGTAAAAAATTGACCAGGGTATGCCAGGGAGGTTAGGGATCATACTAGTGTGGTCCGTTTAAAGTTTCATGGCCATTTGGGTGGACAAACGGGCGAAACTGCGTGAACTAAGCATTTTCGGGCCAAGTTAGTGTTCTATAGCCCGCGTTTTAGGGGTGGACCCGGGGTCCAAGCGTGATGTTGTAGAACTATTGACCAGGGCGTACCATGAAGGTTTGAGATCATCCTAGTATGGTTTTTTTAAATTTTTGGGGCTGTTTGGGTGGATAGAAAGGCAAAACGGTGCGAACGGGACATTTTTGGGTGAAATCGGTGTGCTGTAGCCTACGATTTTGGGGTTGTGCCCAGGTTTCGGGCGTGTAGTGGGCTGAAAATTGAATAGGGCATGCCTGGGAGGTTGGGGATCATCCCAATGTGATCTGTTTAAATTTTTCATGGCCATTTGGGTAGAAAAATGGGCGAAATAGAGTGAATGGGGAATTTTCGGGCCAAATCAATGTGCTATATCCCATCGTTTCAGGGGTTCGGGTTCAGGCGTGTTGTGGGCCCAAAATTAATCAGGGCATGCCAACAAGGTTGGAGATCATCCCAGTATGGTCCATTTAAATTTTGATGACCATTTGGGTGGACAAACAAGCGAAATAGCCCTAACGGGGCATTCTCGGGCCAAATCAGTTTGCTATAGCCCATGGTTTGGGGCCGAGCCCGGGGTCTAGGCGTGCTGTGGGCCAAAAATTGACTAAGGCATGTCAGGGAGATTGGGGATTGTCCCAGTATGGTCCGTTTGAATTTTTGTGGCTATTTAGGCAGACAAATGGGTGAAACAGCACGAACGGGGCATTTTAGAGCCAAATATAGCCCACGGTTTTGGGAGTGGTCCCTGGCTCTGGGCATGCTCTGGGATAAAAATCGACTGGGCATGCCAGGGAGGTTGGGGATCATTCCAGTCTAGTCCATTTAAATTTTTGTGGCTATTTGGGTAGACAAACGGGTGAAATAACGTGAATAGGGCACTTTCGGGCCAAATCAGTGTGCCATAGCCCATGATTTTGGGGGTTAGCCCGGGGTTCGGTCATTCTGTGGGATAAAAATCGAACAGGGCATTCTAGGGAGTTGGGGATCATCCCAGTCTTATCTGTTTAAATTTTAGTGGCCATTTGGGTGGACAGACGGGCGAAACGGCGCGAATGAGGCATTTTCAAGCCAAATTGGTGTGCTATAGCCCAAGGTTTCGGGGGTGGGCTGGGGGTCTGGGTGTGTTGTGGGTCAAAAATCGACTGGACCATGTCAAGGTTTTGGGATCATCCTAGTATGATCCATTTAAATTTTTATTACCTTTTGCATAGATAAACGGCGAAACGGCGCTAATCGGGTATTTTTGTACCAAATCGGTGTGCTGTAGACCACGGTTTTAGGGGTAGGACGGGGGTTCGGGTGCGCTGTGAGCCAAAAATTGATCTATGCATGCCAGGGAGGTTGTGGATCATTCCAGTGTGGTCCTTTTAAATTTTCATGGCCACTTTGTGGACAAACGGGCAAAACGGCGCGAACGAGGCATTTTCAGGCCAAATCGGTGTGCTATAGCCCATGATTTTAGGGGTAGGACCAGGGTTTGAGCATACCGCAGGTTGAAAATTGACCGGGGCATTCTAGGTAGGTTGGAAATTGTCTAGTATGGTTCTTTTAAATTTTTGTGGCTATTTGGGTGGACAAACGGGGCAAACGGCGCGAATAGGACATTTTTGAGCCAAATCGGTATGTTATAGACCACAATTTTGGGGGTAGGACTAGGGTTCGAGTGTGCTGTGGGCCAAAAATTAATTGGGGCATGCCAGGGAGGTTGCAGATCATCCCAGTATGGTTTGTTTGAATTTTCGTGACCATTTGTGTGGACAAAAAGACGAAACAGCACGAACGGGGCATTTATAGGCCAAATCGGTGCGCTATAGCCCACGATTTTGAGGTCTGAACCCGGCATGCTATGGGATGAAATCGATTGGGGCGTGCCAAGGAGGTTGGGGATTGAAAAATGGGAAAAATAGCGCGAATGAGGCATTTTTTAGCCAAATCAATGTGCTATAGCCAACGGTTTTGAGTATGGGCCCAGGGTTCGGGCGTGCTGTGGGCCAAAAATCAATCGAGGCATGCCATAGAGGTTGGGGATCATCCCATTTTGGTCCATTTTTTTTTGTGTCCATTTGGGTGGACTCTTGGGCAAAACAGCACGAACGGGGTGTTTTCAGGCCAAATAAGTGTGCTATAGCCCACGGTTTTAGGGGTGGGCCTGGGGTCCGGGAGTTCCGTGGGAAAAAATTGACTGGGGCATGCCAGGGACGTTGGGGATCATTCCAGTGTGGTCCGTTTAAATTTTCACGGCTATTTGGGTTGAAAAACAGGAAAATGGCGCGAACGAGGCAGTGTCGAGCCATATTAGTGTGCTATGGCCTATGGTTTCGAGGGTAGGCCCAGGGTTAGGGAATGATTTGGGCTGAAAATTGATCGGAGCATGCCAGAGAGGTTTGGGATCGACCTAGTATTGTCCGTTTAAATTTTTGTGGCCATTTGGGTGGACAAACGAGCAAAACAATGAGAACGGAGCATTTTCGGGCTTAATTGGTGTGCTATATCCCATGTTTTAGGGGTGGGCCCGTGGTCCAAGTGTGCTTTGGGAGAAAAATAAACCGAGGCATGCTAGGGAGGTTGGGGATCATCCTAGTGTGGTCTGTTTAATTTTTTGTCTATTTAGGTGGACAAACGGGCGAAACGGCATGAACGGGGGCATTTTTGGGCCAAATTGGTATGCTATAGCCCACAGTTTTAAGGGTGGGCCTGGGGTGCGGGCGTGATGTGCGCCAAAAATTGATTGTGGCATGTTAGAGGGAATTGGGATCATCCTAATATGGTCTGTTTAATTTTTCGTGGCCATTTTGGTGGACAAACGGGTGAAACAGTGTGAACAGGACATTTTCAGGCCAAATCGTTGTGCTATGTCCCACGGTTTTAGGGGTGGGCCTGGGATACGAATGTGCTATGGGCCAATAATTGACCGGGGCATACCAGGGAGGTTGGCGATCATCCTAGTATGGTTCGTTTAATTTTTTGTGGCCATTTGCGTGGACAAACTGACAAAATGGCACGGACGGGGATTTTCGAGCCAAATTGATGTGCTATAGCCCATGGTTTTAGGGGTTGGCTCGGGGTCCGAGCGTGCTGTGGGACAAAAATTAATCGGGGTATGCCAAGGAGGTTATGTATCATTCCAGTGTGGTCCTTATAATTTTTTATGGCCATATGGGTGGACAAACGATTAAAACTGCACGAACGGGGCATTTTTAGGCAAAATTAGCGTGCTATAGCCCACGGTTTTGGTAGTGGGCCCAGGGTTCAAGCATACTGTGGGCCCAAAATTGATAAGGGCATGCCAGGGAGGTTGGGGATCATCTCAGTATGGTCCGTTTAAATCTTCGTGGCCATTTGGGTTGATAAATGGGCAAAACGACGTGAATAGGGCATTTTTTAGCCGAATTGGTGGGCTATAATCTACAGTTTTGGGGGAGAGCCCGGGGTCCGTATGTGCTGTGTGCCAAAAATTAGCCGGGGCATTCCAGGGAGATTGGGGATCATTCCAGTGTGGTCCTTTTAATTTTTCGTTGCCATTTGGGTGGACAAACGAGGGAAAATTAGAATTTTGGGCCAAATCGGTGTGCAATAGCCCACGGTTTTTGGGGGTAGGCCTGGGGTACGAGCGTGCTGTAGGTCGATAATCAACAGGGGCATGCTAGGGAGGTTGGGGATCATTCCAGTGTGGTCCGTTTAATTTTTTTGGCCATTTGGGTGAACTAACGGGCAAAACGGCACGAACGGGGCATTTTCGATTCAAATCGGTGTGCTATAGCCCACGGTTTCAAGCTGGGCCTGGGGTCCGAGAGTATTGTGGGATAAACATCAATTGAGGCATGCCACGGAGATTGGGGATCATCCCAGTGTGGTCTATTTAATTATTTGTGGCTATTTGTGTGGACAAATGAGTAAACAGGGCATTTTTGGGCCAAATTGGTGTGCTATAGCCCGCAGCTTCGGTGGTGGGCCTGGGGTCTGGTTGTGTTGTGGGCCAAAAATTAATTGGGCTATGCTAGAGAGGTTAGGGATTATCCCAAAGTGGTACGTTTAATTTTTCGTGGCCATTTGAGTGGACAAACGAGCAAAATAGTGCGAACAGGGCATTTTCAGGCCAAATCGGTGTGCTATGATTTAGGGGTGGTCCCAGGGTTCGGGCATGCTGTGGACAAAAAACCAATCGTGGTATTCCAGGAAACACCAGGATCATCCCAGTATGGTTCATTTAATTATACATGGCCATTTGGGTGGACAAACGGGCAAAACAACGTGAACGGGGTGTTTTCGTGCCAAATCGGTGTGCTATAGCCCACG